>OY998179.1:132741553-133371231 GCA_963921935.1 Galeruca laticollis | reverse complement strand
AATTGAGTTCAAACTACCTTCCGAATTATCACTATCAAAAACAACGTATTTGTCAGATGGTGGTAATGCGGTCCTTCAAACCATTTGAATTGATATTTGGTTCTGTTCAATATACATCCGCTATTTTCGGCTTCTAATTCGTACGGATCAAATAATGTTGCAATCTTCCATATATATGCAATATAATTTGCACCTTCAATCTGTTGGTGTGATTCCACGTAGCAAGGTGGCAAGCAAGAAGCATCAAAGTTCTTCAATTGGTTTTTTCGGAAAATGATCGTTCACATTTTTTATCATGTAATTTCGATAGAATAATTCATATCGGAGCGTATTTACCTTTTAGCAAGATTTGTAACCATACATACTACAAACTCATGCTTGGATAATGGAAAACATTCAGATATTTTTTGAAATATAAGGTTTTATATGGATTGTGATCACGGATGATATTTGTTTTTCCTAATGACTGTACCCTGTTCTCCATATCTTGATCGTTCAATCCAACTGCATTAAGTAAAATATCATTTTCCAATTTCTGATCATTCGTGGAATTATAGGTATCACACGATAGTTCGAAACTTTACGAGCCTTGTTACAAAAATAACAAACTCTATTGACATAATCCTGCTCATTCGTTGATTCCTGCTCATCAGTGGCCATTGGAGAGAGTGAGGAAGTTGGATGTTCAACTCTGTGACCGTCACTTGCTTTATCAATGCGTTCGTTTGTTGATGGAGGCAATTTAAAACATAATATTTTCAATTGAGAAACGATGTATACGATGCGCAAGATGCATACAGTAATGCTGGGAGAATTCAACTTACCTGAGACAGAAGCAGAAGACGCCGGTGTCTCAGTATTTTCATCAGATTTATTTAATTCACCGTATTTCCTTGATAGTATAGTCAATGAAGGCATTAGTCAGCTACAACCTACGATCTCGTTAAACCCCCATAGCTTTGGATGAAAATTTGTGATTGAGAATGTTTTACCCCCTACTCCAAAAGTTACATATGCACGTCTTGCGGTTTTTGCATTTTAGTTGTTTTTACTACTTACTGATCAATTAAAATAAATGAGAAAAATGTAATAAACAAGATTGTCAATTTTACATATATTCGATTGATAATATTTACATATTTATTAATTTATTTCTTAAAACTATCAACCTACGTTTGAAAAATGAAAGGACTTTAGTCGATTAATGGTTTTTTCGCTTCGCAACACATTTAGTGAAGGTGGCAAGGACTCAATACCTTCCATCCCATAGCTGGTGTAGGGAAATGCATTTACGTGAGGTGAAGGTGGAAATGGCTCAACACCTTTACTGTTGAAGGGAATGTTATTTTTTCAATGGGTACATTTTTAAATGTCCAAAATTATAGCAAGCATATTGAATAAAATTAATTGTCTCGACCCTTACTCCGTGGATCTACTCATATTACTGTTTTAGATGAAACTTACTGTTTCTAGATAATTTCATGAGAAAATGTTGAAAATTCTAAGAAATTGACAATTGTTTCATCGTCAGAATGACATAAGTTACATTTCAGTTGATGCCTACCTGATGTTTAATAATTATTTTTCGCTAAACCAAGAAGTGACCTACCTTTAGATTGACTACAAGAAGAATGATATTATTGTATCATATATTTTAAATCAATCACAAGGTAGGTGACTTCTTGGTCTAGCCAAAAATAATTATTAAACATCAGGTAGGCATCAAATGTAATGTAACTTGTGGCATTCTGACGATAATACTTAATATCGAAACAATTGTCAATATCTTAGAATTTTAACATTTTTTCAATATATTGTGGAATTATCTAAAAACAGTTAGTATTATTTAAAACTTCTATATTTAATACAATAGAACTCACCTCAAATTTCTGTTAATTTCCTCTCATATTTTCTGGTGGGCATTTCAACTTTTCCAACTGGAGAATAATTTGTATGGCCGGAAAGGCATATCTAGAAAAAAATGTTTGTTATTAAATTCTTTTTTTTTTTCAATTGCAGATAATATATACCTTTTTTTCTTTAAGGGATCGTCTCCTGTATAGGCTCTTCTACTTTGACGAGGAACATAAATTGTCTGTTATATCCCTTCATGGAATAATCTAAAATATATACATATTTATTACCATTAATTACATTTATATACAAAAATTACTCACCAGGCAAAAACAGAGACGACAAAGCAAACTTTCTTAATAAACTGCCTTCGTCTTCTTCAAATTTTGAGAAACACTGAATTTGAAAGTAAAGGGGACATATCCTCCATTATTTCCTTGTCGTCAAATTGGATGATTTATTCCCACTGCCTTCCAGCCATATTAATGTTAAATCTTCCTGGGTTGGAAGAACAAAACTGTGTGAAGGAATAGTTACCTTAGTAATACAACAATTTTTAGTTTAGCTAATGTAAGACAACCATGATCTCTAAAGTTGTAGATTAAATGAATAAAAATTCTGTATTTTATAAAAATAAAGTAAATGGTTGTTAATTTAGTAAGGGAAAAAGCTCAATTTTTTCAATAAAACTTACCGATTATACCACTTATTACACTCCATGACCATACACTTTGACATTGTCTTTTCAATTAATAACAATACAATAATAATAAAACAACGCAACAACAAATAAAAGCAATTAAAATCACACCAAAATACGGTAACCAAATAACAAACTCAACAGCTCTATCTAAGAAACGACCAAAGATAGATAACTTGAAACTATCACAAACAGGATAAACGAAAATGACTGGACGAGCAACACAAAATACGGGTCAGTTTTCTGTGACGAGCAATATGACATCGCGCGTGCGATATAGTATATATTCACATACATATCTGCCAATTTATACCAAAAGTCGAACGTTATATATATACATATATATATATATATATATATATATATATATATATATATATATAGTCTTTTTTGCGCTAGTCTTTGCGTTTTTTACGTTTACAGACATGGGGTTCTATCAATCCATGCATGCTACGTATGGGGAGGAAACTGTTAAAACATTCAAATTATGGTCGAAAACTAAAATAAAACTCGCAGTGCAGGAAGATAGGTGTCATTCCTAAACACATTTCTCAAGCCACAAAACCCATTGACAATCTTCTCATTAGAGAAGAAGCACATAGAAATAAGGGGAGCAATTACAGGTTGGGGGAAAGAGTTTTAAATATTGAAATTTCAAATAATCACTTTTTGGTAAAAAATTAGAAAACACACTTTTGACTTTAAAGAGGACATTGATCTCCACAACAACTAAATTTTTTTTTCAGAATTTTGAAAGTAGACAACAAGTCAAATACAATAAAGTTTTTCGTATAGTCAAAATTAAAAATATTTCAAAGATCAATAACTTAAAGGAAATTCAAGTAAAGTTTTTGTTAAAATCTAATAGCAATTGGATAAAAAATATTTCAAATACGACCATCCCTGAGGATGTATCTCAATTTTTGGCACTTTGCCCTAAATTCAGTATAGAACCGATTATTTTAAAGGATATTTCTATTAAAAAAATTTTGGCAGATGTTGACTTCCTCACGTCCGCTATCACTGATTCATCACAGAGAAACATCACAGCTAGAGCTACCAACATTATTACCAATTATATACATAAACCACACCAAAATTCAGTTTTTCGTGATCTTCTATCGAAATCGAAAAAGTTTCTTAAAGACAACCCCAACCTCATTCTTACCCAATCAGATGAAGGTAATGTAACAGTTATCATGGATAAACGATAAAAAAGAAACTCACTAGTTATAATGGTGTTTCACCAAAATTCTATGCGCTCCCCAAAGTACATAAACCTGTTTTAGCAGTAAGACCAATTGTCGCTTCAATAGGGGCACCCACTGAAAATTTAGCACAGTTTCTGACAGGAATACTAACAGATGCATATGATAGTGATAACGATTATTTCATTAAAGACTCATTTGAAGTATCTGAGAAATTTAACAATCTCAAAATTCCTGACAATTTTGTACTTGCAAGTCTTGATGTTGTCTCACTGTTTAGTAATGTGTATTTAGACGCTTGTTTGAGAGCAATTGATAAGAATTGGGACCGTATCAGCAACCACTGTTCCATTCAGAAGGAGACCTTTTTACATTTAATATCTTTCCTCTTTGATAGTACATATTTTTCTTTTGATAACAAAATTAATAAACAAACTTTTGGTACACCTATGGGTGCATCAATTTCACCTATCCTAGCGACCTACGTCATGGACAATGTGCTGGATACTGTCATTCCAGTTTTATCTTTTACACCTTTTTTTGTTAAGAAATATGTTGACGATATCATATGACCCTTACCTAGAGAAGGGTTAAGTGAAGTTCTGAATACATTCAATAGTTATGATCCTTATATCCAGTTCACAATTGAAAAGGAGGACATCGATAATTCCGTAACATTTCTCGATACTAAGTTTATTCGTACGACGGATAATACGATAGTCATAGATTGGTATGGGAAACCTTGCAGTTCAGGAAGATTTTTGAATTTTCATCCATATCACAAACACTCCATTAAGGTGAATCTGGTCAAGCAGATGAAAAATAGAGTAATTAGAATTTCACACCCAAATTTTCACAATAAAAATTTACATATCTTACAAACTTTATTTTTGAATAATTCTTATCCCAGACCGTTACTCAATAAGTTATTATTCAGCACTTCGGCTATCATCGATGTACGAACTATCGATAGCCATCCTAATATCTCTCCAATGGAAAGAGTTTCTGGTGAGGGCCCAATTCACCCAATTTTCACTTCTCTACCTTATATAAGAGACATTACACCTAGACTTTCCAGGTTATTTATGAATCTTAACAATTTCAAAATTGCAAATAAAACTATGTTGACAATCAGATCAATTTATTCAAAGGTTAAAGACAAAAATCCTCTTACATCTTGTACAAATGTTGTCTATAGTATTTCTTGTCGTGATTGTGATAAACACTATATCGGTCAGACTATGAGATCGCTTTCCTACCGTATAGTCTCACACAAGAGTGATTCCAGGTTACACCCTGAAAGGTGCGCTCTTGCAGAACATGTTAACACTTTAGATCATCGAATGGACTTTGAATCAGTGAAAGTGTTGGCTACTGAGTCACATAAAACTAAGAGAACCTTCTTAGAGATGGCCTTCATTTCACAGTCAAATATTTGCATAAATGAAAAAACAGATATCAATCATTTGAGCGAGATTTATTCCTTTTTACTGTCATTGGATAACAATCACAGACCACATAACATTGAACACTTTCCAAGGTACACATAACAACAACACCTCACTACTAACATTCAATTGATTATTAGGGTGATAGTATGGGTAATTCCACTGTTTTAAACGTATATTTTTATTATTGTTATTATTAATGTTAATATTATTATTGTTGTTACCTCAATAATGCCTTTTTACAATCAATATGTATTCGACAATACATCAACAATCCTTTTGTTTACATATTAGCTGTCATGTAATTCATCTTTTTCGAAATACATTGGGAGTCACTCTTCTTCTTGCCGTAAGTTACGGCCTGAACCCTTCTCCCTTAGCGGTTCTATTGGTGTTGGTAAATAGAACCTGCGCGCCGCTCTCACGTTTTGAAAACTTGTTTAATGACGACTACCGTGAATTGTTTGAACCAGTGATGTCAAATGCCCGTTTCCATTCCCGTCTTGGAGGGAAGGATTCCTGCTTGTTGGCGTCCTTTTTCGGCTGTGTTTGTTGAAAAATGATTTTACGACGTTAATCTCGTGCAAGTTTTGTGTTTTTATTGTTTTTATTATTATATTATACTATAACAGCCTCAATGTTGTTAATATTGTTGCTAATTTGAATGTCAATTTTCCCTAACTGATGCCATGTGATGAGTTCTTCAATCTTATGTTTTACATAAAGGAAAATGATTTCACATTGGATGTAAGTACACTTTCGTCTCTTTATTGATGGAGTTGAGAATAATCCCATTTTTTCCTCTATTTGTAGCGTCCCTGATGATGAAAACGAACGTTTTCGAAAGCTTGGATAAAAACCAATAAATAATTCTCTTTTTCCCTGTTGCTGCATTCCCCAATATCTCTGAGTTATATATATATATATATATATATATATATATATATATATATATATATATATATATATATATATATTGTTCCTATACAATACAAAAATAAACAACTGACAAATCATTGATGAATAAACGTTGGCATATTTTATTTATTAAACTTTCTGTATATAATTTGTTCCAATTCACCTTTGAGACCGCCTAATCTATCAATTTGCTGGCTAGAACCACGCTAGACAATTTAATTATTTGTTTCAAGTTAAGGTTGAAGTCAAATAAAAATACACTGTCTGACACTAACAATTACTAAAAAATGTTCGAAGAGATTCCTTTTTGACACTGTAAACAATGTTATACTGAAGTATGTTTTTATTTGAGAATTATAAAAAATGATTTTTAAAGATACTTTCGCCCATGAGATTTGCAATCAAAAACTTGAGTTCAGATTATAACAAACGCAGGCGGCATGTGTCCCCACTTCCCAAACAAAATTCCATCATTCCACACTACGAACAATTATAAACATTATGAAATCCAGTTTTACATATTATACTGTTAGTACCGTATTGTACCGTTCGATTGAAGAAAGCGATTAATGTTTTCATAGAATAATAAAGTTATTGATCCTTGTTAGTTATGGACCACAGTGTTATTAACGTTGAGGCTAAAAATAAATCAACTTTGCCGATTCCTCACCAACCTACTCAATGCACCATCGAATCAATTTTGCCGATTCCGTACCAACCTACTAAATGCGCCATCGAATCAACTTTGCCGATTCCTCACCAACATACTGAATGCATCATCGAATCAACTTTGCCGATTACTCACCAACCTACTCAATGCACCATCGAAGATTCGCCTCTACAAACAGGAGCTAATGAAGATGTGGAAAAACTCCGATTACTTCCAGAGAATTTCCATTATGCATTCGGAGCGTTTTGTGAGCTACTGCTAGTTTGTTGTGAATGTTGTGCTTATATATATGTCTAGATGAATGTTGAAAAGTGACATAAATGTAGTAAGTACTGATAAGTTTCACATTTATAAATGTTCATGTTTGTCTTAAAAATGTCTGTACACCACATTTTCTCAACAGTGTTTAAGTATGTCGAAATCATCGTTAGTTACTGTGAAACCAAACAATAAATTATCACTAAGAAGTAGTAGGTTTTTAGTTCAATTTCATTAAAAGTTGTGACAACCGTTACGATTGTGGACAACAACAATACTTAAGTTCATTCCAGCACTAACAGTTTTTAGATTAGGTACGACTCTATAGAATAAAATAATTTTGCAATATGTTAAACCATAAACAGCGCGCTTGTGTTAATTTGTGAGAGGGTTTAAACTAACCAAAATAAATTGTTATTTTTACAAACTAAAAACTTTTCATCACACTTTTGCTGTGGTAACAGAAAGCTGTTGGCGTGTTTAAAACTTTTTTCATACAGTGTGCCCCAAATGTTTTTTTAAAAATAAAGAAAAGCTTATCTAATATTTCACGAAAAAAGTATTCCCAATAAAAATCTCTGCATATCCTGGAAATCAATAATGAAGTTTCAAAATAATGGTGATTATATAGGAAAATGAAAAACTATGATTATGACTGAAGAGTAAGGTATATCTGAATTTATAAAAATTGCCTTTATACAACTTGCCCCAAGGAATGTACACAAAGATAAGTAAAATAGGTAAGTTCAAACTGAAGGGAAGAAGTAAATCTTCATTGAAATGGTTAAAAGTAGAACAGACACGTTTTGAAGATATTTGTTCACGACGTTCATGACGTTTTGAAGATGTACGTAATATCCATAAAATATTTTAAAGACGTCTTTAGGACGTACATTGTTACAAAACAAGGCATCTCCAGGAGACCCAGTTTAGTACGTTTATAGGCAAACAGTTTTAGACATGTTTGAACCGTCTATTTACTTGATATAAATTAGTTTAATCACTATTATATCACATACGAGTATGTAAAAAACAGACGGCAGTTTTCTTTTTCTTCATCAAAAATGTCTTCTTACAAAGAGCTAAAATTAACTATAACAAAAATTTAGTTTAACCAAGAGCAGAAATAATACAAAAAATGTATACAGACTGCACTGAGAGTTATACAAAGAATTAATTAAAATGGTGTTCAGACAGAATATATAATATCGTATAAAAGTGTCTATTATGCAGTTTTACAGGTGCCCACTTGATAGCGCTGTAGACATAACTTCTCCCTCCTTAAGTTTCGAAAAACACGTAGTGGCTTTTCGAAATATTCTTTTCTTCTGTTGGGTTTTCTTTTGGTTTCTTCTTGAAATTCTTCAAAATTTGGGTTCTATATTTGATGAGAATATAGACTTAGGTGCAGGCAATTCCAATAACTGTTCCTAATATGCTTGTGTAATTATACGGGTTGTCTTCCACTTCTGTAATTGGTTCTAATTGTTTCGAAATTCTGCTAAATTCTTCAAGTTCTTCAAAGTCTATTTTCGTTGTGTTAGGAATTTGGTGATTTCTGGAACCACTTAACGTTTCCATTCCAATTTTTGGTAGTATAAACGGCTTGCCATTACTAATTGGAATTTTATTAATGTATTTCTGGTTATTAGTCCATACTTCGCAAGAGTCTGGTATTTTGATTGAAATTGGATACGTCAAAAGAATATATCTGTTACTTCTACATTTTGAAAATATTTGTTGAGGTTTTTCGGGTATAATTAAGATTTTGTTTTCGGTGACCGGTTCGATGTTTGTTTTTTGCAAATTTACTTCAATTATGTGGCAATGTGAGGGGTCTTCTCTTTGGAGTAGTTGCGTTGTACAATTATCTTGGGATACAGGATTTTGTGGGCAATAATACGTGTCTTCGAGGAGAGGACATTCTTCTTTTTCGAATTGGTTATCTTTATTCTTGTGTGCCAAATAGGGAAATAAAGGGGTAAACGATCTATGATTTTGGAGTACTGGGAAAATATGATGAAATTCGTAGGTTTTTTCTTTAAGGATACGTATTTGAATTGCAAAAATTAGTTTTGATTTGAGATTGACACTTGAGTACCCAAAAATTGATAATAAGTTAAAAAATTCTCGAATTTAGGAATTTGATTAGAGTTATATATATTAGGTAAATACTTAATCATTTCGAATATATCAGAACTAGAAATTATTGAATTATGAAGAGAGTTTAATTTGGAACATACTATTGCATTTTCTAAATTATATAATAAGGTAATCGTTGATTGGTAATCTAAAAAAAATTGTGAAATAATTCCCTGAAAACTTAGATAACTTTCAAGAGTTTCAATTTTATGGTAAAATGAAGCTTGTATTTTCTCTAAATTATTATTAAGTGTCTCCTGATTATTGTTTAAAATATTTATAGATTTATTATAGTGTTCAATAAGTTTTTTTTATAAAGAAGTTTGTGAATTAATTTCTGTAATAATATTTTTCTAGTTTTTCTGTAGTATATCAATTGCTTTGTTATATCTTACTTCGTCATCTGCATCTAGTGTGCCAAAAAACCCTTTTGTCAATTTTTCCTACGGCATTTACAAGTCCTCTTTTATTTCTGATATGGGGATATAGATTATTAAGTTTTATTTCTAAAGAATTAATCAAAGATTCTGTCCTTGTCAAAATACTTTGTGTTAAATTATGATACGATATGATGTTACTATTAATAATTATTTTAATACTATCTTTATTGATATAATAATATTTTATTATGTTATTTACTTACTTAAAAATATTGTCTAAATCTACATGGTGTATAAATGTATGTTTATTGTATATTAGTGTTTTAAATGAAACGGTTTCTAGTTAATAACACAATATAATAAAAAAAATTGTTGAAAATTCTAAAAAATTGACAATTGTTTCGATAAATCAATATCATCGTCAGAATGACAGAAGTTACATTTCATTTGATGCCTATCCGATGTTTAGTAGTTATTTTTGGCTAGAGCAGAAGTGACCTAATTTGTGATTGACTTAATATATGTTAATAGAAAAAAGAAGAAGATGTTATATTACAAAAATAACTACTAAACATCAGGTAGGCATCAAATGAAATGTAACTTCTGTCATTCTGACGATGATATTGATTTATCGAAACAATTCTCAATTTTTTAGAATTTTCAACAATTTTTTTATTATATTGTGGTATTAACTAGAAACCGTGAGTTTCATTTAAAACACTAATATGAGTAGATTCCACGAAGTGAGGGTCGAGACAGTTGATTTTTATTGTATATAATATGAGAATTTCCTTATTGTATTGGAAGGATTATGCTTTTGATTTTAGTGGTATTGTATCTGCAGAATCATGATGTATGTTGTCATCAATGTCAGGAGGTTCATCGTTAGATTCCTGTAACAATTTGTTTGTTACTAACCTCGGTTTTCTAGTCAGATTTTCATGGTATGTGCCTTTATTAAATTTAATGAGGATACCTTTTTGGCCTAGTACTTTCGTCTCTTTAAATCTGGGTAGTTTTTTATTTCTCTGTTTTGTTTTTATGTAGCATGTTTCTTTATTGGAAATATCCGGGAGATTTTAGCGTTTTTCATTTCGTTTTTGAATAATCTTTTCTTTTGTAGATTCATACAATATTTTACTATTTTACTATTTTCTTTATGATCTTGTACGTAAGTTGATATAATCAAATGATCGTCTAAATCAAAAGGATCGGGAGTGTTTATATGACCTTCAATAATTTCGAAAGGCATATATTTCGTAACTGAATGAATACTATTGTTAAAACAGAAAATTGCATTTTTTATTAGTTGATCAGTTTTCAAATTTTTATTTTCTTCTTGTAAGCATTGATAATGCTCGATTAGTGTTGAATGGAATCTCTCGACTGGAGAGTTAGAATTATTATTTTTTGATGTTGTGAAGCGTAGGTGGATGTGGTGTCATTTGCAAAAATCTTGAAGATCGGGATTTTCAAATTCTGTGCCTTGGTCGGACGTAATTTTGTTAGGTAGACCGGGATGGGAAATAAATTCGAGTAATTTCTCAACTACAGATACTCCTGTTATACTGTCTAACGGATAGGCTTGACCATATCTTGAAAATAAATCTATTATTGTTAAATACAATTTATTTGATATATAAATAACGTCTAAATGGATATGTTCGAAAGGTCTCGAAGCTGTGGGTGTTAAATTGAATTTTATAAATGGGGGATTTCTGTCATACTTATTCTTCAGACAAGTTTCACAATTATTTATGAAATGTTCCATTTCTTCTATCATTTTTGGCCAGTAATATCTACGACTAAGGGATGCTTTCACTTCAATGATACCTTTGTGACCTTATTGACTTATATGGTAATATTCTACTTTCTCTCGTTGTTCGTCAACTGATTGAATATCAGTGAGAATTTTGGTACACATGATAAATTTAAAAGCAGAATTTTAAAATGTTTTTTGTGCAGTTACTATAAACATTCGTGATAATGGTTCATTTTGAAAATACAGAGCATAATTTTGGTTAGGATTTATAAATTCCTTAATGAATTTTATTACGTTTGATTCAGTGTCTACTACTGGTAATGTAACATATAAACGAATATTTTTTCTCTTTTTACTTTGAAAAAAGATTTTCATTGCTAGTAAAATATAATTGATTTTTATACATATTTAGTGGTTTTTCAGATATTGGAATTGATAAAATGGGATTTTACGCAGATGTGTGTACTGCTTCAATGTCGTCATTATCGGGGTTCGCTTCTTCTTCCAGCGGGGGTAAATTTATTATGGCATCTGATACATATCTTTCGTTTTCATCAAAAATAATCAATTTTGTCTAAATTAGGAAGTTGATTTGTAGATTCGTTATATGAACTCATTCTTCCGAGTTCTGGATTTACAATTTCTACAATGTCATCTAAATTAACGTCAAGT
The DNA here is from genome assembly GCA_963921935.1 of Galeruca laticollis. Taxonomy (NCBI): domain Eukaryota; kingdom Metazoa; phylum Arthropoda; class Insecta; order Coleoptera; family Chrysomelidae; genus Galeruca; species Galeruca laticollis. Next base: position 133,359,219 of record OY998179.1, on the reverse strand, counting down.
GATGCAGTTTCTAAAGCAATCATATTAGGAAAACGAAACAGTGTATCAACTGCCTTGTTACTTCTACCTTTTGAATATTTAATATTGTAATCGAATTCTTCGAAGAAAGAAAATTCTATATCATCAGATTGTCTATATTTGAATGGTATTTTTATATTAGGTCCTACTAATTGTTGGTTCACAAGGTCTATATTTAAATCCATATTAACAATATCTTCAATACCTATGATTCCATCGAAGTAATCGTGTAAGTTATATAATATATAATAATTTTTACATTTTAATTCTGCAAATGCAGGCACCAGTGCTTGAAATCTAATAACTTCACTTCCAAGAATAGTAGATAATACAGTATTGGAATGGTGAATTATATCTGGAAAAGATTTTTCTATAATAGAAGGTTTTATTATTGATCTAGAACTACCGGTATCAATTAATAATCTAGCTTTGGGATTCTTAATTTCTATGTACGGTAAAGGATTAGCGGAAATAACGTTTAATTCAACTACCTCTTTATTTTGGAAGGCCCGGTTATCCGAAAATTTTCCTCAAATTTATTTTCATCATTTGTATCGGGTTGATCATATTCCATTTTTTCATATTCATTAAATTGGTTACGATCATATTCTAGATTTTCGCATTGATTGAAATATAATTCTTCGGAAACAAAATTTGGTTTAACACGTGTATTTGCTTGGAAGAATCTATTATTATTGTTATTATTATTATTAACAGGCATTCGACTTCTTTCTGTAAATTTCGCGACGTTGTCGATATTGGTACAGGTTTTGGTAACTGATTCTGTGGTATTTGATTAGGTTCAAAAACATTCTTTACTGGACCAAATACTTGTCGATTCGTGAAATATCTATCTTTGTGGAATAGGTTGAACAGGTATCGGTTGATTAGGCCAATATTTTCTGTTTTGTACTACATTATTTGAGACATTGGGTTGATTATATCGATAATTATTATATGAAGGTTGATGATTAATAATTGCTCTGTTATTTGGTACGAAATTTCGATAATCGTTACAATTTTGATTTTGGTCTGAATTCGACCTTTGAACATTTTGGAATCGTGAATATTGCATACCATTGTTATTAATATTAGAACTATTTTGTCGAAAATTTTTATCATGTAATGATCCATTAAGTCTTTCGAAATTTTCAAATTCCGCGACATACGCCATCGCGTCTTCTCAGGAAGTGGGTTTTCTTTAATGCATATTATTTCTTAGCGTTCCATTACAACCTGCTATAAAAGTATTTAGTGCAGTTTTATCGTAGTGAATAATTTGACAATTTCGCTCAGCAGCATTTATATTTGGGTCGTTACTTATTCTCTGAATTACACTGCAACGAATTAACTGAAGCCTACCACCAAAATCGTCAAGATGCTCATTTTTAAAAGGTTTGGCTCAAATTAATTCTTGTACTAAACAATCTATATCACGCCTACCAGCAAAACACTGTAATAGCAGCAGCAATTTTTGCCAAGTATTTAACTCTACTCTACTACCGACCATGAAAGCTGCTCGGCCTTCTAACTTTTCTTGAATACATTCTATTAAATGTGAAATTAATTCGGCATTATTTATATTTCTATAGGATTCAATTAAACTCTCATATCTAGTGAAACATTTGTTTAAATATTCACTATCACCGTTAAATGGTTTGATATTCGCTAATTTAGATCTAAAAATATCCCAATTAATTTTAGGTGTAGCCATTTCGTTACTATTTATTTCGTTCAATGAAATATTATTAAAAGCTTCTACAATATTATCAATGTTTCTATCATTCAAATCGTTCATATATATTCAATTTATATAATAAAAAATAACTTAATTTATATCTTCACTAATTCCAAAGAATGGTATAGGAAGGCGAGAAGAGGAAATTTGGCACTTACGTTTGGAAAATCTTTTTCCCCAACTCTTTGATTCCTCTCACTACGTCCACAGGAGGGCTGCTCTCAGTTGTTGATCCCACAGAAAGGGTAGATAGAACTCGCGCTCAAAACGTGAAATCAGTAAAATCATGAAAGTTTATACGAACACCCTAATAATCGGTACACTGTATAATTCACGTTTTCATAACTCGCGCGATCCTACTGACTGCGCCAGTTTTAATTTTCTTTATGAAAAATGTCTTTTTAAAAAGAACTGAAATTGACTATAACAAAAATATATTTTAACAGAGAGCAGAAATAATACAAAGAATGTATAAAGACTGTACAGAGAATTATACAAAGAATGAATTAAAATGGTGTTCAGACAGAATATATAATATCGTATAAAAGTGTCTATTATGCAGTTTTACAGGTGCTCACTTGATAGCGCTGTAGACATAACTCGGCGCTAGTCACTAAGACAGTAGCTTGATCAAAATAAAAACATTTATTATTAGGTTTGGGGAACACGATGAAGTTACTGTGTGTACACAACTGAAATATTTAATAAACAATATTAAATCATTGTAACCTTTCAACAATATTATTTTATTGTTCCGATACTCTCCTTAACCAGTTTTGGTTGGTCGTTTCAGTTTTTTCGCTTTCCTACTCCAGCTGAACTTGAAATACTAATTTTTTATGAAACATTATGTTTATACCTCATCGTATTCGATTTGTCGGTGTTAATGAATTCGACTGACAACACTTTACTCCAGCGATAGCCCACTATGCAAATAAATATTACAGTTATGTTAATTCAACATCACATTATGTTCTCATCACATGCACATCTATACAACTGCTTATGCTCAGCTTGTGGCTGTTAACTTTTGTGATGTTTCAACTTAACTTCTCAGCGATGTTAGTGCGCTGCCTTTTTACATTACTGTGATGTTACTAGAACTTCCTCAAAAGGAAGTCTTTATAACGAACTAAAAACAACATTTCTGTTACATTCTGTAATGCTTTTTAATATCTTGTCGATGTTAACGCAATGTCTAAAAAATAACATCTTATCAATGCTCTAAATGCGACATATCAAAAACAATACAGTGTATTCTCTTAGATGTTGTATGGACATTCCCTTAACCTCTAAATAACAAACCTCAAACATTCTAGATGACATCCTATAGATGTTTCCGTGCCTAATCAGCAAATACAGGGTGAACAACTAAGAACGCCGGCTGTCGGCCATATTTCAAAAAATAATCATGGTACAACTTTAAAAAAATACCTCCAGGAAAATGACCCTGAAAAATCGCTGGAAAATATTTTTGAGTTCCTAAAATATCTGCTATGGGCTGATATGAACACTTAAAAATATAATACTGTGATTATCTCCAAAAAAGACATACTAAAGGTATCCTAGAAATACAATTTTTGATATATTGATGAGATTATGGAAAAATGTAGTTAGGGACTTTTTGTCTTTATTCTTCAGATAAGGTGCGAGGAAAGGTTCAACCTAAAAAACAAATGTAACACTTTTTTGTTTTTTAATCGATATCAGTGTTTTTGTCGTCATTCAAAAGAGTTTTTCCTCTTTAATAAGATATGCTCAACAAAAATAACAAAATTGAATAATTTTGTCAACGCTATGTGAAAATGTCGACAATTTTCCCATTTTCTCGGAAATTTCAAATGTAATGAGACATTTTTAAATTCTGAAGAAAAGGGATTTACGTTATCAGATATAAAAATTTAAAAATGCTTCAATTTACATTTGAAATTTCCGAGTGAATACAAAATTATCTAATTTTGTTATCCATCTTATTAAACAGAAAAACTCTTTTAAATGCAGCTAAAATCATTAATATCGGATGAAAAACGACAAAGTTATACATTTGTTCATAAGTTTGAACCTTCGCTACCCATTATTTGAAGAATAATGGCAAAAAATCTCCTTATTAAATGTTTTCATAATCTCTTCAAGATCTCAAAAAATTTATTATTAAGACACCTTTAGTATGTTTTTGTGGAGTATTATGTTTTCGAGTGTTCATTCCTCCCCTAGCGGATATTTTAGTATCACTTACTTAAAGGTAATTTTTTGAAAGTTGTACCATGATTCTTTTCTGCGATGTGGCCTACAGTCGTTCTTAGTTGTTCACCCTGTACATTCAAAATAAAATAGAAAAAAAGCAATAAAGGATTCAAAACGTTTATTCACTTTTAATGAACATTACAGTAAATTTGAAAAAACAGGTACAAGATTAGAAAAAATTATCTTGTCCAGGAATCCAACCTAAAAAAAAAATGTGTAAACATATTACATAACAAGTGTGGGAAGTGGAAACTATTGAGCGCGTGCAGTGGAAGCAAGGAATAGAAAAGGGTATATTAACCTGTAGTTGCCATAATGTAACATACTTTGAAACTGAATTAATAAAGTTTAACGGATACACATACATTACAGCTAGTTTACAGAAAATTTATAAGAATAGTTTTTTAATAATATTAAAACTAAAAGTTCACACCATAAAGATTTTATGAAACATTACATTAAATCAACAGAAATCCAATCTGATTAAAGGTTACTTTTTCTCACGCAAGAGTCGCTGTTTCGAGTATCTCAATCATTACATAACGTACACTTCAAAATCCTTATCCGTGAAATATTTGAATGTGTTCTGAACAGCAAATAAAAAAACAATTATTTTAGATCAAATTGTACCCATGGACACCTTTGATCAGAACATCATAAACTACATCAAACTAGATTTTCAGCCGATCGAATGGGACCCATTTTCCATAAAAAACATGCGGTGTTATTCAAAGGAATAATAACATATTTTATTACGAGAAGTGATTTTTCATGGTTTACCTTCTATGACATGCGTCACTCCGTTTGACAGGTGAATTCAGGTGTGCCAAGAAAATTAATACTTCTCTCCTGCATAATAATATAATATAATAATATACTATTCTCATCTTGTTATTTTCATCCTGGAACATATTGTATATTAACTCGTGGAATTGTAACATAATGAAAACTAAGCATTATTAATACACTGTATACAGAAAAAACTACTACTAATAGCTGTGTTTATACAATAATAAATAATTGAATTCTGTTTGTTGACTGGAGCATTTAGTGCCATAAGTTACATATTCTTCCACTAGATTTATATAGGTACCATTGTAAGGGACATCTACAGTTTTTTTATTGTATTCAGTGTATTTTCAAATGGAAATGAGCTTTTTAACAGAAATTTTTGTTTTTAAATTCTTAAACAGTCTCTAATTGCTCACAAGAATTGTTAGTATTAATGTTAAAATTTTCTAAACCTGCAATACAATATTGATGGCTATGACAGCTACTGCAAAAACCAGAACTAGAGATACTCGATTTAATATTTTTTGTACTGTTTAATACAATGCCTGTATCAGACTATCTGAAATAGTTATTCCCCTTTCTTTACATAATTACCAACTATTTGTTTTTTATTTTATTTATGTAAGTAGCTTCTGAAACATCTTGAACATTCAAAATATTTTGTTCTAGATTATTATTATTATTATTAATAATATCTACCCTATTGCAAAATTAAGTTTTTTGTAGGGAAGTTTTTTGTAGGGTATAATGCATATCTAGGATTTAAAATATTGTGAATCGTTTTTAAAATATACTTACCAACTAAAATATTTTGAAAGTTGAAAAAACCCTCATTTTTTAAACTCTATTATATGATGTTAATGTAGAATTCCGCCACCTGGAATAGCCTATTAAAGTCTTGAATGAGTATTAAGTTTTAATAACTATGATTTTGGAATAGGTACTTACCGATAACAGCTGTTGTTCGTCCATTATAACAAGAATTATAACGAAATATAGAAACTTGAGCTAAGTAGGAACTAACGAAAACGAAGACCACTTCATTCAAGTACTTGCAAAAAATGTGCTTCCTGCAAATGAAATATAACACAAAACTGAAAACCATTTCACGCCTGTCTTTTGTTTACACAGATAATATTCGTTCGTCAGTTCCTCTTCTGTTTTCTTCTTTTTTTTATGTTACTGTGATGTTTAATATGAGATATTACTGAGAGTTTTATGAATTAACATCATACAGACGTAATCACACGAACTTACTAAAAATTATTTCGATGAATGTAAAAGTAACTGCAACACATGTGATCATCTTAGAAACATGTTAATTTGTAATATTACAGTAACGTTCTGTATGTGACAAATTAACATCGTATAAATGTTTCCTATAGGAAGTTGCTAAAAAGAAGTTCATAGGATGTGAATGTAACTGCGAATTCAATTATTATTGTGTACATCAAAAATATGTTTTATTTACATGACATGCATGTTAATAGAGTTGGTAATAACCTTAAGACATCTAGGAGATATCTTATTAACGTTCAAATAAACATCACGAAAAGTCTCTAAAAAGAACATCACAAATAATACTTGTTATGTTTCTTGTTTAGTGGGAGAGTTCTTGTTGATTTATGAATTCTGATATAGTTACATAAAATAAAACGGTTTAGCTACCGAGATACAGGGTGTTAAAAGTTTGAAATAAACAATTTAAAGTTTGCCGTAAATCAAAAACGATTTGAAATATTTCTTCAAGTGTGGTTATCCAGTATATGCTCTTCTAGAGGGTATATAATATTCGGACAAACTGATTTTTTTCATATTGAAAAACAAAGCATAAAGCTAATAATATATTTGTGTGTTTCAGTTTCCTATTTAAATAATATTGTCTTTGGCACAACACAAAGATAAGTAAGATTTTGGAGATCAAAATCCCTAAAAAGCTGTAATTTTAAATGACGGAAGTTACACAAAAAGTTTCTACCACCTCCTACTAAAAACTAAAATTACCGATTCAGAATGTAATAATGGAAATATGGCAAAATTGGAATTATGTTCTATTCAGAAACATACGCAATATAAATTGACTGTCTCGACCCTTACTTCGTGGAATATGCTCATATTAGTTTTTTTAAATGAAACTCAAGGTCTCTAGTTAATTCCACAATATAATACAAGTTATTGAAAATTCTAAAAAATTGACAATTGTTTCGATAAATCAATATCATCGTCAGAATGACAGAAGTTACATTTCATTTTATGCCTACCTGATGTTTAGTAGTTATTTTTGGCTAGACCAACAAGTAACCTAACTTGTGATTGGCTTAATATATGTTTATAGAAAAAAGAAGAAGATGTGATATTATAAATATTGAAGATTATATATTATTAGCCCTATGGTGATATCCTGGATATAATTTTTCCAATTAAGATCAGGATAACTGTGCAATGATATAGAAAACCAGGAAAACTATATCTGCTGATCTTTACAATTATCACTTAAGAAGACAGTTTATTAGTGGAGAATTCCCTAGATTTAACTGTTCATTGACAACTTCATATTGTGGGTTTCTTAAATGTCTTCTAATTTCCAGTTCTCCAAGGAAATCCAGTTCTTGTTTCTTTTCACAAATATGCAGTACTTCTAGTTCTGTGTTAGGTGTCAATGAATGATTGGTGTCAAGTAGATGTTTTGCGTAGTGGGATTTATCTGGTTGTTTTAATCTGTATGCTCGTAAGTGCTCACTGTATCGTATTTCAAAATTCCTAAGTATCTGACCCAAATAGACAGCATTACATTCTGGACATTTGAGTTTATATATACCTAACTTCTTTAATAGTGGTATTTTTGTTTTTACATTTAACAATTTTGTACTAACGTTACTTTCTGTTTTATGGGTAGTGAACGACAATTAGATGCATGTTTCAACCACATCGATAATTTACACCCGAAAATTAAATTTACATTAGAAATTGAAGAAAATAGCTCAATCAATTTTCTTGATTTAAAAATTCAAAGAGTTAATAATGTACTTGATTATCCAATTTACCGAAAACCAACACAAACTGATGTAACAATTCCATTCAATTCTAACCACCCTGTGTCACACAGACTAGCAGCATATAATTCAATGATACATAGAGCTTTTTCAGTTCCTATGAACAAATGTAATTTTGATAGAGAGATTAATACAATTAGCAACATCTAACGGTTATCCATTAGATATGATAAATGAGCTAATTAGTAAAAAAGAGGAAAAAGTGGCATTACAACTAATATATCCTAAACAAGCTGATGAAATTAAAACTTATAAAACCATCACATATGCAGGAAATATTTCTAATAATATTTCAAAGATAATATCTTCAGCAACGAATACAACAATTTCTTTTAAAACAGAAAGTAACGTTAGTACAAAATTGGTAAATGTAGAAACAAAAAAACCACTATTAAAGAAGTCACGTATATATAAACTCAAATGTCCAGAATGTAATGCTGTCTATTTGGGTCAGACCCTTAGGAATTTTGAAATACGATACAGTGAGCACTTACGAGCATACAGATTGAAACAACCAGATAAATCCCACTACGCAAAAACATCTACTTGACACCAATCATTCATTGACACCTAACACAGAACTAGAAGTAGTGCATATTTGTGAAAAGAAACAAGAACTGGATTTCCTTGAAGAACTGGAAATTAGAAGACATTTAAGAAACCCACAATATGAAGTTGTCAATGAACAGTTAAATCTAGGGTATTCTCTACTAATAAACTGTCTTCTTAAATGATAATTGTAAATATCAGCAGATATAGTTTTCCTGGTTTTCTATATCATTGCACAGTTATACTGATCTTAATTGGAAAAATGATATCCAGGATATCACCATAGGGCTAATAATATCTAAGCTTCAATATTTGTAATATCACATTTTCTTCTTTTTTCTATAAACATATATTAAGCCAATCACAAGTTAGGTTACTTCTTGGTCTAGCCAAAAATAAATACTAAACATCAGGTAGGCATAAAATGAAATGTAACTTCGGTCATTCTGACGATGATATTGATTTATCGAAACAATTGTCAATTTTTTAGAATTTTCAATAACTTGTATTATATTGTGGAATTGACTAGAGACCTTGAGTTTCATTTAAAAACACTAATATGCAATATAGTTCGTTTGAATTGAAAATTTCAAGTGTATTCACAATATCAACATGTGCCTTACAAATTCGAAAAGCTGTTCATTCACATGGATTTTGATACAGACTATTAAGAATCTTATATCTACGACCAATACATTTGTATTTATTTGTGTACTGTATCTGTGACTAACATTATAATTCTGTTAACTAAACTGCAACAGTTATCTGCAAGAACTGTCTTAAGAATATAGTTTTTCAATACAATCCTTTCAAACAGTCTGGGAATATTTATATTATTCATTGAGGGTGCGTTAAAATGTTCTTCTTTAGGCATATTATATTTTTTGATATCTTCCTTTTTAATATTACATGTTATCTACTCGGTTTACATTTTAAATGTTGCTGTACATGTTTGTCACTCTTTCGAATTGATTCTAAAATGCTTGTAAAGAATTTTCAAAGGAGAATATACTGAAATAATCTACTGGTCATGATTTTTGACATCCTATTTAAGATGGAGCAAGTGGTGAACAATATGAGATATATTCTCTGAACTACGCAAAGTCTTTAATGTTACAACAATATACTTTAAAAAAACTCCTTCAGGAAAATGACCCTGAAAAATCGCTGGAAAATATTTTTGAGTTCCTAAAATATCTGCTATGGGGTGGAAAGAACACATAAAAACATAATACTGTGATTATCTCCAAAAAAGACATATTAAAGGTATCCTAGAAATACAATTTCTGATATATTGTTGAGATTATGAAAAAACGTACATAGGGACTTTGTGACCTTATTCTTCAAGTAAAGGGTGGGGGAAGAAGGTTCAACCCAAAAAACAAAAGTCGTTACACATTTTTGTTTTTTAATCGATATCCATGCTTCTGGCGTCTTTAATAAGATATGCTTAACAAAAATAACAAAATTGGACAATTTAGTCAACGCTATGTAAAAAAGTCGACAATTCTTCGAGTTCTCTCGGAAATTTCAAATGTGATGAGGCATTTTTTAAATTCTTATGAAAAGGGGTCACAAAAATAGGAATCTATCCCAAGATATAAGATTTAAAATATCAGATATTAAAATTAAAAAAATGCTTCAATTTACGTTTGAAATTTCCGAGTGGATACAAAATTATCTAATTCTGTTATCAAACTTATTAAACAGAGAAACTCTTTTAAATGCAGCTAAAATAATTAATATCGGTTAAAAAACGAAAAAGTTATACTTTGTTCATAAGTTTGAACCTTCCCCACCCATTATTTGAAGAATAATGGCAAAAAATCTCTTCAATTAAATTTTTTCATAATCTCATCAAGATTCCAAAAATTGTATTTTTAGGACACCTTTAGTATATTTTTTTGGAGTATTATGTTTTCGAGTGTTCATTCCACCCCTAGCGGATACTTTAGAGACTGCAAAATATTTTCCAGCAATATTTCAGGAACACTTACCTAAAGGTAATTTTTTTGAAAGCTGTACCATGATTATTTTCTGATATGTGGCCTAAAGTCGTTCTTGGTTGTTCATCCTGTACATTTAAAATAAAATAGCAAAAAAGCAATAAAGAATATATTAATGAACAGTACAGTAAATTTGAAGAAAAACAGGTACAAAATCAGAAAAAAAATATCTTGTCCGGGAATCTAGCATAAAAACAATAAAATTATGTAAGCATATTACATAACAAGTGTGGAAATTGGAAACTATTGAACGCATTCAGTTAAAGCAAGAAATAAAAAAGGGTATATTAATCTGTAGTTACCATAACGTAACATACTTCGAAATTGAATTAATAAAGTTTAACGGATACACAGCTAGTTTACAGAAAATTTATTAGAATAGGTTTTAAATTATATTAAAGCTAATAAAAATTTTACATGATAAAGATTTAATGAAACATTATTTTACATCAACATGAATCCAATCTGATTAAAAAAAATTCTATCGTTTATTTACGGTTACTTTTTTTCACGCAAGACTGTGCCTCAACCATTCCATAACGTACACTTCAAAATACTTATCATCATAAACTATTTTCCATAAGATACATGCGGGGTCCTTCAAAGGAATAATAACATATTTTATTTCGAGGAGTGATTTCTCATGATGTACCTTCTATTACATGCCTTACTCCATTTGGCAGGTATATTCAGGTGTGCTATGAGAATTAATACTTCTTTTCTGTATAAAATAATAGACTATTCTCATCTTGTTATTTTCATCCTGGAACATATTGTATATTTACATCGTGAAATCTAAGCATTATTCATACACTGAATACAAAAAAAACTACTTATGAAGAGGAGATATGAACACATTATCAAGTTAAATGAGTTTATAATCAATTGTATTCAATTGAGTATCCAATAGCTGTGTTTCTACAATAATAAATAATTGAATTCTCTTTGTTGACTGGAGCATTCAGTATCATAAGTTACAGATAGAAATCCAAGACGGTTGAGTCTGGTAACCTGGCTGGCCAAAAAAATAGGCCTCCACGTCCTATCCACCTATCAGGGTAAGCATTATCTAAAAATTATCTAACTTGTCTGGAGAAATGTGCCGGACACCCATCGTGCTGAAACAACATAGACCTACGAGTTGCTAGTGATATATATTCTAGAAGAAGTGGTAATTCATCCCTTATAAAATTTAGGTGGCGTTCCCCACTTAATTGCGTTGTCAAAAATAAAAGGTCCAATTATCTGACCATCTACAATACCACACCATACATTCATCGACCATCGCCCCTGTTACTGAACTTCTTCCATCCAGCGGATTATTCTGTGACCAATAGTGCATATTATGCCGGTTAACCGTACCATCACAACTTAATGTAGCTTCGTCTGACCACAAAATACGTGACAGTAATTGAGGGTCATCATATACTACATGTAGTAACCAGTTGCAATAATCCAACCGTTTGTCGTAATCACGATCAACCAATTGTTGATACAGTACTATATGATATGGATGAAATCTAAAAGAAATATAATGTCCTATTAAATATCTTTCCGGAATGATGAATAAATTATTATGTTAACATATAACTATGCTCACAAATAATATTATGCGGGTATATTTTGTTTAAGACACATATCTTTTCACATCATAATTTACCCGTGTGCTGTCAAAATACGTTGAACGGTGGTTCTGCTCATTCCCAAGTCTCTACTTATTGCTCTAATACTTAAATTGCGGATTAAATTGCACATATGCCAAAACATTTATTGTGTTTTTCACTGAACGACCTATGCCGCGTCATCTAAATACGGGAAGATTTACATTTCCAGTCGTCCTTAAACGGTGTATGAGTCGACGAAAAACTCTGCTACCGGGATGACGTCTTTGGGGATATTGTATGGCATATACCTTAGCTGCAACAGTTGCATTTCTCATACATTCAAAGTGAACGCCTATCATATCAAATGCTCCTTCGTTTGTTAAGAGACATCTTAGATATACCTTTCAAGTAAATTTTACATCGAATTTAATGTACACAAGTCGCAATGACAAGTAAATGAACAAATTACTAGGTTTATTAATTTGACACAAGACATACATTTTTGTTTTGTTTTTTTCATGGCCCACTCTTGTTTTTATATATTTCCATTTTAACTTCCATAACGCAGTTTCCCGGTGACAGCATAAGTAATATTGACATAATAATTGTAACTCCGTTTAGTCAAACCGGAGTAATTTATGTTTAAAGGAAAATGCTTAAAATTTACACATTTCTTAGGATATCTCGTAATACGAAAAAGATATCGACATGCGGTTCTCGCTATTCTGTTGCTAATTTGATCTACTTCTATATCCCTTAATTGAAACTGTATGTGTCCATTCAACATTTTTCAAGGATAGCTAGATTTAAAAAAATAAATAAATAGCGCCCTCTAGCGTATACGTTACTCATTAGGTTGTTCCGAAATTATAACTCTTACATTGGTAGATAAGAGCTCTCTTCAAAAAGACTAATTTTGCATAGATAGGTTAAGTAGTACTGGATTTACAAGCGTTTCTTCATAATAAAGTTCCCGCTTTCCCCCACCTCTTATTTGAAGAGATAGACTAAATAAAACTTGTAAAATCAAATATACGCTGAATTTTTCGAAGAATACGATAATCATAGTTTAAATGCATCTTAATTAGGCAAAGTTTGTAAATTATTCATTTTTTAATTTTTGGTATTTAATTACGTCCTCTGGCGGTGGACCTACAACTCTGTAAATAATTTTCAGGTTTCTCTCGAGGTCACTTTTATTATAATTTTTTCCCGAAGCTATAAACGGTTCCCGAGATATGGCCGAGAGCCCTTCTTATTGTGACAAATTCTAGGTGGCGGAGTTGTACCCTAAAATTATATAATATAGTTTACAAGGGTTTTTTCAACTTTTATAATATTTTTGTTAGTAGGTATCTTTTAAAAACGATTCACAATATTTCATATCCTATATATTCATCACACCTACAAAAAATGTAATATTGCAATAGGGTAGATATTATTATTGATAATAAAGCATGCTCATATGCTGGCAGAGATTTGGATCAAGAAGAAAAGATGTTCAATGTTCAAGATATTTCAGAAGCTACCTATATAAATGAAATAATAAACAAATAGTTGATAATTATGCAAAGGATGGGGAGTAACTACTTCATATAGTCTGATACAGACATTTTATTAAACAGTACAAAAAATATTGCATCAAGTATCTCTAGTTCTAGTTTTTGTAGCAGTAGCAATAGTAGTTGTCATAGCCATTAATACAGTTTTGCAGGTTTAGAAAATTTTAACATTAATACTAACAATTTTTGTGAAAAATTAGAGACTGTTTGAGACTTTAAAAACAGAAATTTCTGATAAAATGCTCATTTCCATTCCAAAATGCACTGTATACAATAAATAAGCTGAAGTGAAAACCTCCAATTTTTTTTTAACCAAGTGCATTTATTGTGGCAAAGTGATTGAAAGTAATATTGTAGAAACACAACTATTGGATACTCAATTGGATGTAATTAAGGCTCAAGTTTCGTTTAGCCGAGAACAGTCACATGGAATATCGGTTGATAGGATGATTCTATACAAGAAAGCGAGCACTACATAATTTTTGCCGCCGAAATTCTTCGTTTCTGAGAAAACTCGAATTTTTAATTTTTCTATTGTTAACTAAAATTCGAAACTTTACGGTGTATTTAATATTTTTTTTGTTATAGAATGACGTAAAAACATTCAATATAACGATGTGAACTAGTTTGTATTCGAAAATCTATTTTTATCACAATAATTTTTATTGATTTTTCCGGGTTTAGAAGTGCCAAAATGTGATAGGAAGATAAAAATTACGAATTTTTGTTTAATTAATAATTTGCTATAACTTATTCATATAACTTTTTCCGCGGAAATTTTTCATAATGGCGGTGTAAAAGAATATCTTCAATATTTCGAAAATTTCTATAGTATTATCAACTTTTTTACATACTTTCGGTATCGTGGAGTGAAGTGGGGTGCTGGGGGGAATATTATATATGTGCGGTTTTTTTCATTTATTGAAGATTTTGGCCTTCTTACTGCCACTTAAAATTCACAGAAAAACAGGTTTCGTTTGAAATATTATTTATTTTTGAAATTGCCATATTCTAAATGGATACAACCAATAAGTTCCATGAATGGATCCAACTCATTTTTTTTTTGCAATGGCGTCGCCATAAATATTCGTAAAGGCGATCTGCGAATTCAACTGGTGGAATGTGTTTGCCTTTCAAAAATTTTTTGGCGGCAGACCAACATGACTCAATTTTTTGAGTATGGACACCTTCCTGGGTAACAAATTCGTCACTATGGTTTACAGTGCGATGCTGATACCCATATTCCATAAGCTTCTTGTCGCGAACGAGGAAGAGCCATTTCTACAACTTGAGTAGATATTTTTGTTAATGATATGAACGAAATGATTTAACTCAACTGAATATAGAATATTAAACTCACATATATGTACAATGTAATACATACCTACCTTTTATACTTTATCAGGATTGTCATTTTTATGCTTTATTGACATTTTTTATAAATTTTCGCATTTATTGACCATAGCGATATTAAGTTGATAAGAATAGATATTATTCATTGATCTGTGTTGAAGGTAGGGAAGAGGATCACTACACAGTGGCGAAACAATGCATTTCCGCGGATTTTCCTTTTCGTATCGGTGCTCAAAAATAGGTCAACAATATCTTTTCCTTTCGGTGCCGTGCCTGTCATCAAGCGTGGGCTATCTCCATGACAATTTGGTTGAACTGTTCTCTATCTGTCGCTAGTCGGAATACTTGTTCTACTCCCAGTCTGGTCCAGTTCCGAATATTTCGTAGCCACGACAGCTTTTTGCGACCTATCCATCTTCTGCCCTCAACCTTTCCCTGAATGATCAGCCGAGGGATGTGATATTTGTTTCCTCGCATTATATGACCAAAATAACTGACCTTTCTTATTTTTATGGTGTTTAGGAGTTCTCGATCCTCATACAGCTGTCTGAGTACCTCTTCATTACTGGTATGTGCAGTCCACGGGATCTTAAGGATTCTCCGATAGCACCACATCTCAAACGCTTCTATTTTATTCATGATGTCAACTTTAAGCATCCATGTCTCACATCCGTACAAAAAAATGCTCCATACGTAACAGCGGAGTATTCTTAACCGCGTCTGAACTGTGAGGTTTCTATTCGTGAGAATTGGTTTCCATTTGCTGAATGCCCTACGTGCCATTTCAATACTCGCACGTTATGTCATTGTTCAGCCAACTACCCAAATATTTTAATGGGATACCAGTTCAATGTTGTGTCCGTTGATTGTAATCGGAATTGGTTCTATGTTTATTCTACCTGCAGTCATCCATTTCGTTTTCTTGATGTTTATATTAATACCCCATCTTCGACCAGCCTCATTGACTCTATCCAGCAGGATTTGCAAGTCTTCCATGTTTTCTGCAATGATAGCAGTATCATCTGTGTACCTTACGTTGTTTACAATTTCGCCACCTATCTTTACTCCCTCTGTCCTGCCATATAAAGCCTCACGATATATGTTTTCCGAATAAAGGTTGAACAACAGGGGTGATAAAACACATCCCTGTCTTACTCCGCTTTTTATTGGTATTTCATCTGTAACGTTGTCATCTAGCCTGACTACTGCTGTTTGACTATCATACAGGTTTAACAAAAGGCGCATATCATGATGGTCTACGTTATATGATTTTAGACATTGGAAAAGTTTTGTGAGTTTGACTCGATCGAACGCCTATTCGAAGTCAATAAAAGTCTACAACATAAAATAACATTGATTTTTCATGTACCTCATTTCGTTACTTCTAAACCGCATTCAAAAAATGGCAACAGCGCATTTTCCGCGAAAAATTTTTTTCAGTAATATACTCCCTGAGGTATTTAATGACAAAAAATGTGTTTTTCTTTTTTAGCAGATTTCGGCTAAACGAAACTTGCCCCGTAATTAATTATAAACTCATTTAACTTGATAATGTGTTCCTATATCTTCTTCATATTTAGTTTTTTTGTATACAGTATATTAATAATGCTTAGTTTTCATTAAGTTACAATTCCACGATGGTAATAAACAATATGTTCCAAAGTAAAAATAACAAGATGAGAATAGTATATTATTATTATATTATATTATTATACAGGAGAGAAGTATTAATTTTCTTGGCACACCTGAATTTACCTGTCAAATGGAGTGAGGCATGTCATAGAAGGTAAACCATGAAAAATCACTTCTCGCAATAAAATATGTTATTATTCCTTTGAATAACACCACATGTTTTTTATGGAAAATGGGTCCCATTCGATTGGCTGAAAATCTAGTTTGATGTAGTTTATGATGTTCTGATCAAAGGTGTCCATGGGTACAATTTGATCTAAAATAATTGTTTTTTCATTTGCTGTTCAGAACACATTCAAATATTTCACGGATAAGGATTTTGAAGTGTACGTTATGTAATGATTGAGATACTCGAAACAGCGACTCTTGCGTGAGAAAAAGTAACCGTAAGTAAACGATAGAATTTCCTTTAATCAGATTGGATTTCTGTTGATTTATCGTAATGTCTCATAAAATCTTTATGGTGTAAAATTTTTATTAGTTCTAATATTATTAAAAAACTATTCTAATAAGTTAGCTGTAATGTACAGTAGAAATGTCTTCTTCTATCAAAAGAAAAAGAGCGAAACTCAATACAAGCGATTGCCGTATTGTTTTGATTAAGATGCATATGGTTGATGTCGTATCAGTCACGTGACGGAAAAGACTAAGCATTTCTACTGTATGTGTATCCGTTGAACTTTATTAATTCAGTTTCAAGTATATCAAATTATGGCAACTACAGATTAATAACCCGTGTGAAGTTAGCCACGGATCTTTTTTAAACATCCACAATTATTTTTCTACAAAATAAACTGTTCTTCTGGAAAAATTTAAGATTAAGTTAATAAAAAGTTTTCAAATAGATCTTGTACACATTTCACGATTCTCAATCGAACACACAGAAAAAAAAAATTATTTAACTATTACAAAGAGAACCTAATTAGAAACCAATTGACAAAAAATTGTGATGTAACTATTTCTTACAACGTCAAAAAAAATCATAAAGATTAAGATGGTGCTCCGACGCGATTCGTTCGTTTTGAGCTCGAAGCCCCAAAATTTCTACAAATTTTCTTCAACTGTTTCGAAGGACATTCAATTAGGAACCTATTAACGCTAAATTGTGATATGAGTATTTTATATAACGTCAAAAAAAATCATAAAGATTATGATTGTGCGCTGACGCGCATCGTTCGTTTGAACCCGAACCCCCAAAATATTTTCAAATATTCTCTAAAAACTTCAATGGACACCTAATTAGAAATCTCTTAACAAAGAATTGTGATTTAAGTTTTTTTTATAACGTCAAGAAAAATTCATGAAGATTGTGATTGTGCGCTGACGCGCATCGTTCGTTTTGAACTCGAAGGACCAAATTTTGTCCAAATTTTCTTCCACTATTTTGAAGAACACTTGATTAGGAACCTATCAACGAAAAATTGTGATGTAAGTATGTTTTATAACGTCAAGAAAATTCATGAAGATTACGATTGAGCGCCGACGCACATCGTATGTACGTTTGAGCCCCAGCCCGAAGTATTTTTTATAACGTTTTTTATAACGGCTTTGAATTCAAAACGGACGATGGGTCAGCACACATTCGTATTCTATATTAATTTTTTTGACGTTACAAGGAATACTTACATCATAATTTTTCATCAAAAGGTTCCTAGTTAAGTGTTGAAATAGTTGAAGAAAATTTGAGAAAATCTTGTGGCTTCGAGCTCAAACCGAACGATGGTCGTCAGCACACAATCGTAATCTGTATTAATTTTTTTGACGTTATAAAAAATACTTACATCACAATTTTTTGTCAATTGGTTTCTAATTAGGTGTTCTTTGTAATAGTTGAATATTTGTTTTGGGTCTTCGATTCAGACTCGTGGAATATGTACAAGAACTATTTGAAAATTTTATTTTCACTTAATTTTCAATTTTTGGCAGTAAAATTATGTAGCCTATTAAAATATCATCATATGTCTACTATATTAACTTGTTTATGCAAACGTACAGTTTATTTTGTGAAAAAATATTCGTGGATGGATGAAAAAATCCGTGGCTAACTTCACACGAGTAGATTAATATACACTTTATTATTTCTTGCTTCCACTGAATGCGTTCAATAGTTTCCACTTTCTACACTTGTTATGTAATATGCTCACACATATTTTTTTAAGTTGGATTCCTGGACGAAATATTTTTTTTCCAATTTCTAATATGTCTACTATAATAACGTTTTTTTTGCAAACGTACAGTTTATTTTGTAAAAAAATATTCGTGGATGGATAAAAAAATCCGTGGCTAATTTCACACGAGTAGATTAATATACACTTCTTTATTTCTTGCTTCCACTAAATGCGTTCAATAGTTTCCACTTTCTACACTTGTTATGTAATATGCTCATACATATTTTTTTAAGTTGGATTCCTGGACCAAAAATTTATTTTTCTAATTTTATACCTGTTTGTTTTCAAATTTACTGTACTGTTTATTAATAGTGAATAAACTATTTAAATCGTTCACCACTTTTTTTGCTAATTTATTTTAAATGTACAGGGTGAACAACTAAGAACGGCTGTAGGTCATATCTCAGAAAAGAATCATGGTACAACTTACAAAAATTACCTTTAGGTAAGTGACCCTGAAAAATCGCTGGAAAATATTTTGCAGTCTCTAAAATATCCGTTAGGGGGGGAATGAATACTCGAAAACATAATACTGTGATTATCTCCAAAAAAACATACTAAAGTTGTCCTGAACATACAATTTTTGAAATCTTAAGGAGATTATGAACAAATTAAATCAAGGAGATTTTTAGCCATTATTCCCTAAATAATGGGTAGAGGATGGTTCAAACTTTATAAGCAAATGTACAACTTTTTCGTTTTTTAACCGATATTAATGGCTTTAGCTTCATTTGAAAGAGTTTTTTCTGTTTAATAAGATTGATAACAAAATTCAATAATTTGATAACTTTATATCCGCTCGGATATTTCGAATTGAAAATGAGGCATTTTTCAATTTTCAAATCTGATATCATTAATCTATCTTGGAATAGAATTAAGATTTATACTTGCGGTTTTCACTGAAGTCCTATTTTTTAACACCTTTCCATCAGAATTTAAAAAATGTCTCAGTACATTTGAAATTTCCGAGAAAAATGGAAAAATTGTCGACTTTTTCACATAGCATACATACCATACATGGATATTGGAATTCGTTAGGATATTCACAAAAATGATGATTTTTTATACGTGTATTACCAAATACGTATCCATTGGCTCTGGATAATATCTATTCCTATTATGATAATTTGAATTTCTAGAAATTTGGGTATTCCTATCGAAATTATTTGCATATGAATTGTTATTTTGAGCATGATTATTTTCAGGTGATTGATTTTGAGGAATATAGAAAGATCTTTGATTATCATTATAATTATTTGGATGATTATTGTTATTGGGATGGCGGAAATGATTGTTGTTATTTTGACTTGAACTATAGTTGTTGAAGTTTCCGTTAAAATTCGGAGAATATTGTCTATTAGGAGGTTGAAACGGTGTTGATGTTGACAAATTATTTACCCGGGGTTTTGATCGTGCCACTCTCTGAACTGGTCTAAAATGTTGTCAATTTAAATGTTTTTCCTCAACTACTAAGTACATTGCGTGTGTATAAAATTAACCCACCTGTAATGAAAACGTTTAAATAAATAAGAAAAACACTACATTGGTGTCAGGTGTGGGGTAATATAAATAAATATCTACGTAAAAAATGATCGAGAGACTAAGTGACTGAGCTAAAGGCAGATTTGGAAAATCGCAAGTTGGAAGCGTCTGGTAAGAAGAGTAAATTGGTAGAAAATTTTATAGTGGCACTGATAAGTGACGGCTTCGATATAGAAACTTTTCTAATCTATGACGAGGCTTCCACCTTAATCTCGTCAATTTCTACTAACATGGACGAGAAGATTTCAACTATAAAGAGCGATATTTCTACTATGGAGAACGATATCTCTGCTAATATGGACGAGTAGATTCCAACTATGAAGAACGATATATCTTTCATGGAAAAGAAGATTTCAACTAACGTGAAGATCGATATTTCTGCTAACATGGAC
Source organism: Galeruca laticollis (assembly GCA_963921935.1). Classification (NCBI taxonomy): domain Eukaryota; kingdom Metazoa; phylum Arthropoda; class Insecta; order Coleoptera; family Chrysomelidae; genus Galeruca; species Galeruca laticollis. The sequence goes on along the minus strand of OY998179.1, from coordinate 133,338,506 downwards.
GAGATTTCTGCCGATATCTCATCATTGAAAGATGACATTGCTGCTGACGTCGAAAATAAAATTTCATCCCTAAAATCGGATATTGAGAATAAGATGATATAGATGGACGATAAAATGGCTGATTTAAGAACACAGGAGAAGCCAATAAGAAGAAAGAAGACCGAGGAATCAAAAACTTGCAAGCCAGAAAGACATTGGCAGATTTACCTCAGTCAAGGACCGAACGTTCGATACAAAAAATGTCGCGGACCAATTACGTAAAACAATGTGAAGCAGCTGCTAGAGTGAATAATTTGTCCGGTAGGGAGAAGGCAGTAAACTTAACCATCGTGTTTCGGGGAGCTGCCTTAGATGTACTTCAGAAGGTACCTCTGGAAGAAACGGATGACTTCGAGCAGCTGAAGAAGAGGTTGGACATGCGATATGGTCACGAACATCTAGAACATTTGAACCGATTTCAGCTGAAAAACCGAAGGCGGAAACGTGAAGAGTATGAACTGGATATTGCCCGACTAGTTCGATTTGCTCATCCATCAGCACCAGAGAACATGATGGGCATCCAGGCCATTACTGACGGCTTAAGTGACCACGATATGGAGAGAACGCTTCGATTAGGCCATCCCAAAACCATGGAAGATGGATTCGGGATACAACAAAGGTAGGACCATGCAAGAAGAAGTTGACGATGACGGACATGACTAGATCGTCAACTTGTTGAGAGATATGGTTGAAAAGAAGACGAAGAAGATTAGGTGCTGTAATTGTGGCGAGCTAGAAAATGTACGCAGTTCGTGTAAGCGTCCTATGACTCCTGAAAACCAAGAACATCTTAAATGCAAAGCGGCCATGAAGGATTCGCGGTACACCAAAGGTAGGACCATGCAGGAAGAAGGTGACGATGACAGACTTGATCCGATCGTCAACTTGTTGGAAGGTATAGGAGACTCCCTTGTCCTGGGAGAAGGGCTGTTGAGAAGAATCCTTGAAAAAGATGATGGTTCCGAGATGGAGAGACAGCTAGTTATCTCTAGAGCGAGAGTAACTGAGGTACTGAAGAAGTTACACGACAGTCCATCGGGAGGTCATGTGGAAGTGGAGAAAACCCTTTAGCGAGTCCGTGAAAGGTTTTATTGGATGAACAGCTCCGACGATGTGAAGAACTAGTGTAAGAAATGTACGACTTGTGCTACGAGTAATGGACCACATCGCAAGTGAAAACCACTTTAGACATCGCTGGACCATTTTCGAAGACAGAAAATGTTGGTAAATACATACTAGTTATAATAGATTATTTGACAAAGTGGGTGGAAATTGACGCGATCCCGAATCAAGAGGCCACAACGGTCGCGGATGTATTGGTGAAAGAATCTATCAGCCGATATGGAGTGCCCTTGGAAGTCCGCAGCGACCAGGGAAGAAATTTCGAAAGCCATCTATTCCAGGAGATTTGCGACAAGCTGGGAATGAAGAAGACCAGGACAACAGTATTACATCCACAGTCAGATGGAATGGTCGAGAGAATGAACAGGACCATTCGAAAATACCTGTACAAAGTAGTTTCCAGCCATCAGAGAGATTGGGACCAGTATCTTTCCTTATTTGCATTGGCTTATCGATCTGCCGTCATTGAGTCCACGGATGGAACAACTGCGAAAATCCTGTTTGAACGTAAAATGAGGCTTCCTTGTGACTTGGAATTTTGCTGTTGGCCTGGAGAAGATCTAGCATGAGAAGACTACGTGATTCAATTGAGAAGAAGGTTGGACGATATTCATGAATTAGTTCGAACAAATATCCAAGTTGCCAGCGAAATAATGAAAAGTCGGTACGACATACAGGCCACAGTAGGCGGTTTTAAAGAAGGGGAGAAAGTATGGTTACACAACCCGATGAGGATAAAAGATTTTCTCCAAAATTACAAGGTCGATATTCAATCAAGAAAATGATCAATGATGTTATATTGCGCATAAACAAGATCTCCAACGGACAACCAAAAGTAGTTCACAAAAAACGACTAGCGTCATTCGAAGGATACCATGACCTAGAGAAAGGAGTTAACCATATTCGAGATGTGTCTGACCATACCTTCGATGGATTTATGGGCGCGTATGGAGGTACCGGGAAAGATAGGGAGGTGCCGGGAAAGATAGATATGGAGTCACTTCAGAACAACGACAAGATTTGTTCACTCTTCCGGAAGATTATTCACTGGCATACAACATCCCCGACCGTATCAAGAACGCACGAGGGTTGGCTACCGTCTTTCGAAATAACTTCGGGCAATTAGAAAAACTTGAATACCAGATTCCCGCCCCTGGCAAGACACTAAGACTGAAACACAATTCGCGGTACGTCTTCTACCGACACTCAAGGCGTATTGGCCTCAGTGGGACTCCCTTGTCCTGGAAGAAGAGGGCAATTAGAAAAACTTGAAGACCAGATTCCAGCCCCTGGCAAGACACTGACACTGAAACACAATTCGCGGTACTTCTTCTACGTGGTAACTAAAAATGAATTTTAAGATCGATCTACCTACCGCAATGTGTAGGAAGAACTTCGAAACCTCCGAGACCGTGTGTTGAAATCTAGTGTGAAGAAACTAGCTATGCCTAAGATAGCGAGTAGCCAGTTGGATTGGTGAGTCATCAGGAACATGGTAGAGGGGATCTTCCAATATACCGGTGTCCAGATATTAATTTGCAGATAAAATCCTCGTTATCAGTATCCGATGAAGACCTGTTATTTCCATAAGATCGTAAAGTGTAGAAATGGAGCCAGTTGCCGATTCAAACATCCAGTCTCGGCTACATAAAAATTCCAGGAGGAACTTCTACTTAAGGATGGGGTAATCCGACTCTGTCTAAGCCATGTATGAAAGTTAGAATTTCAGCGGACGCGCAGGGATTTCCCAGAACTGTTCACGATTTTTTATTACTATCTTGTCTAGACATTGTTTTTGTGACCAGTCTTATCTAGAAAATTCCAAAGAGCCTATTGTTTTTGTGTAAGCCGCAATGTTGAATTATCTAGTATATAAAGGACCGACCAGCGGGAGGAGTTAAGTTTATAAAGTGATCTCGTGATATAAACAGCGAACACGTAAATAGTCTAAGTAGTGAAGTGTATATATTAATCATTGTAAGTGAATATACTGTTTATATAATATAAATTAGTGAATAGTGTAGTTAATAAATATATTGAGTTAGTAGACATGACGTGTGTGTATAAATTTATTCCACCCGTAATAAAAACGTTTAAATAAATAAGAAAAACATTATATAGTATTTTAAGTATTAAGAACAGTAAGGATTGTTTACCGGTCGACAGCAATGTTTGGAAGATGAGCGTAGCGAAGCCTCCAATTTTGCTGGAGAACAGAATATTCTATATTGAAAAGTACAATTTTTTTCTAAAGATGCTATCGATATTTAAACATTTCTTACTTTGATTGCCTACCTAAAGAGGAAAAATGTTGGACATAGACCTAATAAAGTTGCTGTGTTTACCAAAAAGCGGCTTGAAAGCTTTTTAAATGAAGCTCCCGATGACCCATTTTCAATCCTTAAGGTATCTATTTTATATTATTAGAAGTATGACAACAAAATTGTTTCTGATTTTTTTGTCCTTTCTGTGAAATTGTTTTTATGCTAATTTATTACTTTTTATATTGTTCTGTTCGGTTCTCTTCATTAAAAAATATAAATCTTCTTTTTTTTGTTCCTTTTGTGTAATGAATGAAGTAATATATTATTTAGGACCATTTAAATGTATGTAGGGCTAGGACGTCGGTAAGTAATCTACTTACCGACGTCTGAACAGTCAGTATATCACTTACCAACGTGTTGGACTTAGAAACCAGTAAACACAACCTACCATCCTGACAACCTATGCTGTAAATAAACAAAAAATATCGATCGCGCAAAAATATATTAACTGCTTAAAAAGTAGTTGTCATTATTTAGAAAATGTAAGTTTCATTTGAAACAGTTTCGAAAATATGTTATTATAAATGCCATTAGATAAAAATGTGTATCTTATGATCGTCTTCATGATCCTAATTACATAAATAACTATTTGGTGTTTCCAGGAAACTGATTATATTCTATTATTGTTAGAGGAAATTCATTTTTTCACCTAAAGTTATCTACCATCTATCACAATTTTGTGCGCTGAACAATAATGACATTCAAACTATCAAATTCTATTCCTACATTAGAAGTGATCACAGCAAGAATGACATACGATTTATCTCAATATAAATATTAAAAAACTGATTCTAATATAAGCAAAGCTGAAATAGGAATGAATGTATTGTAATAATTCCGAAGTATTGAACCATGCAAATTCTGTATTTTACAAAGTAACAATTTGATTCATCCAATCATAAATGTGTTATAAATAGTCCGTTTTACTAAATAAATAGTTGTTACTCAAAGTATTAATAGGCTTCGCGTGTTTTTAACCACCCAGTTTATGACATGATCGAAACTACCGACATAAAATACATTGAATAAGTTGCTACTCTAAATTTTTTTATAATTTTGGAACAAATTGGTTTTGTGGAAAATCCAATATAATGTTCGACAGATATTGCATAAACAGACATCACATAATATATTCCTGGAAATAAATGAATATTTTCCCCATAAAAATAATTTATTGGTATGTTTATCGATTTGGCTCATGGTTAAAACTTAGGTATTGACAATTATAATCGGAGACTTCCACAATCAACTGGCAATTTCTACTACTGCAATGGATTTTTAGAGGTTTCCTACAATTTTGACAAACAATTTATATCTATCATTTGGGGTTACAAAAAGGGCAAGAGATTTTTATAGTTATTTCACAAACAAAACCAAACTCACACAATTTAACCTCGAATCTCAAAAAAGCCTTTCGCGATTCTACGGATATTATTCTCAAGCGTTTGAAAGAGAAGTCAGCAAAAACTCACTTTTCTTAAATTTCCGATTTTGGTACTAAGTTTGAGGCGTACGTGTCTTAGGTGCTTTTAGTATTTTTTGTTTGTTGGCTTTGATTGTTGCTAATGCTGCGCAATACACGTGAAGATGTATTTCCTCGAGGTTCATATCTGCATCCAATTGACTTTCCAGAATTTGATTAGCAATCCCTAAGAGAGAGTGCGTGTTTGGAGTATAAATGAGTTTTGGTAGCGCCGGCCTGCTGGCAGAGTCGGATCCTCTGAATTCAGTAAGATGTTGTTGGTAGTTTTCTTCCCATAATGTTTGACGGTTGATTACTGAGGGTCGAAGACTTAATAGTGGTAGGTCAGCTTCAGGTCCTCTACTTTTTTGTTCCTGAGTCTCTGGGGTCTCATTTATAGGCTGTTGATTAATCTCCCTCTCTACCTCTGCCCTTATTTGTTCGATTGCAGGTAGAGGTATTAGGTTATTTCTTATGATAGCTCTACGTTGATCTGCTATTCGTTGTTCTGAGAGGTGATTCAGGTGTGGCATTTCTCAATGAAGTGATTATGCAGTCGCATGCGGTACATCGTCATGACAGTCTCCAGTGCCGTAACTGTGAAAAACGAACGTATTACTTGTTTGTTGGTTTCATTGTCCCATTTCATACGTCGTCTTTCTGATTGTTCCTGATTTGGTTCAGTGGGTGCGACAGGCTGTCGCACAACACGTCTCCGAGGCGCCGTAGGTTCAAGCGGTTGATGGGGTACGTTTCGATGAGCGGTGCCCTCACCATTCTCATCTACATGCTGGACATCCTGACGGTTCCGATTGGAAGGACCAGCATCTAATCCTTCCCCGCCCGAGTAACGATTTCTTCGTGTGTTGAAAGCACTTTTTTTTTCACACCATACGGGATGCTACCCCGCGTGGTGGTGGTTCTCCCTCTCGCGTTAGCCCATCTGCTGCAGATCCGCCACCGTGGTTGGTTACCCGATCCCGAATCTCCAGAGATGATTACCGGGGCTACCGACGTGGAGGTGCGAGCAGGAATTGATAGGAGAGGCTATAAGAGACGCTTCACTACCATTTTAACCCCTTATTATTATTATTATTATTATTATTATTATTATTATTATTATTATTATTATTATTATTATTATTATTATTATTATTTTTATTTTCCTTTTTGTGTCACCGGATTTACACCCGGTGTGTTTCAACGACAGTCGGCCTCAACAGCAAGACTTTCGTTGGGTGTCACTATTCTAGAAATGACCTAACAATGTTTGTCGCATCTAGGATTACAGATTTTTGCATTAATCGGTAGGTTGACTCAGGAATATCAATGTCTTTGAGGGAAGTACTTAGTTTTTCGGGAATTAGCCCCATGCAGGATAAAACAACTGGAATGATCTTGACTTCTTTAAGATTCCACAATTCTTTTATTTCAGTCCTTAGCTCGGCGTATTTGCTTAGTTTTTCATTGTATTTGCTTTCTGTGTTAGAATTATTTGGGATCGATATGTCAATAAGCAGAGCTTGCTTGGATTGTTTATTAATGACTGTGATGTCCGGCCTGTTGTGTCGTACTGTTACGTCCGTCATGATAGTTTTATCCCAGTAGATCTTAACATACTGATTTTCGATAACTGGAGGGGGCTTATATTTGTAATATGGCTCGTTGTTTTGTGGATCAAGGTTAAGTTTTTTCAGTACTTCCAGGTATTCTACTGTGGCAACTTTGTTATGTCGTTCCAGATATTTAGTTTCAGCTATGCTTTGGCAACTAGAAAGAATGTGTTCAATCGTTTCTTGACTTCTGTTGCACTTTCTGCACCTATCTGTTGGTATTTCTTCCTTCAAGATATACTTTTGGTAATTCCTCGTTTTTATAACCTGATCTTGTATGCCAACCATAAAACCTTTAGTTTCTGGGAACAGCGTTCCAGTTTTAAGCCATTCAACCGATTTATCTTGATCTATCGTGTCTTTCTGTAAATCATTAATGAATCTTCCTTGCAATTCTTTTGAACGCCAATTTTCAGTTTTATCTTCCTCATTTCGTGTATTAAAGGGCGTAAAGTTTTCCATGCTTAGGTTTAAAGGTGTACAACCCGTATCTGTTTTCACTATGGCTTTATGACGTTGACTATTTTGGTGGCGGAAAAAACTCCTCAAGCCTGCAATTTGCTGAGTGCAAGCTTCCACAACATCTTTTATTCCTCTACCTCCTTTTTCTCTAGGTAAATTTACCCTTTCGACGGACGCTTTTGGATGGTGTTTTCTATGTTTTGTTAGCTCGGTTCTTATCTTTCTGTTTACTGCTTCCAGGTCCGTTTGAGTCCATTTAATTATTCCGAAGGAGTACTGAAGAGCGGATATGGTTTAGCTATTTATGGCCGTGGTAAGGTTTCTTGAATTTAGCTTACTTTTTAATAGGTTGTAAAGGCGTTTTTCGAATTCGGTGGTTAATATGGCTTTTATTTCTCTATGTTCTATCTTGTGTGCCTGAAGGATTCCTAAGTACTTGTAGGGTTTGTCTGTCATGGCTTCAATATATTTGCCTGACTCTAGTTCTATAGGTTCTCCTTCTTTCAGCTTTCTCTTTTCAACCGATACAGTTTGGCATTTTTCCATACCAAACGACATTCCGACATCTGTGCTCCACTGGTGCATGAGTTGTAAGTTGGATTCTAGGTGTTTTTTGCACGCGGCATATAGTTTCAGATCATCCATAAAGAATAGATGACTCATGGTTGTTGAGTTTCGATCCGCTCTAATAGTTGCTCCATATCTTGTGTGGATTAGGCCACGTGATAATGGGTTTAAACACAAGCAGAACCATAGAGCGGAAAGTGTATCTCCTTGAAAGATTCCTCTTTTAATACTGATAGATTCAGTTTCTAGTTCTGTGTGATTTAGGTTAATTTTGAGTTTTGTTTTCCAATTATTCATAGTACTTTTTAGAAACCTAACAACCACAGGGTGTATATTGTAAATTTCCAAAGTTTTTATTAACCAACTGTGGGGCACTGAGTCGAAAGCTTTCCGATAGTCTATATAATCCATGTATAGATTTCTGTTCTTCTTTCTGATTTGTTCCAATATCACATTATCGATTGTTATTTGTTCCTTGCAGCCCATATATTTTCTTTTGCACCCTTTCTGCTCCTCAGTTAGAATATCATTAGTTTCTAGGTATGCGTACAGTTTATCATATAGTGCTGCAGTGAAGATTTTGTACATTGTAGGAAGGCACGTGATGGGTCTATATTGAGAAGGATCTTGGGTTTGATCAGATTTTGGAAGAAGATAAGTTAAACCATTTGTAAGGAGGTCTGGTAGTTGGTCAGGGTTTCTTAGAGCGATATTAAATTGGTTGGTCAGGTGATGATGGGTAGCCGTAAGTTTTTTGTACCAGAAATTTTGGATACCGTCGTTCCCTGGTGCTTTCCAGTTGGCCAAGTTTTTTATTACCTTTTTTAGATCTTGTAATGTAAATATTATTTCTCCCATATGTAGATGGTTGTTGTTCTGAATTTCTGTTTTGATCCAAGGTGTATTTTCCTGGTGTTCGATTTCCTTCGACCACATTCCTTCCCAAAATGTCTATAAATCCTCCTTCTTTGGCGGTTGTCCTTTAGAACCAGGTTGTTCGTTAAACGATTTATAGAAGCCCTTCTGATTTTTTGAAAAGAAGTTGTTTTGGATTTTGCGTTGGTAGCTCTCCTGATATCTTTTTAATCTTTTAGAAGCAACTGCAAGTTTTTGTTTCCAGGTATCTAAGGTATCATCTATAATTGTTTTTATTTCATTTGTTGTTTTTCCTTCCAGCTGTTGTTTAATCTGGACCGGGATTTTATTTAGCAGCTTTTTGGATTTTTGCCCATTTGCTATTTGTTGAATTCTACCAATTTCTCTTCTCAAATTCTCGATTTTGGTACTAAGTCTTTGTTCCCATCTCGGTTTTTGAGCCGTACGTGTCTTAGGTGCTTTTAGTATTTTTTGTTTGTTGGCTTTGATTGTTGCTAAAGCTGCGCAATACACGTGAAGATGTATTTCCTCGAGGTTCATATCTGCATCCAATTGACTTTCCAGAATTTGATTAGCAATTCCTAAGAGAGAGTACGTGTTTGGAGTATAAATGAGTTTTGGTAGCACCTGCCTGCTGGCAGGGTCGGATCCTCTGAATTCAGTAAGATGTTGTTGGTAGTTTTCTTCCCATAATGTTTGACGGTTGATTACTGAGGGTCGAAGACTTAATAGTGGAAGGTCAGCTTCAGGTCCTCTACTTTCTTGTTCCTGAGTCTCTGGGGTTTCATTTATAGGCTGTTGATTAATCTCCCTCTCCACCTCTGCCCTTATTTGTTCGATTGCAGGTAGAGGTATTAGGTTACTTCTCATGATAGCTCTACGTTGATCTGCTATTCGTTGTTCTGAGAGGTGATTTAGGTGTGGCATTTTCTCAATGAAGTGATTATGCAGTCGCATGCGGTACATCGTCATATCAGTCTCTAGTGCCGTAACTGTGAAAAACGAACGTATTACTTGTTTGTTGGTTTCATTGTCCCATTTCATACGTCGTCTTTCTGATTGTGCCTGATTTGGTTCAGTGGGTGCGACAGGCTGTCGCACAACACGTCTCCGAGGCGCCGTAGGTTCAAGCGGTTGATGGGGTACGTTTCGATGAGCGGTGCCCCCACCATTCTCATCTACATGCTGGACATCCTGACGGTTCCGATTGGAAGGACCAGCATCTAATCCTTCCCCGCCCGAGTAACGATTTCTTCGTGTGTTGAAAGCACTTTTTTTTCACACCATACGAGATGCTACCCCGCGTGGTGGTGGTTCTCCCTCTCGCGTTAGCCCATCTGCTGCAGATCCGCCACCGGGGATGGTTACCCAATCCTGAATCTCCAGAGATAGTTACCGGGGCTACCAACGTGGAGGTGCGAGCAGGAATTGGCAGGAGAGGCTATAAGAGACGCTTCACTACCATTTTAACCCCTTATTATTATTATTATTATTATTATTATTATTATTATTATTATTATTATTATTATTATTATTATTATTATTATTATTATTATTATTATTATTATTATTATTATCATTCCATCTACCAACAAGAGGCGTGCGGTTTTATTATGCTAGAGAGGAAACAATTCAGTTTGTCTCTGCTAGTTTAAAAATTTCCTGACTATATGGTATGTTTGCAGTAAGACTGCTCTTTGTCCGATGTCCACTATGTTATGTGGCAACTCTAATTCTCCTTAATTTTTGGAAAGCTGGTCACTGACAATCCCTTCCACCGAAAACACTGAGGGGATTATTTTCACTGTATTCCGTTTCCAAGTGTTCTTGACTTCATAGGCGAGATTTTCATATTTGGTACACTTTTCTGTCTCGGTCTTCCTGATGTTGTGACTGAGAGGTACAGCAATGTCGATGATAATTCCTGTTTTTTTATATTTATGAATCAACACGATATCTGGCCTATTATTATCCACAGTGCGATCAGTTTGCATCGGTCTATCCCAGTAAAGCACCACGTCATGATTTTCTATAACTGGTAGGTGGTTGTACTTGTAGTACGGAGGAGGCATCACGTCAAAAAGTTTATGCTTAATTCCTAATTGCTATCATTATTATTATTATTATTATTATTATATAGATTCTCCAGAAAATTTTAGACCCATAGCAATTTTACCGACGATTAACAAAATATTTGAATTGATAGTCAAAGAAAAATTAATAAATTATTTGGAAGATAAGTCACTTCTAACGGAGTTTCAATTCGGCTATCGCAAAAATAAATCATGCATACGTGCTCTTCTTCGACTCTTAGAGGAAGTTGTACAGAAACTAGAGGAAGGCGTCAACTCTGTTGCCACGTTATGCGACTTAACGAAGGCTTTTGATTGTGTTCCAGCGGATTTACTCCTAAATAAACTGGAATTTTATGGTATTAGAGGAAATGCACACAAATTACTGACATCTTATTTAAGTAATAGGAAACAGTATGTAGTTTGTGGAAACAACCAGTCTGATTTACGTAATATAGACAACGGCATTCCTCAGGGCTCGATTTTGGGTCCAATACTTTTTATAATATTTGTTAACGATTTACCAGAGGCTATTGACACTTTTTGTATTTTATTCGCTGATGATACTACAACTTTATCTGATGGCACACAAGCTGGTGATAATATTTTGTTGAATCAGTGGTTCCTGGCAAATAAGCTGAAACTCAACGACACTAAAACGAAACACATTCTTTTCAGTTTAGATAAATGGGCTATAAAATCAGAGCCAGTTAAATTACTGGGCATTCATTTGGATACAAACTTAAGTTGGTCACCTCATGTTGACTACCTTTGTTCAAAATTAGCGAGCCAAGTTTTTGTAATTCGTCAATTAAAATCATGTATACCAACTCATTTGTTAAAGTCTGTATATTATTCACTTTTTCATAGCAATTTAACATATGGTATTATGCTATGGGGGAGCAGCACATCAGTGCACAAAGTATTTGTGCTACAGAAAACTGTAGTTAGAATAATTTACAACGCACCAAGAAACACCAATTGTAAAAAAATATTCAAAAAACTTGAAATATTGCCGCTTCCGTGCTTGTATATTTTCGAAGTGTTAATTGAAACACATAAAAATCGATATGTTCTGACTAAACATGCAGATGTTCATAATTATGATACTAGAAATAGTAAAGACATTGTCATTCTCAAATCAAGACTGAAAACAACAAAAAACAATAAGTTGGATGTTACATTGTACAATTCATTTGTAAAATATTTTGAACATATAAATATAAGTGATATGACGAGAGTTCAATTTAAACATTTCGCTAAGTCTTTTCTCTTAAATTATTGTTTTTATACAGTTGATGAGTTTTTGGAGGAATTGAATACTTGGGCTTAATGCTTATATGTTTGTTTGTTTTGTTTAATTTAATTTTTACTTTCTATTATTTTTTAACTTATTTTATATTTTAAAATTGTCATATTTTCATCAATATTTTTACTTTATGAAATGTATGTCTGTATTTATGTAAAATTTTTACTTTCTATTATTTTTATTATATTTTAAATTTGTCATATACAACACTATACAATCTTTAATATTTTTAGTTGGTAAAATGTATTCATATGTACTACTTTCACTGACTTCTAATGTACTATGTATGTGAATGGGGTCAATAAACCGTCTATCTATCTATCTATCTATTATTATTATTATTATTTTAGGAATTCACAGGGTTTTTGTTCCCTGGATTTCTTCTTTATACGGGCGGGCCAAGTATAAACGAAGTCTATTGTGTTCTAAGAAACGAGCGGACTATATTGCACGTGTGTAAAATGACGCTTTTTTGTATTCGATTGTGTATATTTTCAGGTATGTCGAGTTCTGTCAGATGTTCTGTGAATTTTTTGTGGGTGATACCAGTAGCAGACATAATCAACGGAATAATGGTGACCGCCTTTTGTTTCCAAATTCTCTCCAGTTCTATTGCGAGGGGGGTGTATTTTTGTATTTTTTCCGAGTATTTGTTTGTTAGATTTTGATCGGTAGGGATGGAAACGTCTATTAGGTAGGTGTGTTTGTTTTTCTTGTCAGTAAATGTGATGTCGGGTCTGTTGCATGCTAATGTTTTGTCTGATTGTATCGTCTTGTCCCAGTATATTTTGTATTCCTGGTTTTCCAGTATTTCGGATGGTGTGTACTGGTAGTGAGGTACGGTTTTGTTTATTAGTGAAAGTTTATATGCCATTTCCTGGTGGATGATTTTTGCGACTGTGTTGTGTCGTTCCAGGTATTTGGTTGGTGCAAGACTCTTGCAGCCGTTGGTTATATGCTCTATTGTTTCTCTGTCTGAATGGCATCTTCTGCATTTGTCATTTGTAACTGAGGGGTCTTTTAATATGTACTTGCTATATGTTTTCGTTTTTATTACTTTATCTTGTATAGCATGCATGAATCCTTCCGTTTCAGAGAAGAGGTCACCCTTCTGGAGCCATTTATGTGTTAGTCCTTTATCGATGTCTTCACCTTGTGTCTGATTGAAGTATCGTCCGTGTAGTTCTTTGCTTGCCCATCTTTGTATTTTCTCTTTGTATGTGGTTTTCTTGTCCTCCAGTGAAAGGTCGGTGTTGTGTAAGTCTAGTGGAGTGTAGTTAATGTCGGCGTGTACTATTGCTAGGTGAAGTTTGCTTTTGGACTTTTTGTCATGAAAGTAATTTCTTAGGTTTGAGATTTGCGTGTCGTGTAGTTGGTGGATGTCAAGAACTCCTCTCCCACCATCTGCTCGAGGTAAAGTGATCCTTTCTATACAGGCGTTAGTGTGGTGCATATGGTGTTTTGTCAGTAGTGTTCTGGTCTGTCTGTTGATATTTTCGAGATCTGTCGGTGTCCATTTGAGAATTGCAAATGAGTAAGTGAGCGTTGGTATGGCGTAAGAGTTTATGGCTTTAGTAAGGTTTCTGGATGTGAGTTTACTTTTTAGTAATTGTGTGAGTCTCTTCGTATATTTTTGTATGAAATTGTTTTTGAGATCTGTATGGTTGAGTTTGATTGTTTGTTCGATGCCAAGATATTTGTATGTGTCGTCTTCATCCATGTGCTCTATTATGCCTCCTGTAGTCCTGATGCCCTCGGTGTTTGTCCACTTGCCACGCTCTATGCTATTGATTTTGCATTTATTTAACCCGAATTCCATTTTTATGTCGTTGGACATGGTTTCTGTTATTTTAATAAGGGAGTTCATTTGTGTTCTTGTCGAGCTGAATAGTTTGATGTCGTCCATGTAGAAAAGGTGATTGATTTTATAATTGTTGTTCTTGTTGAATTTGATGGTGAATCCTTGTTTTGTTTTAGAGAGGGCCTGAGATATAACATTGAGACACATGCAGAACCACAGGGCACTTAGTGTATCCCCTTGAAATATTCCTCGTTTAATGGGTATCTTGTCAGTTGTGAATTGAGTATTTTCTGTTTGCACATGTATGTTGGTGCACCATCTTTTCATTATGGTTTGGAGGAAATTTATGATGATAGGGTTGATATTGTAGATTCTGAGTACGTGTATTAGCCAGCTATGTGGTACGTTATCGTACGCTTTTTTGTAATCAATGTATGTGACGAAAAGATTGCGGAATTTTTTAAGTGCTTGTTGATGGATTACTGCATCTATTGTCAGCTGTTCTTTGCAACCTTGACTGTTCTTTTTGCATCCTTTCTGTTCTTCTGTGAGTATGTTGTATTTGTCTAGGTGGTCCTGCATATGTTGTGTGATGGTGGATGTGACGATCTTGTATAATGTCGGTAGGCATGTGATTGGTCTGTAGTTGGCTGGGTTCAGAGTGTTATTGTTCTTAGGTTTGATGTATGTGATGCCTTGTGTTAAGAAAATTGGGAGTTCTGAGGGATTGTGGACGATGTGTGTTATAAGTTTTGCAAGTCTGTCATGCGTCGCAGTGAATTTTTTAAGCCAGAAATTTTGTATTCCGTCAGGGCCGGGTGCCTTCCAATTGTGTGTTTTATTAATTATGTCTTTTAGTTGTCCGATGGAGATGGTGATATTGTTTTGTGTGTCCAGATGTTCATATTCTTGTTGGATTTCTGTGATCCAGCTGGCATCTGAGTTGTGTTCAACAGGGTTTGACCATATTGATTTCCAAAAATTGGTGATATCTTCTTCTGATGGTGTTGGGTAGTTTTTATTATCGTTTTCATTATTGAGTTGTGCATAAAACTTCTTTTCATTTTGTCTGAATGTATTGTTTTGTGACTTTCGGAGGTTACTTGTTTTGTAACGTTTTAGTCGCCCTGCGTAGACTGCTAGACGTTGTTTGTGGTTGTCGAGGAGTGATAAAAGTTGTTGTTGGCTGAGTTGTGCTAAATTTATGTTCGACTTTTGAAGTTTGTCAATTGTTTTAGCGGATCTGTTGCCAATTAAGTATTGGGTAAGTAGTCCTAATGTTTTTCTGATAGTGGTTACTTTTTGTTCTATTCTACGTTGCCAGTTCGGTATTTTTGGTTTTGTCTTGTTTTTTGTGTTGTTAGTTGGTATTTTTTGTTCATTTAGAGTCAATGTTACTATTGCTGCACAGTAGATTAAGGTGTGCAGTTCAGTTATGTTGGTTTTTTCGGTGATTAAGCTGTTGAGGGCTGTATTTACTTGGGCTATTATTTTGTTGGTTTTCTGGCTGTCTTTGAGTCGGGGTATTTTTGGTCTGCTGTTAGGACAGGTTCCTGTCCATTTCATATATGTTATGTATAACTGTTCGATTATATTATCGTGGTTTCGCTGCCAGTCTTCTGTATGTGTGGTGTTTAAAGTCTGCTTTCTTGGAGTTGTTGGTGGTGCAGGGGGTGGTATTTGTGAAAGTGTTTCAGCGATGGTGGTTTTGGTACGTGGTGTGTGTGGTTCAGTCGGTATGGCAGGTAGGGTTGCCGTTTCATTAATTTCTGATGCGATTTCTTGTTTGATTAGATCTATTTCAAATTCAGTGATTCGATTGTTCCTGATTATTACTCTGTACTGGTCACTTATTCTTTGTTCGGAAAGGTGTTGTAATTCAGGGTACTTGCTAACGAATTGTTGGTGCATGCGTGTTCTGTAGTCTGTTAGGTCTTGGTGAAAATTGGTAGCTATGAGATAACAACGGATGACATGCTTGTTCATTTCATCCGTCCAAGTCATCCGTTGTCGTGGTTTCCCGGCTTTGGTGGTCGTTGGATTTTCCAACGAAACAGTATTGGCCAGGGTTCGTGATCCTTTTCGTTCTGAGTCTGTATCCGTTTGGGCGGGCTGAGTATTCCCGCGACGTCCCCGTCCTTGACGTCGCTCGTCCGAGGCTTCATTCTTGCCGTTCTCCATGAATGGGTATACAATTTATAGCTATTGCCAGCTTGCAGGGTGGAATATCAGCCTATTTCAGCAGAGCCCTGCCGTACCATTACTAGCTGTTGCGTTCGTGGTATACTGAGAATAGGGGAGGTTTATTCCAAATAACTTCCGTTAGTGACACCTGATAACCCCCAGGTGCCATTCAGCCCTAACCACGGGACACAGTATTGGCTTAGGGGAGCTAGGGTACGCGTATTCGCCAAAGACGTAGGTTGCTTGATACAACCTCCCCTGCGGTGGTTGTTCTCCCTCTCGCGTTAGCCCATCTGCTGTAGATCTGCCACCGGGGTTGGTTACCCGATCTTGAATCTCCAGAGATGGTTACCGGGGCTACCGACGTGGAGGTGCGAGCAGGAATTGGTAGGAGAGGCTATAGGAGACGCATCACTACCCTTTTAACCCCTTATTATTATTATTATTATTATTATTATTATTATTATTATTATTATTATTATTTTTTTATTATATCACACTTGTTAGTGGAGGATTGGCATGTCCAGGCTGGGATTCTCAAGGTTTCAGCAGCCTAGTCATGTGTGAGCACTCGTCGGACGGTTCGGCATGTTCCCAATATAGCTGCTTGTTGGGCGGTAATTATGTTCTTATCAACATTTTCCAATTTCAGTTTCTTTAACTCGTTTTGTAAATGTACTTCAACGAGGCCAGTGGTTGAGATAACCAGCGGATGTATGGTTACGTGTTCTAATTGATAAGCATCCTTTAGTTCGTGCGCTAAGTCAATATACTCGTATTTGTGTATTTTTTGGGTCCTAGCTTCTTTAATGATGTGATCGTTAGGTATAGTGATGTCTATTATATTAGCTGTCCTTCCTTGTTTTTCTAGTACAAGTATATCTGGTTTATTGTGTGCTATTTCCTTATCTGTAATTATCTTTTTGTCCCAGTATACTTTTACATTTTGGTTTTCAAGTTGTTCTTTCGGGGTGTACTTGTAATAGGGCACTTGTTCTGTCAGCAGACCATATTTTATGCAGATTGCCTGGTGGAATACTTTGGCTACATCATCGTGTCTTTTCTTGTGGTCCCGAGATACCAAGTAGGAGCATCCTGCCAAGAGGTGTTGAATGGTCTCTGGTTTTTCCTGGCATAATCTGCAACTATCGGATGGGATTTCCTGTCGGATGATGAATCGTCTGTAGTTTCGTGTGCTTATTATTTGATCTTGTATGGCCAGTAGAAAACCCTCCGTTTCGGCCATGAGTGTTCCACTCGACAGGTACAGATTTGATAAGCGTTTATCAACCTCTTGCCCTGCTAAAGCTGCAGCATATCTTCCATGCAGTTCTTTACCTTTCCAGATTTGTTCTAGTTCAGCGAAGTAGTTCTTATTTTCTTTTTCAGGTGGATTTTCATTCGCTAACTTTAAGGGTGAAAGAGAGGAGCCAATAGCTGTTATTGCTCTATATGCGGGGTGTGTTACGGACTTCAGATAAGTAAACAGCTTTTCACATTCTTTATTGTGCATTTCTTTCAGATTTATAAGTCCTCTTCCGCCTTTGCTCCTTGGGAGATATAACCTGACTGTAGATGCATTGGGATGATGTAACCTCCTCCTTGTAAGCGATGTTCGAATCAATCTGTCTAGACTTTCCAGATCAGTAGGACTCCATTTGACAATGCCAAAGCTGTATGTTACCACTGGTACCACCCAAGAGTTGATAGCTGAGAATTTTGATCTAGAATAGAGGTGTGTTTTGAGGATTGATTGTAATCTCTTTTTCAGTGTGTTTTCAATCTGTTCCTTTGAGTGTTTTTGATCTATGTTAACTGTTTGTTGGATTCCCAAGTATTTGTACATTTCTTCTGGAGGAAGTGGTTCAAATTGGCTTTGATCTATAAGTGTAATATTTTCGGAGTCTTGTACTTTTCCTTTTTTGACATGGACAACTGTACACTTCTCAAGCCCAAATTCCATCCTGATGGATCCGCTGAAACTAGATACCAGTTCTAGCAGTGAGGTGAGCTGGTCTGAGTTCGACGCATATAGTTTCAGATCGTCCATGTAGAGAAGATGATTGATTTTCACGGATGGCTCCCTGGATATTGTGTAGCCACAGTAGCTGTCTTCAAGTAGACTACTAAGTGGATTTAGAGCCAAGCAGAACCATAGCGGGCTGAGGCTGTCCCCTTGGAAAATGCCCCTCTCTATTCTCACTCCTGCGGTGGTATTATTATTATTATTATTATTATTATTATTATTATTATTATTATTATTATTATTATTATTATTATTATTATTATTATTATTATTATTATTATTATTATTATTATTATTATTAGTTAGCCTACTGAAAGATAATAAAAGATTCGGATAATAAAAATAAAACATGTTGGACAATCGTAAATTCGGAAAGAAGAACTAAAATTAATAAAACCAAACAGTCCGATATATCACCACAAAAATTCAATGAATTTTTTACATCGGTATCGGAAATAGTATTAAAATCTCTTGGTGATTCTCAATACGAGTCGAGTTTCTTTTTAAATAAACTAAATAAACCTGCATTTTCATTCTTTATGAGTGCAATCTTGGAAAGTGATGTCCATGAGGCTATATTGAAATTAAGTCATTCGTCATGTTTAGATTTTTACAATATAAATAGCAAAATATTGAAAGGTTGTATACACTCATTGACATATCCACTGACCATTTTATTTAATAAATGCTTAGAGGAAGGATCTTGGCCTGACTCCTTTAAAATATCAAAAATTATTCCATTGTATAAAAATGGTGATATAGATTCTCCAGAAAATTTTAGACCCATAGCAATTTTACCGACGATTAACAAAATATTTGAATTGATAGTCAAAGAAAAATTAATCAATTATTTGGAAGATAAGTCACTTCTAACGGAATTTCAATTCGGCTATCGCAAAAATAAATCATGCATACGTGCTCTTCTTCGACTCTTAGAGGAAGTTGTACAGAAACTAGAGGAAGGCGTCAACTCTGTTGCCACGTTATGCGACTAACGAAGGCTTTTGATTGTGTTCCAGCGGATTTACTCCTAAATAAACTGGAATTTTACGGTATTAGAGGAAATGCACACAAATTACTGACATCTTATTTAAGTAATAGGAAACAGTATGTAGTTTGTGGAAACAACCAGTCTGATTTACGTAATATAGACAACGGCATTCCTCAGGGCTCGATTTTGGGTCCAATACTTTTTATAATATTTGTTAACGATTTACCAGAGGCTATTGACACTTTTTGTATTTTATTCGCTGATGATACTACAACTTTATCTGATGGCACACAAGCTGGTGATAATATTTTGTTGAATCAGTGGTTTCTGGCAAATAAGCTGAAACTCAACGACACTAAAACGAAACACATTCTTTTCAGTTTAGATAAATGGGCTATAAAATCAGAGCCAGTTAAATTACTGGGCATTCATTTGGATACAAACTTAAGTTGGTCACCTCATGTTGACTACCATTGTTCAAAATTAGCGAGCCAAGTTTTTGTAATTCGTCAATTAAAATCATGTATACCAACTCATTTGTTAAAGTCTGTATATTATTCACTTTTTCATAGCAATTTTACATATGGTATTATGCTATGGGGCAGCAGCACATCAGTGCACAAAGTATTTGTGCTACAGAAAACTGTAGTTAGAATAATTTACAACGCACCAAGAAACACCAGTTGTAAAAAAATATTCAAAAAACTTGAAATATTGCCGCTTCCGTGCTTGTATATTTTCGAAGTGTTAATTGAAACACATAAAAATCGATATGTTCTGACTAAACATGCAGATGTTCATAATTATGATACTAGAAATAGTAAAGACATTGTCATTCTCAAATCAAGACTGAAAACAACAAAAAACAATAAGTTGGATGTTACATTGTACAATTCATTTGTAAAATATTTTGAACATATAAATATACGTGATATGACGAGAGTTCAATTTAAACATTTTGCTAAGTCTTTTCTTTTAAATTATTGTTTTTATACAGTTGATGAGTTTTTGGAGGAATTGAATACTTGGGCTTAATGCTTATATGTTTGTTTGTTTTGTTTAATTTAATTTTTACTTTCTATTATTTTTTAACTTATTTTATATTTTAAAATTGTCATATTTTCATCAATATTTTTACTTTATGAGATGTATGTCTGTATTTATTTAAAATTTTTACTTTGTATTATTTTTATTATATTTTAAATTTGTCATATACAGCACTATACAATCTTTAATATTTTTAGTTGGTAAAATGTATTCATATGTACTACTTTCACTGACTTCTAATGTACTATGTATGTGAATGGGGTCAATAAACCATCTATCTATCTATTATTATTATTATTATTATTATTATTATTATTATTATTATTACCACCAAGAAACACCAATTGTGTAATGAAGTAGACCTCTAATAAAATCTAGCCCCTTATTTATTTTAACATGTAAATGTAATAAAGTAGACCTTACTTTTAGTATCACCCTAATCCTGGGTGGTTTTGTTTAAATTTGAGAATGGTTCGCAAACCGCTGTCACCACTGTAATAAATTGCCGTATGTATCTACTGTAACCACTGTCACCACTTGTAATGTGTGAGTAATGATCCTCCTCGTTTTCTCCTTCTATCGTTCCCCTATGTCGAGGGAGAGACCGGACGGTCCTATTTTACTCTCCTGTCGAGAGAACAATATGTTTGCAGCGTGCTGTCACCAGTGCCTTACGGCACAAAAGGAGTAGAACTAGGAGTCCCTCTTTGAGGTTTGTCTCGTGGGAGGGCTGTTCCTAGCTCGAGCGATCAAGGTCGTCGTGGGGCCCCTTGGGCTTATACAGTGTGCCAAGCCCGGGTCCGTACTGCAGACTGAGTCCTTGTTCTGTGCCTGTACTGCGGCTGTGAGAGGTAGGGTTAGAGAATTAAACTGTAGAGGATTAACCTAGAATATATACATATATTACAAGAAAAAAACAGTAAATTTCTAACATCAGGTGAGCAAACGTATCTAAACAAAACAAAATTTCTAAATATGCTTTCCAATAATTGGAGTCCACGGTATATTATATAAACAAATCAAATCTATAAATAGATTCCTTAGTAAACAGTAATTATGAGATTAGACAACTCAAAAAAATTAAGGAACGAACTCGATATTGATTCAGCAGAAGAAATACTTTTATAAACCATTCGGTCACTGTAATACTAAATCTATATTCCCTGATATATCATAGTGACGGAAAAAAAACTAGAAGTGTAATTTCCGATAAGAGTAGACAATTAGAGAAATTATGTTACAATTTCGGCGAAAATACTTTTATAAATACGTCACTATGATGCTAATTTATAATCCCTGTGCTATGAGAGAAAAATCTCATAAACAAATTTATAACTGCGAGAGAAACAAAAAAAAACTTGAATACTTCTGCTAAAATCCACAATATCCGTCTAATACTTATCTAAAAAATGATAAGAGGCGCTGATATATAAAACACATTCGATATGACTGCAAAGAAATAATGATGAAGGAACAATATCCCTTGCTTAATTAATTACCCTTTTGGCAAAAGAATAATTCAACATATAAATTCATCCAACGACAAACAATAAAGTGATTATGGGTTAAAAACTTACGTTTTCGGAAATATTCACAAAACACAAACTGTACACTTTTTCTTCGAGGAAATGAGGGCCTGGGTTTACTACCTAGGTTCCTCACTATGGGAGAGTTACTTTTTCTCTCTGTTTTCCTCCGAAAAATTCCCAATATTTATTTCAACAATTAACCTTGTTTGAAGGTTAGTTATATAAGTCGTGTTTGTAATTGTTTAATGTTCCAATAATTGAACCTGACCTATGCATAATCTTTCGTTACTAATAACCTTGTAGTGACACATATTGTTGGTTTTGGTTGAGGTCAGTTTATAAATTATGGTGTAAAGAAAAATAATTTTTTTTTATATAGGGTGTTTGAAACTTCCTATGTCATATCTTGTGTTTTATTACATCACTTCCCCTTTTGTAAAAGTGTTGCGACGTTACAGGTCCAACACCTTTTTTATACCTTAACTAATGTATTTACATTGTCTGTTTTGCGAGTCCATTAACCTTACCTCGGCTTGCTTACAGTCCAATTTTACGTGTCGCGCACTTGACCGCACTCGCGTTTCCGAATCAACTGTTTTGTCCCTGACCTAGGACACGATTATTTACACTCGCGACACTGCTGCTTAGTAGATCGTTCATGGAGTGATTTCTCTCCGTCCAGTGTTGCAGTCTGGGGTGGCTCGTCTCTTGATGCTGTATCTGCTCCATTTCTATCGCCTCTTCGTCTTGTTTCTGGGTTCTGCTGTTGCATTCAATATCGTGTCTACCATGTACTTGAGTAGTTGATAAGTGCAGTATATCCCAATTATACCGCTTATTATTGAACCTATCTCCGTGAACCATTCCCAGGTGTGTTTTAGGGTGGATTCGGCTAGGTTTTTGATTTCTTTGGCGTCGAAAATATCTGATACTGTATAACCTTGGCTATTGGCATTTAGGCCGGCTGCTCTGCGAGTGATTATGTTTTCGACCGCTTTTCTCTCGGTTCCGAATGTGAGTGTCCTTTGCGCTGCCTCAATTTCGTCTGGTGTGTATAGACCCTTTGCTCCCAGTGGCTGGATGGGACCAAAGTGGAGGTCCATTTCTTCGTCTGGTTTAATTATTTTAGGATCGTTTGCTATTGTGGGGTGCGGGTTTAAGCCTAACCATTGCCCTTCTATGTAGTATAGTGGTGGTATCATGTTGTTGCAGTCTATTTCTTCTGCGTGGTTCTGGATTATTCTTGTTAATGGTGCCATGAACTTTGTTTCGTTATTGACGTTGATTGGCAGCTCGTCGTAGCATTTTTCCGTTCTTCTTATGGTGACTGTGGTTGGTGTACACTTCATTATATATAATACTTCGCCTAGAACTCTGCCTATATGGCCGGGTGCGTTCTCCATTAATTGGCTGACTGCATTTGGTAGAGTGTGAGCCATTATTAGTCTGTTTTTTAGTACGTCTCTCTTTATTATGCATCTTCTATGTATTGTGTCTGTATATAGCATGCTTACGTCACGTTTATATGCTTGCTCTATATACAGTAGTTTGCTATTTACATAGTTCATGAGATCGACGTTTTGGGGTAGGATTGGCATTGTCGGTTGAAGGTTTTGACTGTCTTCAAGGGCAATGACAATCCTTGGGTGCTCTGTTTGCCAGACTTCTGTACCACATAATAGGTTTCTCTTCTGTAGCGTTAGGGCGAAAACTTTATCTTTTTCTTCTATGACTGTCAGTTTTTCTTGTGTTTGTTTGTTTGTGATTATGTTTCCCAAGCCTTTATATAGCTGACTTAGGTGATTTTCGCATGTGGTTGGCTCGTAACTGGTCCATGTTGCTTCTCCTGCGGATGTGTCAAAACAATACCCATTCGTAAATTTGCAAGTTATGCCCTCTTTTAGGTGGATTTCATTTGTGTCGAGAGTTACCTTAGCTAAGTAATCTCTTGTGGTTATTTTGACCGTGGCTACTATTACTACGTCGTTCCAACTTCGTCCATTCTCTTGGTAGGAAGTCCCCTTACAAGTTCCGGTGTTATCTAGGGTCTCGCCTATATTGATTGATGCTGTTGTTGTCCCATTCATGATTATGTTGTCGATTGTCTGTTGATGTAGTTGTATGGTTCTGTATCTATGCGTGGCTCTGCATTCTTCGGATCCCAACTTCCGTATGTATGTGGTCAGCCCTTCGTTGACTACGGATGTGTGGCTGTGCATCCCGCAGTGAAACATGAGTCTGGTTACTTCTACTAGGCATGCCCATACTTTTTGTAGTTTGATTTCGTTTCGTTGGATTACTTGGATGTGTCTGCTTTCACTCTCGTACGTCGTCTCGGGTTCCGGACACTTCTGGACGTCTTTTAGCGAAATCACGGTAATGTTTGTATTGGGGTGCGAACAGTCGTAAGCAATTAACGTAATTGCTGTTTGAAGCCCGCACATCACAATTATTACCCAGGTCAGGAGGGCGCTGTGTCGGTCCATGGTCGTGTTTTCACAGATCCCTACAAATTACAATTGTTAATGTTCATTTTTATCCGTTTACTACAATATTCATTATTTTTTTTTTTGAAAACCGTTGCATTTATTTTTCCTACCTATTTCTTTCTTCCCCCTTTTTTCAATTGACCGGCTTTACAAACAATTAGGACGGTAAATTGAGTTCCTTGTGTAATATTATAATTTGGTGATTACCCTGTACTTATGAGCTCACCTTGTACCTAAGGAAATTATATTTCTATGTTAACACATTCTTTAAGCTGACCTTGCACATTGTGCAATTCATTTAAATAACTACCTACCCTGACCTTGCTTTTTTTGTTGATGTGTTGTTTCGTGACATACCTTCCTTGTATATTTTGTATTAGTCGACAATAACCCGATATTATTACTATAAGAATTATGAAGTGATACCTATCTCTATTTTTTTTGTTTTATGTATTGATATTTTAGAACTTACTATCTGTTTTTATTTTTTTTTATTACTTAGAGTCTGTTGTCCCTAAAAAAAATTCGACTTTAGTGTTACGTTGTTGTGTGTGATTGACTGAGTGTTTACTTGGCTACGTGTGTTATCTGTGTACAGGGGTTTTTCTCCTGATTTTGTATGATGTATGGTCATGTTTGGTTAGTTTTGTTCTCGTTCTGTATGCTTGTGAAGCGTGTGTCCACGTCATGTTTATGTAGCTGGGTGTGCTCTGTATCCGATTTCTTATCCTGGCTGATCTTCGAATTTCTGGTGGGGGTCTCAGTGAAACTGGTGGCCCTTTGTTTGGTTTTCCTACTTGTTGTTTTGTTTGGGTTGGTGCCTTTTCCTCTAGTCGCTGTGTCGACCATAGTGGTAGTGCTGCTAACTTCGCTGTGTTAATGTCGTCGGTGGTTTCTTCTTGTTCGTCTGCTTTGTTTTCCTCATTCCGTGTCGTTGTTGTCTCTATAGTTTCGTGTTGATCATCGCTCAGTTTGCCGTAGTATGTCTTTAACCTGTTTATGTGAACCACTTGTACTTTCTTCCCTTTGTTTGTCGCGATTTGGTAGGTGACTGGTCCTACTTTATCTTTTACTTCGAATGGACCTGTCCATCGGTTTTGGAGTTTTTTTGATATTCCCGGTGTGTTACTTATGTCTAGCAGGTAAACTAGGTCTCCCGGTTTAAATTCTCTTATGCTTGTTTTTTCATTGTACCTGTTTATCCTTTCGTCTTTTGCCTTTTCTGTGTTCTCCAGTACTCTTGAGTATATTTGATTAAGTCTCGCCTCCAGTTCTGATACATAATTATCGTCTAAGTTGTATTTTAGTCTTTTTGGCTTGATGAACTCGTCGAACGGTAGTGCTTGATCTTTCCCATGTAGTAAAAAATACGGGCTGTATCCTGTTGATGTGTGTATGCTTCCCCGATATGCCATTAGTACATATGGTATCCAGCTATCCCAATCTCTTTGGTTTGGGGCTATGTAATGTGCTAACATATCTTTTATTACTCTGTGTAGTCTTTCTATTTGTCCATTAGTTGTGGGTGCGTAGCTCGCCGTGTGTATCCTTTTTATGTTCAGTAATTTGCATGTTTCTCTCATTAGTTCTGACATGAAGTTTGTTCCTCTGTCGGTTAATAATTTTTGGGGTGTTCCGTGTCTGCATATTATTTGTTCTACAAAAGCTCCCGCTACTGTATCTGCTTTCTGATCCGGTATTGGAATTGCTTCACAGTATTTCGTAAAATGATCTTGGAATCTTAGGAGGTATTTGTTTCCTTTGTTCGACGTGGGTAGCGGGCCTACTATGTCCATTGATGTTATTTCCCACGGTTCCGTGACTTTCGTGAATCTCTGTAGTGGTGCCTTTCTGAAGTGTGGTGAGGTCTTCTTCTATTACATGCGTCGCAGCGTTTACAGTAATTTATTATATCCGTTCTCATCGTTGGCCAAAAGCAGCGTCTTTTTATTGCTAGTAATGTCTTTTGTTGTCCTTGGTGGCAATATATGGGTGAATCGTGGAAGTCTTCTATAATTTCAGTGATATATCTCCTCGGTATTACTAGTTGGTCTCTGTTGTCTTCTGGATCCTGTCTGTATAAGAGCCCTTCTTTATCGATGTAATATTTTTGTTTTGTTTCTTCCTCTCCGTTTAATTGTTGTACTGTACTGGTGCAGAATTCATCGCGTTTCTGTTCTTTCTTCAGTGATTCCTTGTCCCAGAGTGGTTCCCATTCATCTTCTGTCTTGACTATTAGGATCTGTCCTGTGTTCTTCGTTGAGATCGGTTGCAGTATGCTTACCTCGGTGGTTGACCCGTAAAATATGAATTGTATCATCTTTATGATTTCGTCCCAGCTCAGTCCTGGAGTTTGTTCTTGACTGGATATGAAGGTTATGCCTTTTTCCGCGTTTTCTTCGCATTGTTTTTTTAATTTCTGGATAATATTCCACATTATTTCATATGATGTCTCTTCTTTGGCTGATGATCGATTTAGTGCTACGTAGAATTTCGTGTCCACTGTATCCCATTCTTTGACTGATTCTATTTGCTCTTGAGAGATATCCGGTAGAGTGTATATCTTTTCTATCTTTTTTATTAATGGTTCCTGATTGGGTTTGTTCTTTGCCATTAAGAGTACTACTGATTCTTCATCTTGGAGGTAATCTAGGTCTCCTTCTTTCGTCTTTATTTTGTCCTTCCCTGGTATGTCGTTTTCTGCCATATATTGTAAGTAGTCTTCGTATGTGGTTTCTATGTAATTACATGTCTTGTCGTACATCCTGCTCAGTGCATCCGCGTTCCCGTGTTTTCTTCCCATTCTGTGTATTACATCGAAGTCGTATTCGGCCAGTGTTAAAGCCCATCGTGTTAGCCTAGAGTTTGGGTCTTTTAATGACAGTACCCATTTTAGTGCTCTATGGTCTGTTATTATGGTGAATTTTGTTCCGTAAATATAGCATCTAAAGGTTTTGATTCCAAAAATCACGCCTAGCAATTCTTTTTCTGTAGTTGAGTAGTTGGTTTCTGCCTTGTTCAATGTTCTGCTTGCGTATGCTATTGGTCTTTTTCTGCCATCCCTTATTTGGCTCAATATTGCCCCTACACCTATGTTTGATGCGTCTGTTGATAGTAGGAAAGGTTTGGTGAAATCGGGAAATATTAGTACTTTATCTGAGGTTAGTGCTGTCTTTAATTGATTCATTGCTGTTATTACTTCTTCCGAGACTTTAAACGGTGTGTCCTTTTTTGTTAGGTTTACTAGTGGTGCTGCTATTTCTGTTATATTTGGTATGAAGCGTCGGTACCAGTTTACTAAACCTAGAAATCCTCTTACTCCTTTCACATTCTTTGGTAGGGGGTATTTGTGCACCGCCTCCAGTTTTTGTGGGTCTGGCGCTATTCCCTCTTGTGAGATAATGTGTCCCAGATATTTTACTTTTTCTAATATGAATTTACATTTCTTCGGTTTTAGTTTAATATTGGCTTCTGAAAGTCTTTCGAATACTTCTTCTACTTTCTCTAAGTGATCTCTGCTTCCTGTGTAATTAAATATGATTATGTCATCAAGATATACCATACATTTTATTCCTGTTAACCCTCTTAAGGTGGCATTCATAAATCTTTGGAACGTTGATGGTGCGTTTACTAATCCGACCGGCATTTTGGTGTATTTATAGTGTCCTTGGTATGTGCTGAATCCTGTTAACGGAATATCTTCCTCTTCCATGTCTACTTGGTGGTATGCTTCGGTTACGTCAATTACTGAAAATAACGTTTCTCCTCCCGCTTTGTATCCTTGAAGTAAGTCTGCTACATCAGGTAGTGGGTAGTATTCTTTCTTGGTTACGGCATTCAGTGCCCTGTAATCTATGCACATCCTAACCTTTTCCTCTCCTTCCGGGGTCTGTTTTACTACCAAGACTACCGGTGCTGACCATGGGCTGGATGATGTTCTGATTACTTTGGATGTTAGCAACCTATCGATTTCTTTTTGCAGTGTCTCTCTCTGATGGTAGGGTATTCTGTATGGAGCCTTGCATATTGGTTGTGATCCTGGTTCTAGAGTTATGTGGTGTTTGACTTTGGTGGTGCTAGTCAGAGTTTCGTCGTCATCAGTAAATAGATGGTGGTACTTTTGTATTAGCTTGACTAGGTCTTCTCTGCTTTGTGTGTCCATATGGTTTAACTCAAAGTTATCTCGGATCCATTCGTCTGTTTTAACGTCGAATTTCCTGATTGTTCCCTGAATCTTTGTGTTAGGTTTGTTCTCTTCTGAACATTCGTATGCTGTCCCTATCTTAGTGCCTTTTGTGAGATTTATTTCTTGCGCCGATGTATTGATTATTCGAACGGGAACCTGTCTTTGATTCCTTGATATGCTGTTTGCCAATCTGATTGTGTGTTGTTCGTATTCCCGGGTTTCGCATACAACTGTGTTTCCTTTTATATTATGTTTCATGGTCCCGATTGTGTGAACCTCTGTCAGCGCTGGTATGGTTAAACTGTCCTCTGTGTATATACCTGTGTATGTTCTAGTGCATTCTGTTTCTTCTATGCCATTCCTTATATCTCCAGTGATTTTATTTCTTCCTTTTCTCTCCTTATTCTCTATGTCTGTGTGCCCTTTTCCATTGCTTATTGGTTTTTGATTTGCGTGTGCCGTTTCTTCTACGCCTGTTATTTCCCTAACCGTAATATCTTCTATGTCTATTTCTGGTTTAATTACCTTTTGTTTGTATACTGCTTGTACGGTCTTTAGCCATTTCTGCCATGTTTCTTCCTCCCTAAGGTTTCCTTGTTTCCTGGTTGTCGTTATTCTCCCGTATTCTTCTGTCTGTATATGTTTACCATTGTTAAGTAAATACCTGATTTGTCTTGGGTTCATTAGCGGAATTTTCCTTCCCCATATTTCCAGTGTTGGTTTTCCTCTGTATGAGATTGTTGCCTCCTGTTCTTCTAGAAAATCTCTTCCTAGTAATAGTGCTGTGTCTCCCATTATACCGTCCTCAGCTGCGATTATTTCTGTGTAGATCTCATAGTCCATTTCTGCTGTCGCTATAGCTATTTGTGTTGAACCGTATAAATGGATTTGATGTCCTGTTATGCCTTTTAAGGTTAATTGATCCGTGATCCGTGTATCTAATTCCCTGTCTGCTACCATTGATTTACATATTATCGAGTATGCTCC
This sequence comes from Galeruca laticollis, assembly GCA_963921935.1. NCBI lineage: Eukaryota > Metazoa > Arthropoda > Insecta > Coleoptera > Chrysomelidae > Galeruca > Galeruca laticollis. The sequence goes on along the minus strand of OY998179.1, from coordinate 133,309,420 downwards.
GCCTGTGTCTATCATACAAGGTTCGGTTTTACCGTTTATTTTTAAGAGTACCATATACGGGGGCTCTTCGCCTCTATTTTTCGTCGTTCCGTTATGATGTAATATTTCTGATTTTTCTTGTCTTCTTTTTCGCTTCCTTTTTGTGTTGCCTGTTGACTTATGATTTTTTCCATATGAGTCCAATTCCCCCTTGTTTCATCCTGACCACTTGTTTGGGGAGTAACGGTGGTCCTTATTAGTTTAAATGCTTTCTTCCGTCTTCCTGGTTTGTGTGTCCTCTCTCTGTGGAGTGTCCTCTTCTGTTCTCTTCTTGTTGGAGTCTTTGTCCTACATTATGCTGCACATGTATCTGCGATGCTTCTTTGTTCCACTTCTTTTCTCTGGAATGCCTTTGTCCGCTGTACTCCTCGTAGTTATTCTGCTGTGTTGAGATTCCTCTTTCTTGGTTCCATTGTTTCGTATTCCTTTGTTTGTTTTCTCCCTCAAACCTTTTCTTTCTGCAGTCCTTGACCCAGTGGCCTTGTTTTCCGCAGTAGTGACATCCTTTTCTATCTGTGCTTGGTTCTCTTATTCCTTTGTTTCTGCAATATGCTGCCCAATGTCCTTGCTTCCTGCATATCTGACATACTTTTCCTATTTCCTCTTCGTCTGCTTCTCTTGTTCTACAGTTCGATGTCCAGTGGCCTCTTTTACCACAGTACATGCATCTTGCGTTCTGTCTGCATTCCTCCGTTTCATGTCCTGATTTTCCACATGCTACGCAACTCCGTTGCTCTTTTGTGAAGGCGACTCTGTGGCCATTGTTCCTTCCGCCCAGCATTGTGGCTGCCGTTTCCTGACAAATTACTATCTCCTCTGCTTCTTCTAATGTGAGGTTATCCTTATGCAGTATGTAGAATCCTACTTCTTTGAGAAGATCCTTCCTTAATCCCACCTTGAATTGGTTTAACAATACTGCGTTATGCTTCTTTTGAATATTTGGCATTTGTTCTCTGCTTACTCCTTTTACATCTTCCTCTAATATTTTATTCCCTATTAATCGTAGTCTCGTACAGAAGGCTGCAACGTCTTCATCGTGCCTCTGGTAACATTGGACTAGCTGCATCCACCAATCAGCGATCGATTTTTTTGGGACGAATTGTTTCAATATTTTTTCCTTGAATTCGGCGTATGTTGCTGTGTCTAATCTCGGGTCGGCTTTGAAGAAATCGTGTGCTGCGCCTGCGAGTTTGAACTTTAGTAACGTCAGTGTTTCTGTTTCTGACCATCCGTCCAATTTAGCCCTTAGCTCCAATTTCTCGATGTATCTGGCTGCATCTTTTCCCGTAGAATCCGTTAGTGTTGAGGCGATCACCCCTAGTGGTGTTGCCTGAGGTATTCTTAGTGCTGTTGGTATATCTCCTGTGGATTCTATGCCTCCTTGGTTTCTTTCCCCTGTTCTCAAGTCTGACGGCATTTTTTTTTTGTTCTGTACCTAAATTCCTTATTAGTTGAAACCAAATTTTCCCTACCTGTCTTTGGCTTCCTTAGTGCCTGCAATGGATAGAAGAAAAGGAAGAGAAAAAAGAAAGAAAAAGGATCTATAACAGGACTTCCCCTCTTGTAATTCCCTGCCGTACGACCTCAGGATCTGGAACACCGCTGTCACCACTGTAATGAAGTAGACCTCTAATAAAATCTAGCCCCTTATTTATTTTAACATGTAAATGTAATAAAGTAGACCTTACTTTTAGTATCACCCTAATCCTGGGTGGTTTTGTTTAAATTTGAGAATGGTTCGCAAACCGCTGTCACCACTGTAATAAATTGCCGTATGTATCTACTGTAACCACTGTCACCACTTGTAATGTGTGAGTAATTATCCTCCTCGTTTTCTCCTTCTATCGTTCCCCTATGTCGAGGGAGAGACCGGACGGTCCTATTGTACTCTCCTGTCGAGAGAACAATATGTTTGCAGCGTGCTGTCACCAGTGCCTTACGTCACAAAAGGAGTAGAACTAGGAGTCCCTCTTTGAGGTTTGTCTCGTGGGAGGGCTGTTCCTAGCTCGAGCGATCAAGGTCGTCGTGGGGCCCCTTGGGCTTATACAGTGTGCCAAGCCCGGGTCCGTACTGCAGACTGAGTCCTTGTTCTGTGCCTGTACTGCGGCTGTGAGAGGTAGGGTTAGAGAATTAAACTGTAGAGGATTAACCTAGAATATATACATATATTACAAGAAAAAAACAGTAAATTTCTAACATCAGGTGAGCAAACGTATCTAAACAAAACAAAATTTCTAAATATGCTTTCCAACAATTGGAATCCACGGTATATTATATAAACAAATCAAATCTATAAATAGATTCCTTAGTAAACATTAATTATGAGATTAGACAACTCAACAAAATTAAGGAACGAACTCGATATTGATTCAGCAAAAGAAATACTTCTTTAAACCATTCGGTCACTGTAATACTAAATCTATATTCCCTGATATATCATAGTGACGGAAAAAAAACTATAAGTGTAATTTCCGATAAGAGTAGACAATTAGGGAAATTATGTTACAATTTCGGCGAAAATACTTTTATAAATACGTCACTATGATGCTAATTTATAATCCCTGTGCTATGAGAGAAAAATCTTATAAACAAATTTATAACTGCGAGAGAAACAAAAAAAACTTGAATACTTCTGCTAAAATCCACAATATCCGTCTAATACTTATCTAAAAAATGATAAGAGGCGCTGATATATAAAACACATTCGATATGACTGCAAAGAAATAATGATGAAGGAACAATATCCCTTGCTTAATTAATTACCCTTTTTGCAAAAGAATAATTCAACATATAAATTCATCCAACGACAAACAATAAAGTAATTATGGGTTAAAAACTTACGTTTTCGGAAATATTCACAAAACACAAACTGTACACTTTTTCTTCGAGGAAATGAGGGCCTGGGTTTACTACCTAGGTTCCTCACTATGGAAGAGTTACTTTTTCTCTCTGTTTTCCTCCGAAAAATTCCCAATATTTATTTCAACAATTAACCTTGTTTGAAGGTTAGTTATATAAGTCGTGTTTGTAATTGTTTAATGTTTCAATAATTGAACCTGACCTATGCATAATCTTTCGTTACTAATAACCTTGGAGTGACACATATTGTTGGTTTTGGTTGAGGTCAGTTCATAAATTATGGTGTAAAGAAAAATAATTTTTTATTATATAGGGTGTTTGAAACTTCCTATGTCATATCTTGTGTTTTATTACAATTGTGAAAAAATATTCAAAAAACTTGGAATATTGCCGCTTCCGTGCTTGTATATTTTCGAAGTGTTAATTGAAACACATAAAAATCGATATGTTCTGACTAAACATGCAGATGTTCATAATTATGATACTAGAAATAGTAAAGACACTGTCATTCTCAAATCTAGACTGGAAACAACAAAAAACAATAAGTTGGATGTTACATTGTACAATTCATTTGTAAAATATTTTGAGCATATAAATATAAGTGATATGACGCGAGTTCAATTTAAACATTTTGCTAAGTATTTTCTTTTAAATTATTGTTTTATACAGTTGATGAGTTTTTGGAGGAATTGAATACTTGGGCTTAATGCTTATATGTTTGTTTGTTTTGTTTAATTTGATTTTTACTTTCTATTATTTTTTAACTCATTTTATATTTTAAAATTGTCATATTACCATCAATATTTTTACTTTATGGAATGTATGTCTGTATTTATGTAAAAATTTTACTTTCTATTATTTTAATTATATTTTAAATTTGTCATATGCAACACTATACAATCTTCAATATTTTTAGTTGGTAAAATGTATTCATATGTACTACTTCCACTGACTTCTAATGTACTATGTATGTGAATGGGGTCAATAAACCATCTATCTATCTATTATTATTATTATTATCACCATTATGGTTAGTCGGCGTTTTTCCATTTATCAAGAACACTCCCTATTCCTAAGATAAAATGGTCTTATCTTTATCCTAGTGCTCGTCGGATTATGTGGGCTGTCTCCAGGAGTGCAGTTTTTTGTAGTGTCTTAATTGTGGTTTTATTGTTGTTGCCAGATATTTTGTTCAACAATCCTCCGAAGTTATTATGAATAGTTCCCGTTGCTCCTATTATGATGGGGATGGTAGATGTTTTAAGTCCCCACATTCTCTGCACTTCTATTTGTAAGTCTCGGTATTTGATGACCTTTTCGGACTCCTCCTCGTTCACTGTAGCATCTGATGGAATGGCAACGTCGATTAATAGACACGTCTTATTTTTGAGATCCGTGATTGTTAGATCCGGTTTGTTCGCCATCACTATATAATTATTATTATATTAATATATTATATATCATATATTATATATATATATATATATATATATATATATATATATATATTGAACATAATTCAAGAACACAGAAACTAAAATAATATAACTCATATCAGCATACTACACAGAATTATATAAACCAGTATCGGTTAATGAAAATATTTCCAATATACAGAAGATTTAATGTAGTATTTAAAAAAAAACTGTATATGTCTTACATGTACAAAATATTCTGGAGCATATATACATCATCTGATAAGTGTTAGAGAATTATTAGCACCTATTTTGATCAGGATACATAATATCTATTACCTTATAAAAGTAAAAAATATATATATAGAGGAGATAGTTCTTCACTACTTAGATGGAAGTATATTTGAAATTCTCACTCTCACAAATATATTGAAGTTTGGAACATTTGATTCAATATCTTTAATATGATACCAAAAGAATTTATTGATGAAGTAATCTATTCATAATGGAATACAATATATGAGCAATAGTAATAAGAAATTTGAATAAAAAGGATAAAACTTACCTTTAAACACAGTAGTTCATTTAAGAAGCATATCGACAATCCATTGTAAGTAATAAATAACAAGTTATAAATCAAAATTCCTTAATTAAAAGAAACATGTAATCCATATTCTAAAAATATTCATTGAACATTAATAATAGATACAATAAATAAACATGTAATAACTTAATTATTCAACATTTAGAGAGTTTTGGTTATATATATCAAATAATGTCAGAAATGTCAAAAAAAAAATCATTTTATAAATTGACTGGAATAAGGTTATAAATTGAAAATGAAGCAGAACCATAGAAATCTATATTTATTGAGTCAAGAAAGATGTGAATTTTATGGTTTGTAATTATATATTAGGAATTAGAAAATGAATCTGAAATCAAGATATTTATGATTTCAGATAGCAACGAAAAATAAAAAGAAAGGCGGGTGGTTGTTGAAAAAGAATTTTGAGATGCGGAGATGAAATAGAGTATTGGAGATAAAATTATAAGAAATTTAGATAAAAACTAAGAAATTTGTACTGAAAAGGTCCAAATAAATGAAGATATAAGAAGCTACATATAATAGATGAAACAAGACATACAAGTTATTGGAGGTGATGTCAGAATAAAATGAATATTTAAAAAATTCAATCAATTCAATTGGAGATGATACTTAATGGAAAGTTACTGAAATAAACATTATAGAGCAATTAAATCTAAGAAGCTAGAAACTAATAGAAATCACAAATATTTGTTTCCTGAAATAAGAAATCCTGTAAAGAAGCATTATAAGGTCGGCGGACCTGTCCACAGCTTGTTTTTGGGAAGATAACTCTTCAAGAAAGGAAGATGAGTGGATTGTGAATCAGGTTAGTGTTTAATTTGTCTTTGTTGGTACCAACATTTAGGTTACAGATGTACATCTATGGTAAAAGTCAAAAGAAATAGAATCTGAAACTATTAAAATTTAAAAAAAAAGGTTCTGATAAAACTGATAACAGAAACTTAAGTACTTACCATTTCTATTGAACAATTTTCATTTTTCGACTTAATAATTTTATATTAGCATATAAGATTTCATCACTTTGTTTAAATTGATATAACATATTTCTTGACTCATATAATATATGTGTAGTAATAAATGTATTCATGAAATCATTGTTTTCATATATATATTACTTCAACTGATATGAGTGACATTTGTAATCGATTATTCTACTGAATACTTCTAATCATCTATTCTTACTGTGAGATTTGGAATCGATTGCTATATTGAAATTTTCTATCCATAGGCGCACCAAATAATATAAAATAAAATATAGTAAAAGTTATTTGAATGATTCATATATAAAGTGTTGGAGATAAAGAGATAAAATCACTTCCAGATCTCAAAGAGTAGTAAGAGTTTCTCATGCTCTCCACATAAATATATAAATACATTAAAATTTTTCTTTATTTCATTACTGAGCTAGCTATACTAGAGTTGAATATAATAAATTGATAATATAACAATTATAGTGGTATTGTCGGCAAAGTATACAACTATAACAATCCATTATAAATATGTCACCGCAACGTGGGGCAAATTAAGATTTTTTCGTGATAAGAAGGTTTTAAAAACATTAGAATTAGATACAATATTAAAATGGCAAAGAGAATGATGCTTAGGGACGGAAAACAAATAGGTGTGGAAGGCAGATCAGATGAGGAACAAGAAGAAAGGAGACGTGGAATGGGAGATTCAGATGTAGAGGAACAAACCTTAATAGATAAAGAAAGTGAAGAATCAAGGGAACAGCAGGATAGTAGACAAGACAGGCAGGATAGTGTAAGCAGAGGAGATCAAATAATGGAATTTTTAATTAATTTGAATGGGAAGATAGATAATATGAGGGGAGATTTGAATGGGAAGATAGATAATATGAGGGGAGATTTGAATGGAAAGATGGACAAGATGAATGGGAACATGAATGATTTAAATGGAAACATGAACAGGATGGAAAAGAAAATAGAAGAGGTGAAGATGGAAGGTTTGAAGGAAATTAAGAAACTTAGGGAGGAAAATGAAGAATTTAGAAAACAGATAGATAAAATTAAAATTGATATAAAAGAAGAAAATACGAATTTGAGAGTAGAACTTCAGGAACATAGAATTAAAATAAGAGAAACAATTGAAAAACAGGTAGAAGAAGAAGTTGTTGAACTAGGAAGAAGTCTAGAAGAAAATTTATCAGGAGCAATTCAAGTAGAAGTGAAGAAACAAAATGAGAATATAATTGAAGAAATACAATCTATAAAAGTACAAGGACAAACAAATGAGGAAATAATGCAAATGTATGAACAGAATTTGAATAAGAAATTTAATGACTTAAATGGAAGGATAGAAGAACAAACGGGAACGTGTAAAAAAAAGAGAGAAAGTATGGAGAAATTAGTTAACAAGGAATTGGAGGAAATGAATAGAAAATTACAAGAAACTGTTGAAGAAATTGAAGATAATCTAAAACGAAATGGAGGAGGAATGGTGTATACGGGAAACATAGAAATAGGAGTTAAATTTGATGGCAACATAAATACAATACATCCCAAAGTTTTTATTAAAATAATTAGAAGCAAAGTAAAGGGAATCAGGGACATTGTAGAGATGAAAATAATAATTAGGGGAATGTTATTGGGTCATGCGTTATTATGGTATTGTAATAGGGAGGAACAGATGAATAAATTCGAGGACTTTGAGAAACTATTTTTAATGTATTTTTGGGGGGAGATACAGCAAGCTAATTTTAGGGAACGTCTCTATTTTGGGAAATTTGATTACAATAAAAGTAAAAACTTAAATAATTATGCAATGCAACTTTATAACATAGCCCAATATCTTGAACCAATTATGAAAGAAGAAGAATTAGTGTTATATGTTGGAAGACATTTTAATACAGAAGTGTCTGAAACTATAGCTTTACATGACATCAAAACCATGGACAATTTGTCAAATTACTTGCAGAGAGTGGAGAGAGGCATGCAAAATGGAAATGGAGTGAACAGATACCAAAGAGACATCAGAAATGAAACCATGAGAAATGAAAGACAGAGAGAAAATGAAAATGGACATTTTAGAAGAGATAATTATGATAGGTATGAAAATAGAAATTATATAAATAGAAATTATGAAAACAAAAGAAATTATGGAAATGTAGATCGGAATAATGGAAATGAAGAGAGAAATTATAGAAATGGAGACAGAAGTAATGGGTACAGGCAGCACGATAATAGAGGAAATTATGGAAATTTTGATAGGAGAAATTATAACAGAGATAGAAATGGGAATTGGCATCAGAATGGAGATGAAAGAAGGAATAACTATAATGGGAGAAGAAATAATGGCAAAGGAAATGAAGATAGAAGAAACTATGAACAAGAAGACCAAGGAAGAAATTATGACAGAAATCATTCAGAAGAAGAAAGAAGACAAATGAATAATATAGTTGACAACCAAGAAAATTCGGGTAATGATCAGAGCCAAGGCTCAGATCCAAATTTTGCTTAGATCGTCCTTGCGTGCGTAGTATTGTCTATTCCTCCAATTATCAGCATCCGAGAGAATTTATTATAGAAGAAGATTTACAATATTATGACACAGTTAAATTAATTTTTATTGAGGGGAGATTACATAATATTACATGTAAAATCTTATTAGATACGGGTTCAAAGGTTTCTATAGTAAATAAAAATATTGTTGATAACTTAAATCAGGATGATATTACGGTGGTAAGTACTAATAAATTATCATTAGTGGGGGCGAACGGTAAGAAATTATATGAAACTAGTCAAACTATCATGATAAATTTGAATATAGGAGAAGAAGATATACCAGTACAATTATTGTTGGTAAAGAATTTAAAATACGATATGATTCTAGGAACAGATGAATTAAATAAACATAAAGTAATAATAGATTATGAACTGGAGTGTATAAAATGGAGAGAACAACGTATACCTTTTATTAATCAACAGGGAGTGGATATTAATAAAAAAGAAATCAATACAGGGCAAGTAAATGAAATTGATGAAATCAATTACCATATGAATGAAGAATTATGTTTAATTAAATATAGGAGTAGATTATGTAAATTATTACAAAAGCATAAAAAATTATTTAATGAAGAAGTTTGTGTAGCATCTAAGTATGTTCATAAATTAGAAATAACACCAGAGATTAAGAATTTTAAAATTAAAACCTATCCTATACCATATCGATTAAAGGAACAAGTTTATCAAGAGATTACTAAAATGCTACACGATGGGATAATTGAAAGATCTAATTCTCAATATATTAATGCCATAACTTGTGTAAAAAAGAAATCCGGAGAGATCAGACTATGTTTAGACGCAAGAAATATTAATCAATATACCAAAAAACAATACGAAAGTCCATTAAATGTGGATGGTATATTTGGAAGAATTACAAAAGCGAATATTTTTACTAAAATAGATTTAAAACATAGCTTCTGGTTGATTCCATTAGACCAAAGAAGTAGACCATATACAGCTTTCATGGTGGATGGAGTAGTGTACCAATTTTGCGTTGTGCCTTTCGGTTTACAAAGTTCATGTGCAGCACTTGTTAGGACATTACATACTATTCTTAATCCACATGAAGATTTTACACTTCATTATATTGATGACATTCTGATATACTCTGAAACAGAAGAAAAACATCATGAACATCTTAAAATAATATTGAAGGAATTAGAAGAAGCAGGATTAAAACTCAATTTAGAAAAATGTCAATTTTATAAAAAAGAGGTAGACTATTTAGGATATGTATTAAATGACACTGGTATAACCATGAATCCCGAACGAGTTAAGGCAATACGAGAGTATAAAACACCTCATAACCTTAAGGCTTCGAGGGGCTTTCTAGGCTTACTGAATTATTTTAAAAGACTAATACCAGACCTTAGTAAAAAAGAAATTCGTTTGATAGAATTACTAAAGAAAGATGTAAGATGGAATTGGGATAAAAAAAGAGAAACGACATTTCAAGAATTGAAAGAAATATTTTTAAACAAATTAAAAGTGTATCATCCTCAATATGATAAAACGTTTATATTAAAGACAGACGCATCTATAGAAAGGTTGGCTGGAGTATTAGTGCAGATACAAGAAGAAGGGGAGGTACCGATTAGTTTCGTATCAAGAGTAACAAAGGCGGCAGAAAAGAAATACTCTATTACTGAATTGGAAATGGCTAGTGTTGTTTTTTGTATTAGTAAGTTTAGATTTTTTTTATTAGGGGCAAAATTTATATTAGAAACAGACCATTCAGCATCAACTGCTATGCTAAAGAATCGGTATGCTAACAATCGTATACATCGATGGATACTACTTTTGCAGGAGTATGAATTTGAAATTAAATATGTACCTGGAAAACTGAATATAGTCGCAGATGCATTGAGTAGAGCCACAGAAATAGGAAACGATCAAAGAAAATTTCAAATAGGAATAAATCAATTACATCAAACGGAAGGAATATTCACTTTAGAGAGAGTGAAGGAAGATCAAAAGAATATAATAAATGAAAATATAAAAGGAATGTATAAAATTGAAGGAATATGGTATAAGAAATTGGAGGATAGAGAGGTATATGTTATTAGTAAAGAATATACACAAGAAATTATTAAATATTTACATGAAGAGAATGGGCATATTGGTACGAGAAAATTATGGACATTATTTAGGGAGAATTATGTATCAAAAAAGGATTTGAGTATAGTCAAAGAAATATGTGAACGCTGTGAGACATGTCAATTAGCAAAGGAAAAAAATTACCATAATTATACAACGGCAAAATCAATTATTACAAATAAACCATTACAGACAGTAGCAATAGATTTTATAGGGAACTTAATAAAGAGTACTAGGGGAAATAAACATTTATTAGTGATAGTAGATATATACAGTAAATATGTTAAAACGTTTCCATGCAAACGTACAAATGCTAAAGTGGTCATGGAATGTTTAAAAACTTATATGGAAGAAATTGGAAGGCCAGAAAAGATAATACTTGATCATGCGACATATTTCGAGAGTGAAAAGTAAAACAGTTTTGTCATAGCAAGGATATAAAACTACAATTTATTAGCATCCGAAGACCTAGTTCTAATCCTGCAGAAAGGTATATTAAGGAAATCATTAAATATTTGAGAATCATGTGTCATGAAAAACAGACTGCATGGGATGAACAAATGAATAAAATCGAAATATTTATAAATGAGTTACCACATGGAGTAACGGGAGAGAGTCCCGTATACTTAATGAAAGGAATACAACCGGAGAGACATTGGATAATAAATAGAGACTCAACTTTAACAGAAATTCTAGATAAGGTTAATAAAAAAATAATAAGAAATGCAGAAAAATATATTAAAACCCAAGAGAAGAAGAAAAAGAAGAAAACTAAATTTGAAAAGGGAGAATTAGTTATTATAAAAGCTTTAAGAACACCTAAAAAAGGAGAAGAACAGTGTGCAAAATTGTGTCTCCCATTTGAAGGTCCATACCAAGTGGACACAGAAAATGCACAAAATAGTTATAGATTAGTCTATCCTGGAACGGAAATGCTAAGGGGTATTTTTAATATTGAAGCAATATATAAATTTCATTATTAGTAAATAAAAAGGAGGAATAGATAATATTATGTTGCTAATTTATAAATAGTTAGATTTAGTGTAGATATATGATAGGTATTAGAGATATAATAATAGATTGGGAAATTAATCGCCGTATTCAAAGAACATAATGAAAGAAGGATAATACACAAATTTAGATTTGCCTCCAGAAAAAAAAAGAATTAATTTTAAATTGGAAATTTAAATGTGAAGAAGATCTCAAGGTATTGAGAACTCTTAAAATTTAAATTTGAGGGGATTTGAACATAATTCAAGAACACAGAAACTAAAATAATATAACTCATATCAGCATACTACACAGAATTATATAAACCAGTATCGGTTAATGAAAATATTTCCAATATACAGAAGATTTAATGTAGTATTTAAAAAAAAACTGTATATGTCTTACATGTACAAAATATTCTGGAGCATATATACATCATCTGATAAGTGTTAGAGAATTATTAGCACCTATTTTGATCAGGATACATAATATCTATTACCTTATAAAAGTAAAAAATATATATATAGAGGAGATAGTTCTTCACTACTTAGATGGAAGTATATTTGAAATTCTCACTCTCACAAATATATTGAAGTTTGGAACATTTGATTCAATATCTTTAATATGATACCAAAAGAATTTATTGATGAAGTAATTTATTCATAATTGAATACAATATATGAGCAATAGTAATAAGAAATTTGAATAAAAAGGATAAAACTTACCTTTAAACACAGTAGTTCATTTAAGAAGCATATCGACAATCCATTGTAAGTAATAAATAACAAGTTATAAATCAAAATTCCTTAATTAAAAGAAACATGTAATCCATATTCTAAAAATATTCATTGAACATTAATAATAGATACAATAAATAAACATGTAATAACTTAATTATTCAACATTTAGAGAGTTTTGGTTATATATATCAAATAATGTCAGAAATGTCAAAAAAAAATCATTTTATAAATTGACTGGAATAAGGTTATAAATTGAAAAAGAAGCAGAACCATAGAAATCTATATTTATTGAGTCAAGAAAGATGTGAATTTTATGGTTTGTAATTATATATTAGGAATTAGAAAATGAATCTGAAATCAAGATATTTATGATTTCAGATAGCAACGAAAAATAAAAAGAAAGGCGGGTGGTTGTTGAAAAAGAATTTTGAGATGCGGAGATGAAATAGAGTATTGGAGATAAAATTATAAGAAATTTAGATAAAAACTAAGAAATTTGTACTAAAAAGGTCCAAATAAATGAAGATATAAGAAGCTACATACAATAGATGAAACAAGACATACAAGTTATTGGAGGTGATGTCAGAATAAAATGAATATTTAAAAAATTCAATCAATTCAATTGGAGATGATACTTAATGGAAAGTTACTGAAATAAACATTATAGAGCAATTAAATCTAAGAAGCTAGAAACTAATAGAAATCACAAATATTTGTTTCCTGAAATAAGAAATCCTGTAAAGAAGCATTATAAGGTCGGCGGACCTGTCCACAGCTTGTTTTTGGGAAGATAACTCTTCAAGAAAGGAAGATGAGTAGATTGTGAATCAGGTTAGTGTTTAATTTGTCTTTGTTGGTACCAACATTTAGGTTACAGATGTACATCTATGGTAAAAGTCAAAAGAAATAGAATCTGAAACTATTAAAATTTAAAAAAAAAGGTTCTGATAAAACTGATAACAGAAACTTAAGTACTTACCATTTCTATTGAACAATTTTCATTTTTCGACTTAATAATTTTATATTAGCATATAAGATTTCATCACTTTGTTTAAATTGATAATACATATTTCTTGACTCATATAATATATGTGTAGTAATAAATGTATTCATGAAATCATTGTTTTCATATATATATTACTTCAACTGATATGAGTGACATTTGGAATCGATTATTCTACTGAATACTTCTAATCATCTATTCTTACTGTGAGATTTGGAATCGATTGCTATATTGAAATTTTCTATCCATAGGCGCACCAAATAATATAAAATAAAATATAGTAAAAGTTATTTGAATGATTCATATATAAAGTGTTGGAGATAAAGAGTTAAAATCACTTCCAGATCCCAAAGAGTAGTAAGAGTTTCTCATGCTCTCCACATAAATATATAAATACATTAAAATTTTTCTTTATTTCATTACTGAGCTAGCTATACTAGAGTTGAATATATTAAATTGATAATATAACAATTATAGTGGTATTGTCGGCAAAGTATACAACTATAACAATCCATTATAATATATATATATATATATTATATATCATATATTATATATATATATTATTGCATTTTGTGCTTGAATAATATCAATAGTTCGAGATTGTAGTAGTTTTTAAATTGTGCAAGTTAGTGTATCCGTTTTAACTAAGTGTTATGACTGTGTGCAATTGCTGACACGTACTAACTCCAAGTTTTTAATCGCATTATTGCATTTCAATGTTTTAAAGTGTTCTGTTTAACGTCAGTTTTTACCAGAATTAATTTTACGGAGAATACCTATTCCACCAAATGTTGTTGATTTGTTTTGTAGACTGGGTAAATTTGTTGAAATATGCAGAATTCAAATGCTAACAATAGTAATGATCTCCCGTGTATTAGATGTAATAAGATCGTAACGACGGGTATTAAATGCGTACGATGTGATAGACTATCCCACAAATGTTGCTTGGCATTTTTGAAGATCAAATTACTTTCCAAAGACACCGTTAATTGTTGCATCGCAGAAACAGCGGGTAACGATATCCAAAGTGATTCTGCTGTAGTAGATAATGACAATTTAGATATTATTGATGGCCTAAAGATTAGTTCTCTTGAGAGAATGATAAGGAATAAGGATACAATTAGCGAAAACCAAAAAATAGCCATAGACGCACTTACAGAGCAGGTTGCTTTATTGAAACGACTAAAACAGCCTAATGAACTCGCTGGCCAGTCATCCGAAAGTTATAGACATATTATAGATTGCAGCAATGGGCAAGATATGGAGCAAAAGACTAGTTCATCGTCTAAAGAAGAGATCCTAAATAAAACATCCGATTACATATCTGCAGATGCAGTTGCAAAGGCTGTGCAGAGTGCAAGTTCTGTAAGCATAAAACTCAGTGATCAGTTGCGAACTAGCAGAGTAGGTTCTGCGACTTCTGAAGAATCTGAGAAGAGAACGAAGATCTTGTTGGCAGGTTCTTGTAAGAGTGATGGCGACTGTTAATTAACCGCTGCAGTAACAAATTCCAGAATGCATTACCATTACCACGTTACTAGGTTCTCCGCTGACACTACCGACGAAGAGTTATTCCATCATCTATCCCAATTCACTTCAAATGTGAAGGTGGTGAAATTGAATTGTCGCAATCCTAACGAGTATAGCTCATTTAAGAAATCGATACCTGTTAATGAATCTCAGTGAATACTAACACCTGACATATAGCCATGCGGAATAATCCTCAATCGTTTTTCTCCATCTAGGAAATTTGACATCTTTGACAAATAGGGGTACATCAAACATATTATCAAATTCGCCAGGTTACTTGATGTGTTCAGTGTTACATATCAATGTTCAGAGTATAGCCAATAAAATTGATGAGTGACATTTGATATTAAATGACTTTGATGTTGATATATTTTGCATTTCGGAACATTGGCTAACGAAAGATAATATAAAAATGATTAGAATCAACAATTTCAAACTCATATCAGCTTTTTGTCGCCTTAAGAATCAACACGGAGGTGTCGCTATTTATAGTACCAACAAACTATCTGTGAAGGAAGTTGATTGTTCAAAATTTTGTTTGTCTATCCACGCTAAATTCAGCGCTATTGAATTTGTCAACAAAAGCTTATTATTGGTAACATCATCAAGTGGTGATATTGGTGTCTTCAAAGATAAATTCCATGATTTGCTGTATACTTTTTCAAAAAAATATATAAAAATTAATATTTTCTGAGATTTTAATATTGAACTAGATAGTAATACTGAACACGCTAGCGACCTTAGAAACATTATGAGTATGTACGGTTTTAAACACTACATAAGTAAGCCAACGAGAATTATTCCAACATCTAGATCATGCTTGGATAATATAATTGCAAACATGAACCCCGATGAAAGTTGCACTGGAGTTTATGATCCCAGTTTAGCGGATCACTCTGGTATCTTTCTCAAAATTAAAAATGTTATAAAAGAAACAAGTAATGAATCGGTGAAGAAAAAAATAGTGAATAATGAACGAATTCCTAATTTTTCCAACAGACTAACTAATACCAACTGGCATGATCTGGACTTGGATGATTGTGATCCGAATGAGACAACTCGAAGGCTGATGAGTGTTTTAACGCTAAATGTGGACATGTGTTCTCATTTAACAACTTGTAGGGTAGAAGCTAGAAAATGCGAATGGTTCAGTGAAAGTCTGCGTGAAATGAAGACTGAGGTATTCAGACTTAAGGGGATCAGTTGAAGCTCAAATGATTTCAACGACTGGTGCAATTATCATAACGCTCACATAAAATATAAAAAAGCCATGAAAACACAAAAACGGGAATTCTACTCTAGTAAAATACAACAACCGGATGAGAAGAGTAAAAATATTTGGAGTATAATAAATTCCGAAAGGAATACAAAAACTAAAACTAGTATTGCTCTTGTCGCCGAACTGACTTCGGATAATCTAAATAATGTTTCCGTATCAATTGCAGATAAAATAACTGCTACTATTTGCAACAATGCCATGCATTCGATTGAATATCTCCATAAAATCCCTAAGACCTCGAGCTCTTTTGTTATTGGTCCCATTGTGGGAGCTGACATTAGGCAAGCAATATTGAGTCTAAAAAACTCATCTTGTCTGGATTTCTACGACCTAAATAGCTTAATGATGAAGGCGTCACTTGGGACTCTTATTGAACCATTGGATATTTTATTCAACAAATGTATCCTAGAAGGGTGCTGGCCTGATGCACTAAAAATCACTAAAGTGATACCCATTCACAAAAAAAGGTGAATTCAGTAACCCTGACATCTATAGACCCATCGGGATTGTACCAGTGATTGGCAAGATCTTTGAGATGCTAATTAAGGAAAAAATTATTTCTTACTTCGAGCACAAAAAATTACTGTCGCCTTCTCAATTTGGTTTTCGTGGAAACATGTCCACAGTTAAGGCCGTAGTAGATATTGTGGAAAGTGTAGTCGATGGCTTTGATGAGAGATATGATACATTTGCTACTATGTGTGATCTTACCAAGGCTTTTGACTGCGTTAACAATGAATATCTTCTGGATAAATTGTCTTATTATGGTCTTAGGGGTAACGAATTGGGGTTATTTAGATCATATTTGTCTAATAGGAAGCAGTATGTAAGTTTTGGAGATGCGGAATCGCGGTTGGCTCCAATAACTAAGGGGATTCCGCAGGGATCTATACTAGGACCAATTTTGTTCATAATTTATATTTATGATCTACCAACTGCGCTGGAGGAAGCACGTTGTATTCTCTTTGCAGAGGATACGACCACATTGGTTAGGGGTGAGGAGACTTTGAACAATTCTAGCATGAGGATACTAAAATCATGGTTTAACAGCAACCATTTAAAGCTGAATGGAGAAAAAACACAGAGCATCTGTTTCACATCTAGTAAGCTCAAAACAATTTCGGAGTCTGCCATCTTACTTGGAATAACTCTCGACTCGCGATTGGATTGGGCAGCTCACATAGAGGGCTTATGTTCAAGGCTCGCTTCCCAAATGTTTGCCTTGAAGCAAATAAGGAACTGTCTTAGTCAACAGGTTTTGAGAACAGTATATTTCGCCCTTGTACTTAGTCACCTTAACTACGGTTATGTACTATGTGGCAGTGCCACTAATGTTGCGAGAGTCTTGTCGCTCCAGAAAATGGCTGTACGTGCAATCGTAAACGCCGAATATGGTGATCCTTGCCAAAAACATTTAAAAAAATTACAAATACTTCCGCTTCCTTGTGTATGCCTACGAGTGTCTGAGGAGTATTCATAGCAATATCGATCTGTTATTACTTCACTCAGACGTACATGGATATGACACTAGGAATGCGACATCCATTGTGCCTCAGAGATCAAGAATTTGTTTATCTCAGAACAACAGGCTGAATTATAATTTATATAATGCATTGCAAAAATACTATAAGGGCACTGACATAAAAAGATTAAATAAAATTGAGTTTTCGAAATTAATCAAGAAATTGTTAGTGGCACACTGTTTTTACAGTGTGGATGACTTAATTGCGTTCTGCAGTAACCCTTGACTTACATATCGTTTCCCAAACGGATGATTTTTAATTGTATATATCTATTCATATATTTTTTTAATTATTGATTTTTTAATGTAATATTTGACTGGTATGTGTGACTCTTTGACTATTCATGTATTTGGACTGTGTTAAACTGATTAACATCTGCATTCATATTTATTTTTGTTTTTACGTTTTATATATTTATGTTACTTATTGCTATTGTGTTATTATATGCTTATATTTTAGTGGACTATGAAATTTACATTAGTGTTTTTAATTATTATATCAAAATCTAAGGAACTTCATAATTTGTGACGATATGTACTATTTGTATACTAAACGTCAATAAACTATACTATACTTTTATTATTATTATATTTAGACAAGGGCAGAGGGACAAGTCCCTATTATGCCCAAAAACAGATAATTACATAAGAAACCTACTAGTAGGTAAAGAACAGAAAAATAAGTACAATATACCAAATAAACTATAGGTGCTCTAGCAAGTCTGTTTTCAAACGAGTTAGTAGATGGTGCAGAAACTGCGGATACATCAAGATTATTCCAGCTGTCAAATACCCTGTTAGGTAAGAAGTTCTGTCTTAATTTGACGGTGAAGTTTTCTTTTTAGAGTTTAAAAAGGTGTTCTCTAAGGCGGTCATCTGGATTTAAGGTGAACATCATATCAAGAATACCAAAATTAACTTTCAATATTTTAAAAGTGGTAATGAGTTCTATGCGGTGTCTGCGAAGTTCAAAGGAAGTTAGGTTGGCCATGGAGAGTCTTTTTTCGTAGAAAGCTCTTCGCTGTCCAAGGGATAGTCGAGTGGCTCTTCTTTTCCAAAAGGTTTTTATCGCGAACTAGGTCTGGGTACCACATTGTACCGGCGTACTTGAGAATTGGTCGGACATAGATAGTATACAGTTTGCGAAACGACTGAAACGAAACACTCGAAAAGCACTTACGAATGAGATACAGTCTGGTGTTCACTCGCTTACGAACTGAAATTATATGATCAGACCACGTTAGACTGCTATTTACGATAATTCCGAGGTCGTTATAGGAAAACACAGAATTTAATGGTCGGCCGTCCACGAAGTACGGTAGTAGTGGGTTGTTTTCACCAATTCGGAGCACTACACATTTTTCAGTGTTCAACGGAAGTAGCCACTGGGAACACCAGATGAAGATGGAGTTTAAGTCCAGCTGGAGGATTTGTTGATTGGATTCGTATATATCTTTGTGTCATCAGCGTAGAAATATATTTTGTTAGTAACGTGATAAGGAAAATCGCTGGTGTAAATCGTAAAAAGCAGAGGAACAAGAACAGAACCCTGTGGTACTCCACTTTCCACCAGTCTATCACTTGAGAAGTCTTTGCGAACTCTTACTTTGAAGTATCTGTCTGTTAGAAAGTTGTCCATCCAGCTAAGTATAGAGCCGCGAATGCCGAGGTGGAGAAGTCCAGATAGACAATATCAACTGGCTGCAGATCGTTAAGGGATGATGTCCAGTCATTAACAAAATGTAGCAGGTTGGTTAGGGTGAAACGGCCGGCGACAAATCCGTGTTGTTGCGTTGGAATCACATTTTTCAGGAGAAGAAATTTGGTCATCTCCTCCGAAATATTGGCTTCCATGACATTACTGACCACTGGTAGCAGACTAATCGGGCGGTAGTTATTGGAACCAAGTTTGTTACCTTTTTTGAATATGGGGGTGATAGATGCTAATTTCCAGCTGGGGGGTATGGAACTTTGAGTAAAGGAAGTCTGCATAAATAACGACAGGGGAGTTGCAAGCGAGTTTGCGCAGCTTTTTAGGAGTTTCAGAGTTAGACCATCTAAACCAGATGATGCGTTAGTGCAAAGTTTCAGTAGGTGCTGGTGTAAATACTACATGTTCCAAAGATACCTTGAGGCGTGGACAGTTAATTAATGGGAGTTTGTCAAGATTGGGCTCTTGAGTGAAAACTTGTGAGAAAGCTAAAGAGAGCGTCTCAGAAGACTCTTTATTAGAAGAGCATACAGTATGGTCGGGTTTTTGAAGTAGGGAAATGGAAACTTTTGATGATAGGGACGATCGTATATATTTGAAAACCTTTTTACTGTTACTACTGGGAATAATGTTTTCTCCAAAATTTTGTCTTGAAGTTTTGAGAGATAGTTGAAGGGTATTAGAAAATCTGCGATGGTTCAGGAAGTCACTCAGAAGCTGTGTACGCTGATATTTACGCCAGAGGCGCCGTTTGTGTTTGATACGTTGTAGTGCTGCGTGGTTTATCCAGGGTTTGAGATTGTTTTTATAAATCTCACGGACAGTAGTGTGTGCAGAGACTATCTTGAGAGTAGTATCATGAAATGCTTCCCACAAAAACGAGGGATCGGATAAATTTGTGAAAATTGAGTCCCATTCAACTCGGGACAGTTGTGAATTAACTTCAGAAAAACCAGTAGTAGCATAAGTTGTGATTTTATTTTTGCCCGGTAATATCTGGATAAACTGAATGTGGGCAGTTATGACTGCATGGTCTGATTTTTTAACAGGAGAGTTTATTTCGAGAGATGATATTAGCTGTTCATCATTAGTGAGTATGAGATCTAGAATGGAAGGTAGATTATTAATTCTAAATCATGTGGGTTCTGTAATAAGTTGAGTGAGGTTTGAATTTGCAATAAAGTTTTTAAATAAGTTGTGTGAATTTACAACATCTGACAATGAAGTTATCGGCCAGGATATTTCTGAGAAGTAAGAATCTCCAGCAATGATGAGATTATCAAGAAGTGATAACTCTTCGAGATTTTCAAACAATATGTTGTCCATCGCAAGTTGTGTATCAGGGGGACGATATATACATACCAGGTTAAGAGAAAATAGAGTTTTAGCAATATTTACGTGGATACTATCTATCCCAGGTATGTCTAATAGTTTAATTTTAGTAGAAAAAGTTGCGGTAATATCGTCGGATAAATAAATGCATACACCTCCACCGACACGATTTTCTCTATCTTTACGACGATCATAACTCCCAAGTATCGAATGAACGGTTAGGATGTGATCCCGTACTCCCCCACTTGCAGTTCGATTTTGTCCACGTGTAATCAGCACCACCTCTGTTTTATGCTCTACTAGTACCAGGCCAACTGCGTTCATCCACCTACAGATCTTCTCGAGGACCATATCAAAAGTAATCTCCTCCAGGTGCTTTGCAACTATTACCATGGCCACGTCGTCCGTGACTGCTACAAGGCTCGCCTCGCTCTGCCTCAGATCTAGTAGCCCATCGTACATAATGTTCCGTAAGAGAGGACCTTGCAGTGATCCTTGGGATACCCCTCCAGTGATTTTGTACTCCTTGGGGCCACTCTCTGTATCGTACTTGAGAATTATGTCGATGAAGTAGATAGCTATCATCCTCTGCAGGTATCCTGACACGTCCATTATGCGAAAAGCCTCCATATTGCGGTCCTATTTGGCTGTGTAAAAGGCGTTCTCTATGTCAAGCATCAGTACCAGACAGTATTTTTAGTGCCTCCCTTCCTTCTGACACCTGAGATAGCTTTCTTTGCGGTGTTGACGAAATCATTTCCATCGAGGGTGGAGTTACCGGAAACCGTATTGGTTTTCTCCTAGTAGCGGTTCTACTACGGTTTCTATCCTTCTATGTAGTATGCGCTCAAGGATTTTACCTGTCCTGTCCAGCGTGCAGAGCGTTGTTTGTTTGTATGTATTGGGAGGATGGCATCAGATTTTGCTATTTGCCGCATACTAATTATTATCACTTTTTTTTTGCTGGAGCTATTTAAAGTTAATTGGTATCATTTATTGCGTTTTCCGAGTGTTATGAGGTATGTGGATATAGTATTAAAAATTCATATTTTACTTATAATGATAGGTTCTATATTTCAATAAAATGTTGTATTTGTGAGGTAAGCGACCTGAGTACCGTGTGGCTCATGTTTATATTAGGAAATATTATTTGTATATTATATGTCTATGCTGAATATCGGATTTTGCAATAAGATGCAGTGTAAGCACCATAACATACATTTTGCTACGTATTCTCAAAATCCAATCGATATTTTAATTAATAATAAAGTTACGTTGTTAGATTTAACTAGCTTTTCAATTATATTCCCTAGATGGCCTAACCTTGGAAGAACCTATAATATGTAATCATTACTATCATTACAGAGGCGTAAGCACATTCAAGGAACCATTTTTCTTATTTATATAAGTCTTTCAACGTATCTTTTCGTGAAAAAAACTTTTACATCAATACATTTTATAAGATGGAGTCTTTCCGTTGACTTTGCAACTATATTTATCCCTGACCACTATAAATCGAAAGTTTCTTAAGATAATTCAATCGTTTCGCTACAGAAAATAATTTTTTGATTTTTCCGGCACACTTCGCATGTAGAAAACAGAATAATCAAAACGTGACCAGGATTTAAAGTGGAATTGTGTGTCCCTTTTTGGTAAAAATACGCGTGAACAAGTTGGAAATGATTGTCCCTCGAGATTCACACGACTTCCCTAATGGATACCGCTTTGTAAGACCCCACTCGCAATGTGTCTATTTCTGTACCGGGGGCGGTAAGCGTTACATTATTCATAACAAAAATAAATAACTCTCTATTTGATAATCTTTTAGGGTTTATTCGAGTTAATATCATTGAACAGAAAGAAGAGGGTTTCATCAGTGTTCTTTTCGAATTATGGGGTGTTTTGTCAATATAAATAGATGGGAGTTACGTTATATTCAGTAAATTTGATTATAATCGCCAAGTTTCGAAATGATAGAGATGAAGACTTATTTTGGGAACCAAATCTGAGATTATTATTATAATTACAATAGAAATAAGGGCTGATTGAAAAACCGTTGAAGCCCATAATCTGAAAACGTAATTGCTTCAACACCTATCGTTAATAAACGATAACTAACCAAATCGTACTTTGCAACAATAACGGCAACAAGTATATAGGGAAAAATATTGTATATTAAACAAATACAGATATATAATAAAAGTAACAATGCGCGTTATCAACTATTAAACAGAAGTCTCTCAATACTGTTCTTGAATGCGCTAACTAATCTGCGTCAACAACATTATCGGGAATATTGTTCCAGACATCAATCACTCTTCTGGACAAAAGTGTTGTCTCACTTGGGATTTAAAAGACCCCCTTTTAAGATTAAATGGGTGGCATGTCAGTCTACGTTTAGTATTAAGTAAAACATGGATTGCATGTCACAAAAGTTATATTCAATGATTTCATCCCATGGAATCAAATCGCCATGAAGTCGACGGTCTTTAAATGGTCGCACTGGTCAGTCTCTCTTCAGAAGAAGGCCTTACACGAGTGAACGCAAATATAGTAGCCCGCTTTTGCACGTTTTCTAACAGAACCTGGTCACAAATAATGTTGTTATTTAAATAAAAATATTCAGGCTCCCTATTTACATTTCATTTAATACATCTATACAAAACTGATGTTTTCAATGTTCACAAAATATTTCGCTTTATATATCAAAGATATGTTTACTGTTAAAAACCTGTTTTTTCATACATGATAATTCAATATAAATTACAAGTGAAGTTACATCTGTCATCTGTCAATGTCAAGATATTATAGAGTATATAACAGAGAAAGGACGTGCATAAGTCCAGAAGCGCCAGTCCATTGTCTGAGGAAGGTGATACAAGCTCGAATTGGTCACTGATACAAACCAATTCACCGCGACTTCGCTGGCACCGTGGACGCCTCCACCGGAAAAAACCCGCCAAACCACATGTTCTGCCGAACTTTTCAGTTCGACAACTCATTCAACACACTAGGAAATATATTCAATTGTTTCCTTCGAAAAAACTCTTATTTATGATATTATTTATATACAGGGTGTGTCGGGAGTAATGGGAAAAAAGTCAGGAAAGTATAATTCACACTATGCCGGAACAAGATGCCACAACTGTTGCGGATGTATCGGTGAATGAATCTATCAGCCGATATGGAGTGACCTTGGAAGTCCACAGCGACCAGGGAAGAAATTTCAAAATTCATCTATTCCAGGAGATTTGCGAAAAGCTGGGAATGAGGAAGACCAGGACAACAGCATTATATTCACAGTCAGATGGAATGGTCGAGAGAATGAACAGGACTATTGGAAAATACCTGTCCAAACTAGTATCCAGCCATCAGAGAGATTGGGACCAGTAAATTTCCCTATTCGCATTGGATTATCGATCTGCCGTCAATGAGTCCACGGGTGAAACACTGGCGAAAATCCTGTTTGGACGTGAAATGAGGCTTCCTTGTGACCTGGAATTTGGCTGTTGGCCTGGAGAAGATCCAGCAGACGAAGACTACGTGATCCAATTGAGAAGAAGACTGTACGATATTCATGAATTTGTTCGAACAAATCTTCAAGTTGCCAAAGACAGAATGAGAAGTCGGTACGACACGCACGCCACAGAAGGCAGTTTTAAAGAAGGGGACAAAGTATGGTTACACAACCGACGAGGAGAAAAGGAGTTTCTCCAAAATTACAAAAATCCTGGGAAGGTTCATACTTAATCAAGAAAAGGATCAATGATGTTATATATCGCATAAGCAAGATCCCCAACGGAAAACCAAAAGTAGTTCACCAAAACCGACTAGCACCATTCTAAGGAGACCATGATCTAGAGAAAGGAGTAAACCATATTCGAGATGTATCTGACCCTATCTTCGATGAATTTATGGGCGCGTATGGAGGTACCGGGAAAGATAGATATGTAGTTACTTCAGAACAACGACAAAATTTGTTCACTATGTTGGAAGATTATTCACTGGCATACAACATCCCCGCCCGTCTCGAGTACGCACGAGGGTTGGCATCCATCTTTCGAAATAAGCCCCTGGCAAGAGACTGAAACTGAAACATAATTCGCGGTACGTCTTCTACGTGGTAACTAAAAATGAATTTCAAGATCGATCTACCTACTGCGATGTGTGAGAATCACTTCGAAACCTACGAGACCATGTGTTGGGATCCAGCGTGAAGAAACTGGCTATGCCTAAGAGAGCGAGTAACCAGTTGGATTGGCGAATCATCAGGAACATGGTAGAGATTATCTTTCACGATACCTGTGTTGAGATATTGATTTGCAGCTACAACCCCCGTTATCAGTATCCGATGAACACGGTGCCCTGCTATTTCCATAATATCGGAAAGTGTAGAAATGGGGCCAGTTGCCGATTCAATTATCCAGTCTCGGCTACACAGAACTTCTAGGAGGAACTACCATTTAAGGAGGGGGTAATGTTACGAAACAGCACACTGGTATAGTCCCTAAATCCGACTCTGTCCAAGCCAGGTATGAAAGTTAAAATTATGGCGGACGCGCAGGGATTCTTGGAATTGTTTACGATTGTGACTATATTATCATTGTTTTTGTGACCAGTCTTATCTAGAAAATGACAGAAAGCCAATTGTTTTTGAGTAAGCCGCAATCTATAATTATCTAGTGAAAAAGGCAATAATATATAAGAGACCGACCAGGAAGAGTTTAGTTTAGTTGATAATTTGACATCGTGAGATGAACAAGTGAATAAGTGAATATAAATTAGTAAACTGTTTATATAAATTAGTTTCAGTGAATATACTGTATATATAAATTAAGTGTTAGTGAGTAGTGCAGTGAATAAATAAATTAAGTAAGTGAACCTACAGTGTGTATAAAATTTATCTCACCCGTTTACTGTTCAAATAAATAAGAAAAACATTACAATAACGTTATAGTATGACTTTTGATTTATAGAATAGTGTCATCATGTTTGTCATTCACAAATACCGAGATGATCTACACGAAATTACCTGTTTTGGTAAATAATCTACTGGGAGTTCTAGGAGTGAGATTTTTGTCTCTTAGCATTAATTGGAAAAATGATCTTAATGTTACCCTCGACCAGAATTTCAAGAAAAGTAAAAAATTTCGTCTACATATCAAGTACCAATAATAATACATTTTTTTGATGTCATTGAGCTTTTGTTCTGATAATATCATCGGAATAATTTCTAAATTAGAATATTATTTATTTCTATATTCCATTAAAACTAGTGTAACTGTAACCTTTTCATAATGACTAAAACAGTATAATTGGGAATGATTCAATTATTTGATATAACGATAACTGCAATTCAAATTGAATAGAAATTTTAATTGACAATAATAATCAATAATCGATGTTGCGGATTCCATTGTAAATAAGTTATGTCAGGTTTTAATGTGTATATATTCACTATTAATCAAATATTCGCTGTGGTATTTTTGTGTGAATAACAATGCTTCATTAAAATGGATTTTTACGGTTAGAATGATTTCTCTTCGAAAGGATTAAATTCGTTTTTCATGATTCAAATTATACGTCTATCAATGGATTTATTAGAACGATCTCGAAGATTGGATGTTTCCAATAAATAAAAACGACTAGAGTCCCGGTGACGAGAAAAATATGTGTTAACTGTTGAAAAAAATCACTAAGTAAAACAACAAAAAGTAATGCGAATCTATCGAATTGTCTATTACGCAGCATTCAGTTTTCGAATACCTTGAGAAATATAATTGATGTATCTATTCACTTCTTGGTCCTCCAAGAACCTATCAAATACTTAATGAAATGGGCAATACTCAGTATTAGTTGAAATGATTCAATGAAGCTACTTTTGTGTCGTTAGAATTGACAAATTGATTGTAAGCTGTGAATACACATATTTTTTTTTCGTATGGAATTGTTTCAAAAATTTTTCCCATTACTGTTTGTATTGTTCGACCTTCATTACAAAATACAAAGTTTGCATAAATATTTTACATATTGTCACGAGTTCCCTCTTCTTCGAGGAATTTTAAATTTATCAATAACTTCTATTATTTATCAATTACTTCTATCATTTTAATTATTCACTTGATTAACCAACTTTTCCTGGATTTGATGTTTTCATTTAGTTGAAATTTTCTTGGCGCTCTGAGCTTATAGACCAGGATAGAAGCTAACTAATCTTTATTTGAAACCTACCTGTTATGAAGATTTATTTCGAAAATACACTCTACAATATTGCTCCATTCTCGATATTTCTCAGAATTGATTCAAAATTGTAACATGCATGTGTGTGCAATATTTACATTTTCTATTGTAGCTTTGTGAATGGAAACCGATTCTTGCCATTATTACACATGACGTCAATCAATAAATAATATCAGTATGTAATATTTCATAAAATATGCTGATTTCACGGTATATATGATTACAATGACGAAAAGTAGTAACAGTAAATTGCAGATACGTTGAGGATTGTAAAAAATCGCTATCCAATATGTACTAGTAAGTAGAAGACAGAGTGGCACTATAGACCAGGGTAGAAGCCTTTGAAAATAATGAAAAGTGAAAAAAATAATAGTAGGATGAAACCCATTAGGAAAGGTGGGGAATATTATAAAAATGAGAGGAAAAATAATTTACGGGCGATCTGAGGTTGGGAAGGGGATGGGGGTGAGTTTTTAAGGGTAAAAAACGGTTTTTCTCGATTTTCGGCAAAACTAAAATTCCTATCGAAAAAAGTCAAATGACAAAGTTGTAGGTAATAAAATGATCTAAAACTTTTGTATCCACACTTTTTTCACATAACCTCAAAATTTATGTGAAAAATTCAAAAAACCAGGTTTTTGGTTTTTTATTTTTATCTTTTACAAAAATTTTTTTTAACGATATTTGGTGAAAACTTACCTTTTTATGTCGAAATTAATATCGAAAAAACACCCTAATTTTCAATCGAAAACTCACTCGTCAAAATATCAGCTTTTTTCAAAAAGTTGGTACGTTTTCTATTCGTTGAAATCTCTACTTTCCGATGGTGAAAAAAAATATATGTTACTATAGTAAATCTTCTTAGAAAAGGCAAAAAATCGAAAAAAACTCGAATTCGAAATTTGTTTTTTAATTATTATAAAAAATTTTGAGCTATTTATTGAAATTAACACTTTAATTACTCGAAAAACGTTAGATCACATGTTACATTGATAAAAAAGAATTCCAAATGAAAATATACTACTATAATTAACAAACAAATAAGTTAATAAAATTAATATTTGATAAGACATCCACAATATTTGGAGAAAGTTGTCGAATCTTCTTTAAATGATATGAGTAGATGTCTATTTATAAATATTTCAAGATAAATTATATACCTGAGTGACCTACGAAAAATAGTAGCCCATCAAATGATATTTCAAGGAGAAGTGGGGAAGGGGCTAGGCGAGTCTCTCACTACATACATACCTACTATTTCGTAGCAGCTGTTACAACCGTTAGCCTAACCAGTATTAGAGGTGTAAAATATAGTTACTATTCATTACTCGTAACTATTCGTTACTTTTAATAAAGTAATCGTTACTAAGTATTCGTTACTCGAATACTCGTTCTGTATAAGTATATGCTTCGGTAAAAATATTGTGGTGGAAATGGATTCGGTACATCGATAATCGGTAGTCAATATTCAGAGTATTCAGTAAAAGTAATATGTTTCACGTTGGTTAAGATCTCTGAGTAGATATTTGGTATGGGTATACGAGTAGTTATTAGTATTTTAATTGTTATATTAAGATCTTTGAGTAGATAGATCTTTGAGTAGATAAATAGACTTTAGTATTAAGTATGTATCATATTATATTTTGGTTGCAATTAAGAAATAAAAATTTTTGAACATTTTTGCCCTCAAGAGTTCTACGTCTAATAGAAACCACCTCGCCCGCTTTTGAAAAAAAATCTTTCTGATGGCACTGAAGTGGCCACTTTGCATACATATTTCTTTATTAACCTAGATAGCCTTGGATATTGTAACTCACGGTTTTTCCAGTATTCCAGATGGTTTTACTTCCTGTCTATAGGTGAATCATCAACATATACATTCTCATTTCAATTACCGCTTGAGAGAGAGGTGCCTCGAGCTAATGATACCTTGGATTGTTTATCAAAGTCGTTCCAAACTATATCATCTTCAACCGAGTTGCTCTGATTATTTTCTCTTATCTGTTCTTTTGCCTCGGTATCCTTTTCAGTCTCACTTCTTTCCTTATTAATAAAGCCAACTACTTCTTCCTGAATCTTATCTTCTATCCTCTTAAAATATTTGACAGAACTGAAAGCTCGGTTTTTAAACCTGGGATCTAGAAACGCAGACTTTCCTATTGTATTGTTCACTTCTATTTTCCCAAATCTAGTTGCCATTTATTGTTGTAAGTTCAGAAGAATATTTTTACATTCTCCTCTGATTGGATAATGGGGTAAAATAGTTCCAAATTTAACTTCTTTTTTGATTTTCAGACATGCTTAAATAAATGATAACTTTAGGTTAATAACAAAAGTTAAACATAGAAACATTTATATGTCTTTAGTAATATTCTGAGGCACTTTCCTAGCAAAATTTTTAACACTAATTTTTATAATCCATATATTTACATTTACAACAGTAACGTTAACTAAGCCGCAGATTTCCGGGGAAATACACACACATAATACAGCAAAAAATCAAAACGTAGTGACTAAGTCGTTAACTTCGTTTTATTGCTTTTATCTCCAGCCGCTTATTTTGAAACAGAAATCTGTAATTGCATAAAAGACAGCGTACTCCAAATAATAGATGGACGACACTATCAGTGACATGCTTCGGTATCGGTACTCGTTAATTATCTAATAATAGAGCATTAGCCTTCGCGAGAACTTCGAGTACTCGAGTAACTATAACGCTGGTAATTTTTGTATTCGTTACTTCGAATCCGAACAAGTAACGAGTACTCGAGTAACGATTAGTTACTTTTCTTACACCTCTAACCAGTATTCGAAATACAGTACAGTATACTACATCGTTTATAAAAATACACGTGCACGCTGACTTTCTTAAAGATGATTGTGACAAGTTTACTTAAAAAAAACTTTTCGAATCTGCATAAGAAGGTAAATACTATCTCTATTTTTATCTGTATCAATCAACTCAAACATAAAAATCGTAATATTTTCTTTAAAAAATAGTATGCTTAACGTAACGTAACCTAATAATAACCTAATAACCTATTCACGATAAAATAGTGAAGGCATTATTAATTCGATTTTGTCTTTTCAGATTATCAGTATGGATGTACCTGTTTGTATCATCTGCAATAAGGCACATGATAAGCAAGTGTATGAAATATAAAAAGCAGCTTTGAGTCGTTTAGTGGTATCCAGCAAGAAAAGAATCGACAGTAAATACAAAAAATTTGAGACTTTGACATCAGCTTTTATTCATCGAAGTTGTCATAGTCAATATAATGATGAGACTGCAATAGCTACATTTTGTAGTTCAAGACAAGAGAAAAGCAAAGGAAGGAAAAGAAGTAATTAAAGATGCTCTTGGATTCAAATTTGAATCTCATTGCTTTCTCTGCAGTGGATTTTTCGGTAATATCTCAAAAGAAAAAATTTCATTTGTTCAAAGCAACGATACAAGAGATAATATATTACAGTATATTCATAAACAGAACACATTAAATTATTTCGATAAAAAGATTTCAGTTCGGTTGCAAAATGTGTTTGATTTAGTCGCAGTAAAAGCGCATTATCACACTGCTTGTATGGCTAATTTTCATCACAAAAGAACAGAAAGAAAAAGGGGTCGCTCAGCATGTGAGAACACTAAGAAATATATTAATTATCTTATCTATTATATCGTTGACAACGAAACAGAATATCAATTTTCTGTAAATGAAATAAAAGAGGGATTTTCAGGACATCTTTCAGACTACACAACTATTAAAAATAAATTGAAAGAACATTTTCAAAACGATATGGAGTGTCATTTAATTAAAAGGGACATGATTATTTTATACAAAAATTGCACTGCAAGTAAGAAACTCTGCAAAGACTGGTACGAAAAAATATTAAAAAGTAAAGAAGACGAACGAACTACAATTGTTGAAATGGCTGCTAAAATTGTTTTAGAAGATATACGTTCTAGAGTATATGATATGAATTACTACGAAACTCTCGATATAGACAAAGCCAATCTTTTTAAGGATGTTCCTAAAACTTCGCAAGTTTTTCTGAATGTTGTGTGTAATAGTAATCAAGAAAAAAGTACAAATAACGTTTGTAGGATGGATAAAAAAGTGGCCACAATGTCTCATTGCATCATCACATCTGTAAGGCCACGTTCTTTTTTATCTCCAATTTTACTTGGTTTGTCGTCTATGATTCACAAAAAATATGCCTCGAAAGGATTGATCGACTCATTATCCAATTTAGGTTTGTGCTCCTCATACAAAGAATCTTTGCGCTTTGAAGCGTCGATTATCAAGGACCCTGCTAATCATATTGTTTCTCCAGATTGATATGTTCAATTCGTTTTTGACAATGCCGATCATAATACATGCACGATTGATGGCAAAAATACTTTCCATGCATTGGGTGGAATAATGGTTGTTACTCCGGCGTCTAGTGTTACTTCAAAGAAAAGCATCTCTAGATTAAAACAGATTCCATCTTCTGAAGAAATAGGTGAAATTGGATTCGTGAAACTGAAACATTTTGAAAACAAAAACTCTGATGGATTAAAAACAGTTCAGATAGAAGATGTTTTAGATGTTACGGACAACTATGAAATTTCTTCGGCAGATTTTACATGGACTTATTCAAAATTTGCAATCAACAAATCCGATGGTTGGAATGGGTTCATGGAGAAGTTACATACTAATTTGACTTATGTTTCAAAAATTATTCCTGTGCCATTCATAAAAAATCCACCGAGTGATTATGATACCATTTTTACATCGTTGGTAGAAGCGGCTAAGCAATGCCAAAAACAAGAGCAAAAAATTGTGTTCGTAACGTTTGACCAGCCGCTATACTATAAAGCTCGTGAAATATTGGCCAATATTGATTTAAATAATGATCCTTACAATTTGTCCTCAATCCAAGTAAGACTGGGGGATTTCATTTAATGATGTCGTTCCTCGGAGCGATTGTATTCATCATGGATGGTAGTGGACTAAAAGAGGCTTTTTGTGAAATATATGCAGAAAATTCGTCCGACAAAGCTCTCTCCGGGCACGCATTTGCACGACCTATCAGAGGACATTTTATAGTACAGCTCGCCTTGTCTGAATTAATTTTTTCATCGATGGAGTTGTCAGACACAGAAAAGGGGCTAATGGATACATTTTTGCAGGATTAAGGAACTGAAAATTTCGAAGACAATTTGCATCAAGAAGATTTTCAGATCATAAAAGAAAAATTTATCGAGCATCTAAAATTAGTACAAAAAAGAGTTCCTACCGCAAAACTTTGGATGCAGTACTGGGAAATGATCTCTTTGGTTACAGATTTCTTACGGGCTGAACGTGCAGGTAATTGGGAATTACATTTAAAACGCGTGGAAAGAATGCTTCCTTATTTTCATGCAAGTGGGCACTTTCTATACGCAAAATCTGCTCATATTTATCTAGCTTAAAGACACAATAAATGATGATTATGAATTTACGCGATTCACCGAAGGATTCTTTACAATTAGACGTACTGACAAGTTTTGGTCGGGAGTTTGGTCGGATATGACGATCGAGCAAGTTTTGATGAGATCTATGAAAACTCTGGGTGGACTTACACATGGTCGTGGTTTGTCTGAAAGTGTTTTAACAAAATTCGCATTAACAATGATCATACTTGTCGAAGTTTGCAATATTATGGAAAATTTTTGTAATGTTTCTTTTGCAACTACAGAGCAACACATAGATTCTAGAGAATATCGAATAAAAAGAGATGTAGCTGATTTACAAATATTACAGAAATTTTTTAACAGGTATGATCCTTTTCCAGAGACTGATAACATTATGTCAATATTTTCTGGAATTATTGGCAGTAATTCTGTAAATTGCCATGAAGCGTATGAAGAAGGAAAAAAATCTTTGCAAGCTATTGTTGGAATGAATTTTGGCAATGTAAAATTTAAAAGGAAAAACAAAGTCTTGTCTTTAAAAACAGTTCAATCTTCCGTTAAAGTGAACGGAGATATTATAGCTATCGATCAATTATTGTTGTTTCAAAGAATATCGTTAACTATTGACAGTAAAAAAGATATGGAAACTTATTTACAATATGAGCTTGCACCTTTTCCATTGTCACTTTTTACGGAAAATGACCTAAGGAAAAATGTTAAATCTCAACTTCACGATTTATTTGTGAGTGCGAATGGACCAACGCTTTCTGACGGTGTAGTGCATGTCGTAGACGGTGGATTTTTACTGCACAAAGTAATTTGGCAAAAAAATGGAACGGTAGAAGAGATAATGAATAAATATTTGCGCTATGTAGAAAAACGTTACGCAGTAAGCAGCTATATTGTCTTTGATGGGTATCCCGAAATTAAAAAATCAGTTAGTATCACAACAGTACCAGCAGCTACTTTAACTGAAAGAGGAGAACGTAGTCGTAGAAAAACCTCAGACAATATTCCAGAGTTCGATTATCAAAATCATACAAAAATACGTTTTTTGCAAAAAAAATTTTTATCTAACGAGAAAAATAAGGATGAAATAATAAAAACTTTGATTAAAAGATTACAGTCACGAGGATTTTCCTGCAACCAAGTAGAAGAAGATGCTGATGCTGACATAATTGAAACCGCAATAGAAGTTGCAATGAGTACTAATGAAACTGTAATTGTTGTGGGCCAAGATATTGATCTTTTGGTCCTTTTAAATCAGTTAAATTCATATAATCATGACATTTATTTTCTCAAACCAGGTTCTGGAAATGTAAAAGACCTATTTTTCACATAGTTTCAAACATGAATCATTAAGAAACATTGTTGCATTTCTGCATTGTTTTCCTGGTTGCGATACAACATCTGGATTTGCCGCAAAAGGAAAGAAAAGTATCGTCAATTCATTATTAGACGTTAAAAATTTGTCAAATTTGACAAATGTCTTTTATAAGAAAGATGCGAGTAAAGAAGAAATAAAAAATATAGATTACAACTAATCAAATCTATTTATAAATGTAAAAAGGAAAAAATTACATTGAATCAATTAGGGTTTCAAAAATATCAATTGGCAAAAATTAAATCATCTTTCGTTTTGGCAAACCTCCCACCCACAGTAGGAGCAGCAGATCAACATTGTTACAGGGCATATTATCAGCTTCAAACTTGGTTGAGTAACGAACTAACAGCAACAGATTGGGGCTGGAAGCAATATCAACGTGGAATTATGCCCAAATTTACACGAAAAGAATTAATTCCGGAAATATTGCTCAAAACTATTTGCTGCAGCTGTGAAACTGGATGTAACAGTTTAAAATGTGGTTGCCGAAAACATGGTTTAAAATGCACAAATTTATGTTCAAACTGTCATGGTTCTGAAAATTGCTCCAATATTGAAAAAGAAACCTACGAGGAAGTTAATGATTCAGAAGAAATTGTGGACGAAGAACCAACGCAGTCTGGAAATAATGTTGGAGAGGAAGAAGGTGATAGTCATGAAGATTTCGAAGATCTACTAGAATCGGAGATGTTTGACGAATCTAACAATGAAGAAATGCCATCAAAAAGACAAAAACTAATGGATAAGTGATTAGAATTGAATATAAGGTATTTATTAATGATAAGATTAATGTGTTTAAAAATATTGTAATGAATAACGTAATCAGAATAAAGCATCTACATTTAATTGTACGATTTACATTTCTATTTATATCTAATGAGATTTTCTATGACATAAATGTAATTAGTATTAAATAAATCAACTTTTTAATTGAAACAAATTGCAGCAATCACATTTTTTAGATGAAATTATTTATAATAATTAAAAAAAAATTTGAATTCGAGTTTTTTTCGATTTTTTGCATTTTCTGAGATTTACTATAGTAACATATATTTTTTTTTCACCATCGGAAAGTAGAGATTTCAACGAATAGAAGAAATACCAACTTTTTGAAAGAAGCTGATATTTTTACGGGTGAGTTTTCGATTGAAAATTAGGGTGTTTTTTCGATACTAATTCAAAATAAGGTGAAAAAATAAATATTTTCAATCAAATAAATTACAGCGTATTTGGGAAATAAGAAGGAAAGTTTTCACCAAATTTCGTTGAAAAAAAAATTTTTGTAAAAGATAAAAATAAAAAACCAAAAACCTGGTTTTTTGAATTTTTCACCTGAATTTTGAGGTTATTTGAAAAAAGTGTGTATACAAAAGTTTTAGATCTTTTTATTACCCACAACTTTGCCATTTCACTTTTTTCGATAGGACTTTTAGTTTTGCCGAAAATCGAGAAAAACCGTTTTTTACCCTTAAAAACTCACCCCCATCCCCTTCCCGACCTCAGATCACCCGTAAATTATTTTTCCTTCAATTTTTATAATATTCCCCTCCTTTTCTAATGGGTTTCATCCTACTATTATTTTTTTTGGTTTTAAAAATTATCGACCCTGGTCTATTATGCTTATTTTTAGAATCGTACTCTAATTCTAAATTCCTAAGAAAATGCCATTTACGAATATTGTACGAATTCATTACAAGCTTAAATTCTTCCTGTAAATCATATATTAGTTACATTCATATTCCATTTCTGTATAATAATCATTACACATTTCTATACCTACATATAAAATTCCTGCTTAAAATTCGTTCATAATATCTATTTAACACTTCAAAATCCTCTAACATCAATTTTAACCTTATTTCCCCATTTAAAAAACTAACTTATATAACCTTCCTTATCTATAATAAAAACAAC
Organism: Galeruca laticollis; assembly: GCA_963921935.1. NCBI lineage: Eukaryota > Metazoa > Arthropoda > Insecta > Coleoptera > Chrysomelidae > Galeruca > Galeruca laticollis. The sequence continues at coordinate 133,273,794 of OY998179.1, read as the reverse complement.
CTTTTCATGACAAAAAACGACCACAGTATGCACACAACTCAACCGTCGTTTATATTGAGAAAAGTAACGCTCTGCGTAGGTGGAAATATTGGTCGACACTTACACTGCCATTCATTCCTTCCATAAACTGAAACAATTTGTAGAGGGACTGGCCCGGTCTATATAAATTTAAATGAAATAATCGTTTGGACGTGTTCCGAACTTACCGCCGCCGTGTTGAAATCCCTGATTTCAACACACAACAAAAATAACATATAAAATAAAGAAATTAGTATTACTATGATACTTCGGCTAGGGGAAAGACCTCTAGTTACAAGGACGTGCGAACCAACAACGCACAAGAGCTCTTTTATAAATTTTATAGTTCTGCGCTTGGTAGTGGACAGACATTTACAATGGGTCTGACGAAGATACAGTCTTTGGTGCAAAGTTTGATGGCACGAACCCTATGGTCAGGGCCAGGTATAATTTTCATAATACGGCCTGACAGACACTCCAATGGAGGAACGCCATCTTTTGTCAGTTACACCAAATCATTGACCTGCGTATTTTTGAAAGGAGCTAGCCAGTTTGACCGATTTTGCAAACTATTTAGGTATTCAGTAGTCCATCTCTTCCAGAAAGACTGTTGTATACAGGAACATCTCTGACAGAACGTAAGTCTATTTTCAGACAGGCGTGTATTGTCAATATCAGGATAAGAAGTTAGGATACGACCAATTATAAAATGGTCAGGAATCAAAACCGCTATGTCAGTTGGATCACTGGATACAGGACACCCAGTTCTGGAATTAAGGGTGGCTTCAATTTGAGCCAATACAGTGCTCAACTAATCTATTGTGAGCTGAGCATTACCGATGATCCGGAAAAAGTGCCTCTTTGCTCATTTCACTGCAGTTTCTCACAGGCCTCCCCAGTGAGAACTATGGGTTGGAATACATTTCCAGTCAATGCTATTTTCGGATGCAAAGACTTTAAGTTGTTCAGACAACGCGTAATTCTACGTAATTAGTAGCGTTGTCGCTGTAAATTACTAATGGAATTCCTCTACGGGAAATGAAACGTTTCAAAAATGCATCAGTAGATAAGGATGACACAAGTTCTAAGTGCACAGCTTTGGTAGCCATGCACACGAAAACAGCCATATAGCACTTAATGCTTTGAGCTTTTCGGAGACGGGAGGACCTCATGTTGAAAGGACCACCGTAATCGACCCCCCATCTTCTCAAATGGCCTATAGAAGGTAATTTGGTCTGACGGTAGATCGGATACAATTTATTGAGCGGCTATTGCTCGAAAACGAAAACAGGTCATGCACTCATTAATAACCTTTTTTATTTCTCGGATTCCATTCATTGTCCACTATTTTAAGCGTACATTGGCAAAGACAGCTTGGGCAGCAGTGTGACCCAATCTAATATGCTCTCTCTTGAGCAGGAGAGAAACCACAATATTTCTGGCAGAAAGAAGCGCAGGGTGCTTCTGAAGCTCGGGGATATCTACGCGCCGCAAACTCACTCCTACACAAATAAGTCCTTGCTCGTTTAGGAAAGGATTAGGAGCCAATATGCTCTTGTCAGATATAGGCTTAAGGGATTTCAGTTTAGACATTTCCTGAAGAAAACATTGGAATTTATTTCATATGTGGATAAAGGACTGGACACTTTGTTTTTTTGCTCCTGGAGTTGGATACAAATCGTGAAGCATATGCCACTATGTGTGGAAATTTGTTGAAGGAAAAAAATTTTTCAAACAATTGACTCCAAAATTTATTTTTCGAGTCAGTACTAGCACCTAGTACTTGGAGCTAAGGTACCTTTTGCTCAGGCGCAACGCTTGGAGGGGACTTAAGGAGAAATTTGGACGTCCAAACTATCTTCGGAAAGAAAATCAGGACCACACCACCAAAGCTTGGAATTTAGTAGGTCGGGAGCCAATAATCCTCTGGAAAGCGGGTCTGCAAGATTTTTAGCAGAGCGAATATACCTCCATCAGCTTGTGACGTCTGAATTTAAGAAAATTGGTTGGCCAAGTAAGTGTGCCAACGAGGAGGATGGGAATAAATCCAGTACAAGGCTATCTGTCCACAAATTTCTGGACTCAAAATCTTATCAATTGCGAAAATTTTTAGAGATTTTTGAGTTAGTTGGGTGAGCAATACTATTGTACAAAACTCGAGTCTTGGAAGGGTAATCGTTTCCAGCGGTGTGACCCTGGATTTGGATGTAAGTAACATGGAAATGACAGTACTGTCGGAATAAATGGTTCTGAAATATAAACAAGCTCAATAAACTCGTTGACTACTGTCCGCGAAACTGTGGATTTGGATATTTACAATGGACTGACCCGGAAATAAAAATCTAGGAATTTTAGAACGTTTTAAATGTTCAATGGAATCAATAAATTTTTTCCACTTTTGACTTAATTCAGTAGGCAGCGGTTCGACCCAGGAGATTTTTGGTGATAAGAAGAAACGATTGTTCTGTGAAAGTTAGTGCGTTTTTTTTATTGGTTAACCAATTTAAAATTTTATGATTTGGCCATTTAAAACATATAAAATTTCTGTGAAGGTACCAATTTATTGCGTTTATTGGATTTTACTTATTTGTTCTACTATTCCGATGTTAAATTTCTATTTCTCTTCCGATTTACATCACAATTTTGATAATATATAATTACAGTGTTCGTCATTTTCGTTTCAATACCCTATATTAAACACAGGAAATAGTTATTCCATTAAACAAATATTTCTTTATTAAATTATATGGATCAAAATAATGAATTACATGAAAAAACTTTATGCCTGAACTCAAAGAGATTAAGGAGTACTCATGCTCGACATGATATATTTACCCTGAGCTATAAATAAACAAAAATAATTATGAATTATCGCCGCAACAATTAATTTGAGCTAGCCGAACCAACATTCATTGACCTTAAAATGAAAAAAATAATTATAAAACAATAAATATATTATAATATGTATATATATTATTATTATTTTATATATAATTTTTATAATTTCATTTAGTTTATTTATTTATATTTATGGGCGCCATTTTATAATTATTCCCTTGATTGACTAGCTCCGATTTTTTTAATTAATTATTTATTCATAATGTTTATTTAATTAGTCGGAAGCATGAGAATCCTCCCTTTGAGTTCTGGATATACTAATCAAAGATTGAGGAAATATATTCTTAATCTTACCTTTAACTTACAACCTCTGAAAGAAACAATATCTGTTAAATGAAACGATTGAAATACGACAACAAAGATATTGAGAATTTAATCATGGTTGTGAGAATAAAGAAAAATCAACACATAAATGTAAAGCAGTTTAATGAAATAATTTGAAAATTTTTAACCTGATTGGAACATAATAAAATATTTTTGAAACTATTAATTTGGTTTATACATTTATTCTTATGGAATTGTGCCACCCTATATCATACATGTATTCTCTATGAAAAAATGTTCCCACTACTGCGTCGGCGCTAAATCTCCAAACGCATGCGCTACTACAATATACATGAAAGAAGGAGGTTTCCCTTCCATAAATAACGTTTCACAGTTAACACGACACTAGCGTGCTTGTGATAAAAGGTTTTGTTAAAATTATCAAGTTTCTATAATCAATTACATATAAGTGATAATTTATAAACTATATATGTGTGTGTTTAAAGGTCAAGAAAGTGATAGTTTAAAGTTATACATGCAATAGCTGGAAGGATGATTTAAGATTTAATATAACATACATGATGCACGTGATATTTCAAATAGATAAATTTACAAAAGGTGAGTACATTAATTTGATAAATATTAAAGATATAATTCTCTATAGATAAATTTATGATGCATCATATTTTATTATTTTTGGCCTTTTTATGCGTTATGTGATTCGAATGTTCAACTAAAGATTTGAGTGTACACTTTGGAAATGTTAATTGGAATTCCAAATAAGTTTAAGCAAAATACACAGACCTTTTCTTTGCTATCACTGCCGGCTGCACTCGCATCTCCAAATCTTGCAGATATCTCATAAGAGACACGCTCCTACTGCACTATTCACTCCTTACACAGGATTGAATACTCCTATGATTAGTTTGATTTAACTTTTTTTCAGAATTTTAACTTTTGAACACTTTCAAACAATTTTATACAGAGAGCAATCTTTTAACGACGCATCCTCTATCACCATCATAAATCAACCTCTTTTGTTTTCCAAATCAACAAGTCTTTCGGCTTCCCTAGTCCATAGCTCACTTATTCGTTTTTTATCACTAAAATTGTTATTATCCAGTCTTTTAGTTACTATTTTGAAAAACATAAATTTATTGTCCTGGAGGGTAATAACACTGATTCATTTAGATTTCGATTGTATTAAGGAATTTTAATTAAGTCCTCTTTTCCTCGTACAATAGTCAATTTTCTTATATTCATGTTATTTAGTTAATCTGAGAAATGTTTTTTTTTACAAATTTTACAACCTATATTATTAATTAACCTATATGTGATTGATTCTATTTTAATTTGAGTCCTGTTTTATAGTTATTATACATAAACTCCTGATTATTTTTGTTTTTGTAATCAAATTTCATATATAATCAATAAGCAATGATTTTAAGTTGGTAATGAAAATCCCCTAGCAGGCATTACTTCTTCTAAATATCATTTCCTTTTTATACGTTGGGGCTGTGTTCCAACTATCTTTTCCATCTAGTTTCAACCCTTTGCAATGAATGAATTAAACATGGTATTCTAAACCTTTGCTACTACAAAAAATTATGTAAACAATGTTAAGTTATTGTTAAACTGATTATTCTTTTCTCTTAATTTAGGTTTCAAGCTATTATATGACGTTTAGTCCTACAGAAATTGCTATGGCTGTGTTCAGTGTAATACGGAATTCCGTGACTTTGACAACCAATCAGAATTACTGGTACAGGTAATATTTACTATCTATTTAACTAATATAGTGTTGGAATTTTTATTCTTCATCCCTTTTTAAAACATTCACATCAATATTTCACCCGATTTATTCATATTTCAATCTTTTTATATTTTAATATTTGACTTGTTATTGAGTTTATTCTAATGGTTGTGTCTACTGACACTCCTTCCGTTACAATAAGACCTTTTTATTATGTTTATTTATTTCAATATACTTACAAAACTAGATGACTAGTTCAATATATATATATATATATATATATATATATATATATATATATATATATATATATATATTATTTATCCTGATATTCTGTTTCACTTTATTTATTTATCTATTAAATTTATCTGTTTTATATATTTGTCCTCTTTTCCTCGTACAATAGTCAATTTTCTTATATTCATGTTATTTAGTTAATCTGAGAAATGTTTATTTTTACAAATTTTACAACCTATATTATAAATTAACCTATATATAATTGATTCTATTTTAATTTGAGTCCTGTTTTATAGTTATTATACATAAACTCCTGATTATTTTTGTTTTTGTAATTAAATTTCATATATAATCAATAAGCAATGATTTTAAGTTGGTAATGAAAATTCCCTAGCAGGCATTACTTCTTCTAAATATTCATTTCCTTTTTATACGTTGGGGCTGTGTTCCAACTATCTTTTCCATCTAGTTTCAACCCTTTGCAATGAATGAATGAAACATGGTATTCTAAACCTTTGCTACTACAAAAAATTATGTAAAGAATGTTAAGTTATTGTTAAACTGATTATTCTTTTCTCTTAATTTAGGTTTCAAGCTATTATATAACGTTTAGTCCTACAGAAATTGCTATGGCTGTGTTTAGTGTAATACGGAATTCCGTGACTTTGACAACCAATCAGAATTACTGGTACAGGTAATATTCACTATCTATTTAACTAATATAGTGTTGGAATTTTTATTCTTCATCCCTTTTTAAAACATTCACATCAATATTTCACCCGATTTATTCATATTTCAATCTTTTTATATTTTAATATTTGACTTGTTATTGAGTTTATTCTAATGGTTGTGTCTACTGACACTCCTTCCGTTACAATAAGACCTTTTTATTATGTTTATTTATTTCAATATATTTACAAAACTAGATGACTAGTTCAATATATATATATATATATATATATATATATATATATATATATATATATATATATATATTATTTATCCTGATATTCTGTTTCACTTTATTTATTTATCAATTAAATTTATCTGTTTTATATATTTGTCTATGGTTTAAATTGAATAGCTAGCTCAGGGTAAATTGATTTATATTTCATTATTAATTTATTGATTTAATGGAGAGCATGAGAACTCTATACTCCCGTTGAATTCCGGATTGAATTGAAAATATATGAAATTTGCACTTTATAAATATTGTATTATCATCATCTCCTCCAAAAGCTGTGAATAAATTATGTGGAACACACCAATGCGACTTCTATGATATCAAGCCTTTCCTTATATTTAACAGATGACATGCAAGATTTAGTTAAAATAATTACCAACAGAAATAAAATTGAAAAGCATTATAATTTATGAGGAAAAACTCATGTTAAACAAATTATTACAAACTAAATTACTTATACTGAGTATTCTTAAACATATAAAATTATCAATGGTGAAATCTGGCCAAATTAGTGATATATGTTTGAATTTTGAAATGGTTAACCATGTAAACTATCTAAACACTGACCTGATCACAACACTGGGAAGTTTCTGTTCACTCCGCTCCTGTGTTATACCCTGGAATGAAGCTGGACCCTCTTTAACTTGTCGAACAAATTCTATAGTTTGTACAGCAGGTAAGTCGATGTAATATTATTAAATCGTTTATTAAACTTGGCTCAGAATGTTTTTATGATGAATATTATTATTTTTATATAGTATTTATTACTGTAATGTGGTTACTTTATTAAAATTTATACATAGCGTCCCTTCTCAAAATTCGATTGTATGTATTTCTTACAAATAACTAATATTTCATGCTATTTTCTTCTGAAAATGTTTATGAGGTTGTAATTTAACGTTTGTAATATGTATTGACTTTAATATCTAAGAATTTCCAAATATTTTAATTAAATTTTATAAAAATTTCTTACATGTGTTCATTTCCTTTAGCGTCACCTCACTAACTCCTTTTTTTTCTAAATCAACAAACTCTTGTTGCTAGCTTTGTTATTTCTAAACAAAACACTAACAACTGACTAGATATATCATAGTGTTTTTTATTTAATGCTTAATATTTCATTTAATGTCTTTATCTTATTCCTATTGTTATTTACTGTTCATGTAAAATTAAAAAATAATTCATTACACCTATTTACATGTGAAATATTTCCAAAAATATACCTTATATTTATATACATTGATTATATCTATCCAACTTTAAATTCAAATATCAATAAATTTACAATCATTACCGTTTGTAAACCTTTTATAATGCCTTGCAATTCAATTTTTATTCATGATTAAACATTTATCTCATATAAATTTGGCCTATTATTTGATTCAGTTATATTTTCCAAACATCCTCCTTACTTTGCAAATAATCAATAGTTCCGAAACATAAATAATTCTATGGTTGAATGTATTTCTGCTATCATTATTCCGTGCTAAATGACATGAAGTTTGAATTGACACTTCTGTTATTTCATTTCGATGACTGTGGTAATTTTGTTTGTATATTGTTATCAAATATCCTGTTTAATATTGTATAATATTAATTTTATGTTTTTTTCAGATTCATGGATATTCTAGATAATATATACAAGTTATCATTTGTGCTGCTAATAAAAAAGTGGATTTATAATTTACCAAGGAAATGAATTAAAATTTATGACTCATGATGTTTACATTCTGGAATTTAAGGTGAATAATCTCAATATTACTTATGTATTTCTATAGTTATACGGAATAATTGATATCATAGGTGTTCGATTGAATATGAGATATATTTCTCACTTATTATTACCCGTAGAAAAGATGATTCTATCTGTTTGAAGAAAGTAATCTCTACCTGTTATTTGACAAAGTTGCAAATTTCATATATTTGTGTCTTATCCTCTTTAATACTTCTTACGACAAGTTCAATATATATATATATATATATATATATATATATATATATATATATATATATTATTGTATTTTCTAATAATAATAAAATGATATAAGTCGTGTTATATTGTCCAATATTCATGAAGTGATTAGTTGATTCATAAGTAGATTATTGTAATTGATATTATTATTATGCGTTACTCAATTCAATTAATTATAATGTACGTTTTATTGGATTCTTAAAGAAACACAGATTTATAACAGATATATTTCATACATCAAATGTAACTCTCAACGTTATTAATCTGTCTATTAAACGTCATCTCAGAAGTATCTCGATGAGTATTGTCAAAATAAATAACAAACTGTCAGGGAGAGAAAAATTATGACTTTTGAATAATAACGAATTGACGGGGAGAGAGATCTTTTTAAGTTTAGCTCCGCAAAGCTTAGTTTAAATTGGTAATAAATTTGCAAGTTTGATATTGAGAAAGTAATTATTATAATCCAAGTAAAGTCAACAACAAAGGAAAATTAGAAACATGTTAAGCGATTGAAAGTGTATTTAAAAGAAATTTTTATATATGGAAAAATTAAGAAGTCAGTAATGATGGAGATACTTAGAAGAAATTGGAATTGTGAACGGTTAGTAGACTTGCAAATTCAAAACTGTTGGATCAATTATATACTAAAAAGGGAAAGTATAAGTAATAAATTGGACTTAGAAAATTTAAATATGGACAAATATTAGTGAGATCATGGACTAAGCAAGTGTGAATACGGACAATAAAGAAAAAGTATTAGTAAAAGAATGAACTAATGAAATTTAAATGAGGACAATAGAATACTGAGTAAGTTTTTCTTTTAGATAAGTAATTTGATAGATATAGATATAACACTGAGTAAGTTGTTCTTTTAGTTAAGTGATTTAATAGATATAGGTTTTTTACTAATTTGTTGAATTTAATCATTTCTTAAATTGAAAAGAATAATAATTAAATTAACTAACGTTACTTTGTCTATTTCTATATAATGAAAAGAGCCCCACAGATCCACACTAGAGAAAAGGTCAAATAAAAAAAATATTATATTATTATTACATGAGAATAAAAAAAAATAAAAATTGATGAATATATAAAACATTACAATATGGCGCCCAACGTAGAGCTCTCTAAGAAATCGCTTTGAAAAATTTAGCCCAATCGAAATTAAAAATAAAGAGAGACGTTTTGTATTGAACAGTTGAAGATTTCAATTTTTTTTAATATTATAAATAATATATTTGACTTTTCCATAAAAAGAATTATTGTGAAAAAAATAATCAATAACAAAATGGATAAAATGAACCTAAGAGATGGGAAGAAAATAAAAAGAAGAGAAGAGGAAGAAAAAGAGATAATGGAATTAGGACAATGTGAAGAAGTTGAAATGAAAATGGAAAGGGACAATAATGATTCGGAAGAAAATCTAAACACAAAACAAAAGGAAGTAGCAAAGAAAGAAGAAGAAAACAATACAATTATAAAAATGTTAATGGAAATGCAGATGAAAGCGGAAAAAATGCAAGAAAGTACACAGAATGAAATGAAGAAATTGGAGAAAAATATGAAAGATAGTATACAAAATGAAATGAAGATACAGGAGGAAAATATGAAAGAAATCAAAGAAAGCATACAGAATGAAATAAAGATGCAGGAAGAAAATATGATGAATAAAATGGAGAAAATGGATGAAAAATTAGAATTTTTTAAATAGAGTTGAATTTTAATATCTCGAGAGACAACATCCGAATAAGAGTTGTCTCAAATTTATTTGAGAATATCAGAATAATTTGTAGCATTATTATCAAATTAACACAATTTGCCTTAGAAAGCCGTGCGTGTATTATTCGCAGAGAATTACAGCCGTAAAGTGCGAGTGTTGTTCCAGTTTCTAAATCATTTAGAAAATTGTTCCAGATATTCTAAAACGTTTTTAGAATACAAACAAGTCTATCTGTATCCAGTTTGGTGAGTCCAGTCCATATTATATATTATTTCTCGAGAATTAATAGGCCTTTAGTAAAAAATATTTCGAAAGTAGATGCATCTGATGAATTAAATATTTGATCAAATTATACATTATTGATATATCATTCTACGTCAACTCAAGACAAATTTTGAAAAAGACAATTTACAAGAAAATTGGGGAATGTTACATTAACATATAAGTCATTTTGGACTTTTAAATGAAGTATTTAGATAAAAATTTCTAATTTTAGATTGTTTATAATATTAAGGTTTTGATAGAAAATTATATTTTTGCGTATTCGTTTGTGATATTTTTTGAAAAGTTTTAATTTTTTTAAGTGTTCATTTGATAATATAATATATAAATTTGAATTCTAATCACCTTTTGGCTCTCTTTTCATAATCATTCTCATTACATTTGATAATTTCATCCTATAGAAAATTTAGTACAAGAAGTGACATTTGGTTCAATTTCTGACAGTAATTTCATATGTGTTATAAGATAATTTAATTGTCTTATTGTGTATTGGACAAACAGTTACTTTCGATTTGAATAGTATAATACGTGATTTGGGAAATTATTTGGAAATTTATAAATTTTGAATTATACTTTGAAATCTTTGATCCCTCCCTGAGAAAAGAGTGAGTTGATTGATATTGTGTATTAATTTATCTTTCAGAATATAAAGTTTATTATTTATTTAGCCGGGCATATTAATTTGACAACTGCTGTCATGAAAAATGTTATAGGTTATATTTAGCTAAAGGTGTTTTCATATTAGTGTAGTTACAGCTACAAATAAATTCAACGATAAAACAATATAGAGTATAATATATTATATTCAAAAACATAGTCGAGATATACTATATATATATATATATATATATATATATATATATATATATATATATTATAATATTTTTAATGTTCTACTGTTTTTATAATTATGTATTATATGATTTTATTTGAAATTTGATTATTAGATGCTGTTGTTACAATCGTGGTAGTAACTACACTAATGTGAAAACACCTTTATCACTGAATATAACCTATTTGAAATTTTGACAGGAATTGTCAAATTATTATGCCCGGCTCAGATGAATATGAAATTTTATATTCTGAAAGATAAATTACTACAAAATCGACTTACTCGCTCTCACCTCAGGGAGGGTTCAAAGATTAAAAAAAATAATAATTTAAAATTTTAAATTTATAAATTTCCAAAGAATATTCCAAAATTGTCAATATACTATTGCAAATCTATAGTGACTGCTTGTTCAATATATTCTAAGACCATTAAATTATCTAATGACATCTACAATTTTTCTGTCACTGAAAATTAACTAAATGTCACTGATTATATCAAAAGTTTTATAGGATCCAAAATTTTTCAAATTCAATGAAATAGGAGTTGAATTAATACCAAAGTGAGTTGGAATCAAAAATTATATATTATATACCATCAGATAACAAGTGAAAATGAATTATTATTCCCAAAATATAATAAAGAACAATAATCGTACTTTCTACGAACCATAAAATTAAAAAAACAACCTATATACTAGAAGAACAACCTAATTAACTACTTATTCTAAACGTTCAAATCGTCGAAAATTACACTTGACGTGTATAAATGTCAAATAACTATATGCGATAAAATTGTCTATTCAAAAAAATTTTCTCTTCTCTTCAGGTGAAATTTTATATATCTTTAACGTTAATTTTGTCAGTATTCAAAAATGTGATATAGATGCATCTATCTTAATTTTATTTAAAGGCCTGTTAATTCTTGAAAAATAATTTATAAAATCTGGACTGGACTCACCAACTAAGTATCAGGATCACTCGTTCTGATTCTAAGCACGTCTTTTAGAATCGCCGGAACCACTTTTCTAAATTTATAATTTAGAACCCGGAAAAATCACTAACACTATTTCAATATAATTATTTAAGGAATTATTCACGCACTGATCTTATCATGCTAATTATCATAATCTGATGCTATTTTAATATATCAATTACTATTATATTATTCAGCAAATTTGAGAGAACTCATATTAGATGTTCTCTCGAGAGGGGTTCAAAATCAACTAACTAAACTTTTTCCATAAATAATTCTCTTCTCCTTTGGTTACCAATTTTTCTTGTTTTTGAAAAAGTTTCTAATCTATAATTTTCAATAACCAAGTGAGATTTTGAAATTCTTTTATTACATTTGCAATCTTGCTAGCAGAGACCTCTATATTTTACAATTTCAAATATTTTCTCCAAATCCTATTATGTTCTATCTATCATTAGATATATTCTACTCAAATGTCATCGAAATTATGAAATGTCATGTTTGATATTTCTACAGAATCTTTCAAAATTTAGGAATTTACGTAGAGTACAGTGTGTATCGAGAGTATGACAACTAAATTAAATAAATTTTCTTATGTTTTACTTGTTCTTTAGATTTCAAATAGAGGATGTGTATTAAAATATATATATATATATATATATATATATATATATATATATATATATATATATATTGAACCATATATCTTATATATCAAAGAACATCAGCTGTTTGAGAATATTTTGCTTAGTATTTAAAATGGATTGAAACTAAGTAATTAAAAACACATTAAAAAAACCACAATCATAAGTAAAAATGCATATAAATGCATATATATTAAATCATTTGTTCATAATAATTGAAAAGAGCAACAGTAAATATAAAGAGATTACCTTAATAATTGTCTAAATTTTGAAAACGCTTAACAAGTATAGTGGAGAACAATAAATCTACCCAATAAGGATGTTTAGTTGTCATGAAGGAATCAGCTGTTTCATCTGAAATTAAACAAGTTTTATTTATTTAATTTAATATAAGTATTAGTGGAATAGAATAAAATAAATCATGTTCATAAGTATAAAGAATTAGATAAGTTTAGAAGATTAAAATATCAATGACATAAAGGTAATTTATATGTCACAATTTATATCAAATTTATGAAGTCAATGAATGATAAAATGATGATGGATTTAAGGAAATATTTGCTAATATAGAATTTGAATAGTACAAATAACGAAAGCAAAAGATATATATATATATATATATATATATATATATATATATATATTATATAAAAGAATTTATGTCCATAAACATAAATATTGTTTTCAAGTTGTCATAAATGTCAAAACAAAACTAGACATTGTCATATCGACATATAACAATGAATTTCACTATCTGTAAAATACTTGTTGTATTGAAATTCGTGGAATTAGTAAAAGAAAACAGATAATTTTCAAGTGAAATTCACATTCATATATGTTTTCATAAACTTCATAAAGTGTTGCAATTGTGAATATAATTCTACAGCTCCAGAAAGAATGTGATTGGTGTAAAAATGACAGGACAAATTTTGATCAACTAAAATTAAACACAACTATTGAAAATTATTGGGCTTAGAAACCATATATCATTTGTTGATAAAAAAATTGACGATCAAATAGAAGCGTGGGTAGTTGGTTCTTGGCGTCGAAATAGCGAGGAGGTGATGGACAATTTTTCCAGAAATTTCAAGTAGAATCACAAATTTTCATGATCAAAGCTATAGATTTCTAATAAATACAAAACTAAGAACACTCACATGTATTTGTATCCAGTTTTCCCGTGAGAATATCCAAAATTCTCAAAGAAATTACGCAGCTTGAACTTCGGAAGGTGTATTACTGTTTCCAGACGGGATATATCCAGAATCCAGACATCATGTCAGTGCTTCTTTAAATATTATTGGCCAATAATAAGAATAATAACCCTCAAATATAAATTCAGTGACTATTTCCATGTATATAATAATTCTTGCGTCTATATGATCGATCTATAAAAAAGGAAAAAGACTTTATGTAATGTATTCAATAGACACAATTTCAATATTATTTAAAAAAGCCTATTCTGTAATAAAATGATGTTTGTACTTATGTCAATTCAAATCGTTGAGAAAAATGCATCTTAATCCATTCATATAATATTTTCAATTGTATATATAATTTTATCCTTTGTATTTATAAAATTTCTAAACATGAATTCTTTTATACAAACTCCATCACCAGCATTATAACGGCAACGATTCTATGAAACATCGAATATTCACGCAGATGCAAAGCGTCTATAAGAAACGTTCGTTCTGTCTCGTACCCATTCGTTTTTAGTTGAGCATGCGCATAGGATAGTGTTTGATATCATTTATGACTATGTTTTGCTAATGCCATAGGCGTAACTATTTTATAAATATTTAAATAAAAATTACGTTATAAAATTAAATTATTGAAAGTACTGTGTTTTTTTTATTTTAGATAAGCAAACTATATCAAACAAAGCCAGAACTCGAAGGTTAGAAAGAGTCTCATGCTCCCGAACAATATCATATAATTAATTAATAACTGAGCTAGCCACACAAATAAATCAAATGAAAATAATATTATTAATATATCTAATTAAAATAACATTATAAAATTATAATATATATATATATATATATATATATATATATATATATATATATATTTATATATTGAACCACATATCTTATATCTTAAAGCACATCAGCTGATTGAGAATGTTTAGTTTAGTATTCAAAATAAATTGAAACTATGTTAATGAAGGAACACATTAAAAACCCCAATCAGAATTAAAATTCATATAAATCATATTATATCAAATCATTTGTTTATAATAGTTAAAGAAGTAACAATAAATATAAGGAAATTACCTCAATAATTGTCTTAAAATTTGAAAACGCTGAACAAGTATTTAAGAAAACATTAAACCTGCCTAATATGGATATTTGTTTGTCACTAAGGAATCAGCTGTTTATCTGAAAATAAACAAGCTTTAGTTATTTAATTTAATATAACTATCAGTTGAATAGTGATAACAATAATATTTATATTTATTATAAAGAATTAGTCAAGTTAAAAAATATAAATACAAGATGACATAAATGTACTGATATGTCAAGATTTGGTATCAATTTTAATAGAATAACAAAAAAAAGGAAATTAATCATAAGATGGTGATAGGTATACATCAATATTTGAAACAATAAAATTTGGATAGTTTAAATAAAGAAACAAAACTTTGTTTGAAACAGTCAGCTGGGAAACAATAGATTATTTATTAAAAAATGACGATCGAGGGGAAGCGTTGGTAGATAAGGTTTGGCGTCATGACAGAGACGATGAGAATGTAAGTTTTGCAACAAATTTCAACCTAAATCGCATCAAATAAGTATCAAAGTTAAAAATTCATCATATATATCAAACTACAAACACTTACATATATGGATATCCAGTTTTGCCTGAGAATACCTAAGATTTTTCAATAGGCGTATTCCTGTTACCATATGTGGTAGAATACAGACTTCCGGTCAGTGTTTTTTGTCATATTATTGGCCACTAATAACAAACTAACTTAAATTCAGTGACTATTTCCATGTGTAAATTAATTCTTGCGTCTATATGATCGATCTAACTAAGAAGATAAGACTTTATGTAGTTTATTCATAAGATAAAAATTCGAGATTATTTGAAAAAGGCCTACAGGAACGTTCTTGATTTTGTAATAAAATAATGGTAGTACTTACTTCATTTACAATCGTATAAGAAATGTAGATTTAAATAAATAGATATAAAATTTCCAAAGGTATCTGTATAGCTTATAGCCCATTTCTTTTGAACATTATAATAATTCTGTATGTATAATTTCACACATAAATTCTTTTATGCTATTTCCATCACCAGTCTTATAAAGTAAATGATTCTATGATAGATAGAATATATATACAATTGGTAAGCGTCTCTAAGAAACGTTCGGTTTCAATCGCATCTTTCCGTTTCTATTTGAGGATGCACATAGGATGTTAGATGGTCTCATTTAAGACTGTGTTTTAATAATGTCATAGGCGTATCTGTTATATATATTAAATTAAAATCTTCTTTGAAAAAATTAAATCATTTGAAATTAATGTGTTTCATTTTATTTACTTAAATAGGATATCTCAATCAATGCCTGAACTCAAAGGGTAGAACGAGTCTCATGCTCCCGAATAATAATGAGTTAACTGAGCTAGCCAAATAATCAAAACAAAATAAATAAAGTATATAACCTATAAATATTACAAGTTATCTAATTAAAATAATAATAATATAATTAAACCTAGTCTAATATATATATATATATATATATATATATATATATATATATATATGTAGAAAATTCGAGTTTTTTTCTTGGACCTTAAAGTTTATATTTTTTTCATTTATATTTCTTGGGAATTTTTGGTCCTGGATTAATTAAATCATTAGATGATTTTTAAAAGTTTATTGTAATACATTAACGTTTCGGTCGTTTTTGACCTTCATCAGAATATAAAACACTAAAATAGAAATAGGTTCTTAAAATCCTAGTGTATACATTGTAAAAATATGACATACCTGTGGATTACATTCCAGCGAGTGCCACATCACATATTAAATTAAGTTAAAATAAAATGAACTTTAACGAGACATTTAAAAACATTTTACAAGCAACGGTGTGTGTATCTCAACCTTCATAGTAGTACTGGTGTCTATGGCTAATGGTATTATTTGAAAATGTTGTTTTTTCCTATACGCATTTATTTCTTTTTAATAATAGTTGTTATGGTTTTTGTTTGGAAACATACATGAAATAGTTGTTTACTTTATTATTCTATTTTATTATATTATTATAAATTTTGCTTAAAGATTTTGTGTCGGTTTTGTAATTTAGGTTTTTTTTATTTCTCTGTATTTCTATAGTTTCATAAATTTCTCTTTTTCTGGTGTGACTTTCACTTTTTAAAATTTTTGTGTTCTCAAAATCAAAACTATGCTTTTTATCCTGCATATGTGTTGTTAAGGCAGTTTTATTTTTCTTATCGTACTTGTGACCATTTAACCGATTTTTTAAATATTGGCTAGTTTGCCCGACTGCGACAGTGTCTATATCGGGCAAACTAGCCAATATTTAAAAAATCGGTTAAATGGTCACAAGTACGATAAGAAAAATAAAACTGCCTTAACAACACATATGCAGGATAAAAAGCATAGTTTTGATTTTGAGAACACAAAAATTTTAAAAAGTGAAAGTCACACCAGAAAAAGAGAAATTTATGAAACTATAGAAATACAGAGAAATAAAAAAAACCTAAATTACAAAACCGACACAAAATCTTTAAGCAAAATTTATAATAATATAATAAAATAGAATAATAAAGTAAACAACTATTTCATGTATGTTTCCAAACAAAAACCATAACAACTATTATTAAAAAGAAATAAATGCGTATAGGAAAAAACAACATTTTCAAATAATACCATTAGCCATAGACACCAGTACTACTATGAAGGTTGAGATACACACACCGTTGCTTGTAAAATGTTTTTAAATGTCTCGTTAAAGTTCATTTTATTTTAACTTAATTTAATATGTGATGTGGCACTCGCTGGAATGTAATCCACAGGTATGTCATATTTTTACAATGTATACACTAGGATTTTAAGAACCTATTTCTATTTTAGTGTTTTATATTCTGATGAAGGTCAAAAACGACCGAAACGTTAATGTATTACAATAAACTTTTAAAAATCATCTAATGATTTAATTAATCCAGGACCAAAAATTCCCAAGAAATATAAATGAAAAAAATATATATATATGTATATATATATATATATATATATATATATATATATATATATATAACTATATATATATATATATATAACTATATATATATATATATATATATATATATATATATATATATATATATTGGTGGGTCAGGATATCACAATCAGGTTATTTTCTCCAAAAAAGGGGATGTGCAATTTTATTCATATGCTAGGTATTTTCTATTCCTATATGATTTAATGATTTAATGAATTTCTGTTCTTCTTCTTCTCAACTACAAACGTCATAATAACTTTTTTTGTAATAAAAATCGATATTTATATACCTCTACGAGTATACCAATCTCACTTCTCCAAGTTGGAAGATGCAATTGCCATGAAAACCTCTACCAGTGATAGTACTAAAACCAAAGGTATATTAAAGTGCTTTTCATGGCCCATCAATTCACTGGCACGTTTCAGATACGTTGGCCCCATCCACTACCAAGCATTGTCGAAACAAAGCACACTATTAGTTAAACTAATTTATAGTTCTCTTTGAATCTTAACATTGGAATTCCATGAGGAGATGAATTAGTCGTGGATTTATAATTTATTCGACTCTCTGAATTCACTGTATGCAGTTAAATAAACTTTGCAGGAAGAAGATTTGTTGTTTTAAATCATTTCGTTCGAACAAATTCAATATGTTGTTATTACTGTTCCTCCTCGTACTTTCACAACATATTCAAATATATGATAATGAAAAAGGGCTTCGGGATATTTCTGCCTTTTTTACTGAATGTATGGAATATTTTATGTTTCGTTCGGCTTCTTCTATTAACGTTCAAATCGTCAGTCAATTCACTGGAAGTCCAAGTGTCTCCTAATTTTGCTTCAATCATCCTTTTACTATTAATATAGTAATCGAACCTAGCAACATTTCTTGGATTTCCCAACTATAATTTTAAGAAGCTGTTAAATTTAAATGCAATGTCAGAATTCCAAATTCTACCTTATATCAATGTATACAGATAGGTGAGAAAAAAGTAGACTTGCTTGTTATCCTCCTCTCCTTATTTTGTGTTTGGATTTATACCCTGGAAAGTACAGAAATTCTGATTTTCATTTTTGCGGTTCGCTCCTTTATATTCAGATCCATTATCAAAAACTGCATCAATGTTTTAAAAAAACGCAGAGAACCGTTGATTTTTTATTCAAGGGGACATTTTTTTCCGTAGAAAACATCATATTTTTGTTAAGTTTAACACCCCATTGTCAATTATTTAGAAAGTTTACCATGTTTTCAATATATTTGTGGAATAATTTAGAAACATTTAGTTCCATTTAATAAAGTAACAATCACTGGAGTCGAGAATAAGCAATTTCGAAATTTTTTATTGGGGTTGCTAGCTAATACACGGTTGATATACGGGGTGTCCTGAGACTAATGAGAAAAAAGTCAGGAGCGTATAATATGAACCAAACCAATGTTAGTACTTCATATAAATTTTTTCTATGTAGGCCCTCGTTTTCAAGTTATAGGTCTCCAAAGTTTTAATTTTGAATTTGGTTTTTATTTTTTGTACTAATTATTTGATCTTTATAAAATTTACTGCAAAGCTATAATGTACGTGTATGTTTATTTTGGAAAGGTAAACAGATTTACAGTAGTGCCTTGAAGCCAGGGACGGACTACTCGCAATGGTTAGTGATCCAAAAATTTTGCAGGGAAGGCACACCCTATATGGAATTATCGAAATTGACTTTTCCACACATTAAGCTAACGAAAAGGTTCTCTCGTTGGAATTCGGTAAAATAAGCCGTTTTGGCTAATATTTACAGTTTTGCTAATGCACTACGTATCAATTTACCTAACTAACTTATTAATACGGTGTCCAAGATTACCTACAGTACTACGAAAAAATAATTTGATGATAGCAGATGATAAAAACATTAGGAACTTATTCAATGGGAATTGAATAGGTACGCAAACAACGTAATTAGTTACTTTTAATCAAAATTACGAACACAACATTATTAAACCATTAAGAAAACCTCAAAAACCACAAGTTATAAACATGAGACTAAAACCAATTCCTAAACAACAACAAAAACTAACGTTATTCTAATAAATGTTCCATATGAGCTCCTCCCACTTCCACGCACATTCTAAGTCTACGAAGCTTGTTCCTTTGCAGTTGAAAGAGCAATGCCATATTATTTCTAATAACATTGCAGTGTAACACAATTCTGTCTATAGAATATTGCCTTGTTGGCACAGGTGTTGCGTATACCTTACTTTTGAGATAACACCAGAGAAAGAAATACATACATAGGATCAACGTCTCCTGATCGCTGTGGCTATTGAAAAGAGCCTCCACGACCAATCCATCTATTAGGAAACATGGTGTGTAAATACTGTCGTATATCTAAACTGAAATGAGGAGGGGCTCCATCAAACATGAACCATAAATTCCTACGAGTTTGTAGTGGCACATCATCGAACAGGTTCCATAACTCATTTTGCAAAAACTCCAAATGTCTCTGACCGGTCAAAGTACCGTCAATAAAGTATGGCCCTATCAAATGATTGCCAACTATTGCTGCCCAAACATTAACCATGAACCTATGCTGGTTTCTCGTTTGGATAATGCCATGTGAATTCACATCATCCCATAAACGCATATTATGAGAATTAATGACTCCATCTCTGGTAAAACCAGATTCGTCCGTAAAGAGAACGTTACTAATAAATGTATTGTCGGCTTGTTGTGGTCGCAGAAACCACTGGCTATACTCAAGTCGTGGAGGAGAATCAGCCACTGTCATACTGTGTATCTACTTTTCTCATGTGAAAATGATATAACAGCTGTTCTTTTATGACGCGATGGACAACTGATTTCGAGACGTTACGTTCTCTTGATATTTTTCGTAAATCCGTTGATGGTTCATTATCAACTGTATTTAACAGGTATTGTTCAACTGCCACAGTACGTACGCTTCGTACTGGACCTTCTCCAACTCTTTCTGGCAAAATACTTCCTAAAATTCAATATTCTGTTTTGTATACATGGAAAATCACATTTACAGGTAACTGAGATCAATACCCTCAAACATTCGTCTGTCTGGCAATGCTCTGTTTGCAAAATGCTGTGCAAAAAGCCTTCTGGCCTCTAAACAGTTTCGAGAAGCCAGTCCATACATTAAATGCATATCTGCGTACCCATTAAAAGTGAATTCTGCCATTGTAACTGTTAAATTAAGGATTTATGAATTATTGACAAGTACTGACTACGAACTATTCTACCCAACGTTTGACAACTAATCCTATGGTTACTTGATAAACGGTAAAATCACTTTTAAAAAATTTTACCAACTTTCGAATTAATAAATCGTTAATGTTTTTTATCTTCTGCTATCGTTAAAATTTTTTTTTCGTAGTACTGCAGGTGAATCTTGGACATCGTATTAATAAGTTAGTTTTAGCTCGTTGTGTACTCATAAAAATGGTGAATGCGTAAATTGGTACGTAGTGCATTAATAAAACTGTAAATTTTCGCCAAACAGCTTATTTTATCGAATTCCAACAAGAATACCTTTTCGTTAGCTTAATGTGTGGGGAAGTCAATTTCGATAATTTCATATAGGGTGTGCCATCCCTGTGAAATTTTTGGATCACTAACCATTGCGAGTAGTCCGTCCCTGGCTTCAAGGCACTACTGTAAATATGTTTACCTTTCCAAAATAAACATACACGTACATTATAGCTTTGCCGTGAATTTTATAAAGATCAAATAACTAGTACAAAAAATTAAAATATAAAACAAATTCAAAATTAATACTTTGGAGGCCTATAAGTCAAAAACGAGGGCCTGCATAGAAAAAGTTTATATGGAGTACTAACATTATTTTGCCTCAGGTAATACGCTCCTGACTTTTTTCTCATTAGTCCCGGGACACCCTGTATATTTGTAATGAATCGGGAATTAGTGACAGTATTACTCCTGGAATACATTGAAGTATGGATATTAAAATGATAATAAGCCATACATTAATGAATAATTCAGCGTTCGTTATACAGTGTTGGGAACATTACGAGGAAACATACGTTTTACCTTCAATGTGTCAGAAAGAGACAAAATACATATAAATTCAGTGTAACATTCTTGTTCGCTAACAGGACATCATAAAGTGGAAAACGTGCTTTTACTGTATTTTTAATGGGGTGTATGCCAGGCACCACCTTCGAGAAGACTACCGCCTAGTGAGTTGTAGGGTCACGGATGATCCTAACCAATGGAAATTATCAAGAATAACATTGTCGACGATAGAAGCAGCATTGCCAAATCGAAATCATTATCTGACACAAGATTATTTTAAGGTGACAGAAAATGATTTTAACAGTAATAAAAAAGTTATTGTCGTATGCTAACATTTGTTCAACTGCCTCTGGTTTAAAAAATATCTCAATGTAAACCGCCTCTGTTTCCTACGCTCCTGATAAAACGATTTCGCTTACAGCTCAAATTCTTCTACTTTTATCTGTCCCCTCTATTCATTTTCAATCCACGTGTTAGATTGTAGAGTGCCTTTAAAAATTCCTTCATATTTGTGAGAGGAATCAGTCATATTCAATTTCAACGTAAAACGATATCCTCTCACGGCCAGAGATAAATTATCATGGTCACTTGGCGTTACCAGTGTGTTGGAGAGGGACAATCATGAGACAAAGAATTAAAAGCAAGCGTAGATTATTACAGCCGACGAATACGAATCGCGCGTGCGCCTCTTGAAGATGTTCAACTGTACACTCTGGGTAGTTCACTAAACGTTTGTTTGCGAATGAGTAACGATCTTTTGCAAATCTCATTAAAATGAGTATGCAAGTGAACCATAAAGTGCAAATTGTAAAATGGTACTACCAGGGTCATTCATATCGAGAAATAGCAGAAAATTTAATTATTGTGGCATTCGAAAATGCCCAACCAATTAGCAAAAAACAAGTGAGAACGGTTATAAAAATTTTTGAAGAGCATGGATGTGTCAATCCTACTAAACATGGACCGCGTACACAAAATCGTTAAACAAAACCCGAAAAAGAAGAAAGAGATATTTTAATTTGAGCCAGTGTGGAAAATAATCCCCTACAATCGTCCACTCATTTAGCAAAGGATTTTGATGTTGATCCGAGAACGATTCAGACTGTATTAAAAAAAATGATTATCGTAGTTTCAAACTGAAAAAAAGCCATGAAATTTTTCCTGACGATCAATTTCGTAGAATGGAATTTTGTGAGTTATGGAAATAATATAATTGGACGCAAACTTTTCGAAAAATATTTTATTCACAAATGAGTCGACTTTTCCCATATACTGTGCACATAATTCATCCGTTATTCGATATTGGTCAAGGACAAATTTACACAAACATTACAATAATAGCACTCAATATCCCCAAAAGTTAAATGTTTGGGCTGGAATATTAGGTGAACATTTTGTGCGATCCGGTATTATGGATCTCCAATTAGCTAGCTCCTATGAGGAGAGTTGAGTTCAGGACTGTACAATTTACCCCCAAAATAATGCTTGATTTCGGGTTTTAATTAGGAGAATGTAAAAATTCAGTTACTTCAAAAAAAATGATCAGCGACGAATAGAGATTCACTCAGCTGAGGTTTTCTTTTCCCAATAACTCTTAAAACTTTTCTTCAGAGAGCTCTCTCCAATGCAGCGTCGTTCACCATAACACAAAACGGCCTTCTGAATTTAAACGTAACAAAATTATTCAGAATCACCGGACAAGAAATCTATTTGTTCTTCACCAAGCAATGGTTAGCTGAAGTCTGTGTAGGTTTTCGGAAAATTGAAAACTGAATCTCTAATTAACGCGAGCATGCAGGCAACCACGGTTACAAACGTTTGTGATTCGGGTTGTCTACCTCGCAGGAAAATAATTTAAATTCAACTCTAATGAAATCCAACACATTTAATTCGACCATTTTTTATTGACGGCAATTTAACCGGACAGAAATATTTGAACATGCTGGAAAATCAAATTACTCCTGCCCTTATACATTTAGGTGTCAACTTCAATGATATCTGGTAGCAACATGACGGTTGTGCTTCACATAATTTTCGACTAGCAATACATTTTCTTAATACACAATTTCCCAATCAGATAATCTCCACGAATGGTAATATAAGATGGCCTGCGAGATATCCAGATCGGGCTCCCAACGATTTCTTTTTCTGGGGTTATATAAAATCGATAATTTATGGGTTTAAAGAAAACAGAGCCTCTTCTCTAAATGAACTAAGGGAACAAATTCCACAAATTTGTATACAAATAACACCTGATATGCTCATACGTGTTCGTCAAGAATTCTATAACCTTCTCGGTTACTGCTTAGCTCAAAATGGGGGTTTATTCGAACATTTGATTTAAGCTCATTGAAGAATTAAGCTTTATTTTTTAATTTATTACCTATCATAATATTACTTTTATTTGAAAATTGTAGGCATTGGAATTCGATTTTAGTTTTATTTTCGTTTTTTTTAATTTGTACTGTGTGTGTGTGTGTTTACACAGAGAATTCGTTCTCATTTGCATAGAAACGATGAAGATACCAATTTTTTTCACTAACATTCGAAACACAGCTGATGTTTCGAGACCAATTTCACTTTGCCAAATCTGAAAAGAAGTAAAGGTTTTAACTGCTTTCAAACTGAAAACTAGAACAATTTCCAGCATTACAATAGAATATTTAACGATTAGATGGAATTAATTATATCTTGATCTGTTACATCCGCTTGAATAATCATAATTAAAATCTTCTTATAACTTGTTCCCGTGTTAGAACAATGCATTTAACAATTAATATAAATATACAATGAAAATTGGCAATACTGTTAGTAGCTAAAAGAATATGTAAAACGCTGGCGTTCTGGGCATGTATTTTTCACTTTATGACATCCTGTTAGCGAAAAATGAGAATTGAGATATTTGGAAATACATATTATTATTAATACAAATTTTATTTCGCATGTTACGGTTATTTAGGTTATTTATTCCAATACTTACCGAACTAATATAGTGAATTTTATTACTACTGAATTATTTCTTTGTAAATTAATCATGAAGGGATAAGCGAAAGTAATGTTGATTTTTTTATTGATCATTGCATACAGCTATCAGTATAGCACATAAAATCTTATTATTTCTCAAATAATAAACAAAACTGTTAACATTACACATCTGTATTTCTAACATTAACTTCTTGTATTGCACGTTTTCCACTTTATGATATCCTGTTAGCGAAAAAGTACACTGAATTTATATGTATTTTGTCTCTTTCTAACACATTGAAGGTAAAACGTATGTTCCCTCGTAATGTTTCCAACACTGTATATTATAAAAACGTCCGAAAATCTGTCACTAACTCCCGGCCTATAAACTCCATCGTCATTTCCCTTTAATCCGATGTGGAAATAAATTTGTAAATTTCTGATAACTTTCATCTCTATCAATTTTTGCTCAGTGACTATTCTGATGAATCAGTAGTCAGGCATCTACTGATTTTATTTGTGACTTGCCAAACTTGATATTTAATCGTTATCTATCAATTCAGAAGTTGAAGACTGAGTCACACTCTATGGATAGATATTGAGGTTTGAATCTATGTTTATGATGTTACGAAGTCGATTCCAATCAGTTCATTCACTATTAACAATGTACACAAGTACGCTATCGATCATTACTATTGCATACTAAATATGGAAGTGTGATGGATATTAAAGAAATGAAATTTTCAACACAACTTTCTTCCTTATGGTTTACTATTATGGTTAGTAATATCCCTTTGCGGTTCTCATATCTCACTTTTACGTTGAACATTTTCATGAAATGTGATATTATCTTAACAGCGATGCAAGTGTTCGGTTAACTATAACGTTAACAGTTTACGTCTCCGCCACGTATTTACCTGTATGTTGTATATTTTTATGAAAAGCTTTTTTTCCACTGCCGCTAGTGAACTATAATATAATCGGAATTGCCAGTCTTCTTTTATGCACCATTCTTCACAATTTTCTTGATTAACATACCGCCGTTATGCAGCTATTTTATATATAGTTTTAGTTCATGGAATTCGGAAAAATAACTCCGGAGAGGATTTGTTAGTATCACCTGAAACAAATATTTTATGTCGAGCGTAACTCTATATTGCTATCCAGTCATAGTAAATGTCAAAGTTATGGAAGATTTGAATAGTGGAAGGCTGAAATAATATTAAAATGGAGGAGCTACTTTATAGCAGTGATATCAAAATTTGTATTTATTCACAGGAAAGTGATTTATTTCGAAAGAGATATTTTATGTGTCCAGTATATTGGACAAACGGTCACAAATGTAGTAGAACGCAATAAACAAATTAGAATAAACTGAGTATGAAATTAGAAAGAAGCATTGAATGCATTACATAAATTATAACAGATTAGGTATGAAATTAAAACAAAAAATTCGTCGGGATTAATGCACAGATAAACTTCACATTTTATACAATAAAACCTTGTTTTCATCTTACATCCTTCATTTCGACACCGCATTAAGTTGCTTTTGTCATTGATTCGGCAAATAGGCAAATGATGGGTAGAATTGTATCTTACACCAACGGAATGTATATCAGACACTTTTCTTCTCTTTGATTGTGGAGACACTGTTTCTACTATTGTTTCCTGCGCTTTATTATGGGTAGAAGCAGATATTTCTTTAGTTAAAGATATATCTATAATATGCCAAAAAAACCGTACTGGCAATTTCTTTGTACGCATTCTCATTCGATAATACACAATTAATCGGTCACAAAGGTCTACATCTCCCATTGAACGGTTGTAACTGGTGACAATTTCTGAAACTTGAATATACCTTTTATTCTTCTTGTCCCATCTTAGAACGTATTGTACAGAGTCTGATCTTGAAACTGTGGAAGCCAAGGTAACAGCATGATTATCCATTTACTTCAACATAGACATTGTTCCATAGCTCAATAAAATATTTAAAAGAATGGACTCTAAAATGTAATTATTAATGATTGGTTTCAAAATTAACTTACCAAGAAACTATTCCTCTATTATTCCATTTCTGGAAGATAGAGCACTTTAAGTTATTTTTCACACGTGAGAAATTGTAAAGATATCGGTTAATCGGTTTTGTGCCACAACTAGATATGGTCATCCCGCTAGCAGCTAAATTCTTAACTGAATTTCTATGTTCGTACCTTTATTGTACTAATTACTACTACTTAAATCCTGTTTAACAATATTCGGACATAGAACGAAAAGCGTTGTTGCCAAGTTAAATAAACCGTTTCAGGAAAACTAAATAGGCTTAAACAGATATGTTCTTGTAATTTCTAACAAACTCATCAAATGAGCCACTGCCAGTACTTAGCAAGTTTTTATGAGTTCTGAATGGATTTCATACAGAATTTGGTATGCGATTAGACATTATTGTTCCTACTGCATTCATTTTCTTTTCATGTCAAAACTCCAATAAATTTGTTGATAAAAATAGCGGTCACAGTAAATAATGTGCCCTGGGGGAATATTGGATGAGAGATTTTTAACAACTGATCCACGCAGCCCTAATGTTTTTTATGGACAACCATTTTGCCAAGTAGCTGCACCTTGATAGATAACATAACCTAATACCAATCCATTTGGACTCGATAATACGAAGCTTCCTAATTCAATTGGACTGGGTTTATTTTTAACATACTGTCGAATTTCAGTTTTACCTGTAAATTGAATCATCTGCTCATCAGTAGAGAGATTTTGGCAGCGTAGAGCATTTCCTCAAGACAGCATCAAATATTGGCTGTTCCTTCCCAACTTCATTATTCTTCTTATCATCAATCGGTACAGCCAACTTAACAACTTCCATGTAGAAAAAGCAGTCCTCAGGTATTTGTGTAATGATAGGAATTTCCATTTCCTTCATGTAGTTCAATATCCTCTGATATAAATTGTTCTTTTGTCCAGATACTTTTTTGGTCAATAATTTTTAATCTTTCCTTTAACGGCATGTCACCCTGCACGTCATTTTCATTATTGTCTACATCATTCAGACTTTTTCCAGAAGTAGTGGGGAAACTAGAGTCAAAAACAACTCTTTTGCCGAAATAGCTTGTTCACGCACTATGCACAAATGCGGAATAAACTGTTTTAGTTCATCCTTAGAATTAGTGAGACCAAGCGGTCCAAACTTTGCATGTTACAAGTGTACATATTGAGCAATAAATTTGCTGAAGTCTGAAAATAATACCGGATTTTTGTGAAAACTATTTTTCAAGAGAAAGAAAGCTTTTTTTTGCGATCAGAAATGAGTCACCAAGTTCTAGGTGTTCATAATCAGATTTTAGCGGAAAGTTGACTTGAAATCTTCCATTTTCAAGAATTTTTGTAGTGTTTCGGAAAATAGTTTCCGCAAGTTCATCATCTGATGAAAGATTATCTTTAGAGGGTATATCCTCATGAGTCCAGAATTTAGAAAGAGCCAAATTTAAGTCATTATCAATTGATGTGGAGATACGATTACAAATTGTAACCTTATATTTATTATCCCCAACATTAACTGAACTAAACGATTCATTATTTCGAATATTACCAGCAACTACCCACCAGAAACCAGTTTTTTGCACCGTAGGCAATTTTTCACCTAAGTTTATGACTCCATTCATGAGGAGAGTGTAATATAAGTTCGCTCCCACGAGTATATCGATGGGCAATGGAAGGTGGAAATCGGGATTTGCAGGGACAATAGGGCGTGGAATTATTAAAGAGGACAAATCAAGTTTAGTCTGCGATAGTTTGCTTGTTATCGTTGGAAGGACAGCGCAATTGACCTCATATTGTCTTATAAGGTCAGAATGCGGGAAAAACTTCCAATTAACCATTTTACTGATAGTTTGTATGGAATTAGAACTGACCTTTATGTCATCCATATAGAGAAATGTTTTTTCTGGAGTTAGGCCTGAAAATGCTATTGACATCATTCTCGAAAAACTATTAGGACATATACTTAACCCAAAGGGTAATCTTGTAAATTGATATGAACCTTTCCCTGTACTGAACTAAGTGTATTTCCTAGCTGACTGTTCTAAAGGTATTTGATGAAAACCTGACATAAGATCTAAGACTGAAAACCATTTTGCTCTGCCCAATTGATCTAAAATTGCGTCTATACGGGGTGAAGGAAATTTATCTGTGACTATTTTCTTATTTAGTTGCATGAAATCTATACAGAGTCTCCATGTCTTTTCCTGACTCAACGATTTCTTCTGAACTAGTAACACTGGACTGTAATAATCTGATACTGAGGGTTCGATTATTCCTTGCGTTATGAGTTTCTCTACTTGATTGTTTAGTTCTGCTGATTGCGAATGTGGAGTGCCATAATTTCTTATGTATATTGGTGTATTATCCTTCACTAGTATCTTTTGCTCATAAAAATTATTGTGCGTTAGGATATCATTCTTTAAAGCGTATATGTCTGCATAATTCTCACACAGTTTCGTCAAATCATTCCTTACATACTCTGGTACTTCTAATTTTAATGACTTGCTCAGTTCATTAATACTATTGTTAATATCATTCGTAATTGTTCATACCTCGAACAAATCTGAATCCAGGATTCTAATATTCTCAGTTCTTACTGGAATACTCTCGTAGTTTGTATTCAAAATTCTTACGTATGGATTTTCCCCTGATATCATGGATCTAGCTACAAATACTCCCGGGGCTAGTTCCTATTTTTCCACTACTGTATCCTTTCTCAAATTTCGAAAGTTTTCTATTAGCCTGTACACCTCACATATAAGCGGTATTGATAATGTATCATATTCTGGATTACCAAAAATTTGTATGGTTACTGGATTCATAGACTTGCAATTTATGTGTAATTCTGATTGTGAATAATCTAATACGCAATTGTATTTACTCATGAAATCTCTGCCTATAATCCCATTGGTTGATATCGGAAAATTTTCTTCCACTACTTGAAAGTAATGATTTGATGTTATGTTATTGATATAAAGGTTAATGCTTATTTGACCTAACGTTTTAGATAAGCCTTCTGTTATTCTCTTAATGTTTATTTTATTGTCAATTCCAATTATGATGATGCGGAAAATTTTTAGAAATTTTTATCAGAGGAATGTCTGCTCCGGTATCTAATATGAAATTGTGAATGTTATCGGATATGTTTGTCTGAGTCTCTATGAAGTTACAAAAAGATAAATCTAAATAATATGCTGAATAAGTTTCTGAAATCTAGCATTCGATATTTGTTTTATTATCCAAAACCCTAATTGTTTCTTATTCACTCTCGATTCCTCATTTTCCATCTCACATATTCTCACATTACTGTTATTCCGATTATTGTAATTGCCATTTCTGTTAAATTTTCTCTCCTTGTTGTAGTCTGTATATCTGTTATAACCGTTTCCTGGGTTGTATTGTCTGAATGTCTTCCCTTGGGAGTTGACGTACAGTCCGCTGTTTCTTTCTCTCCTATGATTGTTTCTGTAGTTTCCTGAAGAAATTCCTATTGTCATTCATGTGTAATACTTGTTGATGACTTACTATGCCTTCTACTGATACCAGCTTAGATAGTACTTCTTGCGTGTTTTCGATACTTCCCGGTGCTATGATTGTTTTAGTCGCATCCGTTGTGGCGTTAATCGCTACTGCCTTAATTGTCGCTTCTTTGGTATGTTTTACTACTAGACTTCATGGCATCCCGACAGGTATGATGCCTGTAGCTTTCCTGCCAGTTTCTCTATTTCTTTCGCGTATTGCGTTATGTCCTTACCATTTTGCCTTACTTTGTTAAGTTTTGCTAAGAAAAGGCTTGGGTTATCTCCTCTTACTCCTGATTTGGCTTGTTCCTAATTTCTGTGATAGAATTTTCTGTCGTTATCAGGCTTCTTGCTTTCCCAGTCAGTCTTGTTTCAATTAGTAGAATCGCATTTTCTTCATTACCCGTCGCGTTTATTTGTAACAAATCTAACGAATCTAAAAACGATTGTAACTTGCTTGCTTCTCCATTGAATGCAGTAGATAATTACCTTACTCGCGAAGTTAAAAAAATCATTCATACTCGTCGTAATTTTCAACTGTTTGCATATAGCTTGTAATACACCCGTATCGATCTCCTCAAATATAGATGTAGGTATTTTAACATTTCAGTTTAGCAATTGAAACGCCCTAAAAGTTTTATCCCTAATCTTATCCGAATAATTTTTACAACTTTATTGTTGTACCAAACTTAAGTTGTTCTAATTTTCACCTATCAACTTAGCAACATTATTATGAAGAATTATTATACAATCAACTACTTCAATATGTATATCTGGAGTTTCCTTTTTCAAAACACCTTTTCCCTGTTTATTTATTCCTTCTACGATTGCCTTTAGCTTATCTTTGAAATCTTCCCACGTTATTGACATTTAAAAAGATCTTCCATTGGGTCATAAAAATAGAGTGTATAAGTACTTACAATTTTATACAGTCAAAGTTCCTGACGTCTGCTTCGCTGCTATCCCTCGGTTGATGTCTCTTTTCATTGCCCTTCGATGCGTTTACCATAGGGGCCACATGAATTTTAGAATGAACGCTACCGTTATTATGTACAATAAGACCATTATTTGTGTAGCAAAATTATCTTGCTGCACTGTGAAATTATTGTTCACCGTACCAGTTTCTTGTACCTCTTGCTTAGTAGGTGCACCAACCATAGTTTTGCTCCTCTAAGGTCCAAAATTCAAATAATAGACCATATACCTTCGCTCGTATGGATTGCCATCAGTTCGCAGGACTATTGACAGGATTATTGTTGAATATTACCATTTAGTTTGCAGGATCATTACCATTTAGTTTGCAGGATTATTACCATTTAGTTTGCAGGACCATTACCATTGAGTTTGCAGGACCATTACCATTGAGTTTGCAGGATCATAACCATTTAGTTGACAGGATCATTACCATTTAGTTTGCAGGATCATTACCATTTAGTTTGCAGGATCATTACCATTTAGTTTGCAGGATCATCACCATTTAGTTTGCAGGATTATTACCATTTAGTTCGCAGGATTGCCATGTGGTGGTTATTTAGCGAGTGCCCCTCGTATATACTTCTTAATCCATCAACCCATTAATCTTCGGGAGACACTGACCATTATTCATTGGGGTCAAACAAATACCATTGTTTATCAAAACTCACTGGGATAATATATTTAACACTAAGTATACAAATTATTGACCATGGATAACTTACATTAGAAACATTGATACCATTAATTAATCATAGAGAAATGAACTCTCTCTTTTATATGTGAAATTTTACAAATACCTTGTTAAACTAAATTATCAATAGTCGATGCTTTTTTCGTCGACCTTGTCATGCTATATTATTTATTGTTAAGACGCGTCAATAATATATTTATAAAAAAGTTGTGATTCCTCAGTTAGTTAATAATCTTACTACAACTTTGTCAGTGACCTTAAAGTTCACTGGCCGCTAGCAATATTTGAAATTAAAATCCAGTTACATCTAATTAAATCTAATAGTGTCTTTTGGGATCATCACAGAAATACCAGCAATTTGCGTATTTACATTATATGGGATTAATAATTATAATTTGTCGACTGGCTTCTGCAATACTAAGGAGTTTTGGGCACCATTATCTAAGAGAATAGTAGTTTTTACTGGATTTTCGCAGTTATCATATACGATTACTTTCGCAGTGGTTAACCGTACATGTGAAGTTGTGTAAAGAGCAGACATTGATTGAGAGGGGATTGATGTGTTGGATTCAGCATTAGTGACATGAGAGTTTTCTATCTGATTTCATGGAATATTATTGTTGTTTTTTGGTCTGGAAGAACAGTTTCGATTTGCCGTAGCGTTACGAGAATCATTGAAGTTACCGTCATTTTGGCGGTTGAAGTTGGAATTTCTCCAATTTAATGAATTGTAGTTTGAATTATACCCTTTCGAATTATTATTTGTTTTGAGAATATTGAGGATTTAAATTACCTCTGTGATTTTATGCGCCACTGAAATGAATCAGAATGGAGGAAAGTATGATATCATTTGCGACAAATTGAGCATGAAACTAGAGAATGAAAAACTGCTGTTTTATGAAATCATCCCAGGCAGTTTTTTCAAATATTGTTTGAGTTCAAGAATCTGTATTTTTCATTTAAATTGACATATCGACTTATGACCTTCATTATTATTGGAATTCACATGTAATGCAGATCTGTTATATTTAGGCGCAGATTTTGTTTCTTTTGCACTGGGTTTGACTTAGGTATAGCTTGTGATTGTTCAAGAATGCCACATCTTTTGTCTGAAAGATCTAAAAATTCATCAATGGACATAGTTTCATTCTTTTTTTTATTTTGTTCAAAAAGTTTCCCAGTCGAAATATCTAGTTTCTTGTCAATTAAAAATATGATGATGTATTCTAATAATATTTGAGGATCTAAATGTAATTTGTAAAGCGATTGAACAGTTTTACAAATGCGTGTAGACAGTGTTCTCAGTGCTACAGGTCAGGTTTTGTTTACAGGTTCTAAATCATATTATTCTCAATGAACATTATGAATTTGAATCCATTCAACGACATATTGAATAAAGATTTTACCTACTTGCAATTAATGACTAATAAATAAATAAGAAATATTGGAAATGGAAAAATGGATGAATAAATTGAGGTTTTCAATGATAAGCACTTAGACTTTCTTATTTTTCATTATCACTGCACTAGAAATGTATGGATCATACCTTCATTGTAGATTGTTGCTTACTGGAAGCTGGAACTGTACTACTACTTGTCAGTCTGAAACTCTGGAACTGCTACTTCTTAGTAGCCTGGAAATATAGGTCGGGAATTGCTATTACTTTGTAACCTGAAACTTGAAGCACTATCGGGAAGAGAATTTGAGAGCTCACTTTTGAACTTGGAATGTTCGTACACCGGTTTTGGGAATGTTTTATTTTGGTTTCACCATGATCCTGCTCGAAGGACCAGATATTGCAGCGACGCCAACGGTGGACTGTAGTGAAGTTCTTTTATCCTAATTAAAGCCGATGAAAAATAGGGTGAAATAATACTCTATTGAACAAGGAGTATCTATTACTATTGCAATAGTAGGTCGTAAGGCAACAGCATACAATCCCTACCGGCTACTTGCCTTTATAAAGTTCAAATTAATACAAGCACATTTTTAAAAACACAATAAAATACGACTATATACAGTTACCATATCCAATATCCAGCTTTCTAGTTAGACTACTCTGCACTTGTATGAATATAATATGTTGGTGAAATCACTTCTACGGTCACTGTCGTTGCACTAAAATAGTGTATACCGTTGATCCGGCGAATGAACACAAATTAATTCGGGAAGAGTAATTTCTCGTAATGAGAATTAGAAATTAAATGTCACACTGACATTTTCTCTTTCATGCCACTTGATCCTTCTTCTAATCGGACATACCGATGACAGTTGTCGCTAACTGTCACGATCCATTGAATCACGGCGTGAAAATGAATATATTTATTATTTTTGTTTCAAGGAATCTGAATTACGAACATAACAATTTCAAGGGTAAGTCACAATACATATTGTTTTCACTCCTTTTATAAGAACAGTTAAATAACGAGCAATTCAAAATAAAATTTCCATATAAACATTTCATTCAGATTAATTTCAGAATATTAGTTTTCTTTTTTGTTTAATTATCGTAAATTATAACTATTGGAAAGGAGAAAGAAGTCTGTGACATATGAAAGAATCTGAATCCAGCTTGAGGAAGAGAAGTCTCACGTCTCTTTCAGAATTTTATGACGTCACTGAAGGGCCCAAGTGGGTATTTGTTTACTGTTTCCTTGCTGTTTCATATATTTGGAATGTGAGTTGGCGCAGGACATTTCTAAACACTAATTACATTAAAATTTTGCATTCAATTCTATACTTAAAACACTATGGCTAAAACATTTATAATAGATTCTATAAAACAATTCTTTTAAAATCAAAAATTGATATATTATCACCCCAAATTCGAAACTCTAAAACTTTTTTTGAGTGAAGAGATCGTAAATCTTAGTACTTGAAAGGTGGTCAAGAAATAGTTGATGTAGAACCAGGGACTTTCGATGTAAACAACTGAATGTCGTCGAAAACAAACGAGAGAACATCCTATTCTGAAAAGTTTACAAACTTTCTTTTGCTCAAGCACAAGCCAAATTAAAAATACTGCTCACTTCCAATCATTGTTAAAACTACTTCCTACATTACTTTCCTCTGGCATTACCATAAATTGCCGGTTTTATTTACTTCTTGAACATTTTATCGATTGCAAATAAATTTATGATAATCCTCGATTAGCGAGTCTTTACTTCAATAAATAGTCTGAAAAGTTTGAAAGAGAGCAAAAGCATCAATGGTCATAAAAAAGAAGTTTCCCCAATACAAAAGCAGGAAAGTTTTCTCTTAAAGCAGAACTCTTCTTTGAATTTAGACACAGGGGTCGGCGATTTTATATATTTTTGTTAAGAACTTCTCATAATTTATTGCATGTTAGTTTATGATATATAGTGTTTTTTGTATTAATACATGAAGATGGTATTGAAAGGGAGCCACTTTATTTATGTATGGAGCTTATTTGTATTACTGAGATCTACCAAATATATATCTTTATCATCTAATAACAAACCAAATGTAGTAATAATGATACAAATTACTTATATTATTTGATAATCCAAATATATGCTTCAAATGGTTTCTGAAAGACTATGCTGGATTAGATTATAAGGAAAATATCAAAAGAAATCATTAATAAATATAGACGTCCCAACGGAGGAAACGGATATAGAAGGTAAAGAAAGTTAGTACGATGAACTAGACAATATATTTGAAAGAATCCCGAGATATGAACTAAAAATAATTCTAGGAGATGCGAATGCAGATGTAGAGAAAGAAGAGATATACGAGTATAAGCCCACAATAGGTAGATTTAGTAAACATGAACACACAAATTGAAACGGCCAGCTGTTGATCCATTTCGCAAAAGAAAAAGGTTTGCGAATAAAAAGCACATATTTTAAAGAGAAAGAAATATATATATATATATATATATATATATATATATATATATATATATATATATATATATAGGCACCTGGAGATCATACACCAAACAAATAGACCATGTATTAATAGACGAAATCGAAGAAAAGTGTATAACAGATATCAGAAGTTATAGAGGGCCAGATGCAGACACTGGCCACTTTTTGGTAGGAATGAAGCTTAAACAAGACACCACAGCAAAGGAATCGAAACAGGAATGAGAAGAAACAGAACACAGGGAGTAGATTGACAAAACACGAAGAAAGAAAGCTGTATACAGAAATGATAAATAATTATGTTATACGGACACCTCACGATAGAAATGACATAGAGAGTATCTGGACAAACATATAAAAATGCACAGAAGTAGCAATTGGACACATCGACGAGAAGGTAGGAAAAAGTGATTCGATGAAGAATTCCAAAAAGAAATAGAGATACGAAAAGCCGGAAGAGTAGAAATGATAAAGAAAAAAACACAAGAATGATAGCAAACATACATAGAACAGAGGAAACACTGTAAAAAATTAATAAGGTATAAGAAAAGAGAGTATCCAGAAAAACTTCTGACAGGAATAGAAGAATGTTACAATAATTAAGAAATCAGAAGTCTATACCAGGGAATCAAAAGAGAAAAAAAGGCTATTAACAGAGACCGGTGTATTACAAAAATAAAAAGGGGAAATTAATAGGAAATGAGCAAGAGATTATAGAAATGTGGAAGGAATATTTCAAAGATTTCTAAAATCCTGCGAGGAACGTGGAATATGAGATATAATGGGAAGATCTGAGAGAAGGAAATACCCAATATATAGAAGACCCACCAATATTAACGAAAATGGAGGAAATAATAAATAAGCTAAAAAACAACAAAAGTCCAGGGAATGAGCAGATAACAGCAGAAATGCTTAAATATGGAGGCGAAACCATAAGCAGGTGGATACACCAGCTGATTGAAAAAATTTGGGAGCAAGAAAGACTGGAATGAAGCGGTATTAATTCCATTTTATAAAAAAGGGGAAAAATGGATTGTACAAACTACAACGGTATAGCTCTGTTAAATGTTGCTTACAAAATCTTAGCCACATATCTCAAAAATAAACTTTCTAGGAAATTGGAGCAGGAAATCGGAGAATACCAGTGTGTATTCCCAAAAGGAAGATCAGTTACTGATCAGATATTAGCTACAGGCAGAGAGCTAAGAACATAATAAAGAAACATATGTGCTATTCATAGACTTTAAACAGGGATATGACAGAATAAAGAGAAAATATCTATCTATAGCCCTAAACGATATAGGAAAAAAAGGAAACTCTTTAGATTAGTTAAACTAACATTGAAAGTAACGGATAATATGGTGAGGGTAGGAACAAGAACATACGACAAGTTCAACGTGCAAGAAGGTCTAAGGCAGGGGATCCCCTGTTGTCGATACTGTTCAGCGGTGCACTAGAATATGTCATCAGAAAAGCCGAAATCAACAGAAATGGGATATTGTATGATAAAAACATCAATCACTTCAGGTGAGATTAGAAATAAATGGAAATAAGATGAAATATATGACATGGACAGAAAAAGAATACAATCAGCAACAGAAACAGGAAAAAATTACAAATTCGCAGGAGTAGAGCAGTTTACATACGTTGGGACAGAATTCTACAGAAAACCAGAAATAAACAGAGGAATACAAGGAAGAATAATAGCAGGGAATCGGTTCGTTCATTCGATTAAAAGAATAATACACAGTAGAAGTATTTCCAGAAATTTCTAAATAGGCATATTCAAAACAATTATTAGACCTATAATATTATTTTCAAGTATGGCCATTGGGGACAAAAGAACAGAAGCTGCTAGGAGTATGGGGAAGGAAATTATATGGAGGAAAGAGAACAACGGAAGGATGGGAAAGAAGAACAAATGGAGAAATACTATAGTTATTTAAACAACCACATAATATAATCGCAGTTGCTAAAGGACAAAGTCTTAGATGGATATGCCACATCATGAGGATGAATGACGATAGAATACCAAAGAAAATAATTAACAGGGGAATAGGAGGAAGAGAGAGAAGATGTAGACCAAAAGCAAGATGGAAAGACGAAATAATTAGAGACATAGAACAGAGTCATATTACTAATTGGAGAGAAAAGGCAAGGGACAGAAGAGTCTGGAAAAAAATCATGAACCAAGCCATGGGCCATATATATATATATATATATATATATATATATATATATATATATATATATATATATATATATATATGTTTCTGGCTCATTAGCCGTCATCAGCACGGTATAACCAAGAAAGGGTGTACAACTTGGGAGCAAGGATGTTAATTGAAACATGAGAAAACAGGAACAACGAATTTCAACAAGATAACCAAACGCACATTTGTGCCTTCCGATGGAAGATCCCGAGATTTCAGGACGACAACCAACAGAGACATGGAGGCGTCTATAGCTCACCCTTTATATATATATACCCACTACTCTATTCGTTGCTTATTGTTCATATGTCACGCACTATTCGTACATCTTGTGATATATATATATATATATATATATATATATGTATATATATATATATATATATATATATATATATATATATATATATATAACAAAGAGCAAACAACAAGTTTTATCATGGGAAAGCACGCAAAAATAAAGAGGTAACTGAAGAGGAGTGGTAACCGTAAACATGCATGTTTCTAGCTCATTAGCCTTCATCAGTACGGTATAACTAAGTATGGATGTGAAACTTGGGAGCAACGATGTTGAATGAAACATGGAAGAACACAAAGAACGAAAATAACAGGACAACCAAACGCACATTTGTGCCATCAATTGGAAGATTCCGATTTTGGAAAAACCACCAATATCAACACGGAGGCGCATAAAGCCCTCCTGTCTGGAAAAAACCAACCCAAGGTATAGAAACAAGATCAAAAATGGATCATGCGTGAATTTAACAAAAACAAAGAGCAAACAACAAGTGTTATCATGGGAAAGCACGCAAAAATAAAGAGGTTACTGAAGAGGAGTGGTAACCGTAAACATGCATGTTTCTAGCTCATTAGCCTTCATCAGTACGGTATAACCAAGTATGGATGTGAAACTTGGGAGCAGCGATGTTGAATGAAACATGGAAGAACACAAAGAACGAAAATAACAGGACAACCAAACGCACATTTGTGCCATCAATTGGAAGATTCCGATTTTGGAAAAACAACCAATATCAACACGGAGGCGCATAAAGCCCTCCTGTCTGGAAAAAACCAACCCAAGGTATAGAAACAAGATCAAAAATGGATCATGCGTGAATTTAACAAAAACAAAGAGCAAACAACAAGTGTTATCATGGGGAAGCACGCAAAAATAAAGAGGTTACTGAAGAGGAGTGGTAACCGTATATATATATATATATATATATATATATATATATATATATATATATTATTAATTGTTCTATTTATTTTTTATTTGATTTAGTTTTTTCTATATATAAGTCAGAAATGTGTTGACTTACCTTGGGCTGCTCTTAAACATTATATGTTCTTATGTTTGTTTTTAATTAAAAGTCGGAGGCATGTAGACCTTCTCAGTTTGGATTTTGGACGCACGTATATAATTGATTATTACCTTTGTTAGTTAATTATTATGTCTAGTGTTGGATATATATAAGTAAATTAAATATGTCATAAATTTAAATCTATTCCTTTGGATTTTATCATTATTATCCTAATGAATGAATGACATGAGCAATTCCTGCTGAATTTGTTATGGATAATGAATAAAAAATGCAAAACACTGTTTAAGTTATTTATGATAACAAAATATTCCTGATACCGCCTCTGTACGATGTTCTGTCATGCGCTCTGAATTTCTATTGAGCGGAAACACTATCGCGTCGGCGCATAGGACAGTCATACGCTTTCGTATTATTTATTTTCCCATTTTTAGGGTATTCTTATATACATCAATTACAGAAAACTTACAACCTAAAAAATCTATTATTATATATGTAATCGTACAGTTTTAAATTTTCTAATTTTTGCTATCTTAATTTTATATAAACTATCACTTACTTCAAAATTTGCTTTTAGTGTTAAATATTTTATTAGTTACTAAAAAAATTAAGTTGGCAATAAATTTCCTAATTTTGTTATTTCCGTTTGCTAAGCTCCATGTTAGGAATAAAACTCAGAAATATTGGGGAATGCAGCAACAGGGAAAAAGAGAATTCTTTATTGGTTTTAATCCAAGCTATCGAAAACGTTCGTTTTCATCATCAAGAACACTACAAATAGAGGAAAGAATGGGATTATTCTCAACTCCATCAATAGAGAGACAAAAGTATACTTACGTCCAATGTAAAATTATTTTCCTTTATATAAAACATAAGATTGCAGAACTCAACACATGGCATCAGTTAGGGAAAATTGACATTCAAATTAGCAACAATATTCACAACATTGAGGCTGTTATAGTATAATATAATAATAAAAACAATAAAAACACAAAACTTACACGAGATTAACGTCGTAAAATTATTTTTCAACAAACACAGTCGAAAAGGAAGCCATCAAGCCGGAATCTTTCCCTCCAAGACGGAAATTGAAACGGGCACTTGACATCACTGGTTCAAACAATTCACGGTAGCCGTAATTAAGCAATTTTTCAAAACGTTAGAGCGGCGCGCAGGTTCTATCTACCAACACCAATAGAACCACTAAGGGGGAAGGGTTCAGGCCGTAACTTACGGCAAGAAGAAGAGTTCCCTTTAAACGTGACTCTCAATGTATTTCAGAAAAGATGAATTAAATGACAGCTAATATGTAAACAATTGGATTGTTGATGTATTGTCGTATACATATTGATTGTAGAAAGGCATTATTAAGGTAACAACAATAATAATATTAACAATAATAATAACAACAATAAAAATATACGTTGAAAATAGTGGAATTTCCCATACTATCACCCTGATAATTAATTGAATGTTAGTAGTGGGGTGTTGTTGCTATGTGTACCTTGGAAAGTGTTCATGTTATGTGGTCTGTGATTGTTATCCAATGACAGTGAAAGGGAATAAATCTCGCTCAAATGATTGATATCTGTTTTTTTATTTTTGCAATTATTTGACTGTGAAATGGAGGCCATCTCTTAGAAGGTTCTCTTGGTTTTATGTGACTGAATACATTCAATAGTTATGATCCTTATATCCAGTTCACAATTGAAAAGGGGGACATCGATAATTCCGTACCATTTCTCGATACTAAGTTTATTCTTACGACGGATAATACGATAGTCATAGATTGGTATAGGAATCCTTGCAGTACAGGAAGATTTTTGAATTTTCATTTATATCACAAACACTCCATAAAGATGAATCTGGTCAAGCAGATGAAAAATAGAGTAATTAGAATTTCACACCCAAACTTTCACAATAAAAATTTACATATCTTACAAACCTTATTTTTGAATAATTCTTATCCCCGGCCGTTACTCAATAAGTTATTATTCAGCACTTCGGCTACCACTGATGTACGAACTATCGATAGCCATCCTAATATCTCTCCAATGGAAAGAGTTTCTGGTGAGGACCCAATTCACTCAATTTTCACTTCTCTACCTAATATAAGAGACATAATACCTAGACTTTCTAGGTTATTTATGAATCTTAACAATTTCAAAATTGCAAATAAAACTATATTGACAATCAGATCAATTTATTCAAAGGTTGAAGACAAAAATCCTCTTACATCTTGTACAAATATTGTCTATAGTATTCCTTGTCGTGATTGTGATAAACACTATATCGGTCAGACTATGAGATCGCTTTCCAACCGTATATTCTCACATAAGGGTGATTCCAGGTTACACCCTGGAAGATGCGCTCTTGCAGAACATGTTAACAATTTAGATCATCGAATGGACTTTGAATCAGTGGAAGTGTTGGAGACTGAGTCACATAAAACCAAGAGAACCTTCTTAGAGATGGTCTTCATTTCACAGTCAAATAATTGCATAGATAAAAAAACAGATATCAATCATTTGAGCGAGATTTATTCCTTTTTACTGTCATTGGATAACAATTACAGACCACATAACATGAACACTTTCCAAGGTACACATAACGACAACACCTCACTACTAACATTTAATTAATTCTCAGGGTGATAGTATGGACAATTCCACTGTTTTCAACGTATATTTTTATTGTTGTTATTAATATTGTTGATATTTTTTATTGTTGTTACCTAAATAATGCCTTTTTACAATCAATATGTATACGGCAATATATCAACAATCCAATTGTTTACTTATTAGCTATCAGTTAATTCATCTTTTCCGAAATACATTGAGAGTCACGTTTAAAGAGAACTCTTCTTCTTGCCGTAAGTTACGGCCTGAACCCTTCCCCCTTAGCGGTTCTATTGGTGTTGGTAGATAGAACCTGCGCGCCGCTCTCACGTTTTGGAAAATTGCTTAGTGACGAGTACCGTGAATTGTTTGAACCAGTGATGTCAAGTGCCCGTTTCCATTTCCGTCTTGGAGGGGAAGATTCCTGTTTGGTGGCGTCCTTTTCGGCTGTGTTTGTTGAAAAATGATTTACCGACGTTAATCCCGTGCTTTGTGTTTTTATTATTATACTATACTGTAACAGCCTCAATGTTGTCAAT
This sequence comes from Galeruca laticollis, assembly GCA_963921935.1. Lineage (NCBI taxonomy): Eukaryota > Metazoa > Arthropoda > Insecta > Coleoptera > Chrysomelidae > Galeruca > Galeruca laticollis. The sequence continues at coordinate 133,231,151 of OY998179.1, read as the reverse complement.
ATTGTTGCTAATTTTCCCTAACTAATGCCATGTGATGAGTTCTTCAATCTCATGTTTTACATTAAGGAAAATAGTTTCACATTGGACGTAAGTACACTTTTGTCTCTTTATTGATGGAGTTGAGAATAATCACATTTTTTCCTCTATTTGTAGCGTCCCTGATGATGAAAACGAACGTTTTCGAAAGCTAGGATAAAAACCAAGAAAGAATTCTCTTTTTCCCTGTTGCTGCATTCCTCAATATTTCTGAGTTTTATATATATATATATATATATATATATATATATATATATATATATATATATATATATATACATACATATATATTGTTATGTAATTATTGGTGTGAGAAATTGTAATGTTTTATATATGAATAAACTTTCTCTATTTAATAAACCTTCTCTAATTTTCCCTAGGTCGGGCCGACATTTGTTATATAATTATATATAATTTTATAAGAGGAATTCTAATTGTGCAATTAAAATGTTTTTAATACTTCCTATCAATGAATTTTTTTTTAATTTGCCTCAAGTTGGACTGACATTTGTTATGTATAGAATATATTTATTATTATAATTGCCCAACGTTTTTTTTGTGATAATTTGTTATGATATAATATATTTATTATGTATTCGATATCTATTTATCATTTAATTATTTGTGATTGAATAAACGATAAGCATATATAACAAACTCTATCAAAGGGTAGGGTTCAATTGCGCCATTTAAATTCACTCTAATTGTTTGAATTGTTTAATTAAAATGTACAAGCTTATGACTTCAGAAAATTTTAATTATGAAATATTTTACTGCTTCTATGTACACATATCATATGTAACAATCCAAAATTATTACCCTAATAACATATAATTATAATTTTCTTATTCTTACTAATAAAAGATATAAACCGCCAATGACTGTCAAATTTCAGAAAATGTGAATTTAGTTTTCTCCGCAAAAGTTAGAAAGGAAACCCCAATGACACTGATCACGCACAGTTCCGTTTTATGAGCTCATAAAATTGATAAAATTTTTCGTATCTTATATTATTCCAGATTTAAGGTTGTGTGGTCCAAAAACAAACTTCCAATATTTTTCAACACCAACAGCTATGACTTTTGTAAGCACCTTTACGTTTCTCAACTCTCTATGCCATTTTTTATTCCAATTTTGAATAAATTTTAGTATGTACCAAATTGTATTGTTATAGTTTAAATATTTTTATTTCTTCTGATTATTACTTTGAAATTTGTTGTTTAATTTTCCTTTTAAATAAATGTACAGGTTTTAATCTTCTATATTCAGGATACAATTTATCTAAATATCGACTTTTTAATCGTCTTTATTGACGAGATCAATTATAATCTGCCTTCCAACTTTGACGTCTTCAAATTCACTGACGTTTTTCTATTTATTTTCATAAATCCATCTCGTTGCGGGTTGCTAGCGAAACTAAAAACTCTATCGTATGAACTGTTAATTTCTAAAGCCATATATATACATGAAAATAACATTTTAGTTTTATAAATTAGAATATATAGAGATGAAGATTTTTATACATATAAATATTAACATAACTTACTTACTATTTATTAGAAATTCATCATTCTATTTTGTTCATTTCTACTTCCAGCACCTTCTCCTTGATTCTGTCCTACCATCCAACTGATATGCAATGTGTTAGCAAAGTTAACCCAAACAATGTCTCTTTCGCGCTTTGCCATTGTTGCGTCAACGTTCCGTGAATTTGCGTGGTTTTTAGTTTAAAACTTAAATTATTGTGAACAATTGTGTTTAAACCTACTTTTATTATTATCGATAAATTAAATTGTTTGGCACAGATATGGAACCTAGAGGGCGGCGATTAGCAAATCTTACATTGTCACGAATAAAAGATTGGTAAATTTTTGAGGTTATGTTTATTTAGATTGTTATTTCGTCAGTAAGGATGTTACATTCGTTTTTATTTTACATTTTCAGAGGAAAGCTTTCATGAGGAACCAAAAAGTCAGTTTCAAGAGATTAAGGCAACTTTTGGATCTGATTTTTCCGACGAGGATCCGTTTAGGTTACCTCCTGCTCAAAAACGAGTAGATGATGTAGTTTTTTGAAATGAAACGGGTGATATACCTTATGGTTACACTGCTTTGCAAAATGTAACACCATATATCGAACAACGTGCTGTGCAGCCAGAAATGGACTCAAATTGTGTGACAGAACCTGTAGTATTACCAAATAATCAAATATTTCCTTCTTCATCTCCAAAAATTCGAGTAATATCAAATGTATTATCACCAAATATTGAAGTAAGCTCTCCAACTTCATCTAATGCACAGACTTCTGACAAACCAGTGGTAGCTGAAGTAAAAAGTTTTAGAAGATGGTAAGACATTTTTATTGTTTGCCCTATATTACAAAAAATATTTTATATGATTGTAGAAGCACAAAACTGTTTAATTGGGACAAATGTATCTATGCATATAGGGGAAGTTGGGGCAAAGTGGCCCCTCGGGGCAAAGTGATTTTATATGATATTTCCAACATGGTTACGACATCTATAGGTGTCTTCGCGTATATCATTCCCCTTACGTATGTACAGCTAACTTAGTCTGCATTTAACCACGGTCGAGACAGCACGCAATTTTATCGTGAAGTGAAAAGTTTTGAACCACGTGCTCGTAATATTCATTGGTAAGTGAAGTAGCAGTCTAGCTGAAAATACAAATTGTTTGTTCGGTACCATATAAGGTTAGAATGATATTTTATATATATCTGAGACGTACATATAAGCAATCAAACAAAACAAGCTAATTTTTTTATTACTTTTAAAATACTGCTTCGATACGTATTGGGGCAAAGTGGATTTCCTATTGTGGGACAAAGTGGACCACTCAATTTTTTTTTCAGCAGCTGAAGCAGCTTCAAGAAAATATCTAGGGCGATTAAGACCTGTTTTTTCGGCAAAGCAAGAAAAGGAACTTGCGGATTTCATCATAGAAATTGAAAGTAGGCTTTTTGGCCTCGGCACGCGGGAGCTGAGACACCTTGCATTCCAGTTTGCAGAAAAAAATAAGATTGCTCATAATTTTAATGTCATCAAAGGTCTTGCAGGGCGTGATTGAATTTATGGGTTTTTAACCAGAAACAAAAATATTTCTCTAAGACTGCCAGAATATACGTCAGCTGCTAGGGCCTCGTCTTCCAATAAATTAAATGTGAGTTCATTCTTCAAGCTTCGAATGTTCGAGAAACATAAATATCCACCCAGCAGAATTTTTAATTGCGACGAAACAGTTGTGTCTACGGTACTAAATAGGCCCTCCAGAATATTCTCCAGTAAAGGAAAAAAACAGGTGGGTTGTCTTATTTCCGAAGAAAAAGTCACCTTAACTACTGCAGAAATTTGTTACAATGCCATTGGATTCTATATTTCTCCACTAGTAATTTTCCCGCGAGTAAGAAAATGCCTAGCCCTTGAGCACGAGCTTCCCCCGGAATCGATCGTTGAATATCACCCGAGTGGGTGGATGCAGAGTGAGAGATTTTTTCTTATGTTTGGTTTGATCACTTCCTGAAATATACCAAACCCACTGAGACTGACCCGGTATTACTGATTCCTGATGGCCATGCAACGCACACTAAGAATTTAACGTAAGTTGAAAAGGCAAGGGCAAATCATGTGAACATAATTGTAATACCTCCACATACATCCCACCGGCTACAGCCATTAGATGTTGCCTTCATGTTTCCGCTCAATACGTACTATGAACAAGAAACGAAGAAATGGTTACTGAATAATCCTGGGAAAGTGATAACATTATATCAAGTCGGAGAACTGTTTGGTAACGCATTCAAACGAACCGCAACTGCACAAAATGCTATTAATGGCTTCAAAGCCACTGGAATTTATCCATATAATCCGGATGTATTTCCAGAGGAACTATTCAAACCGACAGAGACTGCTGACAGACTACCAGAGGATGAGCGTCCAAACACTCCGCAATCAGTACTACCTGAGAGTAGATTTAATGAAATAAATCAGTCTCCATAACCAGGGCCCTCTAGAGTTATATCCCCGTCTCCTATAGTCCATTCAGTACTAAAAAAATCACAAGCTGTAGATCCTATTTCAAAAGAAATCTCTGGAAACCTATATTATTCACCGCAAAACATATTACCCTTACCCAAAGTGAGTGATGTGGGAGCGCCCAAAAGAAAAGTAAAAGGGGGAAAACCATGGTGCTAACATCCTAATTATGAAGAGTTAAAAGTTGCAAAAGAAATTAAAATATCAAAAGACAATAAGGAAGCGGTTAAAAAAAATTGGTAAAAACCAAGAAAACAAAGATACCAAAGGGAACAAACACGGATGAAGATACGTCGTCAGACGGTTCAATTCTGGTTGAGTTGGTAAATTCAAGTGATTCAGATAGCGATCTAGAATTTTATCCCAAGACAAAGGATTTCGATATAGAAGACATTGACATCAAAAACCTGAATAATGATGAATTTATATTAACAGAAATAACATCTGACAAATTGAAAAAAAAAGTTTCTTGTCCAAATAGTTAGCATTGAAAAAACCTCTGAACCTCAGATTATTGTTTCTTTTTTGCGGCAATATAGACAATCGAGAAATATTTCCGTTTTCCCTGAAGTGAAAGACATTGGCGAAGTTGTTATTAACGAAATTTTAGGAAAAGTTGCAGTAGAAATTTTGTGGCACGGAAAAATTAAAGTTTGTTAATAACCTTTTTAAATTTTTATTAGGAATATCTTTGTTTATTTCAGTTGTTCTTTTTTTTAAAGAGGAAATGTTTATTTTTCTTTCATTTCACTAATAAGTGGTGCTTCATAGTAGAAAGCCTACAATCTTTTAAGGTTTTCTTTAATACATAATGCTCAAAATTGTTAAAATGTCGTTTGAGCCGTTTTCATCAGAACAATGAAGTGTTATCTGTTTTTGTAATAAACTCTTGTGTACGAAAAGTGTTTTCTTTTATCTCGTAATTACTTTCCACTTTGCCCCGATATACGTATTCTCTTTGCCCCATATATGGGGCAAAGCGGATATTTTGCATTAACTCACGTTTTCCTCTATCAATTCATAGTTCTGGTCTAGAATCACTGGATATGTCGGAAAACAACAGCTAAATCATGGAAGAAGAGACTTCAGTTATCCAAAATACTCTCTGAGTTACTAAAAAAATATTTATAGGAAGGCTTTGTTAAGGTGACCACTTTGCCCAACTTCCCCTACTGAATATTTTCAATAGAATTACTACAGGTACTATATGCTAATTATTGGAAAATGGTTATTAACCGCAAAAAATATTTTCTTTTCTTTAATATACAGGTTTTTACTCCATAAAGATGCTTATTAGTAAAAAACACAACATAAAGAAAGATATGGAGCAAAACGTTATTTCTTTCAGAATTGGAATGACAAAATTCGAGTACGCAGTATTTTTTTCTGAAAATCATTAAGTATATCAATGGATGGGATAACGATTGCTGTGACTATTAAAGATTGTGGGTATGTGTGACAAAAAACGCCTATTAATACACCCAGTCCGGAATCAGTTCAACAAATTAAATCACATATCGAGTCAATTCTATCAATGGAGTTCTATTATACAAGAGAGAGCACGAATCGTCAGTATCCAGATAGAAATCTAAATATCGCAAAAATATACAGCTTATATCAAGCCCTATGCAAGCAAAAAAGTGGATGCCGGTATCTGAAATAACAAACAGAAGAAATTGTGCAGAGAGTGAAACTTGTCTTTTTTTCATGCCAAAAAAAACCAGTGTTCTGTATAAGAACAATATATACAAAAATTTATCGATCACATAGATAGCAAGAAGTCATGTCAATATGCAAGAGCAATGGATAAAGAAAGAACAAACCTTGTAAATAATTTGCTTTCACTGACTTTCGATCTGCAATCAGTACTACAAATCCCATGTGGAATGTTATACTCCGTTTTTAAAAGGCATGGAGTAATAAATCACTCATATTGGCCGGAACCATAGGCGTACCACATTTAGTCATTTAAAAAAAGTTAAGGCTTCTAAAATTATCTCATTCCCGAAAATAACCGTTTTGTAATAGTATTTAAAATGAAATTTCAAATTATCAATAATATAATAAACTGTGGATTATATCACTGACATCAATTTTCCAGAAAATTTATTATTATGTATAAAACGGCGTAGACGAGTCCCACCACTAAGCTCCAGGTAGTTATAATCCTACATATAATAAATAATAAAATAAATGTTAATAACAATTTTATACAAATACATATATATATATATATATATATATATATATATATATATATATATATATACATATATATATATATGTATATATATATATATATATATATATATATATATATATCCAAACCAACCCCATTTGCCGCATATTTCACCCAATTAGCAGGTAATTGAAGAAACTTGACAAACAGGTAGCTCAAAAATGGTTTTATTATTGTGAAATATAGTCTTTTCAGTTCTAAGAAAATGCCCCCATAATACAATGTACTTACTAGAACTTTTCAACTATAAAAATAGCGAAAAGGTTGAATATTTTCAATTTACAGTTCATCTGTTCTGGAGAAACTGCTGTGTTGATTGATTTCCCCATTATTACTGTTATTTGTTATTATTTTTTACCGTTATTATTAACTGGTGTTTATTTCTGTTCATCTATACAAGTTCTCTTCTCATCTCACGAGACAAACACCTAACTACACCTTCTAACTATATAGTGTTCCAACCAAATTCGACCAGATATGGTGGAATTATCACCATCTAAGCGACCTAAAGTTGGCCCATTGTCGCTGAACGAAAAAAAGCTGATATTAAATTGCTATTCCTCGTTGCAGAACGAAGAAATTAGAAAAAAATCATGAATTTGACGGGAAGTGTTGATGAAACTGTGAAGATTACTGCAACAATGATGGTTGTTTCAAAAACAACAATTTACAATTTAATGAAGGAGAAAAAAAATGGAAACATCACAGCCCCAGCAAAGTCCCCAGGCCGACCCAAACTTGAAATGGATGACGACTTGAAGAATGGAATAAGGCGTGAGGTGCATGCTTTTTACTTTAGAAAAGAGATCCCAACTCTCTCCAAAATTATAGCTTCGGTTCAAGAAGATTCAGATTTTCCGGAAATGTCTCGAAGTACATTATGGAAAATTTTGAAGGAACTTGGATTTGAATATAAAAAAAATTATCGGAACGCAATGTTGATTGATAGAGACGACATTGTCATTTGGAGGAGGAGTTATTTGCGCAATATTCGGAAAGTAAGACTAGATCAAAAACGAATTTATTATTTGGATGAGACTTGGTTAAATGAAGGTCATACTGTTTCAATGTTTTGGCAAGACACGAATGTCAAAAGTCGGAGGCAGGCAGCTCTTGAAGGGTGGTCAACAGGCCTCTATCCACCAGCAGGAAAAGGACGTCGACTCATCATTACTCATATCGGAAGTGCCGAAGGTTTTGTTAAAGGTGTATTGTTGTGCTTTGAGTCGAAGCAAACCGTAGATTATCATGAAGATATGGATGCAGACGTTTTCGAAGAATATTTCTCACAAATGTTAGATCTAATTCCAACGGGCTCAGTCATTGTTATGGATAACGCAAGTTATCACTCCAGGTAGGTTAGTGGAGGAATTACCTTCAACTGCATGGCGTAAACAAGATATCCACGATTGGCTAACCTCGGAAAATATTGAATGCCCAGATAACCCGCTGAAAAATGAGCTCTTGCAACTGGCCAATTCACATAAACACAAATATAGTAGATACGTTGTAGATCAAATGGCATCAGCGCGTGGTATAACGGTGCTGAGGCTTCCTCCTTATCACTGTCAACTCAATCCCATAGAATTAATATGGGCTTAAGTGAAAGGGGATGTTTCAAGAAAGAATACGACATTCAAAATGAGTGACGTAAAAGTTTTATTCGAAGACGCGTTAGGTAACGTAACCAAAGAAAAGTGGAAGAAATGTGTTGAACACGTGATACAAGAAGAACTAAATATGTGGGAAATGGATCATATAAGTGAACACATGATTGAACCATTTATAATCAATGTAAATAATGGAAGCTCAACAGAATCGTCTGATTCTGATATATAGACTAGTTTTTGTGTTAGTTATTACTATTATTTGTTAGACTTTTTTTTATAAATATTACATTAATTCGTACTTTATTACTGCATTTTTCTTTTTTCCTCTCCTATTGTAAACGGTATATTAGTAGTGAAGTTGATACCTACTGCAAAAAAATTTGCTATTTTTTATATAATATTTTATGTTTATTGTTTATTCATAGGAACACAAAAAATGTGTTTCTATTGAATTGATATTGTGAACTCTTTTGAATAGTTTTCGTAATTATAATTTCATAGTGCCTTCATATTCATATAACAAGTTTGTTTTGTCCTGATTGCACGCCTCTGCGGATTAAATTGTTTATTTGTTCATTCAAATACAATAGAGCGACCCTTTCAATACAATAGGCGACCCAACCGAAATGAGAAATTTTAGTACAAAATTAGATAAACTTCGGAGATATTTTATTATACACCCTGTATCAGTTTTGCATACCTAATGAGCTTTTATTACTCCATGCCTTTTAAAAACGGACTATAGCCAGTTATACAAAATATATGTATATAATTTATGATCGAAGCAAAACTACCGAATAATGCATACTGCTACGTTTGGACAGAGTTGAATGGTCAGAAAGGTAGTTTGCAAGTAGGAATCTGAATATTCGACTATCTACAGAACAACATTACCGATAATGTGTACTGTAATGAAGTAGTTTTTCTATCCAATTTCACCACTCTAACAAATGGGTAGTTCCAGTGTAATGATTCTATGGTTTGAAAAAAAGACCGCTGTCACCGGTAGATGTGTTCGGTTCCTGTATTATCTCGCTTGATTGTAGTGACCGGAAGGGCCCTACTGTATACTCCTACCCTAAAAAAAATCGTTGCAGCGTGCTGTCACCAGTGCCTTACGGCACAAAAATTGTAAAACCAGGAACCCTCCCTGCGGGATTACCTCGAGGGAGGGGTTGTTCCAGGCTTGAGCGAACAAGGACGTCGTGGGGCCCCTTGGGCTTATACAGGGTGCCAAGCCCGAGTTCGTAGTGCAGGTCCCTCATATTTGACGGACAAAATAATAAAGCAAGCAAAAGTTATTAAGACCCTATACGCACGTTTTTCAAAAGAATATTACATGTGGCTTTCTCCTGGTTCCTAGGATAGCCTACGTAACATACCCTTCATAAACAAAAGGCCGACAACTGATACATATTACAAAGAAAAAAAGGAAGGGAAGTTCTTTACCCCTTCTTTCCAGGGTTAATTGCACTTCTCGCAGAGAGTGAAGCAATAAAACTATTAGAAATACCCTTTATATCTAATAAAAATTCAGAAAAATCATTTATGAAGGCAGGATTTACTATGATCCCTAGTGAAGTATAAATATTTCTATGTTATTATCAGAATAGGATTAACTATGACCCTTAGTAAAATATAAATAATCTTTGTGCCACTAACAAAATTCTAAAATAAGATTAACTATGACCCTTAGTAAAATATAAATATCTTTGCGCTACTATCAAAATACTAAAATGAATATATATATATATATATATATATATATATAGGCTGAATAAGATACCGATTTCAAATGTCAGTAAATGAGGGGCGCTGATATATATATGAAACACCAGATATGACCAGGAAAATACTATGGGGTTCCTTCCCTATCTTGGGACATCCGTTTAAGTCAAAGGAAAAAAATATAATATCACAGTTCAAATGCACAATATAATAAAATAGTTGTACGTTAAAAACTTACGTTTTGGATTATCACCCGCGCACAAACTGCACACTATTACTGTTGGGAGGGTGAGGGCCCGTCAATACTTAGACTTGCCTCACCGTGTACTCCTTACATGACTGTATGAACATTTTCCGTCATACTAGATGAAGAGAAAACCGCATATGTGTCAAAACCAGGAAATATGGTCAAAGAAATGAAGTATAAAGATTTAAATGACCGTACAAATCTTGCAGAATAATCTATTATTAACAGATATGTTGACCAAACTGGGAAAACAGTGGAATGGCTCAAGATACAATGCTTAATATTTGTATTTGGTAAAGGCCACTATGGACGGATGTATTACAATTATTATGGACTTTCGGATAATTTTGATTGAAATCAACTGTATCGACACTTACTTCTTGGAATCTACTCATAATAATGTTTAAAATGAAACTTTCTACTATTTGTAGCTAATTCCACAATTTATTGAAAGAATGTTGAAAATTATAAAAATATTGACAATTGTTTCGATATTAAATATCATCGTCAGAATGACATTCCATTTTATTGAGTGAATGAAAACGACGAATACTCAGTGTGTTTTAGTTTATTACTTTCAGGCTAAGCGCTTTCGGCTGTTAAGCCATTATCAAAGCCGTCGTCATTTAAAAAAGTAGTTGTCAAAGCCATCAAGTTGATCAAAAACAATACTCAAGATAGAATCATCGTTATGATTGAGTCATTGGAACAAAACATTAAAATACCCTATTGTAAGGGTGTAAAATTATAATTCACATGATGTAAATTCACTCAAAGTTAAAGAGTTTTTTAATTTTGAGTGAATTTACATCATGTGAATTATAATTTTACACCCTTACAATAGGGTATTTTAATGTTTTGTTCCAATGACTCAATCATAACGATGATTCTATCTTGAGTATTGTTTTTGATCAACTTGATGGCTTTGACAACTACTTTTTTAAATGACGACGGCTTTGATAATGGCTTAACAGCCGAAAGCGCTTAGCCTGAAAGTAATAAACTAATACACACTGAGTATTCGTCGTTTTCATTCACTCAATTTACATCTAGTGTGTACACCATATCCACAGGCATTTCATTTTATGCCTACCTGATGTTTAATAGTTATTTTTGGCTAGACCAAAAAGTGGCCTACCATGTTATTAATTTATTATATGTTAATAGAAAAAACAAGAAGATATGATATTACAAATATTAAAGCTTGTATATTATAATCCTTATGGGGATATCGTGGATATCATTTTTCCCAATTAAGATAAGTATAACTGTACAATGATATAGAAAACCAGGAAAACGATAGCTGATCTTTACAATTATCACTTAAGAAGACAGTTCAAATTAAAAGTGGAGAACTCCCTAGTCTTATCTGTTCATTGACGACTTCATATTGTGGGTTCTTAAGTGTCTTCTAATTTCCAATTCTCCAAGTAAGTCCAGTTCTTGTTTCTTATCACAAATATGTAGTACTTCTAGTTCTTTGTTAGGTGTCAATGAATGTTTGGTGTCAAGTAAATGTTTTGCGTAGTGGGATTTATCTGGTCGTCTTAATCTGTATACTCGTAATGTTCACTGTATCGGATTTCAAAATTTCTAAGGGTCTGACCCAAATAGACATCATTACATTCTGAACATTTAAGTTTATATATACCTGATTTCTTCAACGGTGATATTTTTGTTTTTACATTTAACAATTTTATACCTACGTTACTTTCTGTTTTAAAAGAAATTGTTGTATTCGTTGCTGGTTTTATAAGTTTTTATTTCTTTAGTATGTTTAGGAAATATTAGTTGTAATGCCACTTTTTCCTTTCCTTTTTTTATTAATTAGTTTATTTATCATATGTAATGGATAATTGTTGGAAGTTGCTATTTATTTAATTGCATTAATATCTCTATCAAAACTACATTTCTTCATAGGAACTGAAAATGGTCTATGTTTCATTGAATTATATACCGCTAGTTTATGTGACATGGGGTGATTGGAACTCTATGGAATAGTCATACCAGTGTATGTTGGTTTCCGGTAAATTAAATAATCAAGTACATTATTAACCCTTTGAATTGATGAGTAAAGATTATATTTCAAAAATTTATAACTTCATAGAATCTAGCGTTATAAAACTTCTTAGAGCAGAGCCAACAAAAAATTACATAGAATAACGAAACCAATTATAACTGTAGTTTCGTATGTTAATACTCCTAATAATATATTGGCAAAGAGATTTAACAATATACTTAATAGTTACGGATATACATATAAATACTCAATTAGAAATTCAATATAACTAATCAAAGAATTGTAAGCATTCAACTTGCAAGCTCATTCCATTTGGTGGTACTAATATGTTCAGTAAAATTCCTTCTAAAGAATGTTTGATACTTGTAAGAAAATTACTAGAAGATGAAAATTTCAATCCAGGAATAATATCAGCTATACTTAATTTATTTGAATTACGTATTATTATATTCAAACTGGAGTATATCAAGGGTCAATCTTGGGCCCACTCCTATTTGTAATATATACTTCGCTATTCTCCTTATCTCTAAAGTTCTGCACAGTACATACCTACGCAGATAACACTCAACTCTATCTTTCTTTTCCAGAACAAGACATTGAGGTTTCCTGCAATTGCATTAACAAAGATATTGAATCGGTAATAAATATATCCAGAATGTATTGCTTAACTGTTAATCCCACTAAATCCAAAATGCATCTATTTGGTCGCATTGCTACAAAAAACCGATCTCGTGATCACATTAAAATAAAAATTGGCAGTGAAGATCTCCGGCTAGAAAGTTGTGCCAAAAATTTAGGCATTCTCATTGACAAATCGTTCAAATTTAGCTCTCATATGTCCGATATTGCTAGAAAAGCTTATAGTATCTTAAAATGATTATATGCAAATAAAGATCTGTTGAACAAAAAAACTAAAAAATGCTTTGTGAGTCAATTGTTTCATCACATGCTAATTATGGAGACACATTTTATGGGCCATGTTTATTTAAATATGATGAGACAAGATTATAAATAATTCAGAATTCTTGCATTCGATTTATTTGTGGATTGCGCAGAAGGGATCACATTTCTTTACATTTAAAAACACTCGGATGGATGAATATGAATCAGAGACGTGCCTTACATGCTTGCACTTTATTTATGAAAACTATTAAAACTTATACACCCGCATATTTATATAACAATATAACTTTTAGAACTGACGTTCATAATATTGTAACGACACAGTCGTCTGAACATGAAATAACCCCGATAAATAATCAGAAAACAGAACACTACACGAGCCAAACTAGACAGAGTTGGGCACCCAGCACCGAGAGGGCAGCACCTTCGCCTTTCCGCTAATAACTTCACCAATACTACCAAAGCATACGTTCTGCGATATACCAGGCAAGCTCTACCTTACGTAGAATAACGATAGGAAGCTTCAACGGAAAATAACCGAAGTGTTGTACTATATTACGGAGCGTGTTGAGCCTGGAATTGTGAACACATAAACATCCCGCTTCTCGTTGACCCCTCGGTGTGCGTTGAACCCGAGGCTAGACGCTAAGCAAACCTGTATATCGGACGAAGTCCTTAAGCGTGTTGAGCTTAGGGCGGACGCCAACTACCCTAGGTCGAGCCCTGCAACGTGTTGAGCGCAGGACCGAGGCCTTCCCGATTAGCCGAAATTCCGGAGCGCGTTGAGCCCGGGACGGAAGCAAACTCCCGATCTCCGAGATCACGCTGTGCGTTTAACGCGGGATCTTGACCCTGACACACCCCTTTGGTTATAGGAACCTAGCGTCCCAGTGAGGAATCTGGACAACCGACAAGAATAATCCGCGACCCAATCCGACGACCACCCTAGAGGGACTGGCTGCCTCCAGGACAAATAAATCTTGTATATGTACTTATTGTACAGAGTTTTAGGTTTTAATTGTAAATATTTATTTTAGTTTGAATAAAGAAATATATCTAACCATCCAACCCCTTTTATGCTCTACCACACTGACGAACCCTTACAAATGGCACCCGAGTAGGTGTTACAATATTACCATTAGACACAAGTATAAACTGACTCCACCTATCCACAAAACCAAATTGTTTCAGGGCTCTTTTTCGTTTTATATAACCAGGCTACTAAATAGGATACCCAATTACTACTAAACATTTTTATTAAATAAATTTAAGTATACGGTTAAAATGGATTTAATTAATGGCAGGCTTAAACTAGACTAATGTTTTTGTTGTTTATTTTTTAACTATTTCAATGGATATTGTCTTGATGTGCTTGAACTCATTCGTTAATTTACATATTTGTGTACTTTTTTATATTTGTAGTTTTTTATTTGTAATTCACATAGTTGTGTACATTTGAAAGGTTGAGTGGATGAGCAGAGCTTGGCTAATTGCTACAAATTAGGTAAGCTCTGAACTCTGCCTTTTGACCACGTTTTGTAATGTAATTTTCAGTTGCTGTGAAAATTGTGTGGTCAATAACAGCGTGTTATTATTCCATTATGATCATTAATCATAATTATTTCACTCTTGACAATAACATATGTATTCAAAATGAAGGTTTACCAATGGGAAGCCCTATATCATCAATTTTGGCAAACGTTCCCATGGACAGTTTAGAAACAAAAATCTTTGAAAGTAATATTTTTATTTTGGTATAGATATGTAGATGACATATAAGCTTGTTTTATAGGTAGTGAACGAAAATCAAATATATTTTTCAACCACATTAATAGGTTACACCCAAAAATTAAATTTATATTAGAAGTTGAACAAAATAGTTCAAACAATTTTCTTGATTTAAAAATTCAAAGAGTTAATATTGTACTTAATTATTCAATTTACCGAAAACCAACACACACTGATGTGACTATTCCATATAGTTCCAATCTCCCCATGTCCCATAAACTAGCATAGCATTTTTAGTTCCTATGAACAAATGTAATTTTAATAGAGAGATTAATACAATTAAACAAATAGCTACATCCAACGGTTATTCATTACATATGATTAAAAACCTAATTAATAAAAAAGAGGAAAAAGTGGCATAAAAGTTAATATTTCCTAAACAAACTAAAGAAATAAAAACTTATTAAACCATCACATATGCAGGAAATATTTCTTATAATATTTCACAGATAATATCTTTAGCAACGAATACAACAATTTCTTTCAAAATAGAAAGTACCGTTAGTACAAAATTGTTAAATGTAAAAACAAAAATATCACCATTGAAGAAATCAGGTATATATAAACTTAAATGTCCAGAATGTAATGCAGCCTATTTGTGTCAGACGCTTAGAAATTTTGAAATACGATACAGTGAACACTTACGTGCATACATATTAAAACAACCAGATAAATCCCGTTACGCAAAACATCTACTTGACACCAATCATTCATTGACACCTAACAAAGAACTAGAAGTACTGTATGTTTGTGATAAGAAAGAAGAACTGGATTTTCTTGAAGAATTAGAAATTAGAAGGTACTTAAGAAACTGTCTACTTAAGCGATAATTGTAAAGATCAGCAGATATAGTTTTCCTGGTTTTCTATATCATTTCACAGTTATACTGATATTAATTGGGAAAAATGATATCCAAGATATCCCCATAGGGGTAATGATATATAAGCTTTAATATTTGTATTATCATATCTTCTCTTTTTTTTATTTACATATATTAAGTCAATCACTTCTTGGTCTAGCCAAAAATAACTATTGAACATCAGGTAGGCATCAAATGAAATGTAACTTCTGTCATTCTGACGATGATATTTAATATCGAAATAATTGTCAATTTTTTTAGAATTTTCAACATTTTTTCAATATATTGTGGACTTAGCTAGAAACAGTAAGTTTCATTTAAAACACCAATTTTCATTGAATTCATATTTTAGAAGGACCAATAAAACAGGGTGATCCAATGGAATCATGCTCTACAAGTACACCTAAAAGAACTAAAGATTCCACCAACAACACAAATATTAACAAGCACTTCCTATAAGCATGGCGAAGAAGAAATATCTTCTGAAACTATGCAAGAACCTTACCATACCGAAAGCGTATCACGGTTAGTTTCCGGGATTATCAACATTATCGGGCATTACAGACAGAATACGGAAACCATATGTACAAGATAGTCCGATGAGGAAGAATAATAATTTTTATTATCAATAATTGAAAGAAGTTAATTCAGTTAGTTCGTTCGATAACTTTTCCAAGTTTCTATTTTGCTTCTGGCAAAACTTATTAACTGAAAATTTGTTATAACTATGATTCTAAATCAAGTTTTTTTATCAAAATCGTGATAATGTATTAATTTAAAGTGTTATTATGCGATTCTCAGATATATTCTGTCAAATGAAAAATAACAAAAATTAATCGTAGTTTCACATATTTCGTCGATAATAATAGTATTATTATAATTTTTTTTTGTCACGTGTTTCCACGGTGTGTCTTGCATCCGGTGGGGTGAGTCACAAGACGTACAAGCGTAATGCATATTTTAATTATCTTTTGCAGGTTTATTCAGGACTTTACGGACGATGTTACAAGTTCCCAATATTGCGGCTTTTTGCAGTTCCTTATGTACTCCGAAAGGTAAGTTTAGTACTTCCAGGTGTTTTCTTAGCTTAGACAATTGGGATTGTGCGCACGGTCTCTGCCTGCCATGTCTCCTTCATATCTTCCGATAAAGGTAGGTATTTATCTTGTTTTCCTTTTTCTTTTTCAAATACGTTTGCGGGAGCAGGAACGGATATTTCAATTGATGAAATTTTTTTCTTCTCTTTATCGTATAGAACAATATCCGGTCTGTTGTGCGTTACTTCCCGATCCGTCTGGATTTCTCTGTCCCAATATACTAAAAAACCATCATTCCCTGTTACTTTCTTCGGGTTACATCTGTAATACGGTTTAGTTCGTTCTCTAGTCCCAATCTGTTGCAGATTTCGGCATGAATAATTTTTGCGATGTTATTGTGTCTATTTGTGTATTCACGCGAAGCAAGAACCTCACACGAGCTTATTATATGTTCTATATTTTCGTGACCTTTGTTACACATGCGACATCTGTTGGTGTTGATGCTTTCGTCCTTCACTATGTGAATTATTATTATTATTATTATTATCTTCACACTTGTACGTGGTTGGTGGTAGCAGTTTCTACCGGACGCAGTTGCATCAAGGTATAAACCTACTTAATTAGGGGGTTAGTGTTCTTCGGACAATTGCAGTTGTTCCCAGAATTACTGCTTTTTGCATCAAACGACAGATATGTCGGATATGCTAAGCTCTTCCAGGTGTTTAGTTACTTTAACGTGCACTAAGCCATTTGCAGAAATTATGAATGGTTTGATCTCTACCTTTCTTAAATTCTATAAATCTCTTACCTCATCTGCTAGCGGACGATATCGCATTATCTTGTCTTTGTAAGCTTTCCCCAGCTTATTATGTAGTGGGACCGAAGAATCAATAATGATCGCAGATTTGCTGTTTCTATCTAGCACGATCATGTCCGGTTTGTTGTGTTGAACTTCTCGGTCTGTTCTCATCAAAGTATCCCAATAGACTTTATAGTGCTCATTTTCAACTAGACTTAACGGTTGATGTTTGTACCCTGGTGCTTTTCCTGTTTTTAGATTTAATCTTTGGGTCACAGCGAGATTTAGTTCCTTTCCCATATTGTTGTGTCTACTCAGGTGAGCGGTGGGGGCTAATTGGGTGCAGGCTGATATTATGTGCTGGATCGTCTCCTGTTCCTTATTACAGAGTCTACAGTGGCGGTTTGGGATGTCCATCTTAATGATATATTTCTGGTGGCAACGCGTTGCCACCACTTGGTCCTGGATTGCATGTAGTGCGCCTTCGGTTTCCGCAAACAAGTACCCCGTCATAAGGTAAGTATTCGTTTCTCTGGAATCTGCATCTTCCTGGTGCAGTGAGTTGTAATATCTGCCATGTAACACTTTTACCTGCCAAGTTTCCCTAATTTTATTGATGCAGTCATTTTCCCTATCAGGTTCCCCGTCGGCGAGGTTTATTGCCGGATATCCATCATCAACTGTAACTAGGCATCTGAATAGAGGTAAGTTCTTATTTTTAAAATATCCTCTCAGTTTTTGAGTTTCATCCACTAACATGCTCTCGAGATTAGTCAGTCCACGGCCAACTTCTTTCCTGGGTATATACAATCGCTCCACCCCAGATTTTGGATGGTGTAGGCGAAATTTTGTGAGCGTTGTACGTACTTGTCGGTCTATTTGTTGTATTAATATTATTACTATTATTATTATTAGACAAATTGAAATGTTAATTAAACTGAAACATCTGTTCAGAAGTCTTCGTATACGCCACACTGTGGCGCTTCTCATCTTGTTTATTCTGTACATTCCTCAATTTAGATGATAACAAAGTTGAAATGATGTATTTTTTTTATCTGTTGAATCATTGGAAATTAATATCCAAAGACTTTCAACGTTCCCTATATCCATTAAAACTAGACTCATGGTCGAATAATACATCCACATACTTATAATTCTGGTAATCGTAAAATTAACATCCTCAGGTCTTTTTCGTCAATCTCCCCTATTCACAAAAGATAAGGCATTATTCGCGCGAAGAATATTCATTCGCTGGTTTTACTAGAGGAGACTGCATCTGACTTGCAAATTACAGTTCTTACTTTTATATTGATGGCGTAAACTAGGAGAATAAAGCTGAACTTAAGTCGACATACAAATATGAGAAAATATAGATATGAGAGAGTCGAGATTAAATTATGTTTGGAAGACGATGAGCTGCTTAACATTTTCTGTGAACAAAACATCTCAGAGCTTGAAATTATTGAAACGACAGCTTGGATTATATAATTTTCTAAAAGGAGTGATAATTCACGAATTTTTCTGCAAAATACAGGGTGTCCCGCATAAGAACCGACACAGAGCAGTTGCGTATTTATAGGGTACCCTAAAATATGACCATTGTGAGTAATTTACGTCTATACCAAGTTACATTCCTGAGGAGTTATAGGGCCTCAAATTGGGGCCCAAAATTTCGAGAAAAATTAATTTCTTCGCAACCCTTTAACTTAAAAATTCCAAATTTGGTACACTGTATCAGACTGTCAAGAGCAATTAAGTAATGGTAAGTAGAAGGCGATCGAACCATTCTGGGGAGTTAATTAGGGGTGGCCTAACATTAAAATTTCACAGAATTTTTTATCTGTTATTTGATTTGAAAATTTCTATTTTTATACCATGAATAACTTAATTCTCAAACTTTTTTTACTCGTGTAACTTTGCAAACAACTTTTTCATTTTAAAGGAAAAATCGAATAACCAAAGACATGTTTTCAACAATGTTATTTGAAAAGTTACAAAAAAGTCAAGAGTTGGCTATGAATTTCACAAAATGAGAATTTTCCACTAATTTAAAACAAATTATAACAATATACTCACTACAAGAACTGAATTCCAAATTTGATTGTATTGTATTGTATTTGATGTATACATTCAACTCTTGACTTTTTTGTAACTTTTTGGATAACATTGGTGAAAATATGTCTGTGGTTATTCGATTTTTCCTTGAAAATGACAAAGTTTTCTGCAAAATTACAAGAGTAAAAAAAGTTTAAGAATCAAGTTATCCAAGGAATGGAAATGAAAAATTTTCAATCAAAAAAGAGTTAAAAAAAATTCTGTGAAATTTTATGGTTAAGTCACCCCTAATAAACTCGTCAGAATGATTCTATCGCCATCTACTTATCAGTACTCGATGCTCTTAAGAGTCTCATACAGTGTACCAAATTTGGCCTTTTCAACGTAAAGGGTTGCATAGATATTGATTTTTTTCGAAATTGTGGGCCCCACTTTGAGACCCTATAACTCCTCAGTGATGCAACTTGGTATAGAGGTAAATTCCCCCAATCGTCATATTTTGGGCTCCCTTATACGTCTCTCCTCTGTGTCGGTTCTTATGCGGGACACCCTGCATAATGGCTTTTTCATTTACTTTGTTGGAACACAAACTTTATTCAGAACTCTATATCAACAGTTTGTGGAGTTGAACTGCAGTAGGCACAAGTTGCAAAGTGCAACACGTATTCTATACATTTCTCTGTAATCTTGACTTCACGAAATTTTGATTGTTTCCAATATAACATAACCTAAATTTTAATTTATCGAATTAACTCATCAAATTATGAAATTAACTGTTTCGACTCTTACTTCATAGCATCTACCCTTCTTACTTTTTTAAATGAAACTTCCTGATTCTAGATAATTCCGCAATATATTGAAAAAAATTATAATTTTTTTAAGAAATTTGACAATTGTTTCGATATTAAATATTATCGTCAGAATGACAGAAGTTACATTCCATTAGAAGACTACATGATGTTTAATAATTATTTTTGGCTAGACCTTGTGATTGACTTAATATATGATATTAAAAAAAAAGAAGAATTTATGATATTAGAAACATGAAAGCGTGGATATTATTAGCCCTATGGGGATATCCTGGATATATTTTCCCAATTAAGATCACTATAACTGTGCAATGATATAGAAAATCAGAAAAACTATATTTGCTGGTCTTTACAATTATCACTCAAGAAGACAGTTTAAAAGTGGATAACTCCCTAGATTCATTTGTTCATTGACAACTTGATACTGTGGGTTTCTTAAGTGTCTTCTATTTTCTAATTCTTCAAGGAAATCCAGTTTTTGTTTCTTATCACAAGAATTCATACACTTCGATAATCAATTAACTCACCCAACTGTGATATAAAATACGAAATATTGATAATTTTAATACTGATTAAAAATCTATGAACAGAGGCACCGTCACATTATGATGAATATTACCTCTTTCTAGTAAACAATAACAGATAATTTTGCGATGAAAAAATCATCATTCCGGAAATTTGTTATGTTAATTTTAGTATACAGAATATTAATAAGTGATGAATACGTGGAAATTTCTAATGTATCCCAAATTATGGTCAACCAGATTAAATACAGTCGTCATGCAATAGAATAAACTGCAATTTCCATTTATAAATCATGATTGTCACAAATTATAGCACACCTCATGTAAATTCATCAACACAGTTATTAATTGTTTCATATTTTACCGTTACTGCGATAATCAATATATTGTTACGAAACAGCACACTGGTATAGTCCCTGAATCCGATTCGGTCTAAACTATGAAATGAAAGTTAAAATTGCGCAGGGATTTCTTAGAACTGTTTACGATTACGACCAGTCTTATCTAGAAAATACCAGAGACCCAATTGTTTTTGTGTGAGCCGTAACCGTAATCTAGAATTATCTGTTGAAAAAGACACCAATATATAAAGGACCGACCAGCGAGAGAGTCAGTTGATAATACATATATATTTATATAAATATATATATATATATATATATATATATATTTAGTTAACATACAAGGTGGGCTCCTCCCATGTTAAATCTGAGGTATAAATGAGCTCCGCGGTAAAATGGGCTCCGATATACGGAGCCCAGTTTACCAAGTCTAAAAAAAGCATCAGATAACTCATATTCATGTCTAGATTGATTTGGCATAATTTTTAGAAGGAGCTAGTTTTGGCCGTTTTCGTGAATTTGTATATTTTCGTAGTGCGCGTGTATATTTCTAGATGGCGATATGTTGAAAACTTGATATACATTTTTTGTTATATTTCTAGGTATAAGTAGGATCCGATAACTTTGGCACCACTGCAGTTGAGTACCCCATCACTGTAGCGGTCAGAGTGAGCTCCTTCTAATATTATTCTACTAAATTGGTAAAGAATGACATCATCGGTTATTTCTTGTTACAGTGAAAGTATTATTCAAGAAAATCAAAGCTACGAGTCTATTTTTAAATATATATTTAGGAATGAGATACGTATACCATGCAAGGGCTCTCAAGTAATTTGACATTTCAAACGATTCGGTAACGGGAGCTTTGGAGTTGGCTGTTTTTTGTTTTAGATATGAATGCAAATTATAATTACTCTAATTCATTAAGATAACATAACTCTGTTATTTTGAATCTTGAAAGTAATTTTAATAAAAATATTCAAAACGTTTCAATTACATTGTAGATCTTATTGACTCTAGGCTATAACAATTTTTATTATATTGTACATAGAAAGTGTGAAATTAATAATCTACTTTTTCGTCTTATGATTTTACTGATTTAATACATAAGTTCTTCTGGAATTTAAAAATGGCTCAGTAATCACGACGTTTATTTCATTGGCTTTTTGTTCCTATTTAGGTTTGAGTTCAATTTGTCATATATATTTTTTGTTTCCTTATGTTTATAGATTATATCTACCGGCTTTAATTTTATGACAAGATAGACTGAATGAATATAACCAAATATTACGATAATTATATATAGAGACTGTTAGACGATACCAAGGAAGAGGGACAATTACCTAAGCTGAAGCCTTCGGATATCCTAAAAATTTTATAGGAAATACTCTAGTTTCTCAGACTTTCCTCAGGTACTAAGTAGAAAAAAGGAGGCATAATAGATCTCTTACGTCTCAGTGAATGTAACCCCAGTAAACATTCATACGTACACGATACCAAAAATTATTTACTAAATATATCTAGTTTGCGTCCTAACTGAGCTAGAGTTTTTTTCCAATTCTAGCTTTTATTTCCTGTACACATACGATGTAAACTTCAAAATTCTTTTACGCGATTTTCGTTTTTTTCAAATAATTTTCATGCTAGCATTTTCAGTTGGCGTCCTGAAATTATGAGAATTTTAAGTGTTCAAAAACAACAAAAATTCAATTTGTTTATAAATACCATAACAAACATTATACTTGTTCAGTCCAAGTATATTTTAAGAGCTACAAACTTATCATGCTTAGCAACACTGATTCTTAAAATGGGAAATACTAAGAACAAACTATTAATTTCTGAAGGTTAGCATCCAAATTATAGTATGATCTTGATAAACACTCTTCTGTTTTTGTTGATTCGACATAATTTTGGGAATACTAATCTAATTAAAAATCGAGAGCCTCCGCTCGAGGGCTTTGATAAATTGACTATTAATACATTCCATTGACCAATGAAATTTCATAAATTTTAAAACAAACCAATCGGAAATAAATAATAGCGACTATTGCACTTAAGCAAATATTAGCGACTACAGAAATAGTAACTTTCATTTGGAAACGTTGAATATAACTTCAAATGATTCTGACAATTTTGGCAGTAATTAAATTGTCATATCATAATAGAATTTGTCCACGGCTGTTTAACAATTGATAATGTACACATATTACGTGTGGAGCTTCCTAAGAATGATGACGTTCGTTATTCACTAGTCAATAATAAGTATTGATAATCAACAAATCCCAGACAGGCCGTCGCAGGGCGAGTTCCCGCGACTACAATACAGCTGATAGCTAGTATTTTAATTATTATACTGAACTAAAATTACCAGAAAGTTTAATATGGAAAACGAATCAGACGGTGAAATGAATGTTACCCCGCCGAACATAAGGAAAGCAGCACAAATATGTAGACTCATTAGCTTGTACCCGCGACTTCGTCGACGTAGATCGTCAAATTAAATGTTATGCTTATATGTAACTTATCTTGCTGCAAAAAATTCGTTGTTTTTTAATTCAAACAAATTCAATATTTAAAACGAAACAAAGTGGAATTTTATTATTATATATTATTGTGAATTTAAATAAATTTTTGCAATTATACATATCCACACATGTAGTAGTGTGTGCGAAACATAAATTTAGTTCACCTCGTAAGTTTAAAAAACTTCAAAACTGTGTACATTTTTTAACTTTACTACTTCATATTTAGCAAACTAGGGTGAATATAACATACCAAAGTCCCAAAAAATGGACGCTTCTTTGCATAAAACAGCGCGATGTCTTTTCAGTATATATAGCAGTTATTTTGGGCTCCAGTGGAGTACAAGCATCTACTGTACAAGGCACGTGGCTAGAAACAATTATTGTATAATTGTTATCTGTATTGTGTGAGGATGTCCACGATGACATTTCGATTTAAGAGAATATTAAGTTTGGCTTTAAATTGGGTTTCACATTGTAAGTATTTTTACAAAGTTTAATTTATATGATAGTGTGTGATGACAAATAATGTTTATATTATTACTTTTAGAAAATAAGTCAATTTTTCTGGAACATTTTTACATTGTTTTTAAGCTAAACAAAAGTCATCATATAACACATCCATAATGTTTTTGAAATAGTATTATTTTTGTGGAAGATTAAAGTACCATATAAAATCTGCTATTACAAAGCTGGTCAGAATTAAATACATTGATAAAATATCCAATAATATCCAATGGAAAACAAAATATTTTACTTCTTAAAACTTTTCCACATCGAGTCTACAACTAAGATGGGACGGCTGGCTGTATCTGAAGAACCCATAATCGTTGATAGAGAAATTACTGAAAATTGGATTTAAATTAAAGTATTATGTATTATGAAATATCAACAATACCTCTTTTGTTATCATCAATCAATTCTAAATTATTTAGAATAAAAACTCCTAAAATAATTGGTGTACGGAAGGACAAAATAAATGAATGATTATAACCCGTTTATTTCAATAGAATTTGACAAAATTGGTTGATTTTTTACCAAATGAATAACAAATCGGATAGTTTCAAATCTCTTTACGGAGATATCCAAAAATTTCATCATTTCAGTTCAAAAGGTTTAACAAGGTATTTAATTTCTATAGTGATAAAGTGAAACAGAATTTTAATTTTTCTTCGACCACGAGATAATTTTAACAAATTATGTAGCATCTGTATATGCTTTTTATAGGGTGTTCCATTTAGAATTGTCCATATGGTAACTATACCTCCTTACCGATACCCAGAAAGTTTTATTATAAATATTATAAAACGATTTAATTCCGTTGTTTTGACACCTTCCAATATTTTTGTGCGTACTTGGCACACAATTGACATATGGATTTAGTGGTAACATATTTCCGCTATAACCAGAGGCGTCCAGTAGGATAGAATAAAAATAATAGTTTCTAATGTATATCACCTTAGAGTGACAATTTGATAAACACCAATATGAAAAGATCAGTTGAGATGGAATCAACTAAAACTTATAAATTTCATAACCAAATTAGCAAAATAGTGTTGACTAGTGCGAAATAAGAGATAAAATTAAATAAGGTATTATAAACATTCCATTTAATCTCGAATAACTTGAAAACTTCGTACTGTATCGCAGAAAGTAACGGAGTATCGAAAAAACATGTTGAAATCATTTTTACGATAGTGGCGTAGATTGTAGGGGGGAATAGAAGTATTTATCCCTACCGCATACCTCTAGTGATAGAGGAAAATTATATTATACCACTAATTGAAGTATCCCAATATATAAAAAGTGGAAGGTGTAAAAACAATGGACTACAATCATTTAAAATATTTATGATATAACACCCTAGATCTCAGTAAGAAGGAATATTTTACTGAAGTGTTCTCGAATCTTCATATTTTGTGCTGTTTCTCCAGTTACTATATGGACAATTGTTAATGAACCACCCTGTATAAATATGACTGTTGTACAAGTGAAAAACACCATTTTTTACGATAACGTCAGAATTTTACTAAATTATGTTAAATCTGACGTTTTTACGTAGATGTGAGAGGTTCTGTGTTTGCTTGTATTTAGTTTATGCTTTAATTACCTAGAACGATCGGAATAACCAATTTAGTAAAGAAAATGAAAAACGGTTACCTGAACTTTTATAAGTGAGAATGATAAAAAGATCTATGATAACCCTGAAAAATATGGTGGGTTAAGGGTTGATGTATGCGGTTGGAAAGGAATGAAAAATGGTATTCCTGCTATTTACAGTGAAAGGTAAAGTCGTACGAATAAATATCCAGTGGAATAATTGTAGATACTAAGAAAATCTACAATTCTTCAAACACATGCTATAATTTCCTTTTTCTGTGTAGTTTCAATTAAGTATACGAGTATGTACACTATTTCATATCCCAAATGAAATTATTCTAGTGAAAACAATTAATAAGCTTGCGAGATATTTATTTTTTCTGGTCGGAAATACTTTGTTGAAGAAAATTGAGCTGTGAAATATCATGGTACACAGTAACCATAAACATCCGTCTTAAGCGCAACAAAGCGGTAAAATAAAAGGTACTTTGAATATAGGGCGTAGAAAAATGACTGTTAATATACAAATAATTATTTTTTATTAAATAATAAAGACAAAAAAATCTCGAAAACCATTACATTCAGGCATAGGGAAATGTTAAGAATATATGGTTGAAATCTAATATAGAATTGAGGCGACAAAAAAATATGTTTACCATTTAAATTAATCATTATCCAAAATTTACGTTAATTATTCTTCACCCTGTATAAAAAATTAAACACGTTTTTCTGGGAAATTATTGAGTTACCTAACAGTGACCGATGTAGATGGTGGAAATTGAATAATTATAATTTATCATCAAATTTATAGTTTATAAATAACAGTCAAACGGGAATGTCCGTAATAAAATTATTATTATCTCGCCATGAGACTAAAGTATATTACTTTGTCATAATAAGTTGTTGATTATTATATCAGCAATTTAGAAAGTTAAAAATATACTAGGTGTTTTATTTGGAATAACGAAGTGGACTGCAACATTAGTATGAGTATGTAGCAAATAAATCATAATATATTAGGGGTAAGCTGTTTACTTAATAGCCGATAAATATTGAACAGTTTGTTCATAACTACTATAGATGAGAATATTTTCTTGATTCATACTTTTTTCATTAGTCGGGTTTCAGTTTTTGAGTTAACTTTTTATTACGTATGCGATTACATCCTCTAGCGGTTACTTTCAATATACTTTTTTAATTTTGAAATGTAGAGTCATGGGTTATCTGTTTACAGAATCCAGCAGGCATCTTTTAAAGTTTCTTTCTAATAATTCAAACAGAGAAAACAATCTTTTTGACTCATCACAGCGTATCACGATCCCACAAAATAAAGTGCCGTTGACAAGCTATGCCGTTTTACAAAACTCTTTCTTGGATTTCCACTACAATTCCAAAAATGAAGTCGTAACACGTGATTTAACACTGGGAGATTCTACGTTTTAAAAAAATAACGATTCACATATAGAACTGATGTCGTTTTCATTTGAACTTGATCCAGTATGTTCTTTCATATTCGAAAATAATTCATCACTTAAAAAGTAAAACATACAGCACTGGATAGTTCAACAGAAAAAACCTAACCTCTTGGTTCTGATTAATTTGATGTTCAAAGTTTTTTATTCTTAGACAAGGGTTCAAAGCTACGAAAACACGCTTTGGATCAAATTCGACGTCATGGAGATTTTGTAACGATATAATTCCGATTAACGAAAACAAGAAAAGCAATGTGAACCATAGTATTTCTTGTAAATTGTGCAAAAGGTTTATTATTTATATAAAAAGTCTTCAAGGCGGCACGTAAAAAAATGCCCTTCGAATCCTGATCCCAAAAAACCATTAAGATCACAAATCGAAGGTGAAACGGTTATGGCTGGTCCTTTATGCCTAAGACTGAGCGGAGCTCTAAACACGCTGACAGATATTTCTCTTATTGTTAAAAAAGACCTAACAATATGTACGATACAAGCCGTGAAATTGGAAAGTAGCGGTTTATCGAAGGTACTATTTCGTTTTGGTAAGCCTTTTTATTATTAATATTTTGCAGGGCTGTTAATCGTTACCCATGCGGCATTAGTTTTAGACTGATTTTTGACCCAAAAATATGGATAGTTATAGGGTTAGTGAAAAAATATTTGAAATGAAATTCTTACTAGCTCTTATTTTTTGCCATTTTCTGCAATACTATTTCATACAGTGTGAGACAAAATATAGAGGACGATAAATATTACGAAATTGCGATAATCTTATAAATGATCCTATATTAAGAAATTTCGTCGGTATATTTCTGCATTTTTGTATTATTACTGTTAGTATTGTTACTTGTTAAATTCTTCTATTTTTGAGATATACATTTTTAAAGTTAGTGCCAATCAGGATCTTATTCATGTCAATAATTACCGTGTAATACAAAATAGATAATATACTTAACTTCTTGTATATTATACAACTGTATAAATGAATAAAAAGAGGCAGGTATTTAATGGATATTTTCAAAATAACATGCTAAATATATACAGTGGCTTTTTAATTTTTTTATACTATATAACTGATATTCAATGGCTATGTGTAAAGCAATTCTGCGGGTATGTTCATTAACGATTTTAGCCACAATTCTTAAATGTTTTAGTTTTTGACACAGGAGCTATCGAGAACCCATTTATTTCACAGTTGATCACTAGTACAAATAAAACAATTTTAAAAAACGGTTAATTAATTCAATAATGGATTCGAATCACTGAATATCACTTAAAAAAATACCTTTGTTATGTGTTGAGCATGTTAATTTAAAAATACCCATGAATTACTTATATAATATATTTAAGAACACTCTGTATAAATAGGTATATTTTTATATTATTGTGTGATCTACAATAACTGCATCTAAAATATATTTTCTGTGTTTTATTATACGGGGAATTATCATAACAAAGTCCTAATTGTTCATGACTTTAAAAATGTATATTTTAAAAACTGATCATAGGTAAATCTAAAGAATTCAACACTTTCATTGAGTACTACAGACATTAACCACCAGTCTTAGAATTAATCCTATCAGCAATTTAAGTAACTAGATCGAGTACAAATGTATATCAAGTTTTCAAAGAAAGATACCAGTCGCCACTTTCCATAAAAAGTGCAGGGTCCTTATTCGGATCAACTATTAATACAAAAAGAATTATGTGTGCATAAAATGGGAAGGAGAAGGTAGCATATACTTGTAAATGCATCAATCAATAATGTGAATGTATATTTCCATAAAAATATATAATATAAGCTAGACTATTGAGCTTATTTTCGTCAACAGGTTTTTATATGATATGAAAATATTATAATTTATAGGTATCATTACTTTTTCACTCTCTCATGTTATAAACAATCTCAGTCTCTTTAATATAAGTTAATTGTTTTTCATTTATAATTTTTATTTCTCATAGTTGTTGTTGTTCAAATTAACAATTGCAGTCTCAGATTAAAATTTCTTACTAAGAAAGCCGATTGCAATCGTTTTATAGAATGTCAATACCTAACTGGCAATTATACTTTTGATTGTATGTATTAACAGGCCGATAGTATATGTGGCATCGCCGCAAGGAGTCCATATTACCTGAAATGTATCATATACGGAGCCTACCTTGCTTTTAAAGTATGGAAATATACACCAACGGAGCCTACCATAACCGCTACATATAACGGATGACAATACGACGTCAACTTATATAGTGGTATACATGAAGTATACGCTAGGAGCCCAAACTAGACTACAGGTATAACGGAGTCCACAATAGCCTGCAACAGTATATATATATATATATATATATATATATATATATATATATATATATATATATATATATATATATATATATACATATATTAGTTCAAGTGCATGTAGTATGAATTAGTGAATAGTGTAGTGAATAAATAAATTAAGTTAGTAGACATAACGTGTGTGTTCAAAGTTTATCCCACCCGTTTACCGTTTAAATAAATAAGAAAAACAATACATTGGTGTAAGAAGTGGGTTAATATAAATAAATTGCTACGTAAAAATGGCCAAGAGACTATGTGACCTGAAAGTGCGGAACTAAGAGCAGAATTGGAAGATCGTGAGTTCGAAAAGTCCGGTAAGAAAAGTGAATTCGTAGAAAGACTTAAAGTGGCACTGGAAAATGACGGCTTTGATAGAGAAACAGTTTAGTTTAATGACGAGGCTTCCACCTTAATCTCGTCAATTTCTTCTAAGATTTCTGCTAACATGGACGAGAAGATTTCTGCCATGGAAGAGAACATGGACGAAAAGATTTCTAATATGAAGAAAGATATTTCTGCCATGGAAGAGAAAATTTCAACGAATGTGAAAAACGATATTTCTGCTATGAAGACCGATATTTCTGCCATGGGAGAGAAAATTTCGACGAATATGATAAACGATATTTCTTCTATGAAGAACGACATTTCTGCTAATATTAACGACAAGATTTCAGCTTTGAAGAACGATACATCTGCCGATATCTTATTACTGAAAAACGACATTGCCGCTGACGTTGAAAATTAAATTTCGTCTCTAAAATCTGAAATCGAGAATAATATGTCAACGATGGACGAGAAAATCGAGAATAAAATGTTAACGATGGATGAGGAAATCAAGAATAAGATTACAACGATGGACGAGAACATTGAGATTAAGATTGCAACGATGGACGAGAAGATTAGGAATAAGATGACAACGATGGACGAGGAAATCAAGGAGTTAGGAAAAAAGATGACGGATATAAGAACTCAAGACACGCAAGCGGACGAAAAGAAGACCCAGCAAACGAAACCTTGCGAGACAGAAACACACCCTAAGTTAGAAGACATTAGCAGTTTTATCCGAGTCAAGGCTCCAACGTTCGATGGAAAAATGTCCTGGACCAATTATGTGAAACAGTTTGAAGCAGCCGCTGGAGTGAATAATTGGTCCGATAAGGAAAAAGCAGTGAACCTAACTATAGCGAAGAAGATGACGATGACAAACTTGACCAGATCGTTGACTTGTTGAAAGGTATGGCAGACAAGAAGCCGAAGAAGATCAAATGCCGGGCGTGTGGCGAGCTCTATCACGTACGCAGTCCGTCTAATGGCCCCAAGACTTCTTCAATCCAAGAACTCCAGTTACAGGGTAAATCAGACAGGGGTGAACATCCAGCTGATGATGTAACGAGTTTCTCGTTACTGAAAGTTACCTTGTGTCACAGAGTGTACTTTCATTTTTGTCACTGAGTATATTTATTTTATATTATATATCGTTCGGTATGTATTTTGGCCTCTGTATAAAAGAATCAATTTGTAGTTTATGTCACCGAGTATATATTTATTTCATATTATATATCACCCGTTATGTATTTTGGCCTCTGTATACAAATTACTTTGTAGTTTAAGGCGCCGAGTATATGTTCAAAACATTTCAGCTATAAGATTTATAACTATTTTAGGTGTCAAAAGGACATTATTATTTACTTTCTAGTTTCTGGGTGGAAATAGTTTTGTACATAAGAGATATAGTTATTTTAAGTTCCATTAACATTTTTATTTTTACTGTCTAGTTCCCGTGGGGAAATTATTTATTGCATATAAAATGTTTATTCCGGCTGAGATCACCGAAATTTCAGATATTGGTTCCGCCACTGCCATACGATACAGTGAGTAGCGCGC
Organism: Galeruca laticollis; assembly: GCA_963921935.1. NCBI lineage: Eukaryota > Metazoa > Arthropoda > Insecta > Coleoptera > Chrysomelidae > Galeruca > Galeruca laticollis. The sequence goes on along the minus strand of OY998179.1, from coordinate 133,199,789 downwards.
AGGTCGAACTAATCGAGGAGGTGGAAAGTGTAAGGCATATGCGAAAGAGTCGAGTCGGGTGTAGGTAGTGAGTTGAGTAGATTCTTAGACGACAGTCACCGTAAATACCGTTCCGCCGAACCGTATTTTTGGTTTTTCTTTTCACTGTTTCTTTTAAAATTTAATAATTTTTCTGAAGGTCACTTTTGGCGTATAAATACCACAAGAATTTGATAATTGTTGAAGGTAAGAAGTTTTTAATTATAACGGTTCGAAATTAGGTGGTCTTTTCAATCACAAATCTAGTATATTCATTGTATTTATTTTTCGTATTTTGAAAATTTAATAATTTCTTTTGAGTTTTCTTTTGGTGTATAAGTACCACGAGAATTTGGTTGTTGTAGAATGTAAGAAGTTTAATTATAACGGTTCGAAATTAAGTGGTCTTTTCAATCACAAAGCTAGTATATTCATTGTGCTTATTTTCCGTGTTTTAACCATAAGTTGGAACATCTTGGCATAACCGGAGTCCGGACTTTTCTTGATCTGTACTTTAATTTTTTTCCGTGAAGAGGTTTAGATTGAAATATCAGGGAGCGCCAGGCATACATATCCGCTAGGGCTTTCTAATATTTTGAATCGATAACCCCAATTAATTTAGTAATTTGCAACCCCCATCTTTTCTAATTATTTCCTTTCAATTTTCCGTGAAGAGGTTTGGATTGAAATATCAGGGAGCGCCAGGCATACATATCCGCTAGGGCTTTCTAATATTTCAAATCAACATCCCCAATTACTTAGTAATTTGCAACCCCGGTCTTTTCTAGTTATTTTTCTTTCAATTTTCCGTGAAGAGGTTTGGATTGAAATATCAGGGAGCGCCAGGCATACATATCCGCTAGGGCTTTCTAATATTTTAAATCGACAAACTCAATAATTTGATAAATCACACCCCCGGTATTTTCCAGTTATTCTTTCTCATTTTCCCGTGGAGAGGTTTCGATTGAAATATCAGGTGGCGCCAGGCATACATATCCGCTAGGGCTTTCTAATATTTTAAATCAACAACCCTAATAATTTAATAAATCACACCCCCGGTATTTTCTAGTTATTCTCTTTCATTTTTCCGTGGAGAGGTTTCGATTGAAATATCAGGTAGCGCCAGGCATACATATCCGCTAGGGCTTCCTAATATTTTAAATCAACAACCCCAATAATTTAATAAGTCACACCCCCGGTATTCTCTAGTTATTCTCTTTCATTTTTCCGTTGAGAGGTTTCGATTGAAATATCAAGTAGCGCCAGGCATACATATCCGCTAGGGCTTCCTAATATTTTAAATCAACAACCCCAATAATTTAATGAATCACACCCCCGGTATTTTATAGTTGTTCTCTCTCATTTGTCCGTGGAGAGGTTTCGATTGAAATATCAGGTAGCGCCAGGCATACATATCCGCTAGGGCTTCCTAATATTTTAAATTAACAACCCCAATAATTTAATAAATCACACCCCCGGTATTTTCTAGTTGTTCTCTCTCATTTTTCCATGGAGAGGTTTCGATTGAAATATCAGGTAACGCCAGGCATACATATCCGCTAGGGATTCCTAATATTTTAAATCAACAACCCCAATAATTTGATAAATCACACCCCCGGTATTTCCTAGTTATTCTCTTTCATTTTTCCGTGGAGAGGTTTCGATTGAAATATCAGGTAGCGTCAGGCATACATATCCGCTAGGGATTTCTAATATTTTAAATCGACAACCCCAATAATTTAATAAATCACACCCCCGGTATTTTCTAGATATTCTCTTTCATTTTTCCGTGGAGAGATTTCGATTGAAATATCAGGTAGCGCCAGGCATACATATCCGCTAGGGCTTCCTAATATTTTAAATCAACAACCCCAATAATTTAATAAATCACACCCCCGGTATTTTCTAGTTATACTCTTTCATTTTTCCGTGGAGAGGTTTCGATTGAAATATCAGGAAGCGTCAGGCATACATATCCGCTAGGGATTCCTAATATTTTAAATCCAGATTCCCAATAATTTAATAAGTCACACCCCCGGTATTTCCTAGTTATTCTCTTTCATTTTTCCGTGGGGAGGTTTCGATTGAAATATCAGGTAGCGCGAGGCATACATATCCGCTAGGGCTTCCTAATATTTTAAATCAACAACCCCAATAATTTAATAAATCACACCCCCGGTATTTTCTAGTTATTCTCTTTCATTTTTTGGTGGAGAGGTTTCGATTGAAATATCAGGTAGCGCCAGGCATACATATCCGCTAGTGCTTCCTAATATTTTTAATCAACAACCCCAATAAATTAATAAATCACACCTCCGGTATTTTATAGTTGTTCTCTCTCATTTTTCCGTGGAGAGGTTTCGATTGAAATATCAGGTAGCGCCAGGCATACATATCCGCTAGGGCTTCCTAATATTTTAAATCAACAACCCCAATAATTTAATAAATCACACCCCCGGTATTTTCTAGTGGTTCTCTTTCATTTTTCCGTGGAGAGGTTTCGATTGAAATATCAGGTAGCGCCAGGCATACATATCCGCTAGGGTTTCCTAATATTTTAAATCAACAATCCCTATAATTTAATAAATCACACCCCCGGTATTTTCTAGTTATCCTCTTTCATTTTTCCGTGGAGAGGTTTCGATTGAAATATCAGGTAGCGTCAGGCATACAAATCCGCTAGGGCTTTCTAATATTTTAAATCAACAACCCCAATAATTTAATAAATCACACCCCCGGTATTTTCTAGTTGTTCTCTTCCATTTTTCCATGGAGAGGTTTCGATTGAAATATCAGGTAACGCCAGGCATACATATCCGCTAGGGCTTCCTAATATTTTGAATCAACAACCCCAATAATTTAATAAATCACACCCTCGCTAATTTCTAGTTATTCTCTTCCATTTTTCCGTGGAGAGGTTTCGATTGAAATATCAGGTATCGTCAGGCATACATATCCGCTAGGCCTTTCTAATATTTTAAATCGACAACCCCAATAATTTAATAAATCACACCCCCGGTATTTTCTAGTTATTCTCTTTCATTTTTCCGTGAAGAGGTTTCGATTGAAATATCAGGTAGCGCCAGGCATACATATCCGCTAGGGCTTCCTAATATTTTAAATCAACAACCCCAATAATTTAATAAATCACACCCCCGGTATTTTCTAGTTATTCTCTTTCATTTTTCAGTGGAGAGGTTTCGATTGATATATCAGGTAGCGCCAGGCATACATATCCGCTAGGGCTTCCTAATATTTTAAATCAACTACCCCAATAATTTAATAAGTCACACCCCCGGTATTTTCTAGTTATTCTCTTCCATTTTTCCGTGGGGAGGTTTCAATTGAAATATCAGGTAGCGCGAGGCATACATATCCGCTAGGGCTTGCGAATATTTTAAATCAACAACCCCAATAATTTAATAAATCACACCCCCAGTATTTCCTAGTTATTCTCTTTCATTTTTCCGTGGAGAGGTTTCGATTGAAATATCAGGAAGCGCCAGGCATACATATCCGCTAGAGCTTCCTAATATTTTGAATCAACAACCCCAATAATTTAATAAATCACACCCCCTGTATTTTCTAGTGGTTCTCTTTCATTTTTCCGTGGAGAGGTTTCGATTGAAATAATAGGTAGCGCCAGGCATACATATCCGCTAGGGTTTCCTAATATTTTAAATCAACAATCCCTATAATTTAATAAATCACACCCCCGGTATTTTCTAGTTATTCTCTTTCATTTTTCCGTGGAGAGGTTTCGATTGAAATATCAGGTAGCGTCAGGCATACATATCCGCTGGGGCTTCCTAATATTTTAAATCAACAACCCTAACCATTTTGTAACTCCCCCCCCCCTTGTTATTCAAAAGACTTACTACACCTACCGAGTTTACCAAGAATAATTAACTGCTTTATTTATGTATCTTAAATTGACACGCAACCCGTTTGATTTATAAAACCTTTGGTGAAACCTATTGCACGAAAAGACCACCGGATTCGGAAGATTTTGTCGTTAATTTTACCGTTTCTTTCTTGCATACACTATTTTATATTTACAAATCACTCTCGCTTATGTCCTGCCTGCTTCGTCGCTAATAACCGCCTTATAAATTGTATATATGATTTGTTAATATATCTGTTTTGTGGTGATTAGGATATTACCTCCCATTACCTGTAGAGTTTTCTTTTCTTAGTTTTATTTACTGTATATAACGGCTTAGTTGACTATATAAGAAAAAAAGAATATAGAATTAAAATATAAACCGAACCTTGGTGTTTTATTGACCGACTATAGATTAGCACCTACCCATAGTAGAGTAGTTATTTGGCTGTACGAATTTTAGCTTCCCGTAGAGTGGACCAGGAGCACAACTTTTATTTAAGACTAGCGAGAACGGTTGTTTTATTGAGCAATAACCACCGGATTTTGACAGCAATAGACCCCTGGAATTTACCTTACCTCCATCTGAGACTACCTGGAACTCTCGACGAGTGGAGTCGAGGGGCCGTGGAGACAACCACATTAAAAATCTGGCGCCCGAGAAAGTGTAAGGATTCCAAGGTGTCAGAAGTAACGTTCCGAGACCTTAAGAGGTAGGGCAAGAGGCTGCTACCGATAAATCACGCACAGCGTAGCGCACCGTCGTCGCATTAGGGAAGTAAAATGCGTCACAATGTGAATCACCGAAAAGCCAACTCTGCCTAGACGGTCATGTCCTGTAGACTATTCACAATGCAACAAGTCGAAATCTAAGGAAGTTGCAGTTTCAAGAATTTCAGTAGTCAATGAAGAATGGTCACCCAAGATCAGAGAAGATCAGGAGAATGATCTTCGCCTAAAGAAGATTCGGCAGTGGAAGGAAAAAAATCGGCGACCTACCAGGCAAGAAATGTCGAGATTTTCACCGAAACTCAAGGCGTATTGGGCTCTGTAGGACTCCCTCGTCCTGGAAGAAGGGCTGTTGAAGAGTCCTTGAAAACGATGATGGTTCCTAGATGAGAAGACAGCTAGTTATCCCTAGAACAAGAGTGGCAGAGGTACTGAAAAGTTACACGACAGTCCATCGGGAGGTCATCTGGGAGTGAAGAAAACCCTTCAGCGATTCCGGAAAAAGGTTTTATTGGATGAACAGCTCCGACGATGTGAAGGACTGGTGTCAGAAATGTACGATTTGTGCTACGAGTAATCGACCACATCGCAAGAGAAAGGCACTTATGAAACAGTATAATGTTGGAAGCCATTTCTAAAGGATTGCTTTAGATATCGCTGGACCATTTACGACGACAGTATGTGATGGTAAATACATCCATATAGACAGCATTATATTCTGGACATTTGAGTTTATTTATACCAGACTTATTTAATGGAAATATTTTTGTTTTTACATTTAACAATTTTGTATCCATATTGCTTTCTGTTTTAAAAGAAATACTTGTATTTGTTCGTAAAGAAATTATGTTCAAAATATTATTAGAAATCAGCATATGTGATCGTTTTTTAACTTTTTATTTCTTTAGTATGTTCATATTAGCTGTATTGCCACTTTTCCCTCTTTTTTATTAGTCAATTTATTCAATATATGCAATTGACAACCGCTGGATGTTGCTATTTGTTTAATTATATTAATTTCTCTATAAAAATTATATTTCTCCATAGGAACTGAGAATGCTCTATGTATCATTAAATTATATTCTGCTAATTTGTGTGACACGGGATATTTGGAATTATATGGAGTAGTCACATTAGTGTTTGTTGGCTTTCTGTAAATTTAGTAATGAAGCACTTATACTAATAACTCTCTGAATTTTTAAATCTAGAACAATGACTGGGTTACTTTCTTCAACTTCTGATGTTAATTCAATTTTTGGATATAAATTAATAATATAATTGTGAAATACATCTTATTGTCGTTCATAACCTATAAAACAAGCTATTATGTCAACTACATATCTATACCAGAATAAAAGCTAATGCAAATTTAATTTTTGGATATAAATTATGAATATGGTTAGTAAATATATCTAATTGTCAGTTTCTACGCATAAAACGACCTAATATGTCGTTTACATATCTATACCAAATTTAAATATTTTTTGAAATGTTACATTCAAAGATTTTTCTTTCTAAACTGCCAAAATTGGTGATATAAGTCTTCCCATTGGTAAACCTTCATTTAGAATATATACCTTATTGTCAAAAATGAAATAATTCTGATTATTACATACATCAAATTAATTAAGTATATCTGATATTATTACTGGATTGATATGTTTATTTTCTAGTAATGGAATTGATTATTGAAACAGTGCTTAGGTATATATTTCAACGGAAGCTATAGGTAACTGTTACATTATTTAAAGGGCTTCAAGTAATTCCTTTATTCCATTATATGCATCTTTAGAATCTAAATGTGTATATGTGTTCACCGCATATTGTATAATTTATTAAATAATTTCTACAGAACATGCGAGATTATAAATTAAACTTATATATACAGTTTTTAAGAATTGTTTTATTTTTGTTTCAAATTCCAAAAACCCGCTGTTTGTCGGAAAAATAGCTGTCGCATTTATAACTTATGTTTCTTTTTATCACAAACCTGGAGTATGGGAAATAACAAATTGCCCATAATAAATATAGCTTTCTCTATTCGATGTTTTTTTGAGCCGATACAGAATGAACTTTCCATTTCTCCAATATTGTTTTCTTTAGTCTAACTGTCCAGCAAATGAATTAAATTTTTTCCAAAGTTTTGCACGTTCACCGAGAAATGAAAGATACGAAAATTTTTAACGAGAACTTCCAAGCGTTTCCCGAATATAGCCGAACACCGCAGCCAAGAAAGGAGTTGCAAAACAAATATGTAAGGAGTTCATGCCGCACACACCAGTAAATGGATTTGGGTTTTTGAGCAAGACGGTTCGAATTCCCGCCGCAATTTTTCGCTCGGAATTAAGCTGTTTCGTCTGCGACTTCTGTAGTAATTCTTATTCTTTGAGAGACTTTAAGATTGTTAGAGTTCAGATTCATTGTGTCTTTTTTATAGGTGAGTTTTTTCTTCCATTGAAATTCTACCTTCCGGATGAAATAAGACAGAGAAAGAAATGATGAGACGAGAACTATAGAGCGAACTATATTTCTGGAACAACACTAGATTTTTCTACTTGGAAGTAGTGGGAATTAATCATTTTCTAAATATGATAGGTTAGATTTTTTGGAAACATTATTATGCCAGTTTAAGTATGTACGTTGAATAGTGGTGCTATGAAGTCGACGGAAATATTTTAGAATAACTGAATTGAAGGTATATGTTAATTTGAGAATGCTATACAAAAACCTTTCTGTATGTCCACAAAGATATACAATGTATATACTCTATTCGAATTCCTTCATCATTTATCTCATTAAAAAGTATAATATAATATAAAATAATACATCTCTTTTTGACAACATAAAAAACTGAAATGTTGATCAGAATTGAAATGTGAAGTAACATTGATATCCCTTCTCATACGAAATACCAGGCTTTCTTCACTTGTTGGGAACTAATTTCAAAATAGATCACGGATAGAAGAGTTAATACCTAGTTTGTTAGAATTGTCTTAAAATAAAACAACTATGAAACATAGAGAAGCAGTAGTTAGTTCAATAAAAATGCCAAAAACCGGTTGACCGTTAGAATACTAAGATTGAAGTGATGATATCTGTTGTAGAAAATTCAAAGGTGTCCAGAGTAACTATGAACTAGAATACGATGAGACGACTGTACATACAATTCGCAATTTAAGCTATTGCAAACAAATCGATTTGAATTTTTTCCAACGACAGTAGGAAGAATCTCCGTTTTCTACAACGAGTTCGTGTTTTGCAAATGGATTAACATTTTCTTCCTATGCAACTATTTCATCACAAAATTGTCGCTATTATTCTTATCCAGACTTTGATGATTATATCTCGTGGCATCTCTGAATTGACTCATAATTCGATCACGTTTATTTTCATGAGGTGAGAATTAATTTGAATCCTTCTCTCAGTTGAATCAACTTGTGAAAAATAAGAAAACCTCATTATTGATGCTTAACAGATGTATTTGCGTATTTGAATATACCATTGAAATGTTCCTCATACAAATTTTTGATATTGTACTTTACATATTTTCAACGAAAATCTCATACGACTGGGATGATTCGATATCTGATAATTCTATTTTAGATTTTGAGTTATCCATAACTTTCCGTGACAATATAATTTATTTCGTTTCCTGAATTTTTCCCATATGATGCGAGAAGATCTCATGTGAAAAATCGAACGTCAATTTCTACCTTGAATAAGTTCATCAAATCGTTGGAAAAGTATCAATGATATTAATATTGTTCAAAAATCATATATTTTGGTGTCGAATAGTATCATTTTCGCAATCTAGAAACAGTAATCTAAAAATTCAGAATTCCATCATCGTGTATAGCTGGGCAGCTACTATATTTCAACTTACGTGGATAGAACCCATCTTTTAGTTTCTTTACCTGCTGGGGTTTCGAGCATTTCTGATAAGCGATTGATGCAGTTAATTTTAGATTACAAAACTTTGATTATCCACTGATTGCCTATCATGGAAATTTGTCAATAGTGGGAAAATAAGGAAGCACCAGATTATGTAACCTCTAACGGCCTAACTTGAGAAAATTATTTTTTTTTGTAACTTTGAATCATAGTTCCATCATTTATTGTCTATCTAAGTAAATATTAAGGAATTTTCCATCATATGTATGTGCTTGCAATGGAAGGAAACATTGAAAGATAATTCCTTAAATTAGAAAATATTTTCTACGGATACAAGGAGTGTTGTCTATAGAATTCACAATTAATATGATTCTAAGCTACTTGTGAATTTTTAGAAATTATGAAAAACACTTTTTTACAATGTATACTTTCAATTGTATAAAAAAGAAGATGAATACTATAATACAACTTATTTGGTTGTTATTATTTGCATATATTCGCCAGGAAGGGTTTCTTGTTTAAGGGTCCAACAGTAGTCTGCTAGCATATTTGGGGTCCATTCTCCACTGTAGCGCTTCTTCATCTGAGCAATTTAATGGTGAAATCTCTCAACGTACTCTGAAACTATATCCAAATTGAGTGAATGAAAACGACGAATACTCAGTGTGTATTAATTTATTACTTTTAGGCTAAGCGCTTTCGGCTGTTAAGCCATTATCAAAGCCGTCGTCATTTAAAAAGTAATTAAGTAATTGTCAAAGACATCAAGCTGATCAAAAACAATACTCAATACTCAAGATCTATCCAACCATCGTTATGATTGAGTCATTCGAATAAAAACATTAAATACCCTATTATGAGGGTGTAAAATTATATTCACAAGATGTAAATACACTCAAAATTAAAAAACTGGTTTTTTAATTTTTTTTTTTTTAATTTTGAGTGTATTTACATCTTGTGAATATAATTTTACACCCTTATAATAGGGTATTTAATGTTTTTATTTGAATGACTCAATCATAACGATGGTTGGATAGATCTTGAGTATTGAGTATTGTTTTTGATCAGCTTGATGTCTTTGACAATTACTTTTTAAATGACGACGGCTTTGATAATGGCTTAACAGCCGAAAGCGCTTAGCCTAAAAGTAATAAATTAATACACACTGAGTATTCGTCGTTTTCATTCACTCAATTTGCATATAGTGTGTACACCATATCCACAGGCATTTCTATATCCAAATTGTCAGGGAAGAATTATAAATGGGAATGAAGAAAATGCCGCTTAAGGGACATATTGCAACCCAAGGCCTTATAAGATTCGATAAGTTCTTCAATTAGATCTTTGTAGTTGTTCTACTTTTTGTTTTGCTGTACATCGCAAATCCAACGTGGGTAGAAATATAGTTACATATATAGCTAGATTTATTGCTCGCAAAATGTTGAAAAATGTTTATGTTGTCGGAATTATATACTGTACAGGAGTCATGAACAAGATACTGATTTTGTAGAAGCAAGGCAGTATAAACATTCTAAATTAACAAAAACTTGGTACATTTTTCACCTTTTTAGTAACAGAAACTTTGTCTAGATTGTACTCTCTTTGTAACGATCCGTCTGAAAAGTGAGGTTTTGAATCAGAAAGTGACAAGATATCACTTCTTATTTTGTTAAAACTCAACAGTTATACTTATTGACAGTACAGGAGGACTTTATAGAATAGTAATTATCGTGCCTAGTTATATGTTATATGTTTATAATGAAACACTCACCTTTAATACAATACATACACTAAACATCTTTATGTTTTGACTTATGAAATTTATCAGTATATTCGGTGTTTGTAAATTTACCCAATCCTTCTGTGGTCCTTATACAATATAATTAGTTAAAGACATATTTCGTTCTCTTATACTGTTGTAATTCATCTTAGTTTGTTGATACAGTTAGTAATTGTTAGTGGTTTAAAATGTTTTGTTTACTATTTGGTGTGTAGTAAAGAATCAATTGTCAGTGTCAGTGAGCGACAGCGAGAAGTTAAGTTGTTTCTGGCGAGATAGCTATTGTTGAGAAATTTTAGATGTTTCTTTTTTATGACGTCATCGTTGATCGGTACACATATCGTTGTCTTCACAATATGGAATTATAAGGGAATTTAGGGGATATAATTTATATTTATTTTGGATTTTACTTTTATGGACTACACGGATTTGACGATTTTACGGTTCATTCGATTCATTAGTTCGAATTTACCAAAGTGATACCGGGGGTCGTACCAAAAATAGGCTGCCAAGTTGTTAGTGCTGGGGACAGCTCCTTGGTAACTTGACTTCCGGATGGGATTTTTCCTTGGATTGAACACGACAAGTTAGACGTGGTCACAGGTACAGACAGAAAAATTGGCGATCCAGAGGATATCTTGGACATCCCGAGTAGGGGATTAAATTTTCTGTGCTGTGAAGCTCTGGATTGTGGTAGCAGATGTTAGTGAGCCGATATTTAGAGGCCGATGGTATTTGGTAGGATTTTATTTCCTTTTTTTACTCCCAGCAGCATCCTACATTGGAGGGATTAAATATAAGACACGCGTCTACACGTTTTATCCCATTGGAGGATATTAATTTCCTCTTACGATTCCTTGATGTTAACCTTTCGGAAAGAAGGTATGTACATTTCTGTAAATACATTTGTTTAAAAAAAATACTATCCGGACTAGAGAGTTCTAGTTAAGAGGTTACAAAATGATGTAGTACTTACTACTACTCTAGGTTTAATTTCTGTTATTTGATTTAAATCGACGATTTAATGTAGTTTTTAGAACTTTCAATCTTATTGCTTAAATTTAAGTTGTTAGTTACACAGATACTTGTAAGAGAATCATGTAAATACATTGCTGAAGTCTACTCCAATAAAAAAAAATGGATTTTAATTTTTATTTAATGTAAATAGTAATTGGGGAATTTATGTGTTGTAGGGTTTTGGTTGTGGGCAAGTAAGCCTGAGAAAAATGAGGTTGCCGTATGGGATGGATGCTCCAGATCGTGGGTTATACCTTCACCAGTTCGGGGAATCATGATGTCATCTGAGATGAACTCTTAGTAGTTATATTAATTTTTTTTTAAAAAAACTTACCTACTTCATGAATTTATACAGGTATTTATGTACTATTATTTAATTTTGCCAGTGCGATTGTAAAGGGTAGAAATTATTCTTATATAATTTTCGTTTCCTAAGCGCGTCGCTTAACTTGGTACCCAAGTCACCGACATTGTGCGTACACAGTCACACTTTACATATATTTATTTTTAATTTCTAGCCTAACATTCAACCATTTCATTTCTTCATGTTAATTTGGGGGGGGGGGATGTAACGGATATTAATTTAAAAGTTTTACATAATGCGAACCTAGTAATAATCTGTCAAATACTTTATTCTAACATTGTTATGTTGAATCGTGAGTTATACTGTTTGAACATAGTTGTTCTCGAAATAAACTTGGTAAGTTTGAAGGTTGGTCTTTTTATTATTTTTCACTTGCTGGGTTAGGGAAAATTGGAAGCAGATTTAGGCCAGGCGTAGAAACCTAGCTGGCGCCCTAGATCATCTTTTTTTTTGTGGAATCCCGGGAAGAGTTTGTTTTATCCACCACCGTCTCCATATGAGTTTAGCCGAAGGCCGTAAAGGTTGAAGACCCGGGACAACCGAAGAACCTATCATTTCCAGTTTTGAAGTAGAAGTGGATAACGCGAAACTATAGGTTACACCTTATACCAAGATTGTGTTACAAACAAAATATATCCAAAAATTTTAGAAAAAACGCTGTCAGAACAACCCTCTTGCAACTTGATAAATTGTGAGGAACATACAAACAATGATTCTCTATTAATTAAATTCGTTGTCAAATGTTGCCACTATTCAGAAATGTTTTCATGATGTAAAATGCACTTGTACACCCTCTTAAAGGGGTATTTTACCGGTTTTAAACATTTTATTGTAACAAGGACTTAACATCATACATTTCTTCATTTTCATGTTTGTTCACTGGATGTTTTTTGACACCTGTTATAGGATCTTTTTTATGACGTAAGTTCAACTTATTTAAATTGTTTTTTCAAATTTTACAAACATTATAATTTTATAGGACAGCTCTGAGAATGGCCTAATGGCCGAAAGCGGTTAGCTGCATTTTATTAAAAAATACACACGAGTACTCGTCGTTTCATTCACCCAATTTATATCTTGTGTGTACACCATACCCACAGACAGTTTTTTTTGCAATACCTAATGTGGAAAACGGATATCTCGTTATTCAGAAATCAGAAATAGATTACTCTATTGGATGATTGAACGTACAAAACATGGAATCATTAAGTGATATCCCATGTAGTTAACTACCAGTGAAGTTTCATCGCTTAATATCATGTTATTAAATCACTCAACATCTCAAAATGGTAGTATTTGTCAGGTTGATTCTGAAGAGCGTATGTGAAAATGAATATTATATTTTTTATTTCCGAACATATTGATGTCGGTTGTGTTCTACTGCTGCTGTTCACATTCATTTTGATAGCTTTAAAAGTCTAATTGAGATAAAAAATGTATTTCATAGGTTATATTTTAATACGAACACTGCTATTTTAAAACCAACTTACCGAGGTAAATAATTCATTCCCATGAACTTGTGGTTGTGGTTTCTGTCTTCGCGATGGAAAGTTATTATGTAGAGGTGTGAAATTTCGTTGTCTAAATTATACCCGTCAATGTTTTGTATGTATCCCATAAAGAAAACTAGTTTTGCTTTCCGCCTATCGCATTAGCCTAAGCTATTGATGCGCTTTTATTTTCCGGGACTTTTTTTGCTGATTTTACTTCTATTTCTTTTCGTGATCTCTTTATATTCAGTTCTCTTCAACATGCGAAAAATTTTCTCTCTCGGCAAAATTGTTTCTCAGTTATATTTAAGTAGCCACCATTTCCATTCTTCAGAAGAGGAAATATTCTTCACAATATGGACTATCAATGTTATAGTAATATACAATGTACGTACAGTAAGTTTCATTTAAAACACTGATACGAATAGATTCCATGAAGTAAGGGTCGAGACAAATAATTACATTTCAATTAGTTACTATAATCGAAAATAAGATCATTGTTCAAAGCAATCAATTAATTCCTACAATTGATCAATAATTCAGAATAAAAAGATTAATAATAAACGGTTTAGGTTGAATAATAAAATCAATAACAGGGAATCTAGATAGGAGTGACGCCGAAAAATACGATCAAGCTATTGAAGGCCTTTCAACAAACCAAAATAAAATGAGATCATTAGTAAATAAATAAATTACTATCATACAGGAATCGATTGATGTTTTTACTAAAAGCACTCAAATCCTAACGAGAAATCAAAGGGCATTAGTATCTAATATAACTGGAATTAACCGTATAATTGGAACAGCACGGAACAAAAACCGGCAAACTTTCGACTATTATTTTATAAAAGATGTTTTGTATGAAATAGCTATGTTATATCAAAATATATACGATTTATTAGAGAGAATTGAAACAGTCATAACATTTTCAAAATTGAACACATTTCGCAATTTAATAATGGATCCGAAAGATCTCTTGAAACATTTAAAACTTAATACAGATTTATCAAATTCCAAATTGCCATTCGAACCAATTACAGAAAACATCATCAATTTCGAAAAGGTAATGCAGATTAAAAGTTACTGTAAAATGAATAAAATAATTTTTATAATAGAAATACCAATTGTAGAGATCAAGAATGACGATTTATATCAACTTTATCCTTTACCCACTCCAAAAGACAATAATTTTCATATAATTATACCAAATTCCTTTTCCTCAATGAGCAAAATTTCATGCCTTTCAGACAACGATTGTCAAGAAATTGGCGATCAAGAATTCATCTGCCGTGAGTCGGCATCAATAGCTATTCAAGAAGAAGATAAGATGCCCCTTGTGAATTGCAAATGTTAAAATTTTCCAAAAATTTAAGTAGCTGTCATGTTATTCCAGATAGTATCAGAGAAGTCAGCATTCAAAAACTTCAATTAAACAAATGGACTGTCGTTTCTCCTCAAGTTACAGTGGCTGAACCAATGTGCGGTAGTGATAAAGACAAGGTACCATTGGAAGGAACATTTATTGTAAAGTTAGAAAAAAACTGTATAGTTAAGATAGAAAACGTGGTTCTCCGTAGCAATAGACTTAATAAAAGTGAATTAAAATTAAACGAACTACCAAAACTTACAATTAAAAATGTTATGAATAAAAAATCAGTAAAATTCCACTCTCTTGAATTGGGAAATGATAATTTGGACACGCTTAATAATTTAAAAGACTTTTTAGATATTCAAAGTGAAAATTAAAACGAACCATTTCAAAATCCAGTACACTTCAATAATATTGATGTTTGGAAAATATTTTTATATGTATTAATTACACAGGTCTGCGACCAAAAAACTGCATAGGACTTTCTTTACATTTTCTTACAGATTTTGTCCTTTTGACGTTTTTATGTATATTGCAGTATCTATGTTCATTGGTAATAAACCTATATGATTTTTATTTGATAATGGAGAAAAAACAACCTGAGCTGTTGGTGAGACTGGGAATGTTTCAACATGTTGGGACAAGTCAAATGACGTATATCGCTTGAAACAAAGAAAAGCTCTCAGTAGATATACTGATATTCGAGTGAACAGTGCTGTTGTCTGTTAATCATGGCTACAAGGGATTGTGTTATTTCTGCAAATAGTTTTTGTTATATCTGTGGTGAATTCACTATTAAAAGTCAACAGAGAAATATAAGTGATTTTGTAAGGAAAGTTTATTTTGCCTATTTTAAATTAAAACTTGGTGATCAAGATGAACCATGGGCCCCGCATAAGGTGTGCAGAAGATGCGAAGAAGATCTTCGTTTGTGGTTTAAGGGAAAGAAAAATGCATTTCCATTTGGAATTCCTATGATATGGTGTGAGCAGAAAAATCACACCATTGACTGCTACTTCTGCTCAGTTGACGTAAAGGTATTCAATTCAAAAAACGATAGAAACATAAGTTATCCTAATCTTGACTCAGCTATACGTCCAGTGCCCCATAGCTCCGAGATATCTATCCCGCAGCCACCTTCTAGTTTGGATGAATACCCTAGTGAGATGGAGGATGAAGCTACATTACCTCCTTCGGGTGAATCAAGCTCAGATTGATCTTTTGACGAAGATGGAGGGCCTAAACTATTTTCTCAAGGTAAGCTCAATGATTTAGTAAGAGATTTAGGTCTTTGAAAAGATGCAGCCGAACTGTTAGGTTCTAGATTAAAAAATAAAAACCTTTTATCACCTGGCACTTCTTTCTACTGGTACAGACACTGAGAAAAAGAGTTTACCCAGTTTTTCTCAAAAGGAGGAAATTTAGTTTTCTTCAATAACGTGGAAGAACTTATACATCGCTTTGATATAAAGTATGACTCCATCTGAATGGCGCCGATTCATTGACTCATCTAAGACTAGCCTTAAAGCAGTATTATTGCACAATGGAAATAAATTTGCCTCGATTCCGATTGGACATTCTGTGCATATGAAAGAAGATTATAAAGATTTGGCCATTATCCTGGAAAAAATCAAGTATGAATACCATCAATGGAAGATTTGTGGGGACTTCAAAATACTGACAATGCTTTTGGGTCAGCAGGCAGGCTATACCAAATACCCATGCTTCTTATGCTTGTGGGATAGTACAGCCAGAGAACAGCACTGGAAAAAAAGTGATTGGCCATCCCGAGAAACTTCAAAACCTGGAGAGAAAAATGTTATAAACACTACCTAGGTACCACCAGAAAAGGTTTTGTTGCCCCCTCTCCGTATCAAATTGAGGTTGATGAAACAATTTGTAAAATCGCTGCAAAAGGATGGAGACTGTTTCAAATATTTATGTACAAAATTATCGAAGCTATCATAAGCAGTTGTAAGAGGGAGTTTTCACCGGCCCCGACATAAGGAAACTTTTAACGGACCATTCATTTGTGGAAACTATGAATGAGAAGGAGAAAGAAGCTTGGGTATCGTTCAAGGACGTAGTGCGAATGTTTTTGGGAAATACTAAGGATCCTAACTATAAAACCATTGTGCAACGGATGCTAGCAGCATACGAAGCTCAAGGCTGCAAGATGAGCTTGAAGGTCCATTTTTTACACTCTCACATAGACTATTTTCCTGAAAACCTGGGAGCTTACAGTGAAAAGCAGGGGGAGCGATTTCACCAGGATGTCCGTGATATCGAGAGAAGGTACCAAGGGCGATGGGATGTCACTATGCTTGCTGACTACTCTTGGCTGCTTAAACGAGGAACTGAATATAGAAATCGGAAAAGGACTCGTCAAAGTATCAAGGAAAAAAAGAATAGGTTCGATAAAGAACATGAATGAGTATATGTATCAAAATAATGTTTGGTTTGCTTTATAAAAAAATTTATTGTTCGAAAATTTTGAATAAATTTTTTTTGTTTGAATTTGCAAAAAATTCTCATGTGATAGAAAAAAATGGCCATCACTTTTGAAATCAGCTCAATTTAAAACACATAATTCAGTAAAAATATCTCATGCAGCTGACAAAAATTTTTTTTCACAGACCTGTGTTATTTTTATTTGACATTATTTTATTTACTACTATTACTTTGGATATTATAATAGGAAAACTAGAAAACCAGCTACAAGGGATAAAGAAGTACTAAATCCGTTTGTTAAACGCCGGATTCTCCTCTATGGGTCGAGGAGTTATAAACCGGGATTTCCTCGAAAAGAGCCGACGTTGCTGAGTCCAAGAACTGTTCCCTAACTTACGTCAACGGGAACAAAACCAGTTGCGAGCCGGCAATTTCATCATTTTAACTTGTAATTTTCTACTATAACATTTAGTTGTTTATCAAAATAATAAAGTTCCGCTCTCTTAAATTGTTTGATTTTTTTTTCAAAAACGACTTACACGCGAGTGAACATAAAATTTGTATAATATTCTCATCATACTAACATTATTCATGTGTCACCTCTTAAGGTCAGGACATGCAATGATATTTTTCATTCCACACATCCAATTTAGCAAACTTTTTGATAAAGTTTTTATGTATTACCTGAAATTATTCGATTGATAGCTTTTCATACTTTTATTTGAATTTGAATAGCCAAAATTGTACAATTCTTGACCAAAAATAACATTGTTACCTTGAATCGAAGATGTTCCGAATTTAGAACTATCTGTATAGTTCAATATCATCCATCAACATCAGAAAAGTAAAATTTCGAAGATAATCCAATATATTTGTAACAAATATGTTGAATACCAAATGTGAACAATGAACGATTCTTACAGCACCATTATTAAAATTTTATTATAACTACTTATCATACATTCTCACCCGCTATTGTTCATGAAATGAAAAACGCTCAAGAAATTGTGCAAACCGATAGCTGAAATCTGTATGAATTGCATGCATATATCTGGTCTCCGTTTCCAACACATTCAATATTGTATTACATTACCTATGATGGTAGCCGACGAGTAAACATCGCTTATCGGTAATTATACCTCATTAAATTCAAATCAAAATACGAGTTCTTTTCTGTGTATTGTTTAACATAATTATTTCCAAAAGTTTTAACAAGTGAAGACATTTTACTTTCATCAGTGGCGTAACATCAAGTCAGGTAACTGTTATTTCCTACAAAATATTTTCAGGGATCCATTAGGGACCCCTGTCTTTCCTTTTGATTTGTATTGGCTTTGGTATCCAGGGCCACTTACAAAATGAATAATTATCAATCCCAATCAACTTCAAACTCTCCTACCCATAATTCACCTAATGCTACAAAGTCGTATGTTGCTGCTGCACAAACAAAACCTCCCGCACCAACCTTCCCTAAAAGAGAACAAGCAATCATCATGCACGCCATAACCAATACCACTCTCTTTGAGTATATAAAAGCCGTAGAAGAAATTGTAACCCCCAAAAATGTAAAATTTGCCTCTAGAATCTCAAACAACCGCATATGCATCTATTTAAGCTCTACTGCTGTTGTCGATAGACTGCTTAATGAACACGATAGTATATATATATATATATATATATATATATATATATATATATATATATATATATATATATATATATATATATATATATTTATATATATATATATATATATATATATATATATATATGTATATATATATATATATATATATATATATATATATATATATATATATATTAAATCTAACAATATACCTAGTCGAAGGCTTATCACACCTGCCAAACGAATTCTGATTTATAACGTTTCTCCCACTATCCCTCACTCTCTTATAGAAAAAGCTCTAAAAGACATCGGCCTACAGCTAGCCTCTCCTGTTTCATTTGTGAAATGTGGCGTACCGGATGATAAATATTCTCATATCATGAGTTTTCGCAGAATAACATATAATATACCAGAAAACGACTACTTCACTCTCCAAACATCCCTTTTAATCACTTTCGAAAATACTCCTTATAGAATTTTTATGTCCACGGATAAACTGGAATGTTTCTTATGTAAACTCCCTGGACACATCGCCGATTCTTGCACCAATCCACCTAACACTGAAATTCAAAATCCACCACACCCATCTCCAACAGTGTGCAAACAACTACTACACACTCTGACAATCTTCCTGTATATAACACTCAGAGTATACCTGTC
Source organism: Galeruca laticollis (assembly GCA_963921935.1). Lineage (NCBI taxonomy): Eukaryota > Metazoa > Arthropoda > Insecta > Coleoptera > Chrysomelidae > Galeruca > Galeruca laticollis. Next base: position 133,180,510 of record OY998179.1, on the reverse strand, counting down.
GAAGATGATCAACCCAATCTGACACTTATCGAGCAAGTAAATTTACCTGTAACTCAAGGACAAAAGAGAGGTATATCTACGGATAGCAACCTCTCACCGATAGATACTCCGACCAACAACCAGATGTTCCCCCCTTTATACACAATACCCCAAAACTCAATCAAACAGCATAAGAAAAATCCCAAAACGACCGGAAAAGAGGACTTTAAACTCACACCCACTACTTACTCTACTATACAAGAGCTATGCAAAAACTCACCGCCTTCCTAGAAAACTCATTTGGCTTGTCAGGCCCATTGAACTAAGCTCTCTCTTTCACAGCAAATATACAAGGTCTACTAAATGACTTAACTCTTATGTACAACATAACCAAAGAACGGTCTCTCAAAAATCGGTTGACTAGGTTACAGAAGAAAATAAAGCATAAACTAAACCCTGTAGATTCGTCTGACGATAAAGCTACACATCAGAAACCCAAACTGACAAAGAGTCAAATAATCCCACCTCTTAATCAGCACAGAACTTGTTAAGAGCATAAGTCCATATTAACAATATCACTATATACAATAATAATCTTCAAGCTAATCCAATGGAATTGTGATGGATTTTTTCCCCACCTGGAAAGAATCCAACAGCTCATTTCCAATGAAAACACTCAAATCCTGTGTCTCCAAGAAACAAATGCCACAATCTCGAAACTTCCCCACCTAAAAAACTTTGAAGGCTACCATTACATACGCAATAATTGCGATAGAGCCAGTGGCGGTACTTCGATTTTCGTTTCTAATGACATATTTTCATCCCTCCTTCCTCTCAATACCGACCTTGAAGCTGTTGCTGTAACTATATGGCTCCCAAATAAATTAAATGTGTGCAGTATATACATTTCCCCCTAAAATAAGAAGAACTAGCAAACCTCATTTTTCAACTACCTCATCCCGACATTCTAGTAGGAGATTTCAATGCGCATAATAACTTATGGGGATCCTACTCAACATATGGTAAGGGTAAAATAGTGGAAAATGTAATAAACTGTACAAATGCCTGCATACTAAATACAGGATCCAATACACATCTTAACTTCTCCTCTGGTTCTTTCTCCGCCATAGATCTCAGTCTATGCGATCCTAAATTAGCTCCCACATTAACTTGGCGTCTTGGCGTATTGTTGATGATTCACATGATGGTAATCATTTCCCTATCGTTATATCTTCCATTGCCTCTCAAAACCCAAAAATCTCCACCAGGACTTTCTGGCGACTAAACAATGCTGACTGGAAAAGTTTTACATCACAAACAGAAGATGTCCTACATTCTCTTGAGTTTTCCGAAAGCGTTGAAGATAATATCGCAACATTCTCAAATTCTATTTTGTAAGCTGCTGAATTACATGTAGGTAAAACTAATATATCCCATCCTAAGAAAAGTATTTCTTGATGGAATTCCATCAGCAAAGACTCTGTACAACAACGAAACATAACATTAAAACTGTTCCCACAAAACAATACCTCTGAAAACATCATTAATCTCAAAAAAGCCAGAGCAAAATCTAAATTTATTATCAAAGAAAGCAAGAAATCCTCCTGGAAAAACTATGTTTCGTCAATAAGCGAAAACACAAATCCCAGTCAAGTGGAGAAAGATCAGAGGTATACAGGGAAACAAAACCAATAATGGAATTCCCCATCTTGTTTCAAATGATACGGTAATAAATAATGACCATGAAATAGCCAAGATCATTGCTGAAAATTTCGAAGCAAAATTCCGAAGTGGGCTACACCCAAACATTGCGAATATTTATACTAATAACCCTTTATCATGCCCAGTTCCATCAAATCAAGATATAGACTTAATCAACCCACCTTTCTCTCACCAGGAACCTATTACTGCGTTAAAATCGTGCAAAAATTCCGCTGCTGGTCCTGATGACCTGCCATATATTCTCCTTAAAAAACTTGATTTCTTAGGTCAACTCAAACTCTTAGAACTGTACAACTTAATCTGGACCTCTAACATGTTTCCAAGCCTCTGGCGACTCTCCATTATAATTCCCTTGAAAAAACCTGATCAGCCGACAACCACCCCCAAGTCCTATAGGCCTATTTCATTAACCTGTACAATGTGCAAAGTCATGGAAAAAATGATCAATAAAAGATTGATGTGGTATTTAGATGAATACAACATTTTATCAGAAGACCAATCTGGATTTCGGCGACACAGGTCAACAAAGGACAATTTGATAACGTTGCAAACTCATATCTCCACCGCTCTAAACAAAAAACAACAAACTATACTTGCTACATTTGATATAGAAGGTGCATTTGATACAATACACAGAAATGTCATACTTGAGAAATTATCCCATCACAATATCAATGGAAATATATTCTTTTTTATCAAAAACTTTTTATCGCTTAGATCCTTCAGAGTATCTGTTAATGGTATCCTTTCCTCAACATTCAATCAAACCGACGGATTACCCCAAGGCTCTGTACTCAGACTCACACTCTTCAACCTCGTAACAAGTGATCTATGTTCTAATTTGTCTGCTCCTATTAGATGCACGATGTATGCCGATGACTTAGTATTATATTGCCTCGGTCAGTCAGTGTCAACTACCTCCTCTATAATTCAATCCGCGGTAATTTCCCTCAACAAGATAAAATTATTGGGACTCTCTATCCCCAACAAAATCCGAATTCATCAATTTTAGTAAGTCTTCAATAAACTCTACCCCAAATATTATAATCAACAACGTCCCCCTTCAGGTTGTAAATCACTGCAAAATATTGGGTATGATATTTGACTCCCATCTCAATTGGAAAAAACATATTTTAGATACAAAGAGCGAATGATACAGACGACTAAATATCATGAAAACCCTTTCTCACTTCCATTGGGGCGCTGACGAAACTTCTCCCTTAAAAATATACAGATCTTTTATTCGAACTAAATTAGACCATGGCTGCTTCCTATATATATCTTCATCTAAATCACATATCAATGTCTTGAACTCGATGCACAATACAGCTATTCGCCTGTGTCTGGGGGCGTTTAGATCTATCCTGGTAGAAAGTCTCTACTGCGAAGCAAATGAACCTCCTCTATGGATAAGACGTCAACATTTATCACTTAACTATATTATCTCGGTATCTTCCAATCCCCTCAACCCAGTATACAGCTTGTTTACCAATGATAGCTTACAGAATATCTCAACATCCACTACTAGAAACAATGCCAATCAAAATTGATATTTCTCAAACATTTCCTCTACCTCTTCCCTTAATGCCCCCATGGACGAAAAACATTCCTCATATCAACACATCTCTCACAACTCTGAATAAAAATGAAATACCAAACGATCTAATTAGAAAAACTTTTCTGGATATAATATACCGAAATGAATACGATTTAGTACTATATACTGATGCCTCGAAAAATGAAACTGGAGTCGGTTGTGCCGTAACAACATTAGATTCTCCAATCTTCTCTTCCACAATATCATCAACTTGTACTGTACATACCGGCGAACTCTATAGTATACTTCAGGCCTTCAAACATATTTCCGCTCCTAATAAAAATGTCTGCATATGTACAGACTCACTTGCCTCTATACACTCCAATAAAGATATATACAGTGACCATCCTCTTGTACAGAATATCCATGACTCTTACCAACTCTCCTTTTCCCAAAATATAACAGTTACCATTCTATGGACACCATCTCATATTGGTATAATGGGAAACGAACTAGCTGATCAACTAGCTAAAAGGGCCACAATTTTAAACTATTATGCAGATAACATCCAAATTGCATCCGATCTCAAGCAAGTCATCAAGCATAAGATCAAATCTCTATGGCAAAATCATTAGAACTCTATCCCGACAAAATTGCAAAAAATGCAACCCTCATTGAGCCATCCTTACTATATTGGAGTTTCAAATCTCTCAAGACAAGACCTAGCGGTGTTGAGAAGACTAAGAATCGGTCACACTAGATTCACTCATGGCTACCTTATGTCATCCAACATTCGGCCATTCTGTTCAACCTGTAACTGCATCTACACCGTTGAACACATTATTCTAGAATGCCAACAGTTCACAACTAGAAGACAACAGCTCAACCTCAAAGGAAGTCTCCAAGAGATACTCGGAAATCCAGATAATGTCCCCTCCGTTCTCCAGTTCCTGAAAGATGTACAGCTATACCACAAACTATAATATATTTATTGTATACTTTTACTGTACTTGTGCCTTTGTAGCCGAGCACGTTAATTGCAATAGAAAAAAATTGTATTAACAAAAAGTAACCGACGACATGTCTGGAAAAGTTCATGTTAATTGATTGAGAGCTTCATGCAGACAAAGCTGTTGTTAATATATCAGATTATTTTTATCCTAAACTTATCTCTTATTGAAAATATCCCCAAGAACAGTTTGAAATAATTGTATCTGTATGATCTGTTGATTACTTGTTTTTGTTGTTGTCATACTGTTTAATTTGCTGACTCAAATAGGCAAATAAAAGATTAGAATTGTGCGGAGCCTTATTGGCTGTTACACTTGCGGCGGAAATTATTGCAACAATAAATATAAATTGGGACGAAATACATTACTGGTCTAATTCAATGATCACACTTTACTGGATTTCCCGTGAACCATCTCAATGGAAAAGTTTTGTTGAAAACTGCGTATCCGAGATACAAGGTTGGGCATCATGTTGAATCTCATGATAATCCAGCTGACGTTATTTCTCTGGGACTTGAATCAAAATTATTGAACTTGTAACGATGTTACTATTTTTTTTCCGTTCAGACATTCAACTGTATATATTTTATTTCTCATTTTATTATTAAGTTCCGTCAATATTTGCTTATACACCCCTCTTTCATCAAAAGCTGTAAATTTATTTGTTCCTAATAATTTTAAATATGTATACTGATACATCTAGTATATATTTAATGTGTATTTCTTACTGCATCGCTCGCGCACGCCAGTCGACGCCGTTCTTAAGATTGCTAAGTAGGGAACCTCCTGAGTGGGGTCGAGAAAGGATGTATAAAACCGGCAAACGGAACGGAATAGCTCTCTTTGACTCCTGATTCTTGTGCTGTTTTAACTCTGTGCTCTGACAGTTCCACCGTTTTCCGCCGTAACCGAAACGCCGACTGATTTTCGACAGCGAGGTAAGCGAATTTAGAAATTATTTTTCATTCTTCTGGTGTTGAGATTTATTTTGCTACTAGCGTATTTAGTAATTGTATTAATAGATTTTATTTTGCTTACTGCTTGTTTAATTTGAGTGATTTTCCGCGTATTTGTGTACGATTCCGAAGTAAGAATTTACTGTTGGCTGTAACTTCAGGGGAAAAGAAATATAATTGGAAAATTCCCAAGCATTCTCGCTGCAAAGCAGGTAAATTCTTGGGGGATTTTCAAGATATTTCGCGAATCCCAATTCCGGTATAAAACATTAGGGAAAGGAAATAACGTTGGGAAACTTTCAAGCATTCTCGCTGCAAAGCAGGTGAATTCTTGAGGGACTCGCAAATTATTTCGGGGGTGTGTTGAATCTAGTACCATAGGCCTTGGTAGCGTAACTTTAAAATATTTGATAATAGGCAACTTGGAGGAATCTCGTCTGTGTTCGCTGACATAGCAGGGACATCTTCGAGGGTTTTCCAAGGCGTGAAACGGAATAATCTCGCGTGCGTTCGCTGCCATAGCAGGTTCGCCAGGGAGAGGTTTTCGGATTCTGCCGGCTAACTGTTCTTTGAGCGATTGATTTAGCACCAACGGCCGGGGTAAAATCCGCACAAAACCAAGGGAAATTTGTTAATTACCGCCGTTCTATTCTAGGCCTTGGTAGCGTAACTTTAAAATATTTCATAATAGGCAACTTGGAGGAATCTCGTCTGTATTCGCTGCCATAGCAGGGACATCTTCGAGGGTTTTCCAAGGCGTGGAACGAAATAATCTCGCGAGCGTTCGCTGCCATAGCAGGTTCGCCAAGGGGAGGTTTTCGGGTTCTGCCGACTAACTGATCTTTGCACGATTGATTTTAGCACCAACGGCCGGGGAAATATCTGCATAAAAACCGAGGTAACTCTATTATTTACCGTTTCTTTTATCTTAAACCGTACACAAATGCCAAGAAATGCTCCCGTAGAACACTGCTAGTGCCTTTATAACGCTTTCTCTGTGTAATTCTCACCGTACTGCTAGTAAATTTTCGCTGATTTTCACCGGCGATCTCCGAAAACTATTAGAGCTTTGCACGTTAGGCTTGTAAGCGTAAAACGTTTATTCTATAATAAAGTGCTTTGGTCTGAGCAGTAATTTAATATAAATCGCAGATACTGAAGGGCTTTCATCAAAACTTAGTTGTTCAATTATATAGTTAAAGGGGTTCGTTTTATTTTCCTTTTTTTCCCAAATTATTTCGAAACCGAAATAAATTGTGAAATTTTATAAAGCACAGGTAGTTTCATTTTCCGATAGTCGTAAACAATTAAAGCCTGTTTCCCCCTTCGCACGGCATAGAGGTCAAAAACAACAGACCCCTGGAATTACTTAACCTCCATCTGTTGCTACCCTGGTAACTCTTGACGCTACCATTTCCGAGAGTTCGGTGGAGTAAACCATCCCAAAAATCTGGCGCCCGAGAAAATCTGGTAGATAGTAAAGCCACGGGAGTCATAGTGACGTCCGTAATTCTTCTGAGGAAAGAAAGCACGTCACAAAATGGCGCCGACAAGCAGGGACTATTGTTGTAAGAAAATATAGGGACCGCTGTTGTAAGAAAAATACAGAAACCGTTGTTGTAGGAGCAAGGACCGTTATTGTAAGAGCAGATATCGTTGTCATTGAAGCAAGAACCGTAGTTGTAAGAGCAAATACCGTTGTTGAAGGAGCAGAGACCGTCGTTATAGAAACCGGAGCCGTTGTCGTAACTGTATTAAGGATTTTATTCCGCATATTGTGAATTATTTAGAGAATTTTGATGTTAAAATTCCGAATCAGAAACACGAGTGTGTAAACCTTCATGAATCCATAATTAAAATTTCCAACCAACATTTCGAAAATCTCGTAGGATCTAATTTGTTAAATTTAGTGCGTAGAAGAATATATTTTGAGAGTTGCAATAAAATATTGCCGATAGAAATATTTTTCAAATTAGGAGAACCAGTTTCTTTTTTTTAGTCGTTTCTTGTTAACGATAATTGCTTTCTTTTTTTAGTTTTGTTTGTTGTTAACTGAAATATTGAATTGTGATCGTTTTTAAAGAAGTAATTTTGCGAATGAAATAGAATCAATAGATTCTACATGGAAATACTTTAATAATTTTTATACCGGTTGTACCAATAAATAGGGATTACAATTTTTAGTATTAAATAGAAACAAAAGGTGATTTTTACTTAGACTTTTTATTTGCGAATATTTTAATAATTGTTTACTGCTGGCAATAGTATACTATACCGGCTGTCCTACAATTTTGTTATCATCGTTCACTAGTGATAATAGTATTTTGAATAGGTATTGTAATTTTGGGTTTCGAATAGAAATCAAAGCCGATTTCAACTCAAAATTTGTGAAACAAAGGGTGATTTTATTTACTGAGAGTTTTCATTTGCTAATATTTTAATAATTATTTACTGTTAACAATAATATATTATACTGGTTGTCCTGCAATTTTGCTATCATCGTTCACTACTGACCATACAATTTTGAATAGATATTACAGTTATGGGTATCGAATAGAATTAAAAGCTGATTTTGACTTAGAATTTGTTTTCTAGAAAATATCTTGGAGATTTCAATTTCTAAATTTACATTTGTATCTTGAATTGTATTTCCTGTTGCGAGAAATTATGTATTGGTTTCTACGTTTAAAGATCCGCCAAGTCTTAAGTTTTATTTTATTTTATCTGAAATACGAGATTGATTTGTTGTTGATTGAAGAAATCTTCTCTATTGTTGATTATCCGAACTGGACTTGTTTATTCGAGGTAACTAGTTCAAATTTTCGCCAACGAGGGTGAACCGGGTTTGGGTATTTTTCTTGTCTGGATATACCGACCGAGCCGATTTGAGGATTACATCTGATGTCAACTAGTGAATACAGCGACTCCACGGATAGTCACGATAGACGTACATCCCCACAGGAAACCACTGATAAGCCGCTTGTGGGCTGGATATATTCTCTAAAGAAAGAAGAACTCTCTGATGAGCTAACCAAGCGACAACTGTCTCCAACTGGATCCGTAAGAGAGAAGCGCCGACGACTAGCTAATTTTCTGAAAAAATCATCAGCTGTACAAAGGAGTACTAATTCCGTTCCGGCTGGAGGCGACGGGTTAAACCCAAGTAGTCCGGTAGCTCTAGAGCTTGACCGTATTGCAGTAACCACTGGAGGCACGAGTTCCGTAATAACCATGACTACTACTACTACTCCCGTTAGTTCTCCGTTGAATGTGCACGATTGGAAAGTATCCTTTGGAGATCGCGATGATCCGGCAAATTTTCTGGAACGACTGAAAGAAATTTGCACTGCTAAGAATGTGCCGCAAGATAAGTTACTACCGGTGTTACCCGAGTTCCTGTCTGGTGAACCACCACTATGGTTCCGCAACAACCGAAGCCGATGGACAAACTGGAAGGATTTTGAAAGAGCTTTCCGCGTTTCCTTCTATCCGGTTAATTATGAAGTAGACCTAGAGGCGGAAATTAGCAAGCGTCTGCAAAGGAGGAATGAGGCGGTATCAGCAAACATCACTGATCTAAAAACTTTGATGCGTAGACATGGGAAACACTCCGATGAACAACAATTAGCCTGGCTATATCGTAATCTGCTACCTGAATATCGACAGCAGATCCGTAAAACGGACTTTAAGGATTTTACTACTTTCTGTCAAGAGGTCAAGGAATGCGAGTCGCTACGAAAAGAACTCCAAAATATTCCTAGCACCAGTGGATGGCAAAGTGGAACAAATCTACGTTTTCCGCCGGCTAATACATCTCGGAATCCAAATGCAGCTTCCAGTCCGCCCCGAGAACCCATAACTAGTACCAGTAGCTCTCGCCCAGTTGATCCAGTTAGTCGAACACCTATACCGAGAAATTCTAGTACACTGTGTTGGCGGTGTGGTGAGACAGGCCACGTCTGAGCAAACTGTAGAAATCCACTGAAAATATTCTGTTCCCGCTGCCGTAAGGAAGGAGTCCTTACCCGAGACTGTTCCTGTTCGAAGCCGGAAAACTAAACCGAAACTGTCCCGAATGGAGGCCGTCACAGTTTCCTAATCTTTTAGCCTCTCAAAAACATCCGACTTCCGAACCGTCAGATCCGCGACCCCAAATTGACGTCCAAATGGAAAACTTCAAGTTTAAAGCCTTGCTGGACACAGGAGCTATCAGATCGTGTGTGGGTGATGCAGTAGCGAAGCAATTTTCCCAACGAAAGCGAACGATAAGTCATTCGACAAGAGCACGTTTAGCAAATGGAAATTTGGTTTCTATCACAGACATCTATGATCTGCAGCTTACGATAAATGACGTCATCATGGAGGAACCGTTGGAACACTTTCCAGGTTTGATCGCTGATATGGTTCTTGGTCTTGATACACTTAAGAAGTATAATTTCTGCTTAGAACTAGGTACAGGGAAGATCTACCAGGACGGAAAGCTGGTAAACTGTCAAGAACCAGTTACACTGTCCTCTCCCATCGGAATCATTGACAAGGTAATGCCACCGCCAGGGGAGAATAATCATGGGTTGTACTGCGAAATAACCGTTACTGACACCGCTAGTTCCATTTTTACTGATAATGATACTGCGAGGAAAAATGGTGCTGTTACAGATACCGCTAGAGTAAGCTTTACTGATACTGAATATCCTCTAGGAGAAACTGATAGGATATTGACCAATAGCTCCCAGTCAGCCTTGAACGGACCCGAAGCCGAAGGTGATGAAAGGAGATCTGATACTGAATATCCTCTAGGAGAAAGTGATAGGATATTGACTGATATCTCCCAGTCAGCCTTTAACGGACCCGATGCCGAAGGTGATGGAGGGAGATCTGATACTGAATATCCTCTAGGAGAAACTGATAGGATATTGACTGATATCTCCCAGTCAGCCTTGAACGGACCCGAAGCCGAAGGTGATGGAGGGAGATCTGATACTGAATATTCTCGAGTGAAACCTGATAGGATATTGACTGGTATCTCCCAGTCAGCCTTGAACGGACCCAAAGCCGAAGGTGATGGAGGGAGATCTGAAACTGAATATTCTCGAGTGAAACCTGATAGGATAATGACTGATATCTCCCAGTCAGCCGTGGAAAGATCCCAAGGTGATAGAGGGAGATCTAGTATAGAATATCCTCGAGAATCCGCTGTTAGAAGAATCTGCAAAGATGTAAACTCTGATAACAATACTGATAACTGCCAGGAACTTGGAACATTTACCGGCTTGACCCGGTCTGATTTAGGAGAGTTTGATGACAGTAGGGAGTTACTTACCGAAGAATCTCCCATAGAAACTATAACGCCGTTACAGGACCGAAACCTAACAGGAGTACAAGAGGAAACGTTGAGAAGATTCCTCGACATGGAATTACCGAAATTTGAGGAAGTTCAAGGACCGACAGACCTAGTGCAACACGGGATCCACCTACTGCACTCAACTCCAATCAAGCAACGATACCGTCCACAGAACCCAAGGATGCAAGAGATTTGTAACGCTGAAGTGGACCTGATGCTGAAGGAAAGGGTGATAGAACCCTCGAGCAGTCCGTGGAGTTCTCCGGTGGTAATCGTTAAGAAAAAGGATGGGAAAAACCGTTTCTGCATTGACTTTCGGAAGGTGAATGATGTCACAAGGAAGGACGCCTATCCTCTTCCATTCATAAATGCTATCCTGGATAAATTGCGACGCGCAAAGTATATCTCCAGTCTAGATCTGAAGAGTGGATATTGGCAAGTCCCTTTAGCTCCAGAAAGTAAACCCATCACTGCATTTACGGTGCCAGGGCGTGGATTTTTCCATTTCACAGTTATGCCGTTTGGTCTACATTCAGCGCCGGCCACCTTTCAGCGACTAGTAGATCGAATTATCGGACCTGATTTGGATCCGCATGCATTCGCCCATTTGGATGACATTATTGTACTAGGAGAAACGTTCAAAGAACACCTGAAAAATCTAGGTGAGGTTTTCCGCCGTCTCCGAGACGCCAAGCTGAAAATAAACCCAGAAAAATGCCATTTCTGTTTACCATCCATGAAATATTTAGGTCATTACCGGAGAAGGTATCAGTACCGATCCCGAAAAAGTAGAGAGTATTTCGAAGTTTGCAGCTCCACGAAACGTCCGTGAGCAACGAAGATTTTTGGGAGTAGCCTCTTGGTACCGTCGTTTTGTGCCCTCGTTTTCTCAGACAGTAGCTCCGTTAACCAAGTTACTACGTAAGGCACACCGCTGGAGATGAACTGAAAAACAAGAATGTGCTTTTGCCAGAATCAAGACCTGTTTGTCTGAAGCGCCTGTTTTAAGTTGCCCAGATTTCAGTCTACCGTTTACGCTGCAAACCGATGCTTCCGAACATGGATTAGGGGTGGCCCTGACGCAACAGATAGATGGTAATGAACATGTGATAGCTTACGCGAGCCGAACCCTGAGTCCACCTGAAAAGAACTACTCAGTGACAGAAAAAGAATGCCTTGCCATAGTGTGGGGGATTGATAAGATGCGCCCCTATCTAGAAGGCTATCATTTCACGATGGAAACTGACCACCAGTCCTTGCGATGGCTGCATTCTATATCTAGTCCATCTGGTCGTCTAGCCCGCTGGAGTATATTTTTGCAACAAAACGATTTCGAGATCAAATGCCGAAGAGGTGCCATGAACCAAGTAGCTGATGCACTGTCTAGGAACCCGCTGCCGGACACTCCTGAGCAATCAGCGGAAGTGTGCATAGCCGATATTCCAGAGGAATGTTCCTGGTACCGAAACAAGAAAGAGGAAGTGTTGAGAGACCCAGGTAAATTTCCCGATTACTGCATCAAAGAAGGACGAATGTACCGACATTTTTGGGACCTGAATGATCTGAGTGAGCCTGAACTGTCTGACCCGTGGAAGCTGTGTGTGACGAAGTCACAAAGATCCCGTGTTTTACAGAAAAATCACGATGCCCCTACCGCCGGACACTTAGGGATTGCAAAAACAATAGCGAAGATTGCTAAGATGTACTACTGGCCAGGAATGTTTAGGGACATAACCAGGTACGTCCGTGACTGTATGCAATGCTTAAAGTACAAACCGTCTCAACAGCAGTTAGCTGGGAAGATGCAACCATCCCGAAATCGACGTCCCTGGGAAACTGTCAGTACCGATATTGTTGGACCGCTGCCGCGCAGTAAAAAAGGAAACTGCTACATAGTCATGTTCCAAGACCGTTTCACAAAATGGGTACAGTGGAAACCGATCAGAAAAGCGACCGCTAGCTCGATAAGTAACGCTTTTTACGAAGGAGTTCTGACCACGTTTGGTTGTCCTCGCACCGTATTATCAGACAATGGGACACAATATGATAGTAAGCTCTTTAAGGAAATGTTGAGAGGCTTAGGAATACGCCATCGATTCACCCCGCCATATACACCACAAGCTAATCCTGTTGAAAGAGCTAACCGTACTTTAAAGACCATGATAGCTTAGTATTGTGAACAAGATCACCGAGATTGGGATCTGAGAATATCCGACCTGAAGTTTGCGATTAATAACTCTAAGCACGACTCTACCGGCTTTTCTCCCGCCTAGCTCAATTTCGGAAGAGATCTGGACGTCTCGAATACACTACGCCGAGAAGTGGAACAAGATCAGGCGAAAGAAGAATCTGAAACACCCAATGATGCCGGAAATGCCGAAAATGAAGTCTCTGAACAGCACTTACTTAGCTTGAACAAATTGCAAGAATGTTTCGAAATAGTCCGACTGAATCTGTCTAGAGCCTTTACGACGCAAAGCCGATATTACAATCTACGCCGCCGGGACTGGAGATGTACGGTAGGTGATTCGGTAATGAAAAAAGAACATACCCTGTCATCCGCCGCAGACCATGTGGCCGCGAAACTTGCCCCGAAATATTCCGGTCCGTATAAAGTAGTGAAAGTTCTATCCCCCGTTGTGTACGATTTAAAAGATGCACAAGGCAGGCGTTATTATCGGATACATATTAAAGACTTGAAACCGATTTCAGAGTATTGCTAGTAATTACTACTTTTCATAATGAGACCGAGATGTGATGCCCCCGCCTCGAGGGAGCGATCCGTTACCTACCCGGAACCCGGTACGAGACCGAGCCGAACGTCTCCGACAAGAAAGGGTCCGAAACAACCAAGTACGGGAAGTGGTCCAGGAACAATATTATTCTGCTGCCGTTTCGGACGTTTTGGTCAGATGTCCCGAGATTGTTTGTGCAAGATGCCGACTGTTAGGACTACTATTATGAAGCCGTCGTTACGTTGCTCCCGCTGGAATCATTCTGAGCGTATATCAGAAGGACTGTAGCTGCGGAAACCCATCTGTAAGCCGAGCTACTTGCCGATCCATGTCCCGTTCTTCACCTGAGCCGGGAAGACGTTCTGTAGCAACGCAAGCACTCATAGTTTCCCGATCCCGCCGAGATGTTGGCATTCAATGCAACCTATGTGACTGTTCCCCGGAAACTCCAGAAGACATCACCGGCGTTCGTCAGCGGTACTCGTTGCTTCGGAACCCCCCCACCTGTAGAGGAGTGAGGCAACGCTCTTCCCGCCCGTATCCAAGTCTGAGTACGAGGAGTTCCAGACTCCAGTAACGCCAGCGAGGTTTGGAATCCACTCCGCTGCAAGTTTTCTTGGGTAAAGAAGTTTAGTCTTGTGTGAAAAATATTCGTTTTAGGTTTAGATTGAAAAAAAAATATGTATAATGAAAGCTTCACTTTCACTTATTAATTTTTTTTACCAAAGAAAGAGGGGGATGTAACGATGTTACTATTTTTTTTCCGTTCAGACATTCAACTGTATATATTTTATTTCTCATTTTATTATTAAGTTCCGTCATTATTTGCTTATACACCCCTCTTTCATCAAAAGCTGTAAATTTATTTGTTCCTAATAATTTTAAATATGTATACTGATACATCCAGTATATATTTAATGTGTATTTCTTACTGCATCCGATTCCGAAGTAAGAATTTACTGTTGGCTGTAACTTCAGGGGAAAAGAAATATAATTGGAAAATTCCCAAGCATTCTCGCTGCAAAGCAGGTAAATTCTTGGGGGATTTTCAAGATATTTCGGGAATCCAAATTCCGGTATACAACACTAGGGCAAGGAAATAACGTTGGGAAACTTTCAAGCATTCTCGCTGCAAAGCAGGTAAATTCTTGAGGGACTCTCAAATTATTTCGGGGGTGTTTTGAATCTAGTACTATAGGCCTTGGTAGCGTAACTTTAAAATATTTGATAATAGGCAACTTGGAGGAATCTCGTCTGTGTTCGCTGCCATAGCAGGGACATCTTCGAGGGTTTTCCAATGCGTGAAACGAAATAATCTCGCGTGCGTTCGCTGCCATAGCAGGTTCGCCAGGGAGAGGTTTTCGGATTCTACCGGCTAACTGTTCTTTGAGCGATTGATTTAGCACCAACGGCCGGGGTGAAATCCGCACAAAACCAAGGGAAATTTGTTAATTACCGCTGTTCTATTCTAGGCCTTGGTAGCGTAGCTTTAAAATATTTCATAATAGGCAACTTGGAGGAATCTTGTCTGTGTTCGCTGCCATAGCAGGGACATCTTCGAGGGTTTTCGTGGAACGAAATAATCTCGCGAGCGTTCGCTGCCATAGCAGGTTCGCCAAGGGGAGGTTTTCGGGTTCTGCCGACTAACTGATCTTTGCACGATTGATTTTAGCACCAACGGCCGGGGAAATATCTGCATAAAAACCGAGGTAACTATATTATTCACCGTTTCTTTTATCTTAAACCGTACAAAAATGCCAAGAAATGCTCCCTAGAACACTGCTAGTGCCTTTATAACGCTTTCTCTGTGTAATTCTCACCGTACTGCTAGTAAATTTTCGCTGATTTTCACCGGCGATCGCCGAAAACTATTAGAGCTTTGCACGTTAGGCTTGTAAGCGTAAAACGTTTATTCTGTAATAAAGTGCTTTGGTCTGGGCAGTAATTTAATATTATTCGCAGATACTGAAGGGCTTTCATCAAAATTAAGTTGTTTAATCATATAGTTAAAGGGGTTCGTTTTATTTTCCTTTTTTCCCAAATTCTTTCGAAACCGAAATAAATTGTGAAATTTTATTAAGCACAGGTAGTTTCATTTTCCGATAGTGGTAAACAATTAAAGCCTGTTTCCCACTTCGCACGGCATAGAGATCAAAAACAACAGACCCCTGGAATTACTTAACCTCCATCTGTTGCTACCCTGGTAACTCTTGACGCTACCATTTCCGAGAGTTCGGTGGAGTAAACCATCCCAAAAATCTGGCGCCCGAGAAAATCTGGTAGATAGTAAAGCCACGGGAGTCATAGTGACGTCCGTAATTCTTCTGAGGAAAGAAAGCACGTCACAAACTCATGCAATCTTTGGTGGTATGGGCCATCATAGTTATCTTCTCAAAAGGCCTCATGGCCAAATAAACTGCTATCGGAATCACAAATTCCAATATTATCTATTAAATGTTCAAATATCATTGATGACTACTCAACGTAATGAAATCTGGCATCAATTTCCTAATCCAAATAAACTCAGCGTGTTTTCGCTTACATTTTTTGTTTCATTGCTGATAGTAAATGATACTCAACTAACAGGACAACGGGTCCACTTACTGTAAATGAAAAGGAGAAGAGTCTTGGATATTTAATACGCACAGCGTGAAGTGAAACATTTTCTTTGGAGATCGGGGCAATCCAAAATTCAAAACCACTTATCAAGACTAGTAAACGTATTTCATTGAATCCATTTATCGATAGTTCGGGATTATTAAGAGTAGGTGGGCGACTTCAAAAGTCACAGTTATCTTTCGACCAGAAGCACCCTCTCGTACTTCCTAAAAGTCATCCATTGACTAAACTTATAATTTTATCATATAACAATAAGTATTTACACTTGGGTCCACAATCTTTACCATCTTTAATTCGTTTAAAATATTGGATACTGTCTGGTCGTAGCACAATCAGGCATGTTCTACATAAATGCATTACTTGTTTTCGTGTAAAACCTAGCACGGTCATCCCTCTTATGGGGAATTGCCTAATTCGAGAGTTTTGCCCACACGTCCATTTTATAATTGTGGCGTAGATAATTGAGGACCTTTCGATCTACGAGCTAGTCACTCACGGCATGCTGAGGTAGTAAAATATTACGTATGTATTTTCACTTCTTTTACCACTAGAGCGACACACATTGAGCTTCTATATGATTTGAGTACTGCATCATTCTTAAATTCAGTTAAATATTTTATTTCCAGACGAGGCGTCTGTAAAAATATATATTCTGATAATGTAACCCATTTCACCTACGACCACCCCTGTAAGTAGTCGAAAACACACAACCGGCAATCAATGTAAGACGTCTATTACGCACTGTAACGATGTTACTATTTTACGTTCCGACATCCCACTGTACACATTTTAATTTCTCATTTTATTAGTATTATTATTAAGTTATGTTGTTAATTACTTATACACCCCTCTTTCATCAAAAGCTGTAAATTTATTGGCTCTTAATAATTTTTAAATATGTATATTGATTTTGATACACCCGGTATATATTTAATATGTATTGCTTACTGTACCGTTCACGCACATCAGTCAACGTCATTCTTAAGATTGTTAAGTAGGGAACCTCCTGAGTGGGGTCGAGGAAAGAATGTATAAAACCGGCAAACGGGACGGAATAGCTCTCTTTACTCCTGTGCTCTTTTATCTCTATATATCTGTGCTCTTACAGTTCCACCGTTTTCCGCCGTATCCAAAACGCCGACTGATTTCCGCTAACAAGGTAAGCGAATTTAGAAATTATTTCATAAATCATTCTTCTTGTGTTAAAATTCATTTTGCTCCTAGCGTCTTTCGTAACTGTATTAATAGATTTTATTTTTGCTTAGTGCTTGTTTAATTTGAGTGATTTTCCGCGTATTTGTGTACGATTCCGAAGTAAGAATTTACTGTTGGTTTTAACTTTAGGGGAAAAGAAATATAGTTGGAAAACTCCCAAGCATTCTCGCTGCAAAGCAGGTAAATTCTTGAGGGATTCACAAAGTATTTCGGGGGTTTGCTCAATCTAGTACCATAGGTCTTGGTAGCGTTACTTCAAAATATTTTATAATAGGCAACTGGAGGAGTCTCGTCTGTGTTCGCTGCCATAGCAGGGACCTCCTCGAGGGTTTTCCAAGGCGTGAAACGAAATAATCTCACGAGCGTTCGCTGCCATAGCAGGTTCGCCCGGGTTAAGTTTTCGAATTCTGCTGATTCACTGATCTTTACACATATGCCAAGAAACTTTCCCGTAAAACACCGCTAGTGCCTTGACAACGCTTTCTCTGCGTAATTCTCACCGTACTGCTAGTAAATTTTCGCTGATTTTCACCGGCGATTGCCGAAAACTATTAAAGCTTTGCACGTTAGGCTTGTAAGCGTAAAACATTTATTCTATAATAAAGTGCTTTGGTCTGGGTTGTAATTTAGTATAAATCACAAATACTGAAGGGTTTTCATTAATATTCAGTTAATTTTAAATATATAGTTACGTGGTTCCTTTTATTTCCTTTTCCCAAATTATTTCGAGGCCGGAGTAAATTGTAAAATTCTATGAAGCACAGGCAGTTTCATTTTCCGATAGTCGTGAACAATTAAAGCCTGTTTCCCCCTTCGCACGGCATAGAGGTCAAAAACAACAGACCCCTGGAATTACTTAACCTCCATCTGTTGCTACCCTGGTAACTCTTGACGCGAGAGTTCGGTGGAGTAAACCATTTCAAAAATGTAAGAGCAAATACCGTTGTTGAAGGAGCAAAGACCGTCGTTATAGGAACCGGAGCCGTTGTCGTAACTGTAACAGGAATTTAGTTCCGCATATTGGGATCACCTTGTATGTGACATTCAGTGAATTATTTAGAAAATTTTAATGTTAAAATTGCGAATCAGAGGCTAGAGTGTGTAAACCTTCATAAATCCAGAATTAAAAATTTTCAATCAGCATTTCGAAAATCTCGTAGGATCTAATTTGTTAAATTTAGTACATAAAAGAATATATTTTTGAAGTTGCAATAAAATATTTCCGATAGGAATATTTTTCAATTTAGGAGAACCAATTTTTTTTTAGCCGTTTCCTGTTAACGATAATTTCTTTTTTTTTGGTTTTGTTTGTTGTTAACTGAAATATTGAATTGTGATCGTTTTTAAAAAATTAATTTTGCTAATGAAATAGAATCAATAGATTTAACATGGAAATACTTTAATAATTATTATACCGGTTGTACCAATAAATAGGGATTACAATTTTAAATATTAAATAGAAACAAAAGGTGAATTTTGACTTTTATTTGCGAATATTTTAATAATTATTTACTGCAATAATATACTATACTGGTTGTCCTACAATTTTGTTATCATCATTCACTTCTGATAGTATTTTGAGTAGGTACTGTAATTTTGGGTTTCGAATAGAAATCAAAGCCGATTTCAACTCAAAATTTGTGAAACAAAAGTTGATTTTTACTTAGACTTTTTATTTGCTAATATTCTAATAATTATTTACCGCTAGCAATAATATATTATACCGGCTGTCCTGCAATTTTGGTATCATCGTTCACTACTGATAATACAATTTTGAATAGATATTACAATTCTGTGTATTGAATAGAAAGAAAAGCTGATTCTGACTTAGAATTTATTTTCCAGAAAGTATCTTGGAGATTTCATTTTCTAAATTTACATTTGTATCTTGAGTTGTATTTCCTGTTGCGAGAAACTTTGTATTGGTTTCTACAATACACCAAGTCTTAAGTTTTATTTTTTTTTTCTGGAAAACGAGATTGATTTGTTGTTGATTGAATAAAAATTTTTGTTCTCCTCTATTGTTGATTATCCGAACTGGAGTTGTTTATCCGAGGTAACTAGTTTAAATTTTCGCCAACGAGGGTGAACCGGCGTTGGGTATTTTGCTTGTCTGGATATACCGACCGAGCCGATTTGAGGATTACATCTGATGTCAACTAGTGAATACAGCGACTCCACGGATAGTAACGATGAATGTACATTCCCACAGGAAACCACTGATAAGCCGCTTGTGGGCTGGATATATTCTCTAAAGAAAGAAGAACTCTCTGATGAACTAACCAAGCGACAACTGTCTCCAACTGGATCCGTAAGAGAGAAGCGCCGACGACTAGCTAGTTTTCTAAAAAAGTCATCAGCTGTACAAAGGAGTACTAATTCCGTTCTGTCTGGAGGTGAAGGGTTAAACCCGGGTAGTCCCGTAGCTCCAAAGCTTGACCGAATTGCGGTGACCACTGGAGGCACGACTTCCGTAATAACCATGATTACTACTACTACTCCTGTTACTTCTCCGTTGAATGTGCACGATTGGAAAGTATCCTTTGGAGATCGCGATGACCCGGCAAATTTTCTGGAACGACTGGAAGAAATTTGCACTGCTAAAAATGTGCCGCAAGATAAGTTACTACCGGTGTTACCCGAGTTACTGTCTCGTGAACCAGCACTGTGGTTCCGCGACAACCGAAGCCGATGGACAAACTGGAAGGATTTTGGAAGAGCTTTCCGCATCTTCTTATACCCGGTTAATTATGAAGTAGACCGAGAGGCGGAAATTAGCAAACGGCTGCAAAGGAGGAATGAGGCAGTATCGGCATACATCACTGATCTACAAACTTTGATGCGTAGACATGGGAAACTCTCCGATGAACAACAATTAGCCTGGCTATATCGTAATCTGCTACCTGAATATCGACAGCAGATCCGTAAAACGGACTTCAAAGATTTTACTACTTTCTGTCAAGAGGTCAAGGAATTCGAGTTGCTACGAAAAGAACTCCAAAATATTCCTAGCACCAGTGGATAGAGAAGAGGAACAAATCAACGTTTTCCGCCGGCTAATACATCTCGGAATCCAAATGTAACTGCCAGTCAGGCCCGAGAACCTGAAGCTAGTACCAGTTCTTCCCGTCCGGCCAATCCGGTCAGTCGAGCACCTATGTCCAGGAGTTCTAGTACATTGTGCTGGCGTTGTGGTGAGACAGGCCACGTCCGAGCAAACTGTAGAAATCCGCTGAAAATATTCTGTTCCAGCTGCTGTAAGGAAGGAGTCCTTACCCGAGACTGTTCCTGTTCGAAGCCGGAAAACTAGACCGAAACTGTCCCGAAGGGAGACCGTCTTAGTTTCCTAACCTTTTAGCCTCTTAAGAACATTCGTCTTCCGAACCATCAGATCCGCGACTTCAAATTGACGTCCAAATGGAAAACTTCAAGCTTAAAGCCTTGCTGGACACAGGAGCTATCAGATCGTATGTGGGTGATGCAGTAGCGAAGCAATTTTCCCAACGAAGGCGAACGGTCAGTCATCCGACAAGAGCACGTTTAGCGAACGGAAATTTGGTTGCTATTACAGACATCTATGATCTGCAGCTTAGGGTTAATGACGTCATCATGAAAGAACCGTTGGAGCACTTTCCAGGTTTGGTCGCTGATATGGTTCTTGGTCTTGATACACTGGAGAAGTATAATTTCTGCTTAGAACTAGGTACAGGGAAGATCTACCAGGACGAAAAGCTAGTCAACTGTCCAGGGCTCAATACACTGTCCTCTCCCATAGGAATCATCGACGTAGTAATGTCACCGTCAAGGGAGAACAATCATGGGTTGTCCTGCGAAATGACTGTTACTGACACCGCTCGATCAAATTTTACTGATAATGATACTGCGAGGAAAAATGGTGCTGTTACTGAAGCCGCGAGAGTGAGGTTTACTGATACTGAATAACCCCGAGTGAAACCTGATAGGATATTGACCGATATCTCCCAGTTAGCCTTGAACGGACCCGAAGGTGATGAAAGGAGATCTGATACTGAATATCCTCTAGGAGAAACTGATAGGATATTGACTTATATCTCCCAGTCAGCCTTGAACGGACACGAAGGTGATGGAAGGAGATCTGATACTGAATATCCTCTAGGAGAAACTGATAGGACATTGACTGATATCTCCCAGTCAGCCTTGAACGGACCCGAAGGTGATGGAAGGAGATCTGATACTGGATATTCTCGAGTGAAACCTGATAGGATAATGACTGATATTTCCCGGTCAGCCGTGGAAGGATTCCAAGGTGATAGAGAGACATCTAGTATAGAATATCCTCGAGAATCCGCTGTTAGAAGAATCTGCAAAGATGTAAGCTCTGATAACAATACTGATAACTGCCAGGAACTTGGAATATTTACCGGCTTAACCCGGTCTGATTTAGGAGAGTTTGATGACAGTAGGGAGTTACCTACCGAAGAATCTCCAATAGAAGCTATAACGCCGTTACAGGACCGAAACCTAACAGGAGTACAAGAGGAAACGTTGAGAAGATTCCTCGACATGGAATTACCGAAATTTGAGGAAGTTCAAGGGCCAACAGACCTAGTACAACACGAGATCCACCTACTGCACTCAACTCCGATCAAGCAACGATATCGCCCACAGAACCCAAAGATGCAAGAGATTTGTAACGCAGAAGTGAACCTGATGCTGAAGGAAAGGGTGATAGAACCCTCAAGCAGTCCGTGGGGTTCTCCGGTGGTATTCGTTAAGAAAAAGGATGGGAAAAACCGTTTCTGCATTGACTTTTGGAAGGTGAATGATGTCACAAGGAAGGACGCCTACCCTGTTTCATTCATAAATGCTATTCTGGATAAATTGCGACGCGCAAAGTATATCTCCAGTCTAGATCTGAAGAGTGGATATTGGCAAGTCCCTTCAGCTGCAGAAAGCAAACCCATCACTGCATTTACCGTGCCAGGGCGGGGACTTTTCCATTTCACAGTTATGCCGTTTGGTCTACATTCAGCGCCGGCCACCTTTCAGCGACTAGTAGATCGAATTATCGGACCTGATTTGGATCCGCATGCATTCGCCTATTTGGATGACATTATTGTACTAGGAGAAACGTTCGAGGAACACCTGAAAAATCTAGGTGAGGTTTTCCGCCGTCTCCGAGACGCCAAGCTGTAAATAAACCCAGAAAAATGCCATTTCTGTTTACCATCCATGAAATATATAGGTCATGTCATTACCGGAGAAGGTATCAGTACCGATCCCGAAAAGTAGAGAGTATTTCAAAGTTTGCAGCTCCACGAAACGTCCGTGAGCTACGAAGATTTTTAGGAGTAGCCTCTTGGTACCGCCGTTTTGTGCCCTCGTTTTCTCAGACAGTAGCTCCGTTAACCAAGTTACTACTTAAGGCACACCGCTGGAAATGGACTGAAGAACAAGAATGTGCTTTTGCCAGAATCAAGACCTGTTTGTCTGAAGCGCCTGTTTTAAGTTGCCCAGATTTCAGTCTACCGTTTACGCTGCAAACCGATGCTTCCGAACATGGATTAGGGGTGTCCCTGACGCAACAGATAGATGGTAATGAAAATGTGATAACTCACGCGAGCCGAACCCTGAGTCCACCTGAAAAGAACTACTCAGTGACTGAAAAAGAATGCCTTGCCATAGTGTGGGGGATTGATAAGATGCGCACCTATCTAGAAGGCTATCATTTCACGGTGGTAACTGACCACCAGTCCTTAAGATGGCGGCATTCTATATCTAGTCCATCTGGTCGTCTAGCCCGCTGGAGTATATTTTTGCAACAATACGATTTCGAGATCAAATACCGAAGTGGTGCCGTAATCCGAGTAGCCGATGCACTCCTGAGCAATCAGCGGAAGTGTGCATAGCCGGTATTCCAGAGGAATGTTCCTGGTACCTAAACAAGAAAGTTGAAGTGTTGAGAGACCCAGGTGAATTTCCCGATTACTGCGTCAAAGAAGGACGACTGTACCGACATTTTTAGGACTTGAATGATCTGAGTGAGCCTGAACTGTCTGACCCGTGGAAGCTGTGTGTGATGAAGTCACAAAGATCCCGTGTTTTACAGAAAAATCACGATGCCCCTACCGCCGGACACTTAGGGATTGCAAAAACAATAGCGAAAATTGCTTAAATGTACTACTGGCCAGGAATGTTCAGGGACATAACCAGGTACGTCCGTGACTGTATGCAATGCTTAAAGTACAAACCGTCTCAACAGCAGTTAGCTGGGAAGATGCAACCGTCCCGAAATCGACGTCCCTGGGAAACTGTCAGTACCGATATTGTTGGACCGCTGCCGCGCAGTAAAAAAGGAAACTGCTACAAAGTCATGTTCCAGGACCGTTTCACAAAATGGGTACAGTGTAAACCGATCAGAAAAGCGACCGCTAGCTCAATAAGTAACGCTTTCTACGAAGAAGTTCTGACCACGTTTGGGTGTCCACGCACCATATAGTCAGACAATGGGACACAATATGATAGTAAGCTCTTTAAGGAAATGTTGAGAGGCTTAGGAATACGCCATCGATTCACCCCACCATATACACCACAAGCTAATCCTGTTAAAAGAGCTAACCGTACTTTAAAGACCATGATAGCTCAATATTGTGAACAAGACCACCGAGATTGGGATCTGAGAATATCCGATCTAAAGTTTGCGATTAATAACTCTAAGCACGACTCTACCGGCTTTTCTCCCGCCTTTCTCAATTTCGGAAGAGATCTGGACGTCCCGAATACACTACGCCGAGAAGTGGAACAAGATCAGGCGAAAGAAGAATCTGAAACACCCAATGATGCCGGAAATGCCGAAAATGAAGTCTCTGAACAGTACTTACTTAGCTTTAACAAATTGCAAGGATGTTTCGAACTAGTCGGACTGAATCTGTCTAGAGCTTTTACGACGCAAAGCCGATATTACAATCTACGCCGCCGCCAAACATACCCTGTCATCCGCCGCAGATCATGTGGCCGCGAAACTTGCCCCGAAATATTCCGTTCCGTATAAAGTCGTGAAAGTTCTATCCCCCGTTGTGTACGATTTAAAAGATGCACAAGGCAGGCGTTATTATCGGATATATATTAAAGACTTGAAACCGATTTCGGGAAACGCTAGTAATTAGTACTTTTCAGAATGAAACCGAACTATGAAGTACCGCCTCGTGGGAATGATCCCGCCCTTGTCCGAAACCTGGTAACAGACCGAGCCGAACGACCTCAGGCAGAAAGAAGCCGAGATACCCAGGTACGGGAATGTACCCCGGAAGTAACAGAACACCTGCAACGGGAAGAAGAGATCATAGATCTGACTTCCCCTGTGACCAGCCCCGCAGCTTCTCCCTCGCCTGTTCCCTCGACGTTCCCGGAAACGCCCCTGTTCCCGGAAGATTTTGTCCCGACATGGGAGGACGTTTCGGACTTTGAATTCGGTTTTGAATGGGTACCGGATACCAAGCGTTCCTCCATGGAAGACCTGATGGCTGTAGCGCCGTATGTCCCGGGCAACACACCGCCGCCGTCACCCCCCTATCCGGAAGCCGGCACGTATGTGGAGACGGTCACGCTGGAAACCGTTATCCGGAGAGAAATAATCCTGCCGGCAGAGGCTTATTAATGGGTCAAGTGCAGCGAAGAGATTACCCAACGGTCCGACGTCCGATACGCCTTCGACCCGTTATTTCCGCCGCCTCCTGCCCCATCTGTTCCACCCCAGATGGTAGCAGGTCAAACGGAACAACAACGGCTGATTTCCTTCGCCCTCCAACAAGCCAAGGACCATCCGTGGCCGACCGAATGGGTCAACCGTAGTCGTCCGTTCCGGCCCGCAAATTCCGATCCGCGACGTTGGTGTAGGGTGTACCTATTCGATGACCAAGGGGTCCTGCGTAAGGTATACCTACCGCCCGTTAACGAACGCTAGCACTGTGTGAGTGCGTCTGCGTGTTTTGTATAGAATTTTGTTTTTTAGTTCTTTGTAATTAGGGGATGGTTTGTAGGATTTTCTTTTGTTTTATGGGGAGAACCGTTTCAGCCTAGTGTCAGTCAGACTCACGTGAAGTGTAGCACTTCCCGCATCCGAAACTTTGTTCGTGCATTTAGTTCCGGCTAGAATTAAACTGTCTTTTCGTTTATAGATTTTCGGCCTCTCACTCTATACACCATGGCTTCCGAGTCCTCATTTGAAGTGTTAGACATATCTGGGATGGAGAGTTGGGATGAAGATGACCTCCCGCCCGAATCAGCCGCGCCACCAGAGGACCTTTTTTTTTCTCAAAGAGGTTTAGGAAATCTGCTAGCAGATCCTCCAGGCATTGGTGTTTCGGTGTTGCTTGTACTTATTTCCCCTAAATCTGAGCACAGTTTTTGGCGCTTTTCTGCTCATTGAGGACATTCGAAGACAATGTGATTTGGGTCATCTACAGCTGCCCCGCAGCATATGCAACTTTCGTCTCTCTTTTTTTTAATTTTAAAAGTAAAAGTGTTGAAAGTACCGTGGCCTGAGAGGAACTGAGTAAGATGGTAGGATACTGTCCCCCATTTCCTATTGTGCCAAGGTCGAATATTCCGGATAAGGCGTCTGGTCCAAGTTTCAGGGCCGCTCTGCCACTCTTCCTGCAATTGCTGCAGAGTAATATCCCTCTCTATCTGTTTCTGGGTAACAGAAGCTACACCAGCCATGTGGAATATTCTCCTCCTCCCTTCCGCCAAAAGGTGCAGCGGAATGATACCAGCGATAACCATTGCAGATGCACCTGAAACGGTGCAGTGAGCAGAACAGACTCTAAGCGCAATGCTTCGCTGTATCTTCATAAGTCTCATTTTATTGACTTCCAAATATGTCTTAAGGGCCCAAATTGGCGCACCATATAAGATTACACTTTGACACACCATCGCCAGAATTAGCCACTTCGGTGCTGTTGGTCCTCCTATATTTGGTAAAAAACAATTTAGAGCCTTTATTGTTTTCTCAGCCTTCAGACAGGTTTCTTGGATGTGGTTTGTCATATTTAGCCTTCGGTCTAGGTGGAATCCCAAATATTTGTCTGTTCCCTGGGGTTTTATTTCTTGGCTCTGCATTTTAAATTTTATCGCATCGGTCTTTCTTTTGTAGCTAATAAGAATAGCTGCAGTTTTTTCAGGAGCAATCTCTAGATGATGTTGAGTCATCCACTGAAATACAAGATCAAGAGTATGGTTTGCCTTATCAATCATTTGGTTGGAGGTCCGAGAAGCTACGAATACCGCTAGATCGTCGGCATAGCACAATATTACTACTCCACTTGGCGTTGGAAGGTTCATCACTTCGTTATATAGAATATTCCACATACTAGGGCCAAGAACCGAGCCCTGTGGAACACCACCAAAAACTTGTCTTCCAAGGTCCCTCTTCAGAATAATTACTCTTTCATCCATGTAGGAATTTAAAATGTTCTTAAGGTATGCACTCACCCCTATTCTGTTAAGCTGGTCGCTGATGACTGTCCAGGATGCGGTGTTAAACGCATTTTTAACATCCACCAAGATTAATGCACAATGTTTTCCTTTGTTTGCTGCTACCATGTCTTGAATCTTTTCCATTGCATGTGAAGTAGACCGTCCTTTACGGAATCCAAATTGGTTTTCGTGGAAACCATTAATTTTGTTTTGCAATGACTGTAGCTGCGGAAAACCGTCTGTAAGCCGAGCTACTTGCCGATCCATGTCCCGTTCTTCACCTGAGCCGGGAAGACGTTCTGTAGCAACTCAAGCACTAATAGTTTCCCGATCCCGCCGAGATGTTGGTATTCAATGCAACCTATGTGACTGTTCCCCGGAAACTCCAGAAGACATCACCGGCGTTCGTCAGCGGTACTCGATGCTTCGGAATCGCCCCACCTGTAGACGAGTGAGGCAACGCTCTTCCCGCCCGTATCCAAGTCTGAGTACGAGGAGTTCCAGACTCCAGTAACGCCGGCGAGGTTTGGAATCCACTACGCCGCAAGTTTTTTTGGGTAAAGACGTTTAGTTTTGTGTGAAAAATATTCATTTTAGGTTTGGATTGGAAAAAAAATATATAATGAAAGCTTCACTTCCATTTATTAATTTTTTTTCAACGAAAAAAGAGAGGGATGTAACGATGTTACTATTTTTTTCGTTGCGACATTCCACTGTACATATTTTATTTCTCATTTTATTAGTATTATTATTAAGTTACGTTATTATTTACTTATACACCCCTCTTTCATCTAAAGCTGTAAATTTATTTGTTCTTAATAATTTTTAAATATGTATATTGATACATCCGGTATATATTAAATATGTATTTCTTACTGCACCGTTCGCGCACGTCAGTCGACGCCGTTCTTAAGATTGTTAAGTAGGGATCCTCCTGAGTGGGGTCGAGAAAAGAATGTATAAAACCGGCAAACGGAACGGAATAGCTCTCTTTGACTCCTGATTCTTGTGCTGTTTTAAATCTGTGCTCTGACAGTTCTACCGTTTTCCGCCGTAACCGAAACGCCGACTGATTTCCGCCAACGAGGTAAACGAATTTAGAAATTATTTTATTAATCATTCTTCTGGTGAAATTGACTGTCTCGACCCTTACTTCGTGGAATATGCTCATATTAGTGTTTTTAAATGAAACTCAAGGTCTCTAGTTAATTCCACAATATAATACAAGTTATTGAAAATTCTAAAAAATTGACATTCTTCTGGTGTTGAAATTTATTTTGCTCCTAGCGTTTTTAGTAACTGTATTAATAGATTTTATTTTTGCTTATTGCTTGTTTATTAAGAGTGATTTTCCGCGTATTTGTGTACGATTCCGAAGTAAGAATTTACTTTATATAATTGGTAAACTCCCAAGCATTCTCGCTGCAAAGCAGGTAAATTCTTGGGGGATTTTCAAGGTATTTCGGGAATCCCAATTTTGGTATACAACACTAGGGAAAGGAAATACCGTTGGGAAACCGTCAAGCATTCTCGCTGCAAAGCAGGTAAATTCTTGAGGGATTCTCAAAGTATTTCGGGGGTTTGCTCAATCTAGTACCATAGGCCTTGGTAGCGTAACTTTAAAATAGGCAACTTGGAGGAGTCTCGTCTGTGTTCGCTTCCATAGCAGGGACATCTTCGAGGGTTTTCCAAGGCGTGAAACAAAATAATCTCACGAGCGTTCGCTGCCATAGCAGGTTCGCCAGGGAGAAGTTTTCGGATTCTGCCGGCTAACTGCTCTTTGAGCGATTGATTTAGCACCAACGGCCGGGGTAAAATCCGCACAAAACCGAGGGATATTTATTAGTTACCGCTGTTCTATTCTAAGCCTTGGTAGCGTGACTTTAAAATATTTGATAATAGGCAACTTGGAGGAGTCTCGTCTGTGTTCACTGCCATAGCAGGGACAATCTTGAGGGTTTTCCAAGGCGTGAAACGGAATAATCTCACGAGCGTTCGCTGCCATAGCAGGTTCGCCAGGGAGAGGTTTTCGGATTCTGCCGACTAACTAATCTTTACACGAGGGAAATTTATTATTCACCGCTGTTCTATCCTAAACCGTACACGAATGCCAAGAAACATTCCCGTGAAACACTGCTAGTGCCTTGATAACGCTTTCTCTGCGTAATTCTCACCGTACTGCTAGTAAATTTTTGCTGATTTTCACCGGCGATTGCCGAAAACAATTAAAGCTTTGCACGTGAGGCTTGTAAGCGTAAAACATTTATTCTGTAATAAAGTGCTTTGGTCTGGGTTGTAATTAAGTATAAATCACAAATACTGAAGGGTTTTCATTATAACGAGAAAAACCTACAAACCCTCTCAGTGCTCGTTAAAGGTATGCGGGTTGTCTCACGTGGTACAACCCGTGCTCGCCAGTCGACTAGCTTCGAGACGAAGAAGGGGTGGATTCTTCAGAAAATTATTGAGTATACAAAAGGGCGCCAGAGAAGTTTTGGCAAGCACCCAAGAATTCCTAAGTTAGCCCACAACTCCTCAGTGGGTTAACAACACTCACTACACACTCCAAAGGTTAAACTGAAAGGTAAATTATCATAAGTAAATAAAAGTCAGCAAATACACCCTGATTGAAAGTTTAATTAGTCTTGGTGGACCAAAGGTCTCTTTTCAAAATATTTATTACAATATCACTACCAAAAAGAAATATTACAAGTAACGTCTGAGCTCAGCTGAAGGCTGTACTCTCAGGGTGCAGAAGAGCTGAGGGCCCCAAACTACACCGATATCTCAATTTAAAAATTCTAGAGAATCGACCAAGTTGTTCATGTACAATATTCCAAAAATACAACGATTATATATATATATATATATATATATATATATATATATATATATAAACAAAGAAGATGTAGGAATATCGCGTGATATGTTAACAACAACAACAAATATATTCATGGGTAATTCAGTAGCCCTTTATTTTGCGTGAATTACCCATGAATATATTTGTTGTTGTTATATATATATATATATATATATATATATATATACATATCAAAATCAACAATGTATAGTTACAAGGGTTCACACTTCCGCAATTTATACCAGTATCAATATAAATATAAATAATTGCATAAGCCAGAAATTTAAATTACAACGAGTCTAGCGTTGCTGGAGAAAATACAACTCAAACTTATTTACGGCGCAAATTATATACATAAAACCATTAGAAATAGGTAAAAACCACTGAATATCGCAATACTAGGTACGTACCATAGTGTTCCAGCGTATCTTAATCTATGAGCTAGATTTCAAAATTTTTAAATACAAAATTCAAGTATAAGCGAGATTATAGTATTTGCCGCAAGAAAAAAAAAGAAATAAAACTTAATATAAAAAAAACGGTAATATGTGAAGCATAGATGTGAGTTTACTACTGAGTTTGAAGAAATAAGAAAAGGAAAACTGTTAACTTATCCTTTTCCGGCACCAGAACAGGAACTGAAACTTCTCCAGATTAATCCAGTCCTCCTGGAACTGGTCTCACTGACCCATTAAATTCCAATTAGTGATTTTTTTGTTTCAATGTCCATATACAAAAACCCCCCTAAAATAGAGAAACGAATTAGCCTCTACATAGGGTTTACATTTTACCCCGGTCAAATTTTTGACGTACCCCCGTAATATCCCATCATACTGACTATAATAACAATACCCGAAATTCGCAAATAATTACACCTCATGACTTTTAACTGTATAAAAGCCACCTACTCTGAGAATAAAAACTATATGACTGGTTTTTTCCGCTTAGCAAAAAAACTACGATACCAATAAAAACCCATAATATAAAAACTACGTCGTTGGACACATCCCTGAATGTTTATACAACTCCTGTGATATATTCTTATTTCAACAAAATATTAAGCCATGAAGAATATGAATTAATAAGAAATTATAAAATATAACGAAACTATCCCGCGAAACCCAGATTACAAACTCCAATAAATTACGAATCAAAGCAGAATTTCTACGTTAAATTGCCTACAAATCTGTTAATTCCGAGAAAGTATTTTTCAACCATTCACCTTGTTAATGAATCCTTCTAGCTAACGCCGTCTACGGAAAATTTACCACCAATATACAATTCCACTAAATTTTTATGGAGCCCACAGTCATCGACCGTTTTGGGTCCAGAAACCTATCGGGTCGGAGCTGCCAATTGTTGGTTCCAGCTGTATTTTTCTTCCCCTACGTCGGAATTTTCGGGTTTTTTAGTAAAATGCTTATGGCTCCCAGAGCACATGCACAAATTTTAAGTTGAAAAATGTGTGTTTACACCTTGACGGCAAATGGAGGACTAACATTTTTAACTCCGTACCGACAGCGCTGTGACTTCTCTCAGTCGACAGGTTAGCCAAATTGGATTTACGACGGCTCGGCGAATTTTTCGCGTTACAGATTACCCCCCTTTCGTCAAAGAATATTAACCCGGAAGGGGTAATTTTCATCGTCAGGCGGTTGCGTAGAGTATGGTTTCAAGTCCTTGCAGTGCCATACTCCTGCCGTAGCTCCATCCTTATCGTGCAACTCATACGTCCACGGAGATACCCTCTTAGCTATCGAGTAGGGCCCTATATACTTAGGCGCTAGCTTACGCGTGTAATACCTCGCAGCATCCGAAAGGACAAAATTCCTCTGCCACACTAAATCGTGCGGGAGATACTCCACATGCCTACGTCGCAGATTATGGCTATCACAAGCCTTCTGATTGGCATCCTCTAACCGTTTCCTGATGTCAGCGAACAATTTCCTAAAACTCTCGTTACGACTACTCTCGGGAGTACTCACACTATCTCCCAGATCTAAATCTGAATTATCAACATAATCGGCACCAGACAACAGCATAGACCTACTAAAATTAGCGAAATACGGTGTTACCTTCGTGACTTCATGAGTAGATGTTCTAATCGCACATCCTATCTGAGCGAGATGCTCGTCCCAACAACGATGATTATCCGAGACATAGGAAGCCATCATAGTCTTAATCACACGGTTAACTCTTTCACACGGGTTAGCCCTTGGATGATAATTGGCATTCAGCTTGATACGGCAGCTATATCGGGAAGCTAAGCTTCGGAAAAGATTACTACGGTATTGGAGACCATTATCACACAAAATCACCTTGGGTACCCCATATACAAGAAATACTTCATCTTCAATCTTACGAGCAACGACCGCTGCAGACGCTGTTCTAAGTGGGTATATCAGCACATACTTGGTCAAATAATCCGTAACGACAAGTATGAAAGAATTACCTCGTTTCGACCTAGGGAGAGACCCCATCAGATCTGTGCAAATTATTTCTCACGGCCTGCTAGGCTTTGGATGGGACGCCATCTTATCAACAGGTTTACCTTGTGACACCTTATGCGCAGCACACACCTCACAACGATTAACATACCTAGCGACATCAACCCTCATTTTCGGCCAGTAAAAACGCTCAGCTACTCTGTGGAAGGTTTTAAAAATACCCGTATGTCCAGATGTGGGAGGGACATGGGCTTCCATGATTATACGCGACCTACCAGCTTTGGGAACTACCAGTTTCCAAGATTCACCAGGCGACAGCGGTTGTGTGTACTTATTGACAACATGTTTGAAGAGGAGATTATCCTTCACACGCCAATCTGGAAATTTAAGGGGATTACTAGCGACATTCTTCACCATCTTACAATACCACTTATCATTGGTTGTATCAAACGGAGGGGGCGGTACCTCTTCCGATGAAACCCTCACAGACACCTCATCGACAACAGGGACGGACCGAGAAAGAGCATCTGGTACCACGTGTTCACGACCTTTGCGATGTATAATTTGGAAGTTATACTGTTGCATTTTGACTGCCCATCGGGCTAGACGACCCTTCGGACTCTGCAACTTCTGTAGCCACAGTAGACTATAGTGATCCGTAATGACGGTAAAAGAAACACCCTCTAAATAAGGCCGAAGTTGTTCCAGTGCCCAAACCACAGCGAGACATTCGCGTTCAGTGGTTGAAAAATTCCGTTCTTGGCGAGTAAGAGATCTACTAAGATAGCAAATAACCTTGTCACCATCCTCGTGAGGCTGACTCAACACAACCCCTAAACCATAACCACTACTATCGGTCTGTACAACAAAGTTTTTATTAAAATCGGGACACGTAAGAATCGGCGCAGAAACCAAACATTCCTTAACACAACGAAACGAAGACTCACATTCAGAAGACCACACAAAAGGACGATTTTTCCTCAGAAGACCCGTAATGGGGACCATGATGGTTGAAAAATTAGGTATAAATCTCCGGTACCAGGAGAAGGTTCCAACCACACGACGTAATATTAAGAGGAGTCGGTAACTCCAACATTGCCTTCACCTTATCCGGATCCACATGCAACCCAAAACGATCAACTACATACCCAAGATACTTCATTTCAGACGACAGAACTGACACTCATCCACGCTAACAGTAATTTTAGCATCCGCTAACCTCTTAAAAACCTCTTCGAGTACCTGTACATGTTCTTCTAAAGTTTGCGTACAAATAACCACGTCGTCAAGATAGACAAGAACATGCGGTTCAAGATCATGGCCTAAAACATTGTCGATCAGTCTCTGCCAGGTGGCTGGGGCATTATGTAAACCAAATGGTAGTCGTTTGAACTGGAATAGACCCCTATTTGGTACCGTAAAAGCAGTATATTGCCTTGAAGATTCGGCTACCGGAACTTGCCAATAAGCGGACTTGACATCTAAACTAGACAAATATTTAGCCTCACGTAACTTCTCTGAAGTATCCGTTACCAGGGGAAGAGGGTAAATATCTCGAACAGTGACGGCATTCAACTTCCTGTAATCCACGCAAAATCGGTAGGAATCATCCTTCTTCTTGACCAGCAAAATTGGAGAAGCCCACGGACTATTGCTGGGTTCTACAACACCTAACTGCAGCATCTCATCCAATTCAGCATCAATATGCCTCTGTACAATGGGGTTGACCCTATAATATCGCTGCTTGATGGGGGTACTAGAAGTTACTATCACGTGTTCTACTCTATCGGTACACCCTAGACCTTTTTCCATAATTTCCATATTCCTATCAATCACCGCTTGAAGTCTCTGCTGTTCCAAAGGAGTGAGTACCGTTCTAGACGACACATGTTTCACACTATTTATGAACACAGGATCTGCCGAAAAATGCCACTCGTCATGGCGAAGATCTGGGACGACGCCCATCAAATTCCAAAAATCTACACCAAGGATCAAAATATGAGTTAATTCGGGGACAACCAGACCCTCAATCAACCGCATACGACCCCTCAAAACCACGGGTAATACTACGGTTCCAATACTCTGTAACACATTACCATTTGCCACTGTACAATTAGTCGTCCTACTTTTATCCAAATTCAACCCTAAACAAGAAATTAACTCATATCCCTTACCTCCTAAAACAGTTCTTGAAGCGCCCGAATCCAAAAGTCCTAATAAAGTTTTCCCTAGGATATCTATCTTAAGATAAGGACGTTCATCATTCGCAGCGTGATCCAGTACGTAATCTATGGCGACACGGAAATCACCGACCGGGGGGTTTTTCAGTGACGCACTCTACCCGATCATTCAAGCACGTCTTGGTTCGTTTCCCTGGTTGGACCTGGGAGAGCAAACAGGAAAAGTTCTAACTCCTCCTTTTTACATTTAGAACAATATTTTACACTGGTCGCCTGCAGACACCCTACAGCCCGATGTCCAGGCTGTTTACAACGAAAACTCACTGTCTATCTAGGGGTGGAAGACGAGATGGAGTTATGTGACGCTCTGATCTCAGCCACTGGTTCCACTTGCGAGGTTACATAAGCGAGGTCTGGCTCCAAACAATTCGATCTCCTCGAAGGTACACAATAATTCTCAATAGCCGATTTTCTGGCCTCCAGTCTACGACGCAAAGTCGACAATTTCCGCACACTATTAACCTCTACTAGACCCTAATGATTTTGATAATACGGCGCGATATTCCTCAACAAGATTTTGGGTTGCGTCTCCTCCGAAATAGGGCAGGACAGCCTTTTAAAATAACCAGACATCACAGCCAAGTAGATTCCCATGCTTTCGTCCGAACCTTGAGTCCTCCTTTTGATTTCCTCGAACAGTTTTTCATTGTAATCTACCGATAAATACTCTTCCCGTAATAGATCCACGAATTCATCCCAAGAGTTGACCTCTTCTCTATAAGCTAAATAAAACTGATAAGCCCTACCAGAAAATAAATCGATACCACTAGCTAACAAAATTTCCTTATCCACATTACGCGAAACTCGATACTCTTCCACTTTTTCCAGAAAGCTCGATAGTGAAATACCTCTGGGATCTCCAGAAAACACCAAACCCCACTTGTTAGGCAAGATCGTCTTAATACTAGACAAGTTCCTCGACGCATTACCAGGATTAGGAAGTGGTCTGACTTCATTGAGAGTCGATCTACGGATAGTTGACAAATTTGCAAAGGACGGCCCAGGTTGAGAGAGGATTTCCAATTGGGGGGGTTGAGATTGACGAGAACGCTCATGTCTAGAAGCCTTACTTCCCAATGATTCGTATAAGGAGAGAGCTTTAGCCATTAGTTCATCTACTTTTGCCCTCTGTCGAACACCAGCATCACCTGCTTCGAAATTAGTCGCACGTTCCAACCGACCTATGACATGCACCAACTGACTCTGTAACTTCTGGAAACTACCACTCACACGAGTTTCGTTGAACTCTTCTGCATCGGGCTCAATCTAATCTAACTTATTCTCAACTGCACTCAAATCTTCGGCAGCTGTATACGGATACTCTGGCGGATCTATACTATCATCTTCCTTCTCTACCTGCAACGCTAAAGTTAAACTACGCTGCATCTCAGACACCGTGCCACTTGCAATACCACGTATTGTCAACTCATACACAAGCTCATCCTGAACCAACCGATTAACCAGAAACCTACGAGACATTTCTTTTTCTTTTTAAGTTCAATTTGACAAGCGATCCAAGCAACAAACCAATTTCCAACCCAGCGGAACAATAAGTCTTCACCGACACACCTGTACCTCAAATGGCCTTCCTCCAACTGAAACCTAATAAGGAATTTAAAACTCAAATCCAGATACCGAATGTCCAAAAGTCCCTATTTGTCCAAACAATATCTCCAACCCACAGAGTTTCCACGAAGTGTACTTCTCGAACCAACGCAACGTTCCTTCCTCAAAAGCGATTCCAAAATACAGGAGTCCACAATTCCAAGGCACCACTTCCAAAACACCGATCCGCTAAGGTTCGAACCCACAATGCAGCCTACAATCGTCGAAAGTCAAATAAACTTACCATAAAGCAAAGTATTTACGAATTCAGTTACTGTTCTGATACTAAAATTTATACACAGTGTGACCCAATATGTAACTCACCTTTTAAATTTACAATATCTATAAATTACAAATATTATACAATAGATGATCAAATAAAATTTTCAAAATTACAATTTTTATTGAAACAATAATATCGATAAAAGGAGAATATCATCCATAACACTTTGAGTTTTATTCACAATAATATCGATATCAGAAATCTTCTTATTCACTTGCTACCTGAAAAAGAAGAAAAAAAAAACAAAACGCATCAAACAATGAACAATCTGTCCGTTTCCTGTATTAAAACTTCAATTTAATATTTAACACTGCTTAACAAAATTCGGTGAATTGTTTACCACTTACGCCCCATAAACAATTCCCTTCAATACCTCAAACCCCAGATTTACTACAAACACTTAAATCTGGCACTATCAATAACTAATTAAGTGAAATTATTTCCGGGTTACGCCCACAATTGAAACAATTACCTTCAAAGTTAAGCAATCCCCAGATTTACTATAATAAACCCAATTAAATCTGGTGCAATAGATTACAAAAGATACAATAACTGAAGTTAAATCTACAATGACTAAGTTTCTAAGAAAAAGTTGAAAATTTATCAAAGTTTAAAAAAAAGATAAAATCTACAATATTGAATTTTTCAAAATTCCAATAATCAATCAGTATGAAAAGAAAATAAATGTTGCCCACGAACCAATAAACTCTTGTCTGATTTCTACTATAAAATGTTCAGTTTGATATATATTATAATCTCACAGAATAAGGTAAGTTGCTTACAAATTACGTCCAATAAAACAATTCCCTTCGAATTGAACACAACCCCAGATTTACTAAAAACACTTAAATCTGGCACAATCAAAACATATTAAGAGAAATTATTTCCAGGTACGCCCCAATGAAACAATTACACTTAAATCTGGTGCTAAAATAAACTGAAAATATATCTGCAAATCTAACTTATCAAAAGTTCAAGTTTAATCAAATGGCTACAACTAAAATTTTGATTTTTAAAGTTTAAGTTTAATCAAAGTTGCTAAAAAAATTCAATTTTAAAAGTTTAAGTTTAAATTACGGGATATGTATTGCTGACAATAAAAAAAAATACTAACGGCCCCACGTTATGGGCACCAAAAACATATAACGAGAAAAATCTACAAACCCTCTCAGTGCTCGTTATAGGTATGCGGGTTGTCTCACGTGGTACAACCCGTGCTCGCCAGTCGACTAGCTTCGAGTCGAAGAAGGGGTGGATTCTTCAAAAAATTATTGAGTATACAAAAGGGCGCCAGAGAAGTTTTGGCAAGCACCCAAAACTTCCTAAGTTACCCCACAACTCCTCAGTGGGTTAACAACACTCACTACACACTCCAAAGGTTAAACTCATAGGTAAATTATCATAAGTAAATAAAAGTCAGCAAATACACCCTGATTGAAATTTTAATTAGTCTTGGTGGTCTCTTTTCAAAATATTTAATACAATATCACTACCAAAAAGAAATATTACAAGTAACGTCTGAGCTCAGCTGAAGGCTGTAGTCTCAGGGTGCAGAAGAGCTGAGGGCCCCAAACTACACCGATGTCTCAATTCAAAAACTCTAGAGAATCGACCAAATTGTTCATGTACAATATTCCAAAAATACAACGATAATATATATATATATATATATATATATATATATATATATATATATATCAAAATCAACAATGTATAGTTACAAGGGTTCACACTTCCGCAATTTATACCAGTATCAATATAAATATAAATAATTGCATAAGCCAGAAATTCAAATTACAACGAGTCTAGCGTTGCTGGAGAAAATACAATTCAAAATTATATACGGCGCAAATTATATACATAAAACCATTAGAAATAGGTAAAAACCACTAAATATCGCAATACTAGGTACGTACCATAGTGTTCCAGCGTATCTTAATCTATGAGCAAGATTTCAAAATTTTTAAATACAAAATTCAAGTATAAGCGAGATTATAGTAATTGCCGCAAGAAAAAAAAAGGAATAAAACTTAATATAAAAAAAACGGTAATATGTGAAGCATAGATGTGAGTTTACTACTGAGTTTGAAGAAATAAGAAAAAAAAACTGTTAACTTATCCTTTTCCGGCACCAGAACAGGAACTGAAACTTCTCCAGATTAATCCAGTCCTCCTGGAACTGGTCTCACTGACCCATTAAATTCCAATCAGTGATTTTTTTGTTTTAATGTCCATATACAAAAACCCCCCTAAAATAGAGAAACGAATTAGCCTCTACATAGGGTTTATATTTTACCCCAATCAAACTTTCGACGTACCCCCGTAATATCCCATCATACTGACTATAATAACAATACCCGAAATTCGCAAATAATTACACCTCATGACTTTTAACTGTATAAAAGCCACCTACTCTGAGAATAAAAACTATATGACTGGTTTTTTTCCGCTTAACAAAAAAACTACGATACCAATAAAAACCCATAATATAAAAACTACGTCGTTGGACACATCCCTGAATGTTTATACAACCCCTGTGATATATTCTTATTTCAACAAAATATAAAGCCATGAAGAATATGAATTAATAAGAATTTATAAAATATAACGAAACTATCCCGCGAAACCCAGATTACAAACTCCAATAAATTACGAATCAAAGCAGAATTTCTACGTTAAATTGCCTACAAATCTGTTAATTCCGAGAAAGTATTTTTCAACCATTTACCTTGTTAATGAATCCTTCTAGCTAACGCCGTCTACGGAAAATTTACCACCAATATACAATTCCACTAAATTTTTATGGAGCCCACAGTCATCGACCGTTTTGGGTCCAGAAACCTATCGGGTCGGAGCTGCCAATTGTTGGTTCCAGCTGTATTTTTCTTCCCCTACGTCGGAATTTTCGGGTTTTTTAGTAAAATGCTTATGGCTTCCAGAGCACATGCAAAAATTTTAAGTTGAAAAATGTGTGTTTACACCTTGACGGCAAATGGAGGACTGAAATTTTCAACTCCGTACCGACAGCGATGTGACTTCTCTCAGTCGACAGGTTAGCCAAATTAAATTTACGACGGCTCGGCGAATTTTTCGCGTTACATCATTAATATTTAGTTAATTTTAAATATATAGTTAGGTGGTTCGTTTTATTTTCTTTTCCCAAATTATTTCTAGGCCGAAATAAATTGTAAAATTCTTTAAAGCACGGGTAGTTTCATTTAAGAATAGTGATAAACAATTAAAGCCTGTTTCCCACTTCGCACGGCATAGAGGTCAAGAACAACAGACCCCTGGAATTACTTAACCTCCATCTGTTGCTACCATGGTAACTCTTGACGCTACCATTTCCAAGAGTTCGGTGGAGTAAACCATTCCAAAAAT
Source organism: Galeruca laticollis (assembly GCA_963921935.1). Lineage (NCBI taxonomy): Eukaryota > Metazoa > Arthropoda > Insecta > Coleoptera > Chrysomelidae > Galeruca > Galeruca laticollis. Next base: position 133,141,124 of record OY998179.1, on the reverse strand, counting down.
CTGGCGCCCGACAAAATCTGGTAGATAGTAAAGCCGCGGGTGTCATAGTGACGTCCGTAAGTTTTCTGAGAAAAGGAAGTACGTCACAGCCCCTGGAATTACTCAACCTCCATCTGTTGCTACCCTGGTAACTCTTGACGCTACCACTTTAGAGAGTTTGGCGGAGTAAACCACCCCACAAATCTGGCACCCGAGAAAATCTGGTAGATAGTAAAGCCGCGAGTGTGATAGTGACGTCCGTAATCCTTCTGAGGAAAGGAGGTACGTCACAGCACGGTAAAACAGAACGCACAGCTGTAAAGTAAATCGCACGGCTTCCATAGCAACCACTTAGCAACTGTCAATAGACGTAGCCATTTTACTCAAAATGGATTTCTTAGATATGTGACGTTAAATTTTATTCTATATATAAATGGTAGATAACATTTATTAGCTATGAGATTGCATTTAATACTAAGTTATTTGGAATGATATGATAATTGGTTCCGTTCCATTCAATCCGCATCTTATAGCTGTCTGAATGTATCTCATATTAGTAAACAATTAGTATATTATACACCAAGCGAATAAAGTCGCCCATTTAATCCTGCGGGTGGTGTTTGATTCCTGAGGGAAGTAATCCACCTAGGGGATTAATGTCACTTTAGTCGAGAGGTGTATACGCTATTTTATTCAATTCCGGTAATTCTACATATATTTTTATTAAAAGTAAATACTACTTAGGACGGACTTTCACGAACCTTGGCTGGGCATCGAGGGTGAACTTCTAAGATGCTTGGCTGGGCATCGAGTAGCGACTTTTATGAAACTTGGCTGGGCATCGAGGATGTACGTTTTTACTTGTACTTTAAATACATTAATCAGATTATAAACACAAGTACAAGTGGGTCGTAGATAAAGTATAGTACGTAACTCGTGTTGTAACGCATTTTACGCACTCAGGCAATTGTGCGTAAATTTTCCGTGCGTGCGTAAAATGCTTCTTACACGTTACGTAATATACTATTGTTGGTGCGAGCAATCATTTGAAGGAATTATACTCGTTCATGAATAATCCAACAGTAAATTCAAAATTTTTGAAATATTTTTCTGATAATGAAATTCAATGGCATTTTATTCCCTCTCACTCTCCGCATTTTGGTGGCATTTGAGAATCAACTGTAAAATCGGTACAATTTCATTTGCGACGGGTTGTGGAGAATAATAAATTTACATATGACGGAATATACACTTTATTGACACATATTGAATCTCTTTTAAATGTCCGTCCTTTATTACCCTTATCAGATCATCACAATGACTTAGGTGTATTCACTCCTGAACATTTCATCATTGGAGCAGCATTGGCACAAGAAGAGCTAGAGAAGTAAATTCAAACAAGTTAAAATGTTATCATTATCTCACTCAGATAATACAGCATTTTTGGTCACGTTGCTTATGCGAATATCTTTCTTCGCTCCAAGCACGAACCAAATGGCAGACAACATCAAGTAACGTTAGAATGGGGTCTCTCGTAATCTTACAAGAATACGGTCTTCCTCCAACTAACTGGGAACTGGGCAGGATAGTTCAACTGCACCCTGGAACCTTTAATATTGTGCGAGTTGTAAGGGTTCGTACGTCGAAAGACGATGCCAAGAAGCCATATACGAAGATAGCAGTTCTTCCAACCAATGATTCCTGATATTTACTTCCAAAACCATTATCATTGAAAAGCATCATAAGCCTTTCAAGTGGGGCGGCATGTTCCAAATTCAAAGTCCGACCCTGTCTCCTGCCCTGACAGCATGCAGACAGCCATCGTCAATGAGGCAGCAAAAAATGCTTCAAGAGGGTTTTCGGCTTTTATCTTACCGAGAAATTCATTCTACGATCCGACTTTAACAGAAGAACATTTATCTTTATTATGTTTCAATAATTATTATAATAAGTTGTTTTTTATTCAGTTCAAGGTGCTCGACAACTATGGCCATCCACTAAACAAGAAATATAACAAGTCTTTTTTGTGATGTTCTTTTTAGAGACTTTTCGTGATGTTTATTTAAAACGTTGTTAAGATATCTTCCAGATGTCTTGATTTTACTACCAACTCTATTAACATCCATGTCATGTAAATAAAACATATTTTTGATGTACACAATAATACTTGAATCCGCAGTCACATACATATCCTATGAACTTCTTTTTAGCAACTTCCTATAGGAAACATTAATACGATGTTAATTAGTATAATTCTCACTAATGTCACATACAGAACGTTACTGTTATATTACAAATTAACACGTTTCTAAGATGATCACATGTGTTGCAGTTACTTTTACATCTTTCAAAATATTTTTTAGTAATTTCCTAGAATCACGTCTGTACGATGTTAGTTCATAAACCTTTCAGTAATTTCTCATACTAAACATCAGAGTAATATTAAAAGAAGAAGAAAACAGAAGAGGAACTGACAAACAGTAGTTATCTGTGGAAACAAATGACAAGCATGAAATGGCAGGTCGTTTTGTTTTCAGTTTTGTGTTATATTTTATTTGCAGGAAGCACATTTTTTGCACGAAAAAGTAATTGAATAAAGTGGTCTTCGTTTTCGTTAGTTCCTACTTAGCTACAGTTTCTATACTTAGTTATAATTCTTGTTATATTGGACGAACAACAGTTTTTATCGGTAAGTATCATAGATAAGACAATATTATACACGGTATATGGTAAGTACCTACCTATTCCAAAATCATAATTATTAAAACTTAATACTCATTCAATACTTTGATCGGCTATTGAAATTCCAGGTGGCGGAATTGTACACTAACATTATATAATAGAGTTTACAAAATAAAGGTTTTGTCAACTTTTAAAATATTTTAGATAGTAAGTAAATTTTGAAAACGATTCACAATATTTCAAATCCTAAATATGCATTATACCCTACAAAAAATTTAATATTGCATTAGGGTATATATTATTATTAATATTAAAACATGATCATATGTTGGCAGAGATTTGAATCTAGAAGAAAATATTTTCAATGTTCAAGATGTTTCAGAAGGTACTTACATAAATAAAATAAAAAACAAATAGTTGGTAAATATGTAAAGGGGAGTAACTATTTCAGATAGTCTGATACAGACATTGTATTAAACAGTACAAAAAATATTGAATCAAGTATATCTAGTTCTAGTCCATCAATATAGTTTTGCAGGTATAGAAATTTTTAACATTAATACTAATAGTTCTTGTAAACAATTAGAGACTGTACAAGACTTTAAAGAAATTTCTGTTAAGAAGCTCATTTCCATTTGAAAATACGCTGAATACAATAAATAAGCAGTACAATGGTACCTATATTAATCTAGTTTAAGAATATGTAACTTATGACACTGAAAGCTCCAGTCAACAAACAGAATTCAATCATATATTATTGTAGAAACACAGCTATTGGATACAATAATTTATAAACTCATTTGACTTGAAAATGTGTTCATATCTGTTCTTCATAATTTGTTTTTTTTTGTATAGTGTATTGATAATGCTTAGTTTCCATTAAATTACAATTCCACGATGTTAATATACAATATGTTCCAGGATGAAAATAACAAGATGAGAATAGTATATTATTTTAGACAGAAAAGAAGTATGAATTTTCATGGCACACCTGAATTTACCTTCCAAAAAAATATGTTATTATTCCTTTGAAGAACCCCGTATGTATCTTATGGAAAATGGGTCCCAGTCAATTGGCTGAAAATCAAGTTTCATGTAGTTTATAATGATCGATCAAAGGTCTCCATGGGCACAATTTGATCTAAAGTGATTATTTTATTAGCTGCTGTTCAGAACACCTTCAAATTTTTCACAGATATCGATTTTGAAGTGTACGTTATGGAATGGTTGAGGCACTCGAAACAGCGACTCTTGCGTGAGAAAAAGTAACCGTAAGTATATGATAGAATTTTCTTTAATCAGATTGGATTTTTGTTGATTTAACGTAATGTTTAATAAAATCTTCATGATATAAAATTTCTATTAGTTTTAATATCATTAAAAAACTATTCTAATAATTTTTTTGTAAACTAGCTGTAATGTATGTGTATCCGTTAAACTTTATTAATTCGGTTTCAAAGTATGTTACGTTATGACAACTACATATTAATATACCCTTTGTATTTCTTGTTTTCACTGAATGCGTTCAATAGTTTCCACTTTCCACACTTGTTATGTAATATGCCTACACAATTTTATTTTTTTAAGGTTGGATTCCTGGACAAGTTATTTTTTTCTAATTCTGTATCTGTTTTTTCCAAATTTACTGTATTGTTCATTAATAGTGAATAAACGTTTTAAATCCTTTATTGCTTTTTTTGCTTTTTTATTTTAAATGTACAGGGTGAACTACTAAGAACGACGGCCACATCTCAGAATAGAATCATGGTACAACTTTCAAAATAATTACCTTTAGGCAAGTGATCCTGAAAAATTGCTGGAAAAATTTTGCAGTCTCTATAATATCCGCTAGGGGTGGAATTAACACTCGAAAACATAATACTCCAAAAAACATACTGAAGGTGTACTAAAAATACAATTTCTGAAAAAATTTAATTAAGGAGATTTTTTGCCATTATTCTTCAAATAATGGGTGGGGTTCAAACATATGAACAAATGTATAACTTTTTCGTCTTTTCAACCGATATTATTGATTTTAGCTGCATCTGTTTAATGAGATTTATATCAAAATTAGATAATTTTGTATCCACTCGGAAATTTCAAATGTAAATTGAAGTATTTAATGAATTTGTATATCTGATATCGTAAATCGTATATCTTGGAATAGATTCCTATTTTTAAACCCCCTTTTCATCAGAATTTAAAAAATGCCTCATTACATTTGAAATTTCCGAGAAAAATGGGAAAATTGTCGACTTTTCCACAAAGCGTTGACAAAATAGTACAATTTTGTTATTTTCGTTAAGCATATCTTATTAAAGAGGAAAAACTCTATTAAATGACGCCAAAAACATTGATATCGAATAAATAACAAAAAAGTGTTACGACATGTTTGTTTTTTAGGTTGAACCTTCCCCCGCCCCTTACTTGAAGAATAAAGACAAAACGTCCATAACTACATTTTTTCATAATCTCATCAATATATCAAAAATTGTATTTCTAGGATACCTTTAGTGTGTCTTTTTTGGAGATAATCACAATATTTTGCTTTTAAGTGTTCATTCCACCCCATAGCAGATATTTTAGGAACTTAAAAATATTTTTCAGAGATTTTTCAGGGTTATTTTCCTAAAGGTATTTTTTTAAAGTTGTACAATGACTATTTTTTGAAATATGGCCGACAGCAGGCGTTCTTAGTTGTTCACCCTGTATTTGCTGATTAGGCACAGAAACATCTATAGGATGTCATCTAGAATGTTTGGGGTATATTATTTAGAGGTTTAAGTAATGTCCATACAACATCTAAGATAATACACTGTATTGTTTTTGAAATGTCGCATTTAGATCATTGATAAGATGTTGTTTTTTAGATATTGCATTAACATGTGCATGTGATGAAAACAAGAGGAAAAAAAGGAAGAACATTATCACAATGTGATGTTGAATTAACATAACTGTGATATTTATTTGCATAGTGGGCATTTACACATTTACGATGAATTAAACAATTTCTATGTGTTATAAAATAACTATGGATTTACAATTATAATGGATTATGAGATTACAATGGATTTATAAATTGCCATGGATTATACGATTAAAAATAAAAGAAATGGTAAACTATAACAATTGTCAGAAATATATGAAAATAGTTTTTTGGTTTTTATTTTGTTATAAAGTTGAATGCCCTTTATTAGTTTAATAACAGCGATTATTCTATGCGGATCATTTAATATGATTCAAAGATCTTCTTCGATATTTAGTTGCTGTCTTCTCGTTGTATGCTGATGGCATTTAGTCAGGATGTGTTTAACGGTCAGGACGGATTGGCAGAATTGACACATTGGTTTAGCACTTGTTGCCATCAGATAACAATGCGTTAGTTTTATATGGCCTAATCTTAGTGTTCTTAGAATAACCATCTCTTTTCTAGAAAGTTCGGGAAAGGTAGGTCGATCAAGATTCGGTCGGATTTGGTAGAGTTTTGTATGGTTTTCGTGCCAATGTAATTGTCACCTGCTGTTTGTTATTCTCTTTATTTCCGATTTCATGTCCTTGTAGATCTGGATGTTGGAAGAGTCAGTAGTAGATGTGGCAGATTTTTTTGCATAGCTATCAGCGTGCCCATTGCCTGTTATGCCGATGTGTGAACGTATCCAGATGATAGTGACTGTTACACCCTGGGAGGAAAGATCTTGATATGTCTCTTTTGTACCACGGGGATGGTCAGTGAATATGTTGTGTATGGAGTGGATTGCTGCTAAAGAGTCCGTACAAATGGCAATATTATTATTAGTTGGAGTGAGGCTATTGAATGCTGAAAGTGTTCTGAATAGTTCACCGATGTGGACACTGCAATGGGAGGTGATACGAGATGAGTTTACGGGGTTATAGGTAGTTGTTACAGAACATCCTACACCAGTTTCGGTTTTTGAAGCTTCCGTGTATAGTACCGTATAATAATTGTTTGTTTGAATGATTTCCATAAAGTTTTGGATTATTAGGTCCTTCGAAGTGTCATATTTGTCATAATTACTCAGGAAGGTATTTAAGCGAGGAATATGTTTATGCCAGGGGGGGGGGAGATGGAGTTGGAAACGGAAGTGTATGTGATAGGTTGATGTTGCTTATTATTGGCGAGAGAAGATGTGGGATAGATTTTAATTTTGATTGATTATTTCGGATATTAGTGAGGAGAGCATGCGTAGGATTTTAGGGGGTCGATGCTGCTGATGCTGCATATGTAAGGAGAAGCTGTTGACGTCTCAGCCAGAGAGGTGGTTCATTAGCTTCGATATAAAGACTTACTGCTGGGCTGGAGCGAAAGGCTCCTAGACACAAACGTATGGCGGTGTTATGCACAGAGTTTAGTAGGTTTAAATAGGTTTTGCTAGCAGACATGTAAATTAAACTAGCATAGTCAATTTTGGAGCGTATCAGGGCTTTGTATACTTTAAGGGGGGTATTTTCATCTGCACCCCAGTTATGATGCGCAAGAGTTTTAATAATATTTAGTCTTTGAAGGCATTTACCCTTAATATCCATAATATGCTGTTTTCAAGTGAGACGTGAGTCAAAAATTCATCCTAGTATTTTACATTGTTCAACAAAAAGAAGAGGGGAGTCATTAATTAGGATGCAAGGAGTTTGAGATGGAGGTAATCTGCTGAATTTGATCATATTAGATTTTTGAGGACATAAAGTTAAACCTAGGAGCTTCGTTCTGCTGTGTAGTAGATTTACTGCATTCTGTAGCAATGAGCATATAGTGGGTGTAAATTTTCCATGGCAATATAATACTAGATCCTCAGCATATAGGATGTGTTTGACAGGACTTGGGAAGTTTGGTTGGTAAGGTTATTCAGTGAAAGAATAAATAAAGTAGGACTTAGGACGGAGCCTTGAGGCACACCGTCTCTTTGAATGAGGGGAGAGGTGAGGATACTATTAACGGTTACCTGGAACTTTCTGGTGGATAAAAGGTTTTGAATGAAAAATAGAATGTTGCCTTGAACGCTGTATTATTTCAATGTATTGATTATCGCTGTTCTGTATATGGTGTCAAACGCTCCCTTTATATCAAAATTAGCTGCGATCATGTAGTGTTTGTCACATTGCATCAGCTATATGTGTTTGAAGAAGCACCAGGTTATCGTTGGTAGAACGGTGAGGTCTGAAGCCCGATTGGGCTTCAGAGATAATTTCATGTTTGCTTATAAACCACAAGAGTCTTTTATTGATCATTGTTTCCATAATTTTGCACATGGTGCAAGTCAGAGATGATGTCCAGATCACGTTATCAATTTCAAGAAGTTTATAGAGGCATGGTGTTCTAAGTTTTTTGAGAAAAATATAGAAGATGTCGTCGGGACCCGGAGCAATGTTTTTGCAGGAATTGAAAGCAGATGATAGTTCGAAATAGGTGAAAGAAGTATTCAAATAATTGACATCTTGTATTATAGTTATTGGTAGGGGGAGTGGTTGGAGAGTATTTGCAGATAAAGTTGATAGAGAATTATTCTTGCTTTCAAATTTTTCTTCAAAGCTTTGAGCTAAACAGTTAGCAATTTGTAAGTTGTCAGTAATTACTGAGCCATTACTTACTAGACTAGGAATATTGGAATTAGTTTTATTTCCTTGTATTTGTCGGATTTTTTTCCATACTTTACTAAGATTTGTATCTTTAGTCAAAAATGATACGTAGTTTTGCCATGAAGATTTTTGGCTCTGTTTTATTATGAATTTGGATTTACCTTTGGTTTTTTTCAGAAAGATTATGTTGTCTTGTATTCTGTTTCTGCGGAATTTTTTTAGGGCGATTTTGTATTGCTCAACAGCTTTTTCACAGGAGGTATTCCACCAAGGTACAGTTTTATGGTTTTGCGAGATAACTGTCTTTCTAATGTGGGTTTCTGCAGCAGAAATTATTGCATGAGTCAATGCATCGGTAGAGTCATCCATGCTGCCATATATAGGGATTGAGGGTATATGGGTATCGGTTTGGGAGGTGTATCATTCCCAGTTAGATATTTTAAAACGCCAAAAACTTCTAGTAGCGAATTGGTTGCAACTGTTCGTATTATTGGTAATAATGATGAGAAAATGGTTGCTATCGTGCAAGTCATCATCAGTAGACCATGTGAGTGAAGGAGCTGATCTAGGATCGCATAAACTTAGATCAACGGCAGAGAATGTCCCAGAGGATATATTAAGATGTGCATCTGAACCAGTATTTAGTAGGCATGAGCCGGATATATTAAGTACATTCTCTACTGTTTTGCCTTTTCCAAATGTTTGATTGGAGTTCCACATGGTATTATGGGCATTAAAATCGCCTAAAAGGATATATGGAGAGAGTAGCTGATAGATAAGGTCTACCAGTTCTTCTTCTTAAAGAGGGTGGTCTGGAGGGATAAATATCCTACAAATTGTGATTTTATATGGGTACCAAGTAGTTACGGCAATGGCGTCAGTATTAATAGGAAAATGAGTTGACTATAGGTTACTGGATACTAGTATTGACGTCCGTCCACTTGCTTTAGAGCAACTGGTACGGATGAAATGGTATCCTTCAAAAATTTTTAGATAAGGTTGATTCGTATGCTTAGTTTCCTGTAGGCATAATATGTCCGGGTTAGTTTGTGAGATTAGGTGTTGAATTCTCTCCAGGCGGGAAAAAAATCCGTCACAGTTCCATTGGACTAAAGTGAAGATGTTTTAGAGAAAACTAGAGGAAGGAGTTCATCAGTTAGGAATCGAATGAATTGGTTATGTCATCCACTGAGGTATCCGACGCGATACTTTCGCTATCTGATGAACTTTCAGGGTAATATTGAAATTTTTACTTTTATGTAATCTAGTAATGCGATTCTTTAAGGACCTTTCATTCAACTCTGATATATCATTTAATAGAGCTATGATATCAGAAGTGGAATTATTATCCCCAAAATAATTTAATTTATCTATTTAAAACTTTACTTCTCCAAAAATATCCCTATTTATAAAAAAACCTCTCATTGTGTAATACTTTTCCATTCTAAATCAGACAAATCTACAATCTGATACTTTTCAATATATATTTAATTCTTTTCAATTTCTATTAAAATTGTGTCACGATTATGATTTCTCATAAACTTGGCCTAAAATTATATTTACAAAAATTCTTTATGTGTTATTTTTCATCATTGCTTTATACGCTTGTCAGAATTATATAGTTCTATGACAACGAATTCCTGTCGCTGACATTGAACTCTGTCGCTGATGTCTCATGCTTTGAAAGTATTTTGACATTCCAATCTTGTTGACAGTTCTCTGTGTCATTGAAATAATAAACATCAAAATAATAAGTTTGCTACTAATTCTTATTATACATGATGTATTATAATAATCTAAATACATTTATTCATTCCTTCAGGGCTCCAGATACTTTTTATGACGTGTATGCCACACTTACACATTATTACATTGTTCAAAGAAGATTTATGGTCTGATATACAAGTATGAGTTGAATTATTTTATGAAGCACTGACACTCTGACACAATGGTAAATGTTTTGAATATTATTTTAGCATCTCAATATTTACATTAAACAAACGATGTCATAGGTACAAATTCAATATATAACTCATTCTAATTTCATTCATATCATGAAAAACAAATAACTTCCGACGTTTTGGTGATTTTCAACCAAATTCACGCTTGAAAACCTCACACACCAACACCTTCAAACCCTTATAGATGTCGTGATGAGTTCAATATATATATATATATATATATATATATATATATATATATATATATATATATATATATATATATATATAGATTGACTTTTCATTGCTTCATTTATATGCAGTAGACTGTTTGTATTGGGCTTTTTCGCTGTGGTGGTTTTTGTAGGTGTGTACTTGTGTCATTCGGCGTGATACAAATTCGAAGCACATCATATTTCCTTTTTTGAATTCAGTCAGATCTAACGAAAATGTGTCCCACATATATCCTAATATGACTTTAACTTGTTCAAAATATTCAGAACACTGAATAATGAAAAAGATAGATAGGATAAAAAGAGCCATTCCCATCTCTAATATTATTGTTCTCTCATTATTCAGATGATTTTTGCAACCAAAATTTGTTACTTTCAAATTGTTATTTATACGTTCCCTTTTTGTTCGTATGAGAAAGTTTGTAGCTACTTTATATCTAGCTTTCTGAAATTACTGTTGTAATAAGTTTCGCGATTCAGCCGATTGTCAAAATTCCACCCTTTTTTCAATAATTAACATGTGAATTTCATTTTCGCACGTTGAGGTTATTTCTTGTAGTTTCTGTTACACTTTCACTCTGTTATATGAATTTGTTATATGTCCTTATGACTAAAATGGCATTCAAATTCGTTTGATTTTCAACAAATATTTAAGAAAAAACGTATTATTCAAGTTTCCGAATTTTTGTATTTTGAAAACAACAAGTTGAACATTCAACTTTGGAAATGTCTATCATCTGAGGCACAATAATTATTTAACATTCTTCGTTCCATACAAAACATTTTCCGAAGTTAATGAGTAGCAAACTTGATTTACTCTCGTCAAGCTCACAAACACTTTTATATTTTATTTCCATCGCCTGAAAGATATGAAATTTGAACTTTCGCTAACTTATATACGAGTAAGCCATTCAAAGTGCAACCGTCTTATCTTTGTAAATTAAGAAATTGTGTATTCTTCAAGAAATTCCTTCGCAACTGGTGTTTGCTGATTTGAATATAACGTGGCACTGTTTGTTTAAGAGAAAATAGTAATCAGCGAGGCGAGGATTTTCCAGGCTACAACAAAAGTCGATGTTTTTTTTCAGGAAATTATATTCAAATCATTTACAGAGTTACGAACAGGTTTACTCATTGTTATAATTTAGAACTCGCGTAACATCATTGTGTAGTGGAATACTCATTTTGAGAAAAGAAAATTGGATTTTGTATTCGTAGATTTATATTTTTGTTACAGGTAATATGACTGCTGGTTTTTCGACAAACAAATAAATACCTATAGAGAAATTATTAATTATTTTAAAATTCGTTTTAACCACCTTCACATACCTATTGGAGGCCTTTGAGGGATCCGATTACAATATTTTCCCTAATATTTGCCAAGCTAAACACAACTGGTAATAACTCCTCTAGCTATGTGCTTGTAATCACAAGAATAATCATGTGTTAGTGTGAATTGAAACGGCGGTACGAGAGTGTTGAGTTATAAGGCAATTAGGTAAGTGGGGTTTCGCTAAGACCCCTAACCGGCATCAAGTGGTGCCAAATATAATAGTAGACATACTGTGTTTTTTTTTTAGATTTAGTTTGGTATGGATTGATTTGAAAGGCGCAGACCACTGGAGCAACGTGAGGTTGAAAACCTCAATTTTGACAGTTCCAACTCAGAAATTGACTAAGAATTGGATAAGTTACATGACGAAGATTTACATGCAATTGTTTCAGAAATTGAAGACATGCAAATGAAGAGCTTACACCTACCGTCGACGTTCCAATATGAAATTGCCAGAACTTACCTCAAAATCTGGTGTGAAATAGCGGTACTATTTCTCCGTTCCAAAAAAGAAGGAATATTATAAGCGCACATGCAGGTCCTACAAAATACAGTGTAGATGCAAGTACACCATTGAATTTTTTTAATTTGGTTTTGACAAATGAAATCTAAGACTCAATTTGTCATCACATCAACGAAGAAGCTCTTAGATTTTACAATCACTGGAGCATCAAACACCCAAACAAACAATAACAGTGTTCATCGGTCGAGAGGGACGGACTAGATAGTTTTATTGGTATTCTTATGAAAGCTGGGGCATTGAGATGTTGAAGAGAATTAACCTGAAAAATTGGGTCCATGGACACGTCTATACGTCGGTCGTTTTTTACATTCCTAGACATGGATTTGAGCAATAACGTTGTTTTTCTTGATAAGACGATCAATCCACCCGAGACGAGAGAAAGGAGAATGACAAATTGGTGTCAATTAGAGTTATTTTCGGATAAGATTGTTTATAACGGCAAGAACTCTTTTGAGCCATATGAACCCCTTACAATAAACAAGCAGCTAGTTTCTTTTAGGGGTAAGTACCCCTTCAGACATCCTATGAAATCAAATCCTAGCCGTTATGGTATAACAATTTGTACAACTGAAGCTGTAAAAACATCGTATCTCTGTAATCTCCAAGTATATACTGGGAAGTTGTTGACTGGATAGGCAGAAAAAACTCAAGGGTTTCGTGTAGTATCTGATATTATTGAACCAGGGCATGGTAAATTCGGTCCCAGCAGGTAGCAGATTAAATTAAATATTTTATACCCTTTTATCGGTAGGTAAATTCCCTCCCAACCAGAGTTTTACGATACTGAGGAGCTTAATCTCTTTCGTAGAATGAAGTAATTGTGGTAAGTATGGGCTTTTCTGAAAATAGTAGCAATTAGTAGATAAATGAATAATATAAATACATGAAATGGATTGAAATATGTACCATTTAGTTGCGTATGTTTCCCCAATTTACATATTAGTCGATTCAAGTATTCTTTGTAGTCTGGCACCATGGATCTCAATATCATTTTGAGTGAAAAAGGAAAGCGTATAGTAGTTATAAATAACTATAAGTATAGTTTTCAAAATTTTTTAAAAAGTGGCAAAAAGCGGTGGACGTGTATAAATAAAAAGTGTAGATCTTATTTGCTTAGTATGGGTGAAGTGGACAATGTAACTGTTACAAAGCATGTAAAGAATCATTGCCATAATGCAAATGTACAACAGTTAAACTGCCAAATTGTAAGCACTCCTTGTAATAGAAAGGCTATTGATGATTTATCGGAGAAACCTGCAAAAATCATCCGCCGGGAGCTTCAAGAAAATCTGCCTTCAACGATCAATACGTCAGACGTTGCGTTAATAAGGAAGAATTTGTACAATGCTCGACGAAAACTGCTTCCACAATTGTTAACAAGTATTCAACAAACTTTCGACACTCTGGCGAAGATCAACATTGAAACATCCAGAGGTGAACATTTTTCACTTTTTAATGATACAGCTGATCAAATCGCCATCTTTTCTTATAAATCAAATATTCAATTTATCAGAAAATCAGAGGAACATTTAATTACTGCCCACAATTTTTTTGTCAGTTTTTTACGATACACGGGTATTATAACGGCCACTATATTCCTCTGATTTTTTCTCTATTACCCAACAAACGGAGTGCAACGTACCAAAAATTATTTATTATTGTAACAGATATCTGCATCAAAAATAGTGTTAGCTTAGATATTTCTGAAATTGTAATCCATTTTGAAAAAGGTATCCATAAGGCGTAGAACAAGTTTGGCCGTTAGCTCTAGTAATCGGATGTAGATTTCATCTTTTGCAGGCATGGCATATAGAAAAATTCAGCAAATTGGTTTAATATCTGCCTACAAAGATGAATGTTCCGATGCGGGGCGATGGCTTAAAATGACTTTTGCCCTCACTTTCTTAAATCCTGTAGAAATCAGCGATTGTTTTGTATTCGATCTGCTCTCAATAGCACCAGACGATGAAAAGATTCAAATGTATTCCGATTATTTGATATATAATTACATATCTGAGGAGTCACTATTCCCTCCTTCACTTTGGGCTACAAAGCAGAACTTACACGGACTACGAATACATGCGAATCTTTCCATAGACAATTTAACGATTCGTTTTACAAATCTCATCCAAACATTTTTGTTTTTATTAATAAACTTGAAGAGTTTCAAATCGAAACTTATGTAAAATTACAAAGTGTACATTTGAATACTAAAATTACCGATAGTAAAGTTAAAAACCGTCAAAAATTTATAACAAAAATGATTGAATCAAATACAAAACACGAAATAAGTCGTTTGCATTTTATCAAATGTGTCTCATTTCAGAGTGGCATTTAATTATTAGGTATACAATATTATTTATCTGTGTCTTGTAGCCTATTTCGTAATTTTCGAGAATTTGGTTTCTTAATATTATTTACGTTTACGATTGCGGTACGCGCACATAGGTCCGCTATTTTGTTGCCTCTGATGCCAATGTGAGCAGGAATCCACATGAAATCGACAGATTTATTGTTGTTCTGGATATTATGAAGCTGTGATTTAATTGATTGTAGTATTGGGTGCTTGGGATAAGGATGTTTCAAGGAATGAATGCTACTTAAGGAATCAGTTCAAATTAGGGTTTAGGGATTTGGAAAGGAGGTAATTACTTCAAGGGCATGAAAGATAGCATAGAGTTCTGCCGTAAATATGCTAGTGTGAGGGGAGAATTTTATGCTGTAAGATTCAGTTGTAGTCACTATTGCAGCACCCACTCCAGACTTCGATTTCGAAGCATCCGTGTAGACTAAGTTGAAGCCATTGTAGTCATACAGTATCTTGTTGAGTTCTGCGAAGATTTCATGGTGATTTGTATCCCTATCAAGCCCAGTCAGGTTAGTACGGCAACGAGGGGTAGAAATTGTCCACGGAGCTGGATGTTCGACTGTGGATGGAAACATTGTTTGGAGCTCTAAATTAAACTTCTGAAAAAGTTCTCTAACTCTGGTGTAAAATGGCTTAGATAGATGCGGTTTATTATCAAAAATATCCCTATATCTGTTGTTGTATGTGTTACTGTAAACTGGTTTTTCAGCATTAGTGGATATAGCAGCCGCGTAATTCAAACTCAATATAGAGCGTCTGTAACTTAATGATGGTTCACCAAGAAGACTTTGGATGTTGGTATTAGGGGATGTTGTAAACGAGCCTGAAGCTATTCTTAATGCTGTATTATCGATAACATCAAGTTTGCGAAGTACAGTTTTTCTGGCAGATGCATAAGCTATGGAGCCGTAATCTATTTTTGACCTGATGAGCGTTTTATATATAAGCAGTAGCGTTGCTTGGTCTGATCCTCAATTTATATTTCCTAGGCTTTTCATTATATTAAGCCGCTGCATACATGTTTGGACCAACTTCTCTATGTGATCTTTCCAGGTAAGCTTATGGTCAAAGATCATTCCTAGAAATTTTTCTGATGATTTGAAGTTAATATTTTGGCTATAAAGCTTCAATTTTGGAGTAGTATATGAACGTTTCCTGCTAAATACCACACCTGTTGTTTTGGTAACAGAAAACCTGAAGCCGGATTGACGTGACCATAGTTCCAAATTTGTGATGAATTGTTGCATAAATAGAGATATTGTATTTGTTCAGTGCGGCCCTGTCCATCAGCTTTCCCCCACGCCGAGTTAAGTCGAAGCGAGCGACGACGGCTAACAGCGAGAAGTATTCGATCTTCTGAGTTCAGCCGAGAAGGACATTTACAATATTCAGTTTATTTTATTAATTTTTTCATGTTGTTAAGTTATAAATAGTTCAATAAATAATACCTCAAAATGTTGAAATAAGTGCATTTACTAACCAGCCCATACAGTCTACATTGGTCCATTCGACCCGTTAATAAGAATTATTCAAGATAACAAGATTCAAACGGTGTTTGTGGCAGCAAGCAGGCGATCGATACACATTCAGAAGTCATATTGGTACGGTAAGTTCCCAGTCAATCCAAATTCCTTTCTTATCTATCGGTACGATGTCGACGTAAACATTTTTTTATGTAAACGCTTTTTGTGTGCATGCTTTGTTTGAAATTCAAAACCCGACTAAGGAAATATTATTTAGGCCAACAATATTTAAAAACGAAAATAAATTCTTCTGAATTTAGGATATTTTGTATTTCTAATAAAAGAAACAATAACAGTTGTGTTTAACAGAGTGGTATTTCAGGAATTAATCTATAATTTGTTTCATTTTTACTGTATTAAACAGTTCATTAATTTTTTCCCTTTATTATATTAACGCAAATAATACAGCTATAATGGAGGTGGAAATCAAGGCTTTAATAAAAAAACGTGGCTCAGTAAAGGCCAAAATATGATTATTCGAAAAATTTATTATTGGCTTGCAAACAATCGAAAATACATTAGAAAAATCAAAAATTATTGAATTGGAACAAAGGTTACAGGATACCGAAACATTAATGTCACAGTTTGATGAATTGCAAACAGACATAGAATGCGCAGTAGCGGACGTTGATACGCAATTGGCGGAACGCGAAGAATTCAATAACCGGTTTTATTTGGTTTTATCATTGGGGAAAAACATTTTAGAAAAACATAGTCAACCAGACAGTATCGCTGCGATAGGTGTCGATAACAGGAGTATGTCATTATAATTGAATCACTCAGCGAATCCTACAGAAGGGGTTAAATTGCCAGAAATCGATTTACCTAAATTTGACGGTTCGGTTCAAAATTGGCTAGATTTTTGGGATATATTCCAATCTCTAATACACGAAAATAACGGACTAAATGATATTCAAAAATTTCATTATTTACGAGCGTCATTAATCGGCACAGCGCCACAAGTCATTGAAACTATCGAATTTTCCGCAAGTAACTATGAGTTTGCATGGAAAACTTTATACGAAAGATATAACAATACAAACCTCCTTATTCAGAATCACATTAATTCGATTTTTAAAATGGAATCTATAACAGTAGAATCAGCAATTAAAATCAGAAATTTAAGCGATAATTTGTTTAAAAATTTAACCAGTCTAAAACAGTTAGGGGAACCAACCGAGCATTGGGACACAATAATTATTTACATAGCGTCTAATAAATTAGATTTTAATACAGCACGAGAATGGGAAAGAGGTAGAGCTAAACAGAGCAATTCTTGTACCCTGGAAGATTTCAAAACTTTTTTAATACAGCGCGCAGACCTTTTAAAAAACATGGAAATGAATTGCAAAAAAAGCATAAATGAAAAACGTCCTTTTTCACGCGAAAGTTTCAATGTTAATCGAGACAACAAGCATGCCCATTCGAGAGGCATGTTTGCAAATTCGAAAGATAACAATAAAGTCAACAATAAATCAAAATTTACATGTCCTTTATGCAAAGGCGATCATAATCTATTTTATTGTACCGATTTTTTGAAACTTTATGTACCCGATCGTACGAAGAGAGTTAAGGAATTAAAGTTATGCTTAAATTCCTTAACCTTTTTAAAGATTGTAACTGGTCAGGTTGCAAACTATGCGGGGAAAAACATAATACCATTTTGCACAATAGAGATCATGCCGATGTATCAGGTGGAGTGAGTTCACAAAGCGTCGATGACAGTTTGATCGTCCAGTCACAATCTTGTAACATACAAAATACAAAATGTAATCTATCCGTGGCAAATAATGCCATTTTGTGTACAGCAATGGTTCAAGTCCGAGGTATTACAGGAAATTTCATACCGGTACGAGCACTTCTGGACTGCAGATCACAGTCGAGTTTCATATCTTCAGAATTATGCAATATTTCAAAAATACCTCAGGAAAAAACGAATTTAATGATTTCAGGAATATCAGATAAAATATCACGGGCCAGTAACAAATGTTATTTGAAAATTCGGTCTTCTGTCAATTCATACAGTTTCAGTTTGACATGTTTTGTTCTTGACAAAATAACAAGTGATTTACCAGACTTTAATATTAATCGCGACTTGTTAAATATTCCTAAACATATGCAATAAGCTGATCCTAGCTTTGATCAACCTCAAAAAATAGATCTATTACTCGGAGCCGATATCTTTTGGCAACTTTTAGATACCGAAAAGTACGAGCTTGGTACGAATGGTCCTATCTTGCACAGTACTCGCATTGGGTGGATTGTAGCAGGACCTTTATCAACTTTCAGTAATAACACCATTTGTAATTTAAGCAAAAATTCTATAATTCAAGAACAACTTACTAAGTCCTGGGAAATAGAAGAAATCACAAATAATAAGCCATTATCTAACGAAGAAACGTTGTGTGAAAAGCATTTTGTCGATAATTTAACGTACTCTAGGGATGGTAGGTTCATAGTATCACTTCCTCTTAAAGGTTCTCCCCACAAGCTAGGGAATTCTCGCGATGTAGCGATCAAACGATTTATCAGTCTTGAGAGAAAACTTCTTGCAAATGATGCACTAAGAAACTTATATACAGATTTTCTAGAAGAATAGGAACGACTAGGTCATATGACTGAAACGAAGGACATAAAAAATAATGAACCCGAATATTACTTACCTCATCATGGCGTTCTCAGAGAATCTAGTTCTACGACTAAGCTTCGAGTTGTGCTTAATGCATCAGCACCACTATCATCTGGGGTTTCTTTGAATAATCTTCTAATGACGGGTCCAGTAATTCAATCGGATTTGTTTTCAATACTTTTACGGTTGAGAATGCGCTCAATTGTTATTTCCAGTAATATAAAGATGATGTATAGACAGGTGCTCATTAATACATAACAAAGAAGTTTGCAAAAAATTATATGGCAAGCTTGTCCCAATGAATCAATTAAAACATATCAGCTTAATACGGTAACATACGGTACAACGACAGGATCCTTTTTAGCGATTCGAAGCCTACATGAAGTAGCAAATGAGTGCTTACACTCTCATCCAAATATTTCCGATATTATTAGAAAGGATATGTACGTTGATGATCTACTCACTTCTGTAGATTCGCCCGACGATGCGAAATATATAATTGAAACAGTTTCTGAAGCCCTTTTCACGCGAGGCTTTGAATTGCGAAAATGGAAGTCAAATCGCTCGGAGATAATACAAAATTCAAAGTTAGATTCAGACGACAATACAATTCATTTTTCTGAAAAAAAGGATTACGAAAAAATTTTAGGTCTTTCTTGGAGAAGCAAACAAGACTCACTTAGCTATAAAGTTATGGATGTAAACGAAGTTCACCAAAACCAAATTACGAAACGAGTCATTTTATCAAGAATTGCAACGATTTTTGATTCTCTAGGATTAGTAAGCCCTTGCATAATCATTGCTAAAATCTTATTACAAAAATTGTGGGCGGAAAATCTTACCTGGGAGCAACCCTTACCTGGTCATATTTTGACCGAATGGTTAGACTTCTCTTCGGAACTCAATCTTTTAAATTTTTTATCGATTACACGTAAAGTTACTTGCAGCAACCTAGTTTTATTTCTTTACACGGTTTTTCAGACGCATCAGAATCAAGTAACGGAGCTTGCATCTATATTGTATCACAAAATACAGAAAAGCATGTTGAATGTAATTTATTGTGTGCTAAGTCAAAAGTAGCCCCTCTAAAAATGCTAACTATACCACGACTCGAATTATGCGCAGCTCTTTTGCTAGCGCGACTTATTTCTACAGTGTTTAATTCTATACAGATCGAATTCTATGAAATTTATTGTTGGTCGGATTCGACCATAGTTTTGGGGTGGCTGCAAACCTCCCCTAATTTATTAAAACCATTCATAGATAATCGAGTTGCTGAGATACAAAAATTGACGAATAATTTTAAATGGAGACATGTGCCTAGTGCTGATAACCCGGCAGATTTAGTGTCTCGGGGTGTTAAACCAACGAACATTCTTAGCCTAGAAATGTGGTGGCACGGACCCACTTGGTTACTTAAGGACCAAAGTTAGTGGCCAACTAATAGATTTATTTTAGAGGATTTGCCGGAAATGCGACATTATTCTTTTATAGCTAAATCATCAAAAACTCATTTCCCATTTGAAAATTCTTCTAACTTAATGAAACTAAACGGATCGCAGCTTTTATCTTTAGATTTTACTTTAATGCTAAAAGTCCCGTTAAGAATCGAATTTTTACGCACCTAACATTATCAGAAGTTGAATACAGTTTCCAAAAAATTATAATAATCGCTCAAATGGAATCATTTTCAGACGAATATTACTTTTTATGCAATAAAGCGGAGCTTCCCTGAAACAGTAGAATTTTAAGTTTAAAACCATTTTTAAATGAACAGGGCTTAATAAGAGTGGGAGGAAGACTCTCCAATTCTAACTTTTCGTATTCAAAGAAATATCCGATTTTGTTATCGCCTCATCATCACCTGACCAAATTAATCATGCAATTTGAACACGAACATTTATTACACGCGGGACCTCAATTACTTTTGGCAAGCGTTCGCGACAAATTCTGGTCAATTTCATGTCGAAAACACAAAAAATAGTTCGCTCTTGCGTGAAATGTTCTAGATATAACTCATAGCAGGTTCAACCGATCATGGGGGATTTACCCGCTGCAAGAGTTCAATGGGCGCTACCATTTGTAAAAGTTGGCGTAGACTATGCTGGCCCTTTCATGGTCAAAGATCGACGCGGACGCGGTTGTTAGACCATAAAATGTTGGGTATCCTTATTCATTTGTCTTATAACTCGAGCAATACATCTGGAACTTGTTTTATCATTAAGTTCAGACGATTTTTTGCAGGCTTTTAATTGATTCATCGGCCGTAGAGGAAAACCCTCAGTAATGTTTTCCGATAACGGAACAAACTTTATTAAGGCCAATAAAGAGTTACAGTTAATGGAACATTTCCTCCAAAACAATAACGATACTATTACTGAATCAATAGAAAACCTAGGGATTAAATGGCACTTCATTCCGCCAAATTCACCCCACTTCGGTGGTGTATGGGAAGCGGGCGTAAAAAGTTTGAAATACCACTTAAAAAGAGTAGTAGGTTCTTACAAGTTATATGTTTTTGATTTTCAAACTTTGCTTGTGCGCATAGAAGCAATACTAAATTCAAGACCGCTTTCCCCTTTTAGTTCCCATCCTGACGATTATTCCCCTCTCACCCCCGCACATTTTCTAATCGGTCGCTCTGCAGTGACAGTTCCTGAACCATCAGTTATGGACATATCCGAAAACAGACTCTCACAAGTTCAACTACTTCAAAGAATATATGAGCAGTTTTGGAATAGGTGGCACCACGAGTATATTAGCGAGTTCCAACAGAGGCAGAAATGGCAGAAAAATGTGGGTACTCTAAAAATCGGTCAACTAGTTCTGGTGAAGGACAACAATGTTCCTCCCATGAGATGGCGGTTAGGAAGAGTATCTCACCTCTTCGAAGGCAAAGATGGAGTATACAGAGTAGCGACTATAAAGACTGCCGATGGAGTTATCACAAGAGCAGTCGTCAGACTTTGTCATTTGCCTATTGAAAGCTGAAGCTTCCAAGGCCGGGGGCATGTTCAGTGCGGCCCTGTCTATCAGCTTCCCCCCCCCGCCGAGTTAAGTCGAAGCGAGCGACGACGGCTAACAGCGAGAAGTATTCGACCTTCTGAGTTCAGCAGAGAAGGACATTCACAATATTCAGTTTATTTTATTAATTTTTTCATGTTGTAAAGTTATAAATAGTTCAATAAATAATACCTCAAAATGTTAAAATAAGTGCATTTACCAACCAGCCCATAAAGTCTACAGTATTTATATTTTTTCCTTTTATGTAAACCACTAGGTCATCTGCGAAAACTCTTGCTTTCAGTGGTTTCTTTGAATGGTTAAGAATGTTGTTAATGGCAATCAAAAATAAAGTAGGGCTGATATTTGAGCCTTGTGGGGTTCCATTTGCTTGGCGGTAAGTATCAGATAGTTCGTCATCAACCCGAACTTTGAATGTTCTGTTGGCAAGAAAGTTATTGATAAAATCTAGGCAATTTCCTGTGATATTCCATCTTTGTAGTTGCATCAGGATGTTTGGAGTCCAGTAGGTATCAAATGCTTTTGAGATATCAAAGAAAATGGCTATGCATACCTGTGGTGGCAAAAGCCTCATTGATCTCACTTTCCAAATCCACAATATTGTCCAGAGTTGAGCGGTTTGGTCTAAATCCAGTTTGTTCTTTGATTAGGAGGTTAGAAGTTTCGAGATGCCACATGAGTTTTTGGTTGACAATTTTTTCTACCAATTTTCCCATTGAGCAAGTTGGAGATATTGGTATGTACGAGTTGGCTTCTTGTTTGGGTTTTTAAGATTTCAAAAATGGTAGAATAATAGCTTCAGACCATAAAGAAGAAAATACTTTGTCTTCCCATATCATGTTGAAAAGTTTCAGTAGATGCCGTCTTGCTGAAGGTGGTAGATATTTGAGAAATATGACTGGAATATTGTCTGGACCTGGACTAGAATTTTTCATTTTGTCTAAGGAGCTGTCAAGTTCTTCTGTGGTGATAGGATGATTTAAAGGGTTATCGAGTGTATCTTCAAAACTGATGGGAGTTTGTTCGATTTGAGCCTTGTAATTGCGAAAGTCGCGTGTGAAATTTGAAATTGACGATTGTTCTTGATAGGATTGGCCCAAAATATTGGCTTGATCTATTGTGAATGAGTAGTAGTGATCATTGTGTTTAATGCTACGAATAGTGCTTTTTGAACTATGTCCATTCATTATTCTTATTTTGGTCCAGACTTGGCTTATTGTAGTGGAAGAGTTTATTCCAGAAACATATTCCTGCCAAGATTTTTTCTTGGATTGTTTGATTACAAGTTGTGCCTTCGCCTTGTATTTCTTTAGCTCTACGCGATTTTGGAGAGTTTTGTGTTTCCTGTACTTGTTCAATGCTGCTTTTGCTTCCCTGATAGCTTTTTCGCACTCTTGATTCCACCAGGGGACTGGAGTATGGCCTTTTATGTCTTTTGTTTGGCCAATGTGCTGGTTGGCACTATCCAAGATGATTTCATTGAAGTTTAATACACATTTCCGGATATCGTTGGTAATATCGCAGCTATCCATATTCAGTTCAATCTGATTTCTGAAGGATGTCCAATCTGCTGATTTGATTCTCCATTTAGGCGAGTATTTTGATGAATATTTTCCTGGAGAGGAACGATTCTCGATAATTATTGGAAAGTGATCACTTCCATAGGAGTACGAGAGAGTCTCCTATGATAGATTGACAGATGATGCTGGGTCACAGAGGCTTAAATCGATAGCAGAGGTTTCTCCGGTAGATATGTTGAACCTAGTATGGCTTCCATCGTTCAGAAAATTCAGTGGAATGTCGGCAATGAGTTTCTCTAGTATGTGTCCTCTTGGTTTTGTCGATTTACTGCCCCATATTATGTTATGTGCGTTAAAATCTCCAATGATATTTCTTGGACTTGGTATCTGATTTAATAAGTCTAAGTCTTTGATTCTATTATGGAATCGGGAGCATTATATATATTACAAATGTAAAATGTTTTATGGCTGATGAGTTTTACAACAAGAGCTTCGATATCTGAGTTTACATGGAAGTAATCTGCTTGAAAAGATTTACTTATTAAAGTTACCACTCCTCCACTGGCACGTTTGGTGTTGTTACGAGTTTTGGAGAAAAATTGAAATTGATTGTTTGAATAGCTGCTATCTGGTTTGAGATTGGATTCTTGAAGGCATATGATGTCAGGAGAGTATTATTTAATGATAACTTGTAGCATACCAAGTCGATGGTAGAAACCATGTATGTTCCATTGAAGAATGGAGTAATTTGAGAGGGTTATGGGCGACAAATTAATTATTAGTTGATGAATCCTATTCAGAGTCAATTAAGTCTTGGCCAAGATAAGCGAATATTTTTTTTTAAGTTTGGTGATTCTCGTTTTTGTTGCCTTGTCATTTATGTGGGGATATACTTCGGTTAACATAGTAGTAAGCGCAAGGAGATCAGATGTGAAATCTAGAGCTATATTTACAGGTTGGGGTGAGCCGGTTACGTTATCTAATGAAACATTTAATTGGTCGTAGTCCAGAATGAAAGGTGGCGAATTATTTTCGATGTACTCTTTGCAGGAGATGGTTGATTGTTTCTTGCTCAATTTATTCTTTCTTAGAGTTGGTTTTGATTTAGGGAATAATTTTTCTGGCGTTATGTTATTATCGATATCGGGTGTGGGGGTATCTTCCATAGGTCTTTTGCTTGTGATTTTGGCCATATTGAGGATATCTGTTGCTTCCGTTTCTGCGTCCATATTCATTGAAGTTTTGGACGTCTCTTGACTAAGTGGAGAGTCTTCTGTTATTGGATCAGAAGTCAATTTTTGTGTATTAATGGTATTTGTTGACAAAGATGGTGGGAGAGTTTGGATTGGGGTTGTGAGAAGAGTTTGGGAAGTCGTAAGCGGTTCATTATTTGATGTTGAACTATATGTATTAGGTTCTGATTCGTTGGAGCTATTGATACATTGTGAGGCTATATGACCATCAGCTTTGCATTTGTAGCATGTTAGTCCGTCTTTTTGGAGGAAAACTCGGTAGCTGGTTTGTTCGAATTCAATTAACATGGAGTCTGAAAGCTCTTGAGTATATAGGCTTACGAAAATCTGTCTTCTGAAACTCAGGATGTGACTATACTCAGGTAATGTTGCACCGATTCTTAGAAACGTCATGGGAGGAACTGGATTTAGACCTATTTTTGATATTTCATCTGTTAGCAGTTGATGTGGGATGGTTGGACTTACATTGGAAAGTATGATTCTATCAGCCGGAGTTATGAGTCGACGAGCTACTAGTTTTTCGCCGTTGACGGTTATGGAGCCATAATTGTTCATAGAGTATTCAACTACTGATTTGTTTGCTAAGTACATACAAACACGATTGTTCGAAAGCCTTGATGAAAAAATAATATTTTTTGGTTGAATGATTGATCCTAATGGGATAAGGTAATCCTGTAATTTGGCATTGTTGATAGCGCAAAAAACGATTGCTTGTTGCTTGCTTGGAAAAACAGCTTGGTTGACTGCTGATGAATAACTTTTGATAACTGTTGTAGGAGTATTTGAGTGTGAATCATTGATAGAAGACATCATTAGAATTTGATTTTATTTGGCCGGAATTTGGATACGTCCCTGGCCGCTATTAGTAAATAGTAGTATGCGAAACTAGTTTGTTGCTTTTTATAGGTGATGTATTACTTGAATTGACCGTGTTTATGATGTAGAATTCACTAAGTTTAAATAATTTGAAGAACAATATAAGTAAAGTGAACTTACAGTTTCTGAAAGTACTTCTCACTGATCAAAACTAATTAAAAAAGGTTTAAACTAACTATATTTGTAATATTTCGACTGCACAAAACTAGACTAGTCACTTGTTCTGTTAACATATATATATATATATATATATATATATATATATATATATATATATATATACGTATAAGGTAGTTTGAAGCTTTTTTTATACCAGTTTTAGTAACGTGAAATATCAGTTCCAGATTATTTATATTTTATATTGTTTCTAACTATTGAATTTAGTTTACTAAAGTGTGTGGAAAATTTTATTTTAGAAACAACTGGTAGCATAAATCTGTGATTCACAATGGTTAAGGTGGTTTTAAACTTTTTTATACCAGTTTAAGAATCATGAAGACAACAGTTTCAGATTTATTATATTTCACATTATTTCTAAAAATTGAATATAGTTCACTAAAGTTGGTAGAAAATTTTATTTTACGAACAACTGATATAGCATAAATCTATGCTTCACATTGATTATCTTACACTTTGTTATACCAGTTTTAGCAACATGAACACACCAGTTTCCAATTATTAATATTTTATATTCTTCCTATATATCGAATTTAGTTTACTTAAAATGATGGACAATTTTATTTCAGGAACTGGTAGCATGAATCTTCGCTTTACAGGGGTTAAGGTTGTTTAAAAGTTTTTTATACCAGATTTAGTAACATGAAAACACCACTTCCAGATTTATCACATTTTATATTCTTCTTCAATATTGACTTTTGTCTACTAAGGTTAGTAGAAAATTTTATTTTAGGAACGACTGATAGCATACATTTATGCTCTACAGTGGTTAAGGTTGTCTTAAACTATTTAATGCCAGTTTTCGTGCCATAAAAACACCAGTTTCAGAATATTTGTATTTCATATTCTTTCAAAATATTAAAATTCGTTCACTGGAGTTGGTAAAAAAAATATTTCAATATACGAGCAATGATTGACCCATATCATAGCAATTTAAGCATTGCTTTTAACAGAACCCTCATTGGGTCAATTAGCATATTTTATATGCATTTATGACACATCACACAGTAGAATTAAGCACAACACCTGAACAAAACGACCATTTTAGAAACCAGACAGACAAAATGAAGATTTGGATTCAAATATATCTGTTCAATATAATGAAAACAGTTAATTTGTCTATTTTATTTTGACTGTGGTATTCAAATGAATTAACTATTTATAGGGAGTGGTAATAAATTTATTATAATTGAAATGTGCTGTGTGTTTTTCTATATTTTTAAGTTTTTATAATCATATTATAAATTTAACGATTTTTTGTGTCAGTCTTTGAATTCACGGAATTGTTTTTTTTAATTGTATCATTTCTATAACTTCGCGTTTTCTGTGTGGTTTTCAGTTCGAAATGAAATAAAATTCGTGTTGATTTTCTGATATATTGTTTAAAAGTGCCGTTTCATTTCGTCTGTCATATTTGTGACTATTTATTCTATTTTTCAAATACAGACTTGTTTGTCCGATGTAGCCATCTTCATGGTTTTTACACGATATTTCATAGATTATATTGCTCTTTCATCCTTTGGGATTGAAGTTGTTGAACGGGTGTAATTGATTTTTTGTAAGTTGTTTCCTTTATGAGCAGCATATGTTGTGGTGTGAAAATATCTTTTTTTGATTTTCTGATAAATTCTACTACTCTTCAGTTACATCAGTTATCATGACAGACTACAGTTTATCAACGAGCTAGAAAAAAATAACCACGTAAGCTTTTTAAATCTTACCCTCCATCATATGCAAATTACCATAAAAACAGAAAGGCACACGAAAGATAACTGGTCTTCCCGATATTCAAACTTCAAATCACAACACCCTCTAGCCCTTCAGTACAAAAAATATCTGTTATCATAGGACTTGCAGATCGGTCAATAAATCTGTCCGACCTCGAATTCAGAGAGATTGCAATGATAAAAGGTAAATATGCCCTTACACTCAACAACTATCCTACAAGTTTGATAAACCAGATATATTAAAAACGATTACATGTATTTTATAACCACAGTAATACAAAAACTATAATAGATAATGAAACAAACCAATTTCTCACTATACTTAATATATCAAATTGATCAGAAAACCTAAAACTGACATTTTCGCACCACAACATATATGTTACTCATAAAGGATACACATTATTAGGAACCAAATACACCTGTTTAGAACCTTCTATACCAAAGTAAAAAAGAGCAATATAATCTATGAAATACCATATAAATACTGCGAAGATGTCTACATAGGATAAACAAGTCAGTATTTAAAAAACAGAATAAATAGTCACAAATATTACAAACGAAACTAAACGGTAATCACTAAACATGTTTCAGCAAACCAACACGAATTTGATTTTGAAAAAACAAAAATTCTTCGAACTGAAAACCTCACAAATAAAACGCGAAGATCTAGAAATGATAGAAATCCAAAAAAAAATTCTGTAAATTTAAAGACTGGCACCGAAAATGTATAATTAAATTATAAAAACTTAAACATATAGAAAAACACACAGCACATTTCAAGTATAATAAATTTATTACCACTCCCTATGAATATAAAATTCATTTCAATACCACAGTCATAATAAAATAGACAAATTAAAGACCTAGTTTCGCCTGCTTCCATTATAGAAAACAGTGGTTTTGTTAAGATGTGAGTATAATTCTATTGTGTGATATGCCATAAATGTCTATAAAGTATGCCAAGTGATCCAATGAACGTTTTGTTAAAGGTAAGATTTATTTTAAAATTCATACCATTTATTTTAGTTGAACAAATATTTTTCTGATGAAGTTCCTGGTAAGATCGAAACGTTAAAAATATAGATGTATTAATTACAAAATACATTTCTTCACTAATTGTCCTTAAACCCAAGATTACAAAGTGAATAATAAATAATTTGAAAGATAGACCAAGAACCAAGAGAACTTTCGGTTTTCTACTGTACATCTCCATTTTGTAAAAATTTCAATAATCTTGACATATTTGTCTGACCGTTCTTCGAAGAGAAAAGCAACTACTTTCCTGGCTATACCTAAACTTCAAGGTTCACAGGGTACGCGGCGTTATAGTAGCACACTTATATATTAATTCTACATCTGTATATGTAGCACAAGTTGGCATCCGTCAGTATATATATCGAAAAACGGTATACTTTGGCGTCTGTATATGTATTTTTCTTGCGAAGTGGCACACTGGCAGTGTTGCAAACCTCACTTCTGGTTATAGAAAGCTTTTGACATTGAATGTGATTATTTCCATCTGTTTTAATTTTTTGATACCATTGTTGACAGTGCGGAGTATATTAGTTATTGCAGATCTTTCGTTATTGATTGAAAAATAATATTTTCTTTCTACAGTTCACTCAAATCTGATTTTGAGGCAAAATAGAACACTACTGCCGATAGAAATGAATAATGCTGGCAATAAAACAAACTAAAGAATTCTGCATTTCTGTAAATAAGGGGAAAATTAATTGAATTTTCAAACGTAAACCACGAGATGAAGTAAAATTACTACTCAATATTCAGATTAATTTTCTAATAGGTAGGTATATTTTTTTATTTCACTAGCAAGCAGAAGTGAACTATTTTTTGTGAAAATTCCGAAAATCTAAATGCAATCAGATTACTAGGTAGGTTGTTAGTAGTTGACCTAGAATATCGAATTTCACAAAAATTTATAAAAATTTCGGAGCGTTGTAACTCTTTCTGATATATACAGGGTGTATCAATGATAACTGGATGGACGATAGCTGCATCCTTATTTGATCTAAGGAAAAAAATGTCTTTTATAAAAGTTGTAGAGAGCAATAAAAGCTATGTATACACTAGAGTATTTTCCCAACTCCATAGCGGTTTGGTGTAGGGAAAAAACTCTAGTCTGTTCATTACTACACCATAGCGGTTACTACACCACCGGTTCCAAACAGGGCAGTTTAAAAATGAAAGCTATGTTCCAATATACAGGGTATCTGATAAATTCCAAACTCAAACACGTGCAAATGGTTCTAGTGGTGTGATGTATGTCCCAGACTGAAAATAGGTCGATTGAAATCAACTTACCTTTATATGCACCATTGAGCCCTGTGAGGTTGATGAAGGTTTTATTCATACTCTTGAATAACTCGAAACCTGTGAATTTTGAAGAAAAATGTTGTAACAGATTTTCAAAAGGAATAGTGTGAACACGAAATTTTTGAAAAAGTCTTAATTTCACTAGAATTGCTAGACTTAGGTGTACTGCTAATGAAGATCGTATCAAAAGAATACGGAATCTAAAAATATATTCAAGTAGTGAGGGATTCATCATGACTCTGTAAAATTTGTCAGGTCAGTATCATCATTAAAGCTCTTCTCTATTGTGCGTTTTAGATAGATTAGACATAAAAAATATTCAATATAACTTATACAAAGGTTCGTACAAAAAATAAACAGTACATATTCCAAATAAACATATTTTTTTTATATATAGTTTGCCAAGGAAATTACTAGCCACCCCGTGGACGAACATTTCAGGTATTTAAACATATGACTGCTATTTCCGGTTCAATCGGAAACTTAACGAACCTTGTCATTACGAATGGAACTCCATAAATATTATTCTAAAATTTGTATTCTAAGAAAAACTATGTTAAACATTTATCGTATCCTTGACTTATCTTTGACGATTCTTGAACCGTACATTTTATCGTTTTCAACAAGAAGTGAAAGTTGGTGCGAGAAATCTGATATTATTTTTCTACGTCATCACGAGGGTATGATACGTACGTAGGTATGATTAGTACTGATAATATTCCTCCCAGTTCTACAAGAGGTGCTGTTAAATCTGACAATCAGATGTTGATGAAGTCAAATAATTATATCAAGTGGAAGCCATATATTAAACTCCATACACTAAATCTTCCAAATTGTTCTGAGTCTGAAGTTGCTATTTTCAGAGGTATAATGATGATATTCTGAATGTAGGGATTTTGCTTAATATGATGATGGAAATTAATGTCTGCATGAGAATCATTTATAACAGTGATGAAGGTTTCTGAATATGGGACTTATTTATAGTTATTTTTATAATCAGCGTCTAGATATCATATTTTACGGCATTTTCGCTAAAGATCGAGTATGATACATGTTCCAAGTTTCCAAGAATCCAAACATAGAAAAAAAGTTAGTGTTGTATATAGTAATTAAGCATTTGGGTTTCGACAGTCAGAAAAACTAGTTTCCTTATCTTTGGTGTTGGTACGTATTTTTATGATTTGAGGACTTAAATAATTTGTACTGATTAGCCAGTCTTTAAATAAATTGTAAAGAATAAGGTAGTGTTATTTCAAATTAATTAATACTCGCAAATAAACAGTTAGGTTATTCTATTTAAAAAAAAAAACGAACTTCATTGAATTTCCATTTGAACCCTAGATTATAGTCAGATGTTTGAATACCTGAAATGTTAATCTTTATATCAAAATTCATAAATACAACATAACGGCTCCAAAATGGCTGACGATATTTGTGATGATTGCCCAATTGTGGGTTGAGGCTACGAATTTAGCCAGAGGTAGTCGAAATTCAATACCGCGGCTCCACGATGGCAAACCAGTCAATCATAATAATAGCTCAAAACTCACGAAAAAGTTACGGTTCAAATGGAAATTCCATGAAGTTCGTTTCTTTTTCAAATGGAATTACTAAAATATTTTTCAATATTTGGATTCTTGAAAACTTGAAACTTTAATAAAGACGATTATTATTACTATTATTATTATTATTGGAACTGAGGCACAGGTTTGTCCTGGTGTGTTCCGCCTATACGGGTGGAGGCCAAGTATAGGAGGACTCTATTGATGTCGGAGGAATGATCTAACAATATTGCATGTTTGCAGTATTACGGCTTTCTGTGTTTGGTTGTGTATGGTTGCGGGTAGATTGAGTTCTGATAGGTGTCCGATGAAGGATGTGTGAGTGAGACCTGTTGATGAAATGATTATTGGTATGACAGTGACCGTTTTTTGTTTCCATATTCTTTCAAGTTCTATGGCAAGCGGGATGTACTTTTGGATTTTTTCCGAATATTTAGCTGGTACGTTGTGGTCGTTTGGTATAGATATGTCTATTAGGTATGTGTGCTTCTCCTTCTTGTCCGTGAACGTAATATCGGGTCTATTGCATGATAGGGGTTTGTCAGATTGGAGAGTTTTATCCCAATATAGTTTATAGTCTGCGTTTTCAAGTATGTCAGATGGTGTGTATGTGTAGTAGGGCGTATGTTTGTTTAATAATGAATGTTCAATAGCAATGCTTTGGTGTATAATTTTTGCGGGGGCGTTTTGTCTATCTAGGTACTTGGTGGGTGCTAGTGTGCTACAGCTATTAGTTATATGTTCAATTGTTTCCCGTGCATTGTGACATCGTCGGCATTTATCGTCCGTTACTGTCGGGTCCTTAATGATGAATTTACTGTATGCGCGTGTGTTGATTATACTGTCTTGGATCGCTAAACTGGAATCCTTCTGTTTCGGGGAACAGGTTTCCATTGTGTAGCCATGTGTGGGAGTGTCTTTGGTCAACGCTTGTATTTTTAGTGTGGTTGTAGTAACGTCCATGTATTTCTTTCCCTGACCATAGGTAAATTTTTTCGTTGTGTATGGTTGGTCCGTCTTTTAAACTCAGGTTTGTGTTGCATAGCTCCAATGGGGTATATTTTTTGTCGGCTTTTGTGATTGCCAAGTGAAGAGGACTTTGTGTAGCTTTATTGTAGAAGTAGTTCCTGAGACTCATGATTTGTGAATTATGAAGTGGGTGCATATCCAAAATACCTCTTCCTCCTTCAGATCGGGGCAGAGTGATTCTTTCAATGCAAGCGTTCCTGTGGTGCATGTTGTGCTTGGTGAGTTTCGTCCTGGTGCTCCTGTTAATGTTGTCTAGGTCAGTGTGTGTCCATTTCAAAACTCCAAATGAGTATGTCAGTAATGAAACTGCATACGTATTTATAGCTTTTGTGAGATTTTTTGAGTTGAGTTTGCTTTTAAGTAGTTGGGTGAGTCTTGAGGTGAATTTCTGGATGAGTCTTTGTTTGAGCTCAGTGTGGTTCAGTTCAATTGTCTGGTCGAATCCTAGATATTTGTATGAGTTGGCTTCGTCCATGTGCTCTATTTTGCCAGTTGTGACTGTTCCATTAGTGTTTGTCCATTTACCTCGTTCTATACTGTTGGTTTTGCACTTGTCAAATCCAAATTCCATTTGTATGTCCGTCGATATTGTTTCTGTGATTTTGATAAGGGAGTTCATTTGATTTTTTGTAGATGTGTATAGTTTTATATCGTCCATGTAAAACTGATGGTTGACTTTATAGTTATTGTTCTGGTTGTATTTGAGTTGGAAACAGCAGCTCGTGTTAGAGAGGGCTTGTGAAATTGGGTTGAGGCATATACAGAACCAGAGGCCACTAAAGGAATCTCCTTGAAAGATGCCTCTATTGATTGGAATTGTGTCGGATGTTAGTTTAGTTGTTGCTGTTTGTATGTGGATGTTAGTGCACCAGTTTTGCATGGCGTTTTTTAGGAAGTGAATGATAGTTGGGCTGATTTTATAGATTTCCAAGACATGTAGGAGCCAGCTGTGCGGTACTTATTATTATTATTATTATTATTATTATTATTATTATTATTATTATTATTATTATTATTATTATTATTATTATTATTATTATTATTTTCCTTTTTGTGTCACCGGATTTACACCCGGCGTGTTTCAACGACAGTCGGCCTCAACAGCAAGACTTTCGTTGGGTGTCACTATTCTAGAAATGACCTAACAATGTTTGTCGCATCCAGGATAACAGATTTTTGCATTAATCGGTAAGTTGACTCAGGAATATCAATGTCTTTGAGGGAAGTACTTAGTTTCTTGGGAATTAGCCCCATACAGGATATAACAATTGGAATGATCTTGACTTCTTTAAGATTCCACAATTCGTTTATATCGGTCCTAAGCTCGGCGTATTTGCTTAGTTTTTCATTGTATTTGCTTTCTGTGTTAGAATTATATGGGATCGATATGTCAATAAGCAGAGCTTGCTTGGATTGTTTATTAATAACTGTGATGTCCGGCCTGTTGTGTCGTACTGTTACGTCCGTCATGATAGTTTTATCCCAGTAGATCTTAACATACTGATTTTCTATAACTGGAGGGGGCTTATATTTGTAATATGGCTCATTGTTTTGTGGATCAAGTTCAAGTTTTTCCAGTACTTCTAGGTATACTACTGTGGCAACTTTGTTGTGTCGTTCTAAATATTTAGTTTCAGCTATGCTTTGGCAACTAGAAAGAATGTGTTCAATCGTTTCTTGACTTCTGTTGCACTTTCTGCACCTATCTGTTGGTATTTCTTCCTTCAAGATATACTTTTGGTAATTCCTCGTTTTTATAACCTGATCTTGTATACCAACCATGAGACCTTCAGTTTCTGGGAACAGCGTTCCAGTTTTAAGCCATTCAACCGATTTAGCTTGATCTATCGTGTCTTTCTGTAAATCATTAATGAATCTTCCGTGCAATTCTTTT
The DNA here is from genome assembly GCA_963921935.1 of Galeruca laticollis. Lineage (NCBI taxonomy): Eukaryota > Metazoa > Arthropoda > Insecta > Coleoptera > Chrysomelidae > Galeruca > Galeruca laticollis. The sequence continues at coordinate 133,106,923 of OY998179.1, read as the reverse complement.
GAACGCCAATTTCTAATTTTATCTTCCTCATTTCGTGTATTAAAGGGCGTAGAGTTTTCCATGCTTAGGTTTAAAGGTGTATAACCCGTATCTGTTTTCACTATGGCTTTATGAAGTTTACTATTTTGGTGGCGGAAAAAACTCCTTAAGCCTGCAATTTGCTGAGTGCAAGCTTCCACGACATCTTTTATTCCTCTACCTACTTTTTCTCTAGGTAAATTTACCCTTTCGACGGACGCTTTTGGATGGTGTTTTCTATGTTTTGTTAGCTCGGTTCTAATCTTTCTGTTTACTGCTTCCAGGTCCGTTTGAGTCCATTTAATTATTCCGAAGAAGTACTGAAGAGCGGATATGGCGTAGCTATTTATGGCCGTGGTAAGGTTTCTTGAATTTAGCTTACTTTTTAAGAGGTTGTAAAGGCGTTTTTCGAATTCGGTGGTTAATATGGCTTCCATTTCTTTATGTTCTATCTTGTGTGTCTGAAGGATTCCTAAGTACTTGTAGGGTTTGTCTGTCATTGCTTCAATATATTTGCCTGGCTCTAGTTCTATAGGTTCTCCTTCTTTCAGCTTTCCCTTTTCAACCGATACAGTTTGACATTTTTCCATACCAAACGACATTCCGACATCTGTGCTCCACTGGTGCATGAGTTTTAAGTTGGATTCTAGGTGTTTTTTGCACGCGGCATATAGTTTCAGATCATCCATAAAGAATAGATGACTTATGGTTGTTGAGTTTCGATCCGCTCTAATAGTTGCTCCATATCCTGTGTCGTTTAGGCCACGTGATAATGGGTTTAAACACAAGCAGAACCATAGAGCGGAAAGTGTATCTCCTTGAAAGATTCCGCTTTTAATACTGATAGATTCAGTTTCTAGTTCTGTGTGATTTAGGTTAATTTTGAGTTTTGTTTTCCAATTACTCATAGTACTTTTTAGAAACCCAACCACCACAGGGTGTATATTGTAAATTTCCGAAGTTTTTATTAACCAACTGTGGGGCACTGAGTCGAAAGCTTTCCAATAGTCTATATAAGCCATGTATAGATTTCTGTTCTTCTTTCTGATTTGTTCTAATATCACATTATCGATTGTTATTTGTTCCTTGCAGCCCATATATTTTCTTTTGCACCCTTTCTGCTCCTCAGTTAGAATATCATTAGTTTCTAGGTATGCGTACAGTTTATCACATAGTGCTGCAGTGAAGATTTTGTACATTGTAGGAAGGCACGTGTTGGGTCTATATTGAGAAGGATCTTGGGTTTGATCAGATTTTGGAAGAAGATAAGTTACACCATTTGTAAGGAAGTCTGGTAGTTTGGCAGGGTTTCTTAGAGCGATAATTAATTGGTTGGTCAGGTGATGATGGGTAGCCGTAAGTTTTTTGTACCAGAAATTTTGGATACCGTCGTTTCCTGGTGCTTTCCAGTTGGCCAAGTTTTTTATTACCTTTTTTAGATCTTGTAATGTAAATATTATTTCTTCCATATGTAGATGGTTGTTGTTCTGAATTTCTGTTTTGATCCAAGGTGTATTTTCCTGGTGTTCGATTTCCTTCGACCACATACCTTCCCAAAATGTCTGTAAATCCTCCTTCTTTGGCGGTTGTCCTTTAGAACCAGGTTGTTCGTTAAACGATCTATAGAAGCCCTTCTGATTCTTTGAAAAGAAGTTGTTTTGGATTTTGCGTTGGTAGCTCTCCTGATATCTTTTTAATCTTTTAGAAGCAACTGCAAGTTTTTGTTTCCAGGTATCTAAGGTATCATCTATAATTGTTTTTATTTCATTTGTTGTTTTTCCTTCCAGCTGTTGTTTAATCTGGACCGGGATTTTATTTAGCAGCTTTTTGGATTTTTGCCCATTTGCTATTTGTTGAATTCTACCAATTTCTTTTCTCAAATTCTCGATTTTGGTACTAAATCTTTGTTCCCATCTCGGTTTTTGAGGCGTACGTGTCTTAGGTGCTTTTAGTATTTTTTGTTTGTTGGCTTTGATTGTTGCTAGAGCTGCGCAATACACGTGAAGATGTATTTCCTCGAGGTTCATATCTGCATCCAGTTGACTTTCCAGAATTTGATGAGCAATTCCTGAGAGAGTACGTGTTTGGAGTATAAATGAGTTTTGGTAGCGCCGGCCTGCTGGCAGGGTCGGATCCTCTGAATTCAGTAAGATGTTGTTGGTAGTTTTCTTCCCATAATGTTTGACGGTTGATTATTACTGAGGGTCGAAGACAATAGTGGTTGGTCAGCTTCAGGTCCTCTACTTTTTTGTTCCTGAGTCTCTGGGGTTTCATTTATAGGCTGTTGATTAATCTCCCTCTCCACCTCTGCCCTTATTTGTTCGATTACAGGTAGAGGTATTAGGTTATTTCTTATGATAGCTCTACGTTGATCTGCTATTCGTTGTTCTGAGAGGTGATTTAGGTGTGGCATTTTCTCAATGAAGTGATTATGCAGTCGCATGCGGTACAACGTCATATCAGTCTCCAGTGCCGTAACTGTGAAAAACGAACGTATTACTTGTTTGTTGGTTTCATTTCATACGTCGTCTTTCTGATTGTGCCTGATTTGGTTCAGTGGGTGCGACAGGCTGTCGCACAACACGTCTCCGAGGCGCCGTAGGTTCAAGCGGTTGATGGGGTACGTTTCGATGAGCGGTGCCCCCACCATTCTCATCTACATGCTGGACATCCTGACGGTTCCGATTGGAAGGACCAGCATCTAATCCTTCCCCGCCCGAGTAACGATTTCTTCGTGTGTTGAAAGCACTTTTTTTTTCACACCATACGGGATGCTACCCCGCGTGGTGGTGGTTCTCCCTCTCGCGTTAGCCCATCTGCTGCAGATCCGCCACCGGGGATGGTTACCCGATCCTGAATCCCCAGAGATAGTTACCGGGGCTACCAACGTGGAGGTGCGAGCAGGAATTGGTAGGAGAGGCTATAAGAGACGCTTCACTACCATTTTCACCATATTATTATTATTATTATTATTATTATTATTATTATTATTATTATTATTATTATTATTATTATTATTATTATTATTATTATTATTATTATTATTATCATTATTTTTTTTTCTATTATAGAGCATCGACTGCTTTGGTCATTAGCTCTTCTAATTTGGAGGAGGGAAAACTCATGTTCACCCGACGTATAATCGGGTAGTGTTGGACTCCTTTATGGCCTACCAACCAAAAACCTCCCCCAATATTTGAGGCTACACTTCTATATTCTCAGATACAAATTGTTCGCTTTTAGGAAATTTAGGAGCTTAATTTGCTGGTCTGTTGTTGATGTGCATGACTTAACATCTTTTGCAATCCCCATATCTAGACGGCTGCGAGAAACCAGTGGGCATTCAACTATTAGATGACTTACGGTGTTTTGTCTTCCGCATTCACAGACAGGTGGGTTTCTACCGAGAAGAAAGTGAGAGCTGGTCAGGTTAGTATGCCCAATTTTTATCCGGGTAATTATCACTTCATCCCTACGTTTTTGAAGCTTGTACTCTGTTGGTTTGAGTTGTATGTTTGGTTGTATTGGTTTTAGGAAGTTATTATTTACAGTCCATTCTTCTTGCCACCTGTCCATAATTTTCTCTTTTATGCTCTTTTTCTGTTCTTCTAGGCCTTCATCATTTTCCTCTGTGCTGATATTTAGAGAGGACAGTAAGAGTGATGTTCTTATAGGAAGTGATAGACTGCTAATTCGTTGGGTATGGAAAGGTGTCGCTGGTGCATATAGTATTTCATGAACTGGATTTGTAGGGTTGTTAAGAATTTCACAGTAGTAATTTGACATTTAGTTTTGCCTTCTGTACCGAAGTGGTGTTACTCCTCCTTCATAGCATACTGAAAGGTAAGGGCTTGTTCTGTATACACCTAGAGCTAATCTTAAGGCAGTACTTTGAATATGCTCCAGTACTTTCAAGTTAGATTCACTTGCCGAGCCGTAAATGATGGACCCGTAATCCATTTTTGATAATATGTACGTCTTGTAAAAATTTATCAGTACAGTTGTATCAGATCCCCAATTGTTATTGGCTAGGGTTTTTAAGATATTTAACCTTTTTTTACAGTTCACTGCAAGCTCTTTTATATGGTCTTGCCAAAGAAGTTTCTTGTCAAAAATGAGACCCAGGAATTTGGTAGATGTTTCAATCTGGATATTATTTCCATACAAGTACAGCATGGGTTCAGGATGACTTTCCTTGCAAAAGTGTATGCAATGTGTTTTAGCTACCGATATTTTAAAACCGTTGTTTTCCGAATACTCTGCGATGGCATCTATGCTATTCTGTAATATGCTGACTATATCTTCCATAAGCGGCGAGGAGTAAAATATCGCCAGATCATCCACATACAGACTTTTTTGTACTCTTTCGCTTACAACATTTGCCAAGCCGTTGACAGCTACCAAGAATAGAATTACACTCAAGTTTGCCCCTTGAGGGATTCAATTTTCCATATAATGCCTTCGTGATGTTTCCATTCCAACTCTAACGCTAAACTTCCTTTCACTTAGGAAGCTTCGAACAAATTTCGGCAAGTTGCCACGAAAACCCCATGTATGTAATGTTTTCAAAATCCCGTATCTCCATGTTGTATCATAGGCTTTTTCGATATCGAAGAATATTGCTACCGTATGTGATCTCTCAGAAAAACTTTATTTTATGTAGTTATCCATTAATACGAGTTGGTCGACAGTGGATCTTCCTTTACGGAAGCCCATTTGATAATTTGATAATAGTTTTTCTTTTTCCAGATGTTGCAGTAGTCTTACGCATACCATTTTTTCTAGTATTTTACCTAGACAACATGTTAGTGAGATGGGTGGATAGCTAGATGGAGTTTTTTCATCTTTTCCGGGTTTTGGGATTGGTATTATAATTGCATTCTTCCATTGTGTGGGGTAAGTACCGTTGATATATATTTTGTTAAATAAATTTAATATATATTCTTTTATTTTCAGGTAAGCGCCTAAGGAGTTCAAAAGGGATCTCATCACTACCTGGTGCTGAATTGTTGGTGGTTGATATTGTTTCCTCAAGTTCCTCTAAGCTGAATGGTTTATTATATGGTATGGTTTCTCGTGTTTCGAAGTTTATCGGTATGTTTTCCTGTATGGTTTTAAATTGTACAAAATTTGGGTTATAATTATTGGTGGCACTCACTGTTGCAAATGATTTGGCAAGTTCCTTTGCTTTATTATCTTCGCCCGTAATTTCTCTACCGTTTATAATTAATAAGGGTGAGGTCACTTTGAAGCTATATCCCTTAAATTTTCTAATCTTTTCCCAAATTTCTTTTGTTGGGGTATTTGAGTCGATTGTACCGACATAATCTTGCCACGATTCTCTTTTGCTTTTCACCAAAAGAAAACGGGCTTTGGCTCTGAGTCTTTTGAAGTTAATCATCTCTTAAATAAATCAAAGGCTCTTTTCTTACTTTTAATGGCCTCTTCCAATTCTGGGTTCCACCAAGGTACTTTTCTTTTTTTTACCAAACCACTTGTTTTAGGTATACTTAAATTAGCAGCGTTTTGAATGGCATTGGTTAATTCGTCTACTTGCTCCATGATTGATACTCCTGTTATGTTTTGCGAATCTAAAGTATTTCCATAAAGTGTCCAGTCAGCTTTATCGAAAATATATTTTTGTCTACGCCTTTTGTATATGCTTTTATCTGCTATTTCAATCGATAGAGGAATATGATCTGAATTCCATTCTTCATTGACGTACCAGTTGAATTTGTGTGCGATTTGTGCTGACGCAATGGTTAGATCGATTGAAGTCATATTGTTTGATCTTAGATTGAGATATGTTCCTTCTCCTGAATTCAAAATGATCAGGTCTCGTCCATTCATTATATCCTCTAGAATTCTACCTCCTGGGCATGTTTTTGTCGAACCCCATAGTTCGTTATGTGAATTAAAATCACCCAATAGAAGGAATGGCTCCGGTAATTGTCTAATACAGTTTCGTAACTCTGCCGGTGTCCAGTTTACATCGGGAAGATACATATTACAAATGGTCATTTTGAAGGGAAAAAGTATGGATATTGCGATAGCTTGAAGGTTTGTGTTCAAAGGAATGATAGTGAATGGTATGTGTTCTCTAACAAACGTTATTACCCCGCCTCTAGCACGTCCATCATGTATGACGTCTAATCTGGTAGATTCATAGCCACTTGAATTAAAATGTTCTCCTTGTTTCAGATGTGATTCTTGTATGCAGATGAGAAGAGGTGTTTTACTGAGAATCAAGCTCTTCAACTCAGGGTAGCGCATTTTACACCCGTTGCAACTCCATTGTAGTATATTTTCATTTAGAGCCATGAGATATTAAGTTTGTGTTATGTGCTTGGAAAGGTGAAGAGCTGCGTGAGTTTGAAATTGAGTATAAATAAAATTTATGAATGGATAAAATGTGTGAATAGATAAAAAGTAAAATAAATGAAGTATATAAATAAATAAAATGTATGACTAAAGAGAATGTATAAATAAATAAATAGCACAAGACTAGAATAGACGAATTTATAGTACATGTATGAATCCGAAGCCAAAGGCTCTTGGCCCGGAAGTTGTATTTCTATATCTATACCAGTTTGAGGTTTTCTTGGCTTGCCTTTAGGCCAACCTTTCTTTTTCTTCTTATTTTGCTGAATATCAAAACCATCTTCAGTGGTAATAGATTCAATATCAGAGGTCTCCGAAAGATGGCGTTTGGATGGCTGGGAATGGCTCTGGGATTCTGACTGACTAGCATTATAGTTTTCAGATGCGAGAGATTGATATGGGTGTAAAGGTCTTTTCATTATTTTTGGTGTTATATCAAAATTGTTTTTGAGAGCATTCATAAGAGACGGAATTAAGTCATTAACCAAGTCTTTTATAGAAGTATTTGCTACAGTAGATGCTACCTGGGAATAAGAAGTATTTGGTCGAGGAACACTTATTTGTGTTATTTTTCTTGCTTCAAAGTACAAAATATTTTCTTTAACTTTTATTTCCTGAATTGCCTTCTTCCGTTTAAAAACTGGGCAATCTTTAGAGGTTGAAACGTGAGCTCCTTCACAATTGACACATGTTACAGGTGGTTCGCACGGGATTCCTGTATGTAGCGGTTTTCCACATATACACACCTGTTCTTTGTCGCAAGACAGGGATGTGTGACCAAATTTCTGACACTTAAAGCATCGAAGTGGAGATGGTATTTGAGCGTACTTTTAGTAGGTAAAAGGCAACTTTGATGTCTTTCGGAAGTTTCGGTGTGTCAAAAGTTAAAATGTGGTTCGAGGTTTCAATAATTTCTCCATTTCTTTTTGTTTTTATTCTTCGACTTCTAATATATCTTGGCCCTTCAGTTCTTCTAAAATTTCTGCTTCTGTACAGTTCATCAGATCTTTACAGTTGATTACTCCCTTGCAAAAATTTAAACGTTGGTGTGGTTTTACTTCAATGTCATAATCTAGTAACTTTTTCATTCCACTAATTGTTTTCGATTGGTTTGCAGTCGCTGTTTCAACGAGTAATCCATCTTTTATTTTTCGTAAGTTTTTAACCTGTCCTACTATTGAATACATTGCTCTATTTATTTGAAAGGGTCTGACTTTTGAAAAGTCTCCTTCGTTCCTCTTTACGACCAAGAACCGGGGTGTTGTTCCCGTCTCCAGGTTCGTATTTTTATGGTGCTGAGTAAAGGCAGCGGCAGTTATAGCACCCCTAACTGCAGCTGGTTCTGGCGTATTGAATTTTGGTTTCATGTAGATCCCACGAGTAGGGCAGAAATAACAAGTCCGGCAGGGCAGTGCTCCCATACCCTGCTAAGGCTAAATACATTGAGGGGTCGCTTGGTATCTCAATGGCATCGTTCGCAGCCTCTCTGTCGTGGGGCTATTCACCAATCGACACGATTTCTTCCATCTTCGGTTCCGGATTTTTTATTGAGGTTCACTCCTCTGGACTCTTCTGTCTGGGTTACCATACCATAGCCGAGGGTTCCAGTTTTTCGGCGCCGGAAACTCGCCGCTCGTCCCCCATATCTGGTCAGGACTTGCCAGTGTGTTCGGATGTAACTTGGGCATGTTGGATCTTCTACTGGCATTTGTTGGTGCTATCATATCGGCATAAATAGCCCCACCAGTGCCCCACTGACCATTTCTGAGCTGTTTTTTAGTTTCACTCCTCCCTTCCCGTTCTTGCGGCTTGAGGAGGGAGGAAGTTACTCAGCCACTCCACCAACGACAAGGTCTTACAGCTCCTAGGAGGGTATTATTATTATTATTAATATTATTATTATTATTATTATTTTTTATTTTTTATTTTTTTTTCACACTTGTACGTGGTTGGTGGTAGCAGTTTCTACCGGACGCAGTTGCATCAAGGTATAAACCTACTTAATTAGGGGGTTAGTGTTCTTCGGACAATTGCAGTTGTTCCCAGAATTACTGCTTTTTGCATCAAACCACAGATATGTCGAGATATGCTTAGCTCTTCCAGGTGTTTAGTTACTTTAACGTGCACTAAGCCATTTGCAGAAATTATGAATGGTTTGATCTCTACCTTTCTTAAATTCCATAAATCTCTTACCTCATCAGCTATCGGACGATATCGCATTATCTTGTCTTTGTAAGCTTTCCCCAGATTTTCGTCCAGTGGGACCGAAAAATCAATAATGATTGCAGATTTGTTGTTTTTATCTAGCACGATCATGTCCGGTATGTTGTGTTGAACTTCTCGGTCTGTTCTTATCAAAGTATCCCAATAGACTTTATAGTGCTCATTTTCAACTAGACTTAACGGTTGATGTTTGTACCCTGGTGTTTCTCCTGTTTTTAGATTTAATCTTTGGGTCACAGCGAGATGTAGTTCCTTTCCCTTATTATTGTGTCTACTCAGGTAAGCGGTGGGGGCTAATTGGGTGCAGGCTGATATTATGTGCTGGATCGTCTCCTGTTCCTTATTACAGAGTCTACAGCGGGGGTTTGGGATGTCCATTTTAATGATATCTTTCTTGTGGCAACGCGTTGCCACCACTTGGTACTGGATTGCATGGAGTGCGCCTTCGGTTTCCGCAAACAAGTACCCCGTCATGAGGTAAGTATTCGTTGCTCTGAAATCTGCATCTTCCTGGTGCAGTGAGTTGTAATATCTGCCATGTAACACTTTTACCTGCCAAGGTTCCTTCATTTTATTGATGCAGTCATTTTCCCTATCAGGTTCCCCGTCGGCGAGGTTTAGTGCCGAGTATCCATCATCAACTGTAACTAGGCATCTGAATAGAGGTAAGTTCTTATTTTTAAAATATCCTCTCAGTTTTTGAGTTTCATCCACTAACATGCTCTCGAGATAAGTCAGTCCACGGCCACCTTCTTTCCTGGGTATATGTAATCGCTCAATCGCAGATTTTGGATGGTGTAGGCGAAATTTTGTGAGCGTTGTACGTACTTGTATGTCTATTTGTTGTATTTCTGTATGTGTCCAATCTATTATGCCAAATGAGTACGCCAACCCAGGTACTGCCCATCCATTGATTGCCTGTATTTTGTTCTTAGAGTTCAGTTGTGTTTCCAAAACAGTATTAATTCGACGGAAAAATTCTGCTGTTGCTCTTTCTTGATTACCTTTCTTGTCGAGGCTTAATCCTTGCTGAAAGCCTAAGTATTTGTATCTGTCCTCTGGGCCTAGGGATGGGATTGTTGTTATGTTATCCATCAGTTTCATATTTTGGGACTGTGTGACCTTTGCTCTATCCACATGAACGACTGCACATTTTTCTAGCCCCATTTCCATTTTAATCGCATCGCTGAACGACTTAACAAGCTCTAGCGAACTTTGCAATTGTTGAGGGTTTTTGGCATACACCTTAAGATCATCCATGTAAAATGCATGGGATATTTTTGTTCACTTTGTCAAGCTCGTATGAGTTTCCACTTTTTTTTAACATGTCGCTTAAAGGGTTAAGTGCTAAACAGAACCAGATTGGGCTCAGGCTGTCACCCTGGAAAATGCCTCTATTGATTTTTATCTCATCTGTTCTGTAGGTTTGAAGATTTAGTGTCGTTCGCCATGTTGCCATTAAATGTCTCAGCACTGCAGAAAGATGTGGGTGGATTTTATATACCTCTAGTACTTTCAGTATCCAGGAGTGGGGAACTGAGTCGAAGGCTTTCCTATAATCGATCCATGCCATGGATAGTTTTCTTTTCTTTAATTTTGCTTGTCTTGTAACAATGTTGTCAATTACAAGAAGTACCTTACATCCCCGTGCTTTTTGTTTACATCCATTCTGTTCCCATGCAAGAATATTGTTTGCATTTATGTGATGTGTGATCTTTGAGCATATGATCGAAGTGAAGATTTTATAAATGGACGGTAGACAAGTTATGGGCTGATAATTTTTAGGGTCTTTTATGTCTTCACATTTAGGGATTATTATTATTATTATTATTATTATTATTATTATTTTCCTTTTTGTGTCACCGGATTTACACCCGGCGTGTTTCAACGACAGTCGGCCTCAACAGCAAGACTTTCGTTGGGTGTCACTATTCTAGAAATGACCTAACAATGTTTGTCGCATCCAAGATTACAGATTTTTGCATTAATCGGTAGGTTGACTCAGGAATATCAATGTCTTTGAGGGAAGTACTTAGTTTCTTGGGAACTAGCCCCATACAGGATAAAACATCTGGAATGATCTTGACTTCTTTAAGATTCCACAATTCTTTTATTTCGGTCCTTAGCTCGTCGTATTTGCTTAGTTCTTCATTGTATTTGCTTTCTGTGTTAGAATTATTTGGGATCGATATGTCAAAGCTTGCTTGGATTGTTTATTAATGACTGTGATGTCCGGCCTGTTGTGTCGTACTGTTACGTCCGTCATGATAGTTTTATCCCAGTAGATCTCAACATACTGATTTTCGATAACTGGAGGGGGCTTATATTTGTAATATGGCTCGTTGTTTTGTGGATCAAGGTGAAGTTTTTTCAGTACTTCTAGGTATACTACTGTGGCAACTTTGTTGTGTCGTTCTAGATATTTAGTTTCAGCTATGCTTTGGCAACTAGAAAGAATGTGTTCAATCGTTTCTTGACTTCTGTTGCACTTTCTGCACCTATCTGTTGGTATTTCTTCCTTCAAGATAAACTTTTGGTAATTCCTCGTTTTTATAACCTGATCTTGTATACCAACCATAAAACCTTCAGTTTCTGGGAACAGCGTTCCAGTTTTGAGCCATTCAACCGATTTAGCTTGATCTATCGTGTATTTCTGTAAATCATTAATGAATCTTCCGTGCAATTCTTTTGAACGCCAATTTCTAATTTTATCTTCCTCATTTCGTGTATTAAAGGGCGTAAAGTTTTCCATGTTTAGGTTTAAAGGTGTATAACCCGTATCTGTTTTCACTATGGCTTTATGAAGTTGACTATTTTGGTGGCGGAAAAAACTCCTCAAGCCTGCAATTTGCTGAGTGCAAGCTTCCACAACATCTTTTATTCCTCTACCTCCTTTTTCTCTAGGTAAATTTACCCTTTCGACGGACGCTTTTGGATGGTGTTTTCTATGTTTTGTTAGCTCGGTTCTAATCTTTCTGTTTACTGCTTCCAGGTCCGTTTGAGTCCATTTAATTATTCCGAAGGAGTACTGAAGAGCGGATATGGCGTAGCTATTTATGGCCGTGGTAAGGTTTCTTGAATTTAGCTTACTTTTTAAGAGGTTGTAAAGGCGTTTTTCGAATTCGGTGGTTAATATGGCTTTTATTTCTCTATGTTCTATCTTGTGTGTCTGAAGGATTCCTAAGTACTTGTAGGGTTTGTCTGTCATGGCTTCAATATATTTACCTGGCTCTAGTTCTATAGGTTCTCCTTCTTTCAGCTTTCCCTTTTCAACCGATACAGTTTGACATTTTTCCATACCAAACGACATTCCGACATCTGTGCTCCACTGGTGCATGAGTTTTAAGTTGGATTCTAGGTGTTTTTTGCACGCGGCATATAGTTTCAGATCATCCATAAAGAATAGATGACTTATGGTTGTTGAGTTTCGATCCGCTCTAATAGTTGCTCCATATCCTGTGTGGTTTAGGCCACGTGATAATGGGTTTAAACACAAGCAAAACCATAGAGCGGAAAGTGTATCTCCTTGAAAGATTCCTCTTTTAATACTGATAAATTCAGTTTCTAGTTCTTTGTGATTTAGGTTAATTTTGAGTTTTGTTTTCCAATTATTCATAGTACTTTTTAGAAACCTAACCACCACAGGGTGTATATTGTGAATTTCCAAAGTTTTTATTAACCAACTGTGGGGCACTGAGTCGAAAGCTTTCCAATAGTGTATATAAGCCATGTATAGATTTCTGTTCTTCTTTCTGATTTGTTCCAATATCACATTATCGATTGTTATTTGTTCCTTGCAGCCCATATATTTTTTTTGCACCCTTTCTGCTCCTCAGTTAGAATATCATTAGTTTCTAGGTATGCGTACAGTTTATCACATAGTGCTGCAGTGAAGATTTTGTACATTGTAGGAAGGCACGTGATGGGTCTATATTGAGAAGGATCTTGGGTTTGATCAGATTTTGGAAGAAGATAAGTTACACCATTTGTAAGGAAGTCTGGTAGTTGGTCAGGGTTTCTAAGAGCGATATTAAATTGGTTGGTCAGGTGATGATGGGTAGCCGTAAGTTTTTTGTACCAGAAATTTTGGATACCGTCGTTCCCTGGTGCTTTCCAGTTGGCCAAGTTTTTTATTACCTTTTTTAGATCTTGTAATGTAAATATCATTTCTTGCATATGTAGATGGTTGTTATTCTGAATTTCTGTTTTGATCCAAGGTGTATTTTTCTGGTGTTCGATTTCCTCCGACCACATTCCTTCCCAAAATGTTTGTAAATCCTCCTTCTTTGGCGGTTGTCCTTTAGAACCAGGTTGTTCGTTAGACGATCTATAGAAGCCCTTCTGATTTTTTGAAAAGAAATTGTTTTGGATTTTGCGTTGGTAGCTCTCCTGATATCTTTTTAATCTTTTAGAAGCAACTGCAAGTTTTTGTTTCCAGGTATCTAAGGTATCATCTATAATTGTTTTTATTTCATTTGTTGTTTTTCCTTCCAGCTGTTGTTTAATCTGGACCGGGATTTTATTTAGCAGCTTTTTGGATTTTTGCCCATTTGCTATTTGTTGAACTCTACCAATTTCTTTTCTCAAATTCTCGATTTTGTTACTAAGTCTTTGTTCCCATCTCGGTTTTTGAGCCGTACGTTTCTTAGGTGCTTTTAGTATTTTTTGTTTGTTGGCTTTGATTGTTGCTAAAGCTGCGCAATACACGTGAAGATGTATTTCCTCGAGGTTCATATCTGCATCCAATTGACTTTCCAGAATTTGATTAGCAATTCCTAAGAGAGAGTGCGTGTTTGGAGTATAAATGAGTTTTGGTAGCGCCGGCCTGCTGGCAGGGTCGGATCCTCTGAATTCAGTAAGATGTTGTTGGTAGTTTTCTTCCCATAATGTTTGACGGTTGATTACTGAGGGTCGAAGACTTAATAGTGGAAGGTCAGCTTCAGGTCCTCTACTTTCTTGTTCCTGAGTCTCTGGGGTTTCATTTATAGGCTGTTGATTAATCTCCCTCTCCACCTCTGCACTTATTTGTTCGATTGCAGGTAGAGGTATTAGGTTATTTCTCATGATAGCTCTACGTTGATCTGCTATTCGTTGTTCTGAGAGGTGATTTAGGTGTGGCATTTTCTCAATGAAGTGATTATGCAGTCGCATGCGGTACATCGTCATATCAGTCTCTAGTGCCGTAACTGTGAAAAACGAACGTATTACTTGTTTGTTGGTTTCATTGTCCCATTTCATACTCTTTCTGATTGTGCCTGATTTGGTTCAGTGGGTGCGACAGGCTGTCGCACAACACGTCTCCGAGGCGCCGTATGTTCAAGCGGTTGATGGGGTACGTTTCGATGAGCGGTGCCCCCACCATTCTCATCGACATGCTGGACATCCTGACGGTTCCGATTGGAAGGACCAGCATCTAATCCTTCCCCGCCCGAGTAACGATTTCTTCGTGTGTTGAAAGCACTTTTTTTTCACACCATACGGGATGCTACCCCGCGTGGTGGTGGTTCTCCCTCTCGCGTTAGCCCATCTGCTGCAGATCCGCCACCGGGGATGGTTACCCAATCCTGAATCTCCAGAGATAGTTACCGGGGCTACCAACGTGGAGGTGCGAGCAGGAATTGGCAGGAGAGGCTATAAGAGACGCTGGAGGTGCGAGCAGGAATTGGCAGGAAAGGCTATAAGAGACGCTTCACTACCATTTTAACCCCTTATTATTATTATTATTATTATTATTATTATTATTATTATTATTATTATTATTATTATTATTATTATTATTATTATTATTATTATTATTCTTGTGTTCCACAGACTTATGTCTGGATATGGCTCTTTCCTTGCTTCGGCATATGCTGCAAGAAGACAAGTAAGTATACTTTTTTGGGTCTTAAGTGTCGTTTAGCACGCGTCTAACAATTCCACTGGTTTCTATCATAACGATTTTTTGTAGTAGGTGGTATATTTGTTCCTTTATGCCTTATTTCTTTAGATTTTCGATGAGTGTATGTGGTATGTCTCCAGTTGCTCCTATAATGATTGGTATTACGACAACTTTTTCTTGGTTCCACATGTCTTTTATTTCATTAGCAAGAGGTAAATACTTACTAATTTTTTCTTTATCTTTTTCTGCAGATTTGCGGCAAGTGGGATGGAAAAGTCAATTAAGTAAGTATGTCTCAGTTTTTTGTCGGTGAATACCAAGTCTGGCCTGTTGTGTTGTAGAGGTAAGTCTGTTATAATTTCCCTATTCCAATACATTTTATAATTTTCGGTTTCGAGGACACTTTCTGGATTATACTTGTAGTATGGGATTGTTTCCACAATTGTGTTGCCATGGATTTTCCGTAGCTCTTGATGGATTACCTTGCCAACGTTGTCATGCCTTTTAATATATTCTTTTGGAGCTAGTACTTCACATCCGCTTATAATATGGTCCAGTGATTCAGTATGTTCCTTGCACATTCTACATTTATTTGTTGGGATACGTTCTTTCATTACATATTTTTTATAATTTCTCGTTGCAATGACCTGGTCTTATATCTCTATCAAAAATGCCTCGGTTTCGGGGAACAGATATCCGAGTTTCAACCACATGAGAGAGGCGTCTCTGTTTATGTGGGCTTGCATTAAGGTTGTTGGATACAGACCATGCAGCTCCTTTCTTTTCCATTTATCTTCAAGGTCATCTTTTTCTCTTTGTTTATCGTTGTTATTTCGTGCCAAGTTAAGCGGTGTTAGTTTTTTATCAATTTGCCTTAATGTTTTATGTAGTTGACTGTTCGTGCTTTCATCTATAAAGTATTGTCTAAGCGTTGTAATTTGTTTTTGGTTATGTGATGGTATGTGCAGGATTCCTTGTCCTCCTTTTTCTCGTGGTATATTAACCCTTTCTATTGAGCTGCGTGGGTGATGTTTGCGGTATTTGGAGCTCAAGGTGCGGATTTCGCGATTAAGTTCTTCAAGCTCTGTATCTGTCCAATTGATTATTCCAAAGCTGTATGTAAGGATAGATATGACATAAGTGTTTATGGCTTTTGTTATGTTTTTTGAGTTTAGTTTCGTTCTTAGTATCTTCCGTAATCTCTGTGTAAATTTGTGTTTTAGTGTTTTTTTGCTTTGTTTTTGGTCTATTCCTCTGGCTTGTTGGTATCCAAGATATTTGTACAGCTCTTCAATTTCCATTCCATCTATTTGTCCTTAATCTGCACCCATATCATATCCTTCATGTCTTTCCCATTTTCCTCTCTCCATTGCGTTTATTCGGCATTTGTCTAGTCCAAATTTCATGTGAATGTCGTCGCTAAACATTGTTGTTATTTTTATTAAATTTTCTATGTTCTCTTTGTTGTCTGCGTATAGTTTTAGGTCATCCATGTAGAGGGAGTGGCTGATTATGTTGTTTTCCAGTGTAGTACCCCTATTTGTTTTGTTCAGCATGTGTGAGAGTGGGTTTATGCCATGCAAAACCACTGAGTGAGTCGCCTTGAAAGATTTCGCGTTTTATTTCTATGTTGTCTATTGTGAATTTTGTTTCGTTGTTGTTTACGCTTAATGTTGCTATTATTATTATTATTTTTTTTTAATCACGTTAACCGGATATCTTTGATTGTTGAACCGGCAAGTTTTATGTTGCAAGGTTCACAATGCTATCTATCTATTTCTTATTTAATACTTTTCGCATTATATTACAGGTGCTTAAGATGACGGCTTTCTGGAGTTCGAAGAAGAGTTCTTTTTTTATTCCGAGGCTGTCAAGATATGTCTGCAATCCTTTTGGTATTTCCCCTGTTGCTCCGATAATGATTGGGATAGTTTTAACTTTTGTGGCCTGCCAGGTTTGCTTTAGATCTTCACATAGTGGTTGGTATTTTTCGATTTTTTCTGTTTCCTTTTTTGAGATGTTATCAGGAGCTGGGACAGCAATGTCAATAAGTATAATTTCTTTGTTTGTTTTATTATACATGAGAATGTCTGGCCTATTGTGCTGAACTTCTTTGTCGGTTTGAACTTCTCTGTCCCAGTAGACTAAGTAATGTTCATTTTCTAACACATTTTGTGGCGTGTATTTGTAATAGGGAACTTTTTCTTCAATTAATTTCAGATTGTGACAAAGTTCGGTGTGAATTATTTTAGCTACGTTGTTGTGACTGTTAGTATATTCTCGTGGGGCTAGTGTTGTGCATCCACTAATTAGATGTTCAATGTTTTCATGTTTTTCCCCGCACATTCTACATTGTGTTGTTGTTATATTTTGATCTTTTAGGATGTATTTCAGATAAGAACGAGTTGGTATGACCTGGTCCTGAATAGCACAGATGGAGCCTTCTGTCTCCGGGAAGATGTTCCCTCTGTCAAGCCATCCAAGTGACGCAGATTTATCGAGGTTATTATCATCGAGTTTGTTTGGATATCTGCCATGGAGTTCCTTCTCTTTCCATCGATTTATCAATTTTTTGATGGAGTACTGTGGGTCGCATGCATGTTCTCTATCGTTTAGTTTTAGTGGTGTCAGGTTTTTGTCAAGATAAATGATTGCTTGGTGGATAGGAGAATGTATTGCTTGATCGTAGAAATATTTTCTCATAAGTTCGATTTGCTTTTTATGTTTGGTTCGCATGTCCACAATACCCCTACCCCCTTGCTTTCGCGGTATATGGAACCTTTCCTTACATGCCTTAGGATGATGTTTTCTGTGTTTAGTGAAGCAGGTTCTAATTGTTCTGTTTAAGTCATCTAACTCAGTAACAGTCCAACTCACCACTCCAAAGCTATATGCTGCTACAGGAATTGCGTAATTATTTATTGCTGTTGTTATGTTTTGTGCTGAAAGTTTTGTTTTTAAAATGTCTGTGGTGCGTTTTTTTAGTTTTTCTTTCATCTGCTGTTTCATTTCTACGTCTTGTATACCCTGTGTTTGGGTTAAGCCTAGATATTTGTATCTTTCATCTTTTTGCATGTGAGAGATGGTTCCACCACCTGATGCCGCTGTTAATTCATGGTCCCTTGACTCGTGCCACTTTCCTTCTCGAATGCTATTAGTTTTGCATTTATCTACACCGAAGCTCATTCGTATGTCAATGGAGAAGTTTTCGATACATCTTAGTTCTTTTTTAAGACCTTTTTGAGTAGCTGAGAACAACTTGATGTCATCCATGTACATTAAGTGTGATAATTGCACATTGTTGTCTATATCATAGCCTTGATGTAGTTCATTAAGAGCTGTGGATAGTGGATTTATGGCAATGCAGAACCATAGCGCGCTTAAAGCATCACCTTGAAAAATACCACGTTCAATTCTTATATCGGTACCTTCGCTATTTGTTGTTCCATTGGTTACTTTGGTTTCCCATTGAGCCATCATTGTCTTAAGTAATTCGATTATATTTGGGTTCACTTTATACACAAACAGACTTTTCAAAAGCCATGAGTGGGGGACGCTGTCAAACGCTTTTCGGTAGTCAATAAACGCTGTGTATAAGCTGCTCTTCTGTTTAATGGCATGTCTTGTTACTGTGCTATCTATGATGAGTTGTTCTTTACACCCTTGTGCGTTTCTTCTGCATCCTTTTTGTTCCTCTGCCAGAAATTCGTGGTCTATTAGATGTTTATATATTTTGTTGCATATAATCCCACTAATTATTTTGTAAAGCGTCGGAAGGCATGTGATCGGTCTATATTTTGACGGATCTTCAGATGGCTGGTCTGTCTTCGGAAGGAGATATGTTATACCTTTCATAAGAAAGTTGGGTATTTTTGTAGGGTTATTTATCAGTTCATTTAGAAGCTCTAAAAGTTTGGGTCTTATATTCGTAAGCCGTTTATACCAGAAATTTTGAATCTTGTCGGGACCTGGGGTTTTCCAATTGGAGATATTTCTTAGTGTTTCGTTAAGTTCTTCGGTTGTGATCGTTTGTGCTATCATGATTGGCACTTTGTTATTTTTTTTATCTTCTTTATTAATCCATTTAGCTGATGATTTGTGACTGACTGGATTTTCCCATACATCTCCCCAAAAGTTTTTAATTGCTTCGGGTGTTGGATATTTTGCTTCATGTGCATTGATTCCGTTTTTGTTTAGGTTCCTGTAGAAGGTCTTTTGATTTTGGCTAAAATTCTTGTTATCAAGTCTCCTCTGGTATGCTTCTTTGTATCTATTGAGTCTGCTGGAAATGACTTTGAGTCTTTGTTTGAGAAAGTCTAGGATTTCAATCTGAGTATTATTGTTTTCGTTTATGTGTTTGTTTATAATATCTAGAGCTTTGTGTCTTAAGCGTTTTTTCTGTGTGTTGTACTTAAGATCTTCGGTCAGTATTCCGATTTCTCTCCTTGTGTCGTTGAATTTTTTCGTAAGCCTTATTTCCCAGCCCGGTTTTCTATTAATTTTTTTTTCATCTTTGCTTCTCAATGTTGAGAACCCACACAGCTTAACGATGGCTTGCGCAGCACAATATACAATATCGTGTAGCTCGCTTATATTGTTGCATTGGTCCATTTTTGTTTTAATTATATTATTTACTTGTTCTATTTTGGTCTTCGAATCTTTGTCTCCACGAATTTTTCGTATATGGGGTCTTGAGGCGGGGTTCATTCCAGCTCAACTTTCCATACATTCTTGAAACGCATCAAATGCTTCCTGGTCGGCAGGCAAGACGATTTCACATTGTAATGTGTCTTGTTCTCTTGTTGTTTCTTCGTTATTTTGGGTGGCTGATATTAGTCCGAGCTCTCTGGCTACTTCTTCTCGGATCTTTCGTATTTTGTCCTGTGGGAGTCGATTTTTTGTAAACAATTGTCTTCTTTGGTCCAATATGTTCTGAAGAGTTTTGTTTTGGATCTCTGGGAATTTCGTTGTCATCTCTAGGTGTAATCTATGTGCGTATGGGGTCTTTTTCGTTTGCATCTCTGTAATGAGCAAGTAGGTCCGATATTATTATTATTATTATTATTACTATTATTATTATTATTATTATTATTATTATTATTATTATTATTATTATTATTATTATTATTATTATTATTATTATTATTATTATTATTATTAGCTTTGCTGCCAGTGTAAAGGTGGAGAAGCTAAATTCGAGAAATCCAGACTTATATGCGTCTTTTAAAATAAGTGTATTATCTAAAGAACCTGAGAACATTTTAAAGAGCGAAATTTGGCCTAGTAGAGTTACTTCAAATCGGTTTTTTCATACGAAAAGAGTTGATGCTTTTTCGGGGTGATATCTCGAATGTAATTGATAACAGTGATGATATATTCAACAAACATTTTTTCAGAGATTTCAACTTATCAATTTTTCACCTAAACGTTAAGAGCTTACATAACAAAATAACAGAGTTGCAAGTATTTTTAACCCTTGACTGGTATCGTCACTTTTACATACGTAACTGGTATCGTCGGGTCAATTCTGACCCGATGCTTTTTTTTTTAATGATTGTTTTAAATTCAAAAATACCATTGCTAATCCATTACTAGCAATATAAACAATAAGTTTACAGACCCAAAAGTAATTAAAATGAAAACACTTTATTATAGGTAGACAAATACAAATACAGTGTCTGAAAACGAGTGACGCAATACAATTTTGAAAATTTTAACATAAAGATGAAAATACAAGAAAACTAACATAATAGGCACTTATATAACATATTTATCCTCTATATTCTATAAAAAAAACACAAATAATTTATCATACAAAAAAACGTGCAATAACGTTTGCATAGCCTAATATTCACATTTTGCATTTGTCGCATAACAATGTAGCTTTGCTGTGTGCTTTACATACGTGCTTGTTACACTTATTACACGTTGTAGAATTTTTGCTGTCATTGTTTGATGGACACATGTAACATCTACGTCTTTTTTTTCCCCTAGTATCTGCATCCGGAACTCTGGGTTGAGAAGTTGATGGTTGATTTTGATTCGCTGTAGTATCGTCGCATTTTAGAATTGTTTGCATGACTGAACGAAGTTCCCTAGGAAGTCTTGTTTCCAATAAACGTCGTCTCATGCAAGGTTCAATTAGAGTTTGACCTAATTGAATAATAAAATTCCGTCGCTTCATAGAACTCTGAGTACCAGTCTGGAACAATATAAATGAATTTACAGACGCTATATTCATTACAGCATACCAAATAGCACACGGCCACCTTCTGGTTCTACGACCCGTATTGTAATTTGCACACTTCTGATCCAATGCATCAACTCCTACTTTTGTGGAGTTATAATACAAAATCATGTCAGGTTTCCTTGATTCTGGATCTACTTTGTTGTCATGGTGCATAGATGATAATAAGAGAACGTATTTATTTTGTTTTGGTACATACGACACTAGAGTTGTATTGCTGGTGAACACGAATCTAGAAGTACCTGGCTCAGTTTTTTTATTTGGAACTACATATTGAGGTATTTCTCTTTTATTTTTACGCACAGTGCCGACATAAGTAAGTTGGTTCTTGCGCAATTCTTCAACCAATTCTATTGACGTGAACCAGTTGTCTGCCGTGATATTCCTGTTAGTATTTTGGACATTATCAATTAGCGATAAAACTGTTAGGGTTGGCACTGATAGTTTTCGTGGATTAGGCTGCAGATTTTGTGATTTGCCTGTATAGACGAAAGCATTGAGCAAGTAGTGAGTTTTTGCATCACAAAGGCATAATATTTTCAATCCGTACTTGTTAGGTTTACTTTTCATGTATACACGGAAAGAACATCGGCCCCTAAACCCTACAAGCATCTCATCTATTGTGAGGGATTCACCAGGACTATAGCAATTCTTACAATTCTGTATGAATGACTCAAAAATTTCACGTATGTGGCAAAATTTATCTCACATTCTCGCGTGTCTGGTGGAAACACTATCAAAACGCAATGCGATTAACAAAAACAGGAACCTCTTTAGGGACATAGTAGCTCTGAAAATGTCTCTGCCTGTGCCATCTGAACTAAATAAACCTTCGACGTCTTCATTGTTAGATTTGAAAACCGATGTCCAATAGAGTAATCCCAAAAATGCTTTCACCTCAACTAAATCGGTGTAATTCACAAATGTGGCTGTTTCTCCATATCTACTGGACATATCCGTAATTTTCTCATTTGTGCAGTCGACAATTGTGCTAATCATTTCATTAGTTATAAGAAGAGACCAGTAATCAACAGGGTTCTTATCTTGCAAGTTTCTTGCCACTGCTTTTAGTCCGGGTAAATGCATAATAATATTATGGCTTCTGGTCCGACCGGGTGTGGGAGCTTGTTTTGACCATTTGTATCTGTTTTTTCCATAAACATAACCTGTAGATGGTGAAGGCAAAACCGAAGAGTTATCTAAATCCGCACTGCTTGTGGCACTGGCACCAAGAGCGAACTCACTTACAGGAACTGGTTCAGCTTCATCAGCCACATCGTCGTCTATAGCATATTCTTCATCTGAATCGTGATCACTATTTATAGTAACCGCGTCACTAATATCGCCATCTTCTTCGTCGTTCAAAAACACCTCACGTACTTCTTGTGCGGTATATCGCTTGCCGTCAATAACTATATAATCCATTATGCACTAAACTCAAAACACACACGTAACTGGTATCGTCGGGTCAAATCTGACCCGAATGCATATATAACGATACTTGCAAAGCTTGAATTGAACTGTCGCTTGAGGCGTTTCATTGTATGCCTATTTTATGAGAAGTCACGGAACCCCCACTCCGTAACTGCAATAGCGCCCAATCTGCGAAAAATTTAAAATGCGCCGGGTCAATCTTGACCCGACGATACCAGTTAAGGGTTAAATAGCAAACCATTCGATATTTTTTGTGTTTCTGAGCATTGGTTAGACATCAATAGCTTAGACAAAATTAAATTGAACAAATATTCGTTAATAGCGTCCTTTTGTCGCCAAACAAAAGAAATGCACGGTGAGGTGGCAATATATACAACATCTAAAATTTCTGTCAGAAGAATTGATATTGGAAGGTTCTGTAGGTCGTTTGATGCGGAATTCTGTGCTATTGAAGTTAGATACTGCAGTCTAGCTGTCATTGCGGTTTATCGATCTCCCACCAAAGGAAATATGTCAGTTTTCATTGAAACACTAACGGATTTGGTTGAATTCTTGAATAACAAATATAAAAAAATCATTATCATGGGTGATATGAATCTGGATCTCGATGGTAATACGGATCACGCAAAAAATCTGTGCAATCTCTTCAATATGTATGGCTTCAGCCACTCAATCCACCAACCTACTCGAATAACTATCTCGTCAAGATCATGCCTTGATAACATAGTAACTAATGTTGGCGAGGAGAATCTTGCCTCTGGTGTACTAGAGCCACTTGTATCGGATCATAGTGGCATCTATCTCTTTCTGAACTCTAAAATTTCTAAAAAACCAGAACACTTTAAGAAAAGGATTATAAACGAGAACACAATAAAAAAATTTGTTGATAACTTGGAAGGGATAAATTGGGATATTTTTAATATCGACTCTCTGAACTCAAGTCAGTCTATTGATAAAATTCTTGAAGTTTTATCAAATGCTGCTGAAAGAGCATTCCCCTTAAAATCCATACACTGTACACGGCCTGGATTGAAGTGGTTTACCCCAGAGTTAAAACTAATGCGGCAGCAAGTATATGAATTTCGAAATAAATTTAAATCTTCAAATTCACCATTACATTGGAGCGAATATTGTATATTAAGAAAAAATTATAAACAAGCATTAAAGGAAGCTAAGAAGAGTGCTTATACGAATAGAATCTTAAAATCCGATAATAAGAGTAAAACGATTTGGGGTACTATAAATCAACTAAGCCATGAAAGTAAATCCCGTTCAAATAGCGTTAATATTAATGCCGACGATTTGAATAATTTTTTCACTACCGTTTCTGAAAAACTTATTGAATCACTTAATGATCCATATACGCACTATATTTCCTTCCTGAATAAAATGCAAAAACCTCCATCTTCATTTTTCATGCTACCATTTTTAGAATCTGATGTACTTGAGGCCATTCATTCCCTCAAAAACAAATTAAGTACCGATTACTATGGCTTAAATGCACAAATGATTAAGGCCTCCAGCACTTCTTTACTTGCACCCCTGACAGTTGCTCTAAACAAGTGCACTATCGAAGGCATTTGGCCCAACTCTTTAAAAATATCAAAAATTGTGCCCGTTCATAAGGGGGGAGATGTGGATGAACTGGATAATTACAGACCAATAGCGATCGTTCCCATATTATCTAAAATATTTGAGATCCTGATAAGGAAAAGGTTTATATCTTATTTGGAAAAACAAAGTATTCTCTCGGCGTCACAGTTCGCATTCCAAAAGAACAAGTCCACTGTCTCTGCATTGGTTACAATTGTAGATGACATAGTGGACAGCCTCGATAGGGGACATGAAGTTCGTGCTACTTTATGTGATTTGTCTAAGGCGTTTGATTGCGTTAATACTCAAATTCTTCTGGATAAAATGAAATTTTACGGGTTCAGAGATAAGCAATATGACCTTAGGTTTTCTCATCTCAATAATAGACGGCAATACGTTTACTTGAACAACGTACATTCACACGAACTTAAAATGAATAACGGAGTACCCCAGGGTTTCGTTCTGGGACCTTAATTATTTTTAATTTACGTCAATGATTTACCCCAATCTTTGGAACAGCAGAGCAGAGTGGTTCTATATGCTGATGATGCTACCTTAATTTCAAACGAGGGAGTTGCTGCGAGGAATGGAAGTCTTGATATGGCAAAAAATTGGTTTCAAGCAAATAAACTCAAACTAAATGAATCAAAAACTCAACATATTCTTTTCAGTATTGACAAATTTGCAGAAAAGTCGGAGCCTGTTAAATTGTTGAGAATTGTATTCGATACTTCGTTGACTTGGTCGAGCCAGATTGATCGATTATGCTCAAAAATATCTTCTCAAATATTCGTATTGAGACAGTTACGTAAAAATATTAGTAACAATAATGTAATGAAAGTCGCCTACTGTGCCTTGATTCACAGTCATCTGTCTTATGGCATATCGCTATGGGGTAACTCAAGCAGGCTCCATAAGGTTTTTTCGCTCCAAAAGGCAGCAATCCGAATAGTGGACGGATCAGCATACCGAGCGCATTGTATAGAAATTTTTAAGAAATATAAGATTCTGAGTCTACCCTGCCAATATATCTTTGACCAACTTCTAAGAATACATCGGGACCTAAATTCTATTTCGAGTCATAGCGATTTACACGGTTACAGTACTAGAAATGCAAATGATCTAGTAAATATCTTTTCACGTCTGTCAACGGCTAAACGGAACCGACTTGATTTCAATCTGTTCAATGAATTAGATAAACTATACCCGGAGGAAAAAATAAAGGAAATGAGCGATGCGAAATTTTCTAAATTTGTCAGAATTTATTTGATAGAACACTGTTTTTACAGCATTGATGAGTACATGAGCTATTCCTTTGAGAGTGCATTATACTTGAATACCTGATAAAATATGGTTAACCTACGATAATTGTTTATTTTTTCTATACAGTTCTATACTTTTATATGTTTTTATATAGTTTTTCATCATTTTATAATATGTCTTGGTGTACATTTAGATTTTTATTCTATTGTAGATATTTTGTAACTATTTCTACTTTTTATTGTGTGATTGTTCTCTTTTTTTTTGTTTTTTCTCATAATGTAATTAATTATCTATTAATCGTTTGTAATCATATTAATATTTTATATGAGATGACTATAAACGTGCCCTGTATGTAAAATGGTCAATAAACGAATATATATATATATATATATATATATATATATATATATATATATATATATATATACTGTTGCAGGCTAATGTGAACTCCGTTATACCTGTAGTCCAATTTGGGCTCCTAGCGTATATTTCATGTATACCACTATATAAGTTGACGTCGTAGTGGGATCCGTTATATGTAGCGGTTACAATAGGCCCCGTTGGTGTATATTTCCATATTTCAAAAGCAAGGTAGGCTCCGTATATGATACATTTCAGGTAATATGGACTCCTTGCGGCGTTGCTACACATACTATCGGCCAGTTAATACATATAATCAAAAGAATAATCGCCAGTTCGGTATTGACATTGTATAAAACGATTGCAATCGGCTTTCTTCGTAAGAAATTTTTATCTGAGACTGAAATTGTTAATTTGAAACAACAACTATGAGAAATAGAAATTATAAATTACAAAAAATGTACTTATATTAAAGAAACTGAGATTGTTTATAACATGAAAGAGTGAATACGTAATAATACCTATGAATTAGCATATTTGCATATCATATTAAAACCTGTTGACAAAAATAAGCTCAATAGTCGAGCTTATATTATATATTTTTATTTTGTGTTAATAGTTGATCCAAATAAGGACCCTGCAATTTTTATGAAAAATTGCGACTGGTATCTTTCTTTGAAAACTTGATATGCATTTGTACTCGATCCAGTTACTTAAATTACTTATAGGCTCAGCTTAATTCTGGTTAATGTCTGTAAGTTTTTGCTACTAGTTTTAGTACTCAATGAAAATGTTGAATTCTTATGATTTTCCTATCATCAGTTTTAGAAATATACATCTTTAAAGTCATGAACAATTAAGATTCTGTTGTGATAATTCCCCGTGTAATACAATATGGAAAATATATTTTAGATGCAGTTATTGTAGATCGCACGATAATATAAAAATATGCTTATTTATACAGAGTGTTCTTAAATATATCGACTAGGTAAGTAATTAATGGGTATTTTCAAATTAACATGATCAACACATAACAGAGGATTTTTTTTCTGAAGTGATATTCATTGGTTCAGATCCATTATTTAATTAATTAAACGCTTTTTCAAATTGTTTTCTTTGTACGAGTGATCAACAGTGAAATAAATAAGTTCTCAATAGCTCGTGTGTCAAAAACTAAAACATTTAAGAGTTGGTGGCTAAAATCGTAAATGAAAAACCCCGCAAAATTGCTTTACACATAGATATTGAATATCACTTATATAGTATAAAAAAATTAAAAAGCCACTGTACGTGTTTAGCATGTTATTTTAAAAATATTCCTTAAATATATGCCTCTTTTTATTTATATATACAGTTGTATAATATACAAGAGATTAAGTATATTATCTATTTTGTATTACACGGTAATTTTTGACGCAAATAAAATCCTGATGGGCACTAACTTTAAAAATGTATATCTCTAAAACTGAAGAATTTAAGAAGTACCAAAACTAACAGTAATAACACAAAAATGCAGAAATATACCGACAAAATTTCTGAATATAGGATCAATTATAATAAAATTGCAATTTCGGAATATTTACCGTCCTTTATTTTTTGTCTCACACTGTATGAAATAGTATTGCAGAAAATAGCAAAAAATAAGAACTACTAAGAATTTCATTTCAAATATTTTTTCACTATCCCTATAACAAAATATATTTTTGGGTTGAAAATCAGTCTAAAACTAATGCGGAATGGGTAAGGATTAACAGCCCTGCAAAATATTAATAATAAAAAGGCTTACCAAAACGAAATAGTATTTTCGATAAACCGCTACATTCCAAGTTTAACGGCTTGTATCGTACAGATTGTTAGGTCTATTTAAGCAATAAGAGAATTACATCACCTGTCAGCGTGTTTAGTACTCCGCTCAGTCTTAGAGGATCATTTAGGCATAACCGTTTCACCTTCGCTTTGTGATATTAAAGGTTTTTTGGGATCAGGATTCGAAGGACATTTGGCATAATATCCTTTGCAAAATTTACAAGAAATACTACGGTTCACATTGCTTTTCTTGTTTTCGTTAATCGGAATTATATCGTTACAACATCTCAATGACGTTGAGTTTGATCCAAAGCGTGTTTTCGTTCGTTGTTTTGAACCCTTGTGTAAAGATAAAAAACTTTGAACATCAAATTCAGCGGAATGATGACGCATCAAATGTCTTCCAAAATTCTTGTAGACAATATGGGGAATCATGTGGTCGTTGCTTTTTCTTAGATATTCTAGGCAATTCTTGAACATCAGAACCAAGAGATTTGGTTTTTTCTGTTGAACTATCCAGTGCTGTATGTTTTACTTGTTCAAGTGATGAATTATAGTCGGATATGAAAGAGCATACTGTATCAAGTTCAAATGAAAACGACATCTGTTCTAAATGTGAATCAATATTTTTTTAAAACGTAGAATCTCCCAGTGTTAAATCACGTGTTACGATTTCCTTTTTGGAATTGTAGTGGAAATTCAAGGAAAAGTTTTGTAAAACGGCATAGCTTGTCAACGGCACCTTATTTTGTGAAATCGTGATACGCACTGATAAGTCAAAAAGATTGTTTTCTCTGTTTGAATTATTGGAAAAAAACTTTCCTGGGGTGGTAAATATTCAGAACCAGATATTTCCGTGTTACTGAAACATTGTCCAGTGCTAACAAACAATGTCTTTTATGAAATTAGAAAATTTAAATCATTTATGAAAATAATACAGTATCAAACTTTTGTCAAAACTACCAATTTTATGTTTTATGTCAATTGAGTTTCCATTTTTAAATTTTATGAATTTTAACGATTGTTTTAATATTCACAATTCTTGTCAGTACACGAGATTAATTACTTATAATTAATGTGCACAACATTAGTCCGTGTGCAAATTTAAAAGATACCTGCTGTATTCTGTAAACGGATAACCCATGACTCGCATACGGAATAAAAAGTAAATTCAAAAACTAAAACCCGCCTAATGGAAAAAGTATGAAACAAGAAAATATTCTCATCTATAATAGTTATGAACAAAATGTTCAATATTTATCGGCTATTAAGTAAACAGCTTACCCCTAATATATTATGATTGATTTGATACATACTCATAGTTATGTTACAGTCCACTTCGTTATTCCAAATGAAACACCCAGTATCTTTTTTACTTTCTAAATTGCTGATATAATTATCAATAACTTATTATGACAAAGGTCACTGTAAGGTTACTCAATAATATCCCAGAAAAACGTGTTTAATTTTTTATACAGGGTGAAGAATAATTAACGTAAATTTTGGATAATGAATAATAGTAATAACTGTGTTTTTTTTAAATGTCAAAATATTTTTTTGTCGCCTCAATTCTATCTTAGATTTCAACCATATATTCTTAACATTTCCCTATGCCCGAATGTAATGGTTTTCGAGATTTTTTTGTCTTTATTATTTAATAAAAAATAATTATTATTTGTATATTAATAGTCATTTTTCTACGCCCTATCTTCAAAGTACCTTTTATTTTACCGCTTTGTTGCGCTTAAGACGGATGTTTATGGTTATTCTGTACCATGATATTTCACAGTTCAATTTTCTTCAACAAAGTGTTTCAGACCAGAAAAAATAAATACCTCGCAAGCTTATTAATTGTTTTCACTAAAATACTTTCATTTGAGATATGAAATAGTGTACATACTCGTATACTTAATTTCGTCAACATTGAATTGTTTTCACGACAAAAAAAACAACACAGAAAATGAAGATTTTAGCATGTGTTTGAAGAATTGTAGACTTTTTTAGTATCTACAATTATTCCACTGGATAGTTATTCGTACGACTTTACCTTTCACTGTAAATAGCAGGAAAACCATTTTTCATTCCTTTCCAACCGCATACATCAACCCTTAACCCACTATATTTTTCAGGATCATCATAAACCTTTTCATCATTTTCACTTATAAAAGTTCAGGTAACAGTTTTTAATTTTTTTACTAAATTAGTTATTCCGATCGTTATAGGTAATTAAAGCTACATAAACTAAATACAGGCAAACACAGAACCTCTCACATCTACGTAAAAACGTCAGATTTAACATAATTTAGTGAAATTTTGACGTTATCATAAAAAATGGTTCTTTTCACTTGTACAACAGTCATATTTATACAGAGTGGTTCATTTACAATTGTCCATATAGTAACTGGAGAAACCTTTGCACAAAATATGAAGATTCGAGAACACTTTAGTAAAATATTCCTTCTTACTGAGATCTAGGGTGTTATATCATAAATATTTGGAATGATTCTAGTCCATTGTTTTTACTTACACCTTCCACTTTTTATATATTAGGATACTTCAATCAGTGGTAAAATATAATTTTCCTCTATCACTAGAGGCATGCGGTAGGGATAAATACTTCTTTTCCCTCTATAATCTACGCCAATATCGTAAAAATGATTTCAGCATGTTTTTTTGGATACTCCGTTACATTCTACGTAAATATTAACCTCCTGTCTCTATGCGATACAGTACGAAGTTTTCAAGTTATTCGAGATTAAATGGAATGTTTATATTACCTAATTTTATTTTATCTCTTATTTCGCACACTATTTTGCTAATTTGGTTATGAAATTTATAAGTTTTAGTTGATTCCATCTCAAATGATCTTTTCATATTGATGTTTATCAAATTTTCACTGTAAGATGATATACATTAAATACTATTATTTTTAATCTATCCTACTGGACTCATCTGGTTATAGCGGAAATATGTTACCACTAAATGCATATGTGAATGGTTTGCCAAGTACGCACAAAAATATTGGAAGGTGTCAAAACAACGGGATTAAATCGTTTTATAATATTTATAATAAAACTTTTTGGGTATCGGTATCCAGTTACCATATGGACAATTCTAAATGGAACACCCCATAAAAATCATATACAGATGCAACATAATTTGTTAAAAGTATCTCGTGCTCGTAAGAAAAATTAAAATTCTGTTTCACTTTATCACTATAGAAATTAAATACCTTGTTAAACCTTTTGAAATGAAATGATGAAATTGTTGGACATCTCCGTAAAGAGATTTGAAGCTATCCGATTTGTTATTCATTTGGTAAAATATTCAACCAATTTTGTCAAATTCTATTGAAATAAACGGGTAATAATCATTCATTTATTTTGTCCTTCCGTGCACCAATTATTTGAGGATTTTTTATTCATAATAATTTACAATTGATTGATGATAACAAAAGAGGTATTGTTGATATTCCATAATACATAATTCTTCAATTTAAATCAAATTTTCAGTAATTTCCCTATCAACGATTATCGGTTCTTCATATACAGCCAGCCGTCCTATCTTAGTTGTAGACTCGATATGGAAAAATTTTAAGAAGTAGGATATTTTGTTTTCCATTGGATAGTTTATCAATGTATTCAATTCTGAACAGCTTTGTAATAGCAGATTTAATATGGTACTTTAATCTTCCACAAAAATAATACTTTTTCAAAAACCTTGTGGATGTGTTATATGATGGCTTTTGTTTAGCTTGAAAACAATGTGAAAATATTTCAGAAAAATTGACTTATTTTCTAAAAGTAATAATATAAACATTATTTGTCATCACACACTTTGTAAAAATACTTACAAATCGGGAACCCGACTTAAAGCCAAACTTAATATTCTCGAAAATCGAAACGTCATCATGGACATTCTCACACAATACAGATAACAATTATACAATAATTGTTTCTAACCACGTACCTTGTACAGTACATGTTTGTACTCCACTGGAGCCCGAAATAACTGCTATATATACTGAAAAGATATCGCGCTGTTTTATGCAAAGATGCGTCCATTTTTTGGGACTTTGGTATGTTATATTCACCCTAGTTTGCTAGATATGGAGTAGTAAAGTTAAAAAAAGTACACAGTTTTGGAGTTTTTTAAACTTACGAGCTGAACTAAATTCATGTTGCGCACACACTACTACATGTGTGGATATGTATAATTGCAAAAATGTATTTAACTTCACAATAATATATAATAATAAAATTCCACTTTGTTTCGTTTTAAATATTGAATTTGTTTGAATTAAAAAAAACAACGAACTTTTTGCAGCAAGATAAGTTACATATCAGCATAATATTTAATTTGACGATCTACGTTGACGAAGTCGCGGGTACAAGCTAATGAGTCTACATATTTGTGCTGCTTCCCTTATGTTCGGCGGGGTAACATTCATTTTACCGTCTGATTCGTTTTTCATATTAAACTTCCTGGTAATTTTAATTCAGTATAATAATTAAAATACTAGCTATCAGCTGTATTGTAATCGCTGGAACTCGCCCTGCGACGGCCTGTCTGGGATTTGTTGATTATAAATACTTATTATTGACTAGTGAATAATGAACGTCGTCATTCTGCGGAAGATCCACACGTAAAATGTAAACATTATCAATTATCAAACAGCCGTGGACAAAATTTAATATGATATGACAATTTAATTAATGCCAAAATTGTCAGAATCATTTGAAGTTATATTCAACGTTTTCAAATGAAAGTTACTATTTCTGTAGTCGCTAATATTTGATCAAGTGCAATAGTCGCTATTAATTATTTCCGATTGGTTTGTTTCGAAATTTATGAAATTCCATTGGTCAATGGAATGTTATATTAATAGTCAATTTATCAAAGCCCTCGAGCGAAAGCTCTCGATTTTTAATTAGATTAGTAATCCCAAAATTATGTCGAATCAACAGAAACAGAAGAGTGTTTATCAAGATCATGCTATAATTTGGATGCTTACCTTCAGAAATAAACAATTTGTTCTTCGTATTTCACATTTTAAGAATCAGTGTAGCGAAGCATGATAAGTTTCTAGCTCTTAAAATATACTGGGGCTGAATAAGTATAATGTTTGTTATGGTATTTATAAACAACTTGAATTTTTGTTGTGTTTGGACACTTAAAATTCTCATAATTTCATGACGCTAACTTAAAATGCTAGCACGAAAATTATATGAGGAAAACGAAAATCGCGTAAAAGAATTTTGATGTTTACATCGTATGTGTACAAGAAATAAAAGCTAGAATTGGAAAAAAACTCTAGCTCAGTTAGGACACAAACTAGATATATTTATAAATAATTTTTGGTATCGTGTATGTATGAATCTGTACTGGGGTGACATTCACTGAGACCTACGAGATTTATTGTGCCCTCTTTTTTCTACTTAATTCGTGAGGAAAGTCTGAGAAACTAGAGTATTTCCTTTAGTCCTATTTCGTAGAAAATTTTTAGAATATCCCAAGGCTTCAGCTTAGGTAATTGTCCCTCTTCTTTAGTATCTTCTAACAGTATCCATATGTAATTAACGTAATATTTGGTTATATTCATTGAGTCTATCTTGCCATAAAATTAAAACCGGTAGATATAATCTATAAACATGAGGAAAAAAACAAAAATCTATATGCCAAATTGAACTCAAACCTAAATAGGAACAAAAAGGCAATGAAATAAACATCGTGATTACTCAGCCATTTTTAAATTCAAGAAGAACTTATGTATTAAATCAGTAAAATTATAATCCGAAAAAGTAGATTATTAGTTTCACACTTTCTATTTAGAATATAATAAAAATTGTTATAGCCTCGAGTCAATAAGATCTACAATGTAATTGAAACGTTTTGAATATTTTTATTAAAATTACTTTCAAGATTCAAAATGACAGAGTTATGTTATCCAAATTAATGAAAGTAATCATAATTATTTGCCTTCATATCTAAAACAAAACCCAGTCAACTCCAAAACTCCCGTTACCGAATCGTTTAAAATGCCAAATTACTTGAGAGCCCTTGCATGGTATACGTATCTCAATCCTAAATATATATTTGAAAATGGACTCATAGCTTTGATTTCCTTGAACAATACTTTAACTGTAACAAGAAATAACCGATGATGTAATTCTTTACCAATTTAGTAGAATAATACTAGAAGGAGCTCACTCTGACCGCTACAGAGATGGGGTACTCAACTGCAGTGGTGCCAAAGTTATCGGATCCTACTTTGCCTTAGAAATATAACATAAAATGTATATCAAGTTTTCAACATATCGCCATCTAGAAATATACACGCGCACTACAAGAATATACAAATTCACAAAAACGGCCAAAATTAGCTCCTTCTAAAAACTATGCCAAATTAATCTAGACATAAATATAAGCTAGCTGATGCTTTTTTTAGGACTTGGTAAACTGGGCTCCGTATATCGGAGCCCATTTTACCGCGGAGCTCATTTATACCTCAGATTTAACATGGGAGGAGCCCACCTTGTATGTTAACTAATATATATATATATATATATATATATATATATATATATATATATATATATATAATTATTATTAATATTATTATTATAATTATCATTATTATTATTATTATTAGTGCAGTTGACTTTGTAAGGGTCAAGTTGTAATTATTTTGCTCCTTATACATTGAGTGATTTTCAATGTTTATTGATCATTTTAATTAGTTGAAAGTGCATAGTGGTTTTCTGAACAGTTTTCTGTGTGGTTTATGAGATTTTTCAACCTGCAGTTTTGCTATTCTGGTACGTTTTTTGATTTTTCACATGGTTTATATCAGTTGTTGTAGGAATATTTTTAACCATCAACTTTTTTGTTGCCCCTTAATTACCTACATCGACTATAAGGTGTGGACAACTGCACGCAGCAGTGTTTTTAATCTGTATTTTGAATTGTTGATTTCTGTTTTCTACTATCATTACTATGAGTGGTGATAAATCTGCTGATAATTCACGTGATGTCTGTACTAGATGCAAGAGTACTGCCAAATCTGGAATTAGATGTATTAAATGCGGGGTGCTGTCGCATCCTGCTTGTTTAAAATTACAGAAGAAATACAAAGTCAAGTACTTTGATAACGATACTTGTATCTGTTGTGAGGCAGGTGACACGGGCTCAACTGGGTAACCCAAATCATCAGCTCCTTCCGATGCTCAGGACTCATGTACTCCCGTGCCAATTATATCTAAATCTGAAAGCTCCTATTTTGAAGAAATCATTAAACAGAGAGACATTGTTATTAGGCATAATGAAAATACTATTAATCAAAAGAATATGCAAATTAAACAGCAAGAGGAAATGATTCGAAATCTACTTGATCACATTAACCTATTAAGTCATAACAAATTAGACGATAGAACGACTTCTGCCGGCTTGGTTAATTCTACTGGATCCCGTGGTTCCTTCATAAATAAAAAACAACAACCCCCGGTTCATCGCCCCCTTCCTCATCTAAGGATGAACCTACTGTTTCAAGCAGGGAAGTTGCAGGAGTCATACATCAGGTTGAGACTGAGAGGTTATGCCAAAAGTTTTATAGCAGTGAGAAAGCTGCTACATCGCATTCTTACAATGCCTTTAATGCCAAACCTGCTAATCCTAAACGTCAACAAGCCACTATTCTGGTTGGCAACGGAGCTAAAAGTAATGGATATCCTTTTCAAGCAGCTAAGCCTAGGAATGATGATTTCAAACACTTTCATGCTACCAACCTGGAGCATAACCTAAATGAAGTTGACTTGAAGAATTACCTTATACAGTTTTCTCCTGGTGTAGAAGTTTTCAAGCTAAACCGTTCCGATTCTGCCTCTTACTCGTCTTTCAAGATATCAGTTCCCGCTAGTGAGTGCGATGCTATTCTAGTTAGTGATATTTGTCCCTCGGGGGTTTCAATCAATCATTTTTTTCCGCCAAGAAAATTTCATAGTAGAAACCAGTGATTGTGAAGTTCCTATTGTACCATATTTTAGTCAGGTATCCTCAGCATGCTCTGTTTTCCATATTAATGTTCAAAGTATTTCAAATAAAGCCGATGACTTACATGTTTTTCTTGAAGAAACATCAAAGTTTAAAATTTTATGTATATCGGA
Source organism: Galeruca laticollis (assembly GCA_963921935.1). Classification (NCBI taxonomy): domain Eukaryota; kingdom Metazoa; phylum Arthropoda; class Insecta; order Coleoptera; family Chrysomelidae; genus Galeruca; species Galeruca laticollis. The sequence continues at coordinate 133,071,555 of OY998179.1, read as the reverse complement.
GCATTGGCTAAATGCTAATACTCTATCCTTTTTCAAGTTAAAAAACTATAATCTTGTATCTTCATTTTGCCGTGGAGATAAATCTCACGGAGGTGTAGCTATTTTTTTACGTTTTGATTTTTACCTTAAATCAGTTGATATTTCTGCATTTTGTCGACCTGTTCACGCAGAGTTTTGTTGTGCTTGCATTCCTGGTGCTAGTACTTGCATTGTTACGGTTCACCGGTCGACGTGTGCTGGTAATGTTGATATTTTCAAAACCCAGATTAATGGTTTGATTGATTTTCTTAATCTTAAATTTAAAGTTCTTGTCTTTCTTGGCGATTTCAATATTGACCTAAATGGAGATACAGGGCATGCTCGTGACTTGAACAATATTTTTAATTTATACGGCCTGAGGCATTACATTGACGTACCAACACGTGTTGCGTTTAACACTGGCTCATGTCTGGATAACATTGTTACAAATATTTGCCCTGAGTTGTTTGAAACAGGTGTGTGCGAACCATTGGTATCTGATAATTTGGGGATTTTCATATCTATTTTAAAGGTTCCCAATTTGGTCTCGGGGAATCAACGGGTGATTCAGGTGTTGAATGGTGTCACATTGAACAGTTTTGCCCAGGGTTTGGCTGCGGTCGACTGGACTAGTCTTAATGCTGCGTCTATGGATTCTTATCAAATCGCTCAAACATTGTTGGGCATCCTATGTGTACAAAAAGATATACACATACCTACCAAGTTACACTCTCGTAGACAAACGCGAGCAAGGTGGTTTGGTCGTGAGCCTAAGATGCGCAGAACAGAAGTGTTTAGATGTAGACGCGCTTTCCAGTCTTCTGGAGGTCTTGAGGATTGGCGTTTGTACTGCAGCATCAGAAAAGTTTACAAGCAAGAGATTAGATCCACCAAAAGGATTTCGTATTCTGAGGCTATTTTGACGTCAGATAATCAGAATAAAATGATCTGGAACATAGTAAACCAGGAGAAAGAGAACAATAAATGTCGTAATACAGTTTCTGCGTTAACATCTTCGGAATTTAACAGCTTTTTTGCTAACATTGCAGAAAAAATTTCTAGCTCTTTGCCGGCAGCAGTTTCTGATCCCCTCAACTTTGTCAGTGTTTTACCTAGCCCTTCTGCCTCTTTCTTCTTACCTCCTGTCGTTGAATGTGAGGTTCAAGCTGCTATATTACAGCTGAAAAACTCAACATGCACTGATTGTTATGGTCTGAATAGCCGTTCAATGAAGGCTGCTCTTGAACACGTTACTGGTCCTTTAACAGTTTTATTTAATGCTTGCTTGACCGAGGGTAACTGGCCTGGTGAGTTAAAGATTGCTAAGGTTTTGCCGTTGCATAAAAAAGGCGACTTGAACTGTGCCAATAATTTTAGACCGATTTCCATTGTTCCCATTATATCCAAAAATTTTGAAATTATCATCAACCACCGGCTACTAGAATTTTTTGAGCTTCATTCCATCATTTCTCCTCATCAATTTGGTTTTAGAAAGAATGTCTCAACAATCGATGCTCTTGCAAAGGTGATTGGGACCGTGGTCGATGGCCTTGACGAACGTCATGGTACTTCTGCTGTTCTGTGCGATCTCGCCAAGGCGTTTGACTGCGCGGACCATTCTCTTTTGCTTGCCAAAATGGACCATTACGGCATTCGTGGTTTACCATTGTTGCTCATTGGCTCTTACCTTGCCGATAGAACCCAGTATATAAGCTTTGATGGGCATGAATCAGTTAATATGTCAATCCGATTTGGAGTTCCACAGGGTTCAGTCTTGGGACCCTTACTGTTTCTTATATTTAATAATGACTTGCCGTCAGCCGTTAACGGATGTACTTGTATTTTATATGCTGACGACACGACACTACTTTATGATGAAGATGGGTCTGATGAATCTGAACATCTTTCATTAGCAAAAAATTGGTTCGTGGCTAATAGACTTCAATTTAATGAAAGCAAGACCGTCAAAATCACTTTCACCTCGGACAAGCTTGCTCATAAGTCACAACCAGTTAAGCTTCTTGGGTTAACACTTGACTCCAGTCTTACCTGGTCTGCTCAAATTGAAGCCTTGTGCTCTGCGGTGTCTTCGCAAATTTATGCACTGCGGCAGCTTCGGCATTGCTTGCAAACCAAGGCCCTCCGTACTGTGTATTTTGGCACCATTCACTCACTTCTCACTTACGGCATTAGATTTTGGGGAAACTCGAGTGGGGCTTATAAAGTTTTCGCTCTTCAGAAATCCGCCGTGAGGATTGTCGGGAATGCTCCTTATGGTTCGCACTGCCTTGCACTGTTTAGGGAGTGCAGGATTTTACCGGTTCCTTGTCTGTACATTTATGAAACATTAGTATTGATTCACAAAAATAGATCCAATTATAATTCGCACTATAATATTCATACCTACGGCACGAGGAATGCGGTGGATCTTGTAGCCCCTTTCTCTAGGCTTAGGACTACCCAGGCGAATAAACTAAATGTTGAGTATTCCAATGTTTTTAATAGTTTTTATAGAGGTCTCGATCTCCAAAATAGGAGTCTTCGTGAATTTTGTAAATTCGCTAAGATGTTTTTATTGGAACATTGTTTTTATTCTGTCGAAGATTTTTTAAAATTTGCGCCCAGAGACCGCCGTTGTTAATTTTATTTTTTAGTTGATGTTTTATTACCTTTAACCCAGTTTTAAATTACTGTTACTTTTCTTTTATTAATTGTTTCAAATATTGTTTTATTCCTCTCATGATGACTGACTTCAAACATAATACATATGTACATGTTGTCAATAAACGTATATCTATCTATCTATCTATTATTATTATTATTATTATTAATATTATTATTGTCCTCTGGGCCTAGGGATGGAATTGTTGGTATGTTATCCATCAGTGTCATATTTTGGGACTGTGTGACCTTTCCTCTATCCACATGAACGACTGCACATTTTTCTAGCCCCATTATTATTATTATTATTATTATTATTTTCCTTTTTGTGTCACCGGATTTACACCCGGCGTGTTTCAACGACAGTCGGCCTCAACAGCAAGACTTTCGTTGGGTGTCACTATTCTAGAAATGACCTAACAATGTTTGTCGCATCCAGGATTACAGATTTTTGCATTAATCGGTAGGTTGACTCAGGAATATCAATGTCTTTGAGGGAAGTACTTAGTTTCTTGGGAACTAGCCCCATACAGGATAAAACAACTGTAATGATCTTGACTTCTTTAAGATTCCACAATTCTTTTATTTCGGTCCTTAGCTCGGCGTATTTGCTTAGTTTTTCATTGTATTTGCTTTCTGTGTTAGAATTATTTGGGATCGATATGTCAATAAGCAGAGCTTGCTTGGATTGTTTATTAATGACTGTGATGTCCGGCCTGTTTTGTCGTACTGTTACGTCCGTCATGATAGTTTTATCCCAGTAGATCTTAACATACTGATTTTCGATAACTGGAGGGGGCTTATATTTGTAATATGGCTCGTTGTTTTGTGGATCGAGGTTAAGTTTTTTCAGCACTTCTAGGTATACTACTGTGGCAACTTTGTTGTGTCGTTCTAGATATTTAGTTTCAGCTATGCTTTGGCAACTAGAAAGAATGTGTTCAATCGTTTCTTGACTTCTGTTGCACTTTCTGCACCTATCTGTTGGTATTTCTTCCTTCAAGATAAACTTTTGGTAATTCCTCGTTTTTATAACCTGATCTTGTATACCAACCATAAAACCTTCAGTTTCTGGGAACAGCGTTCCAGTTTTAAGCCATTCAACCGATTTAGCTTGATCTATCGTGTCTTTCTGTAAATCATCAATGAATGTTCCGTGCAATTCTTTTGAACGCCAATTTCTAATTTTATCTTCCTCATTTCGTGTATTGAAGGGCGTAAAGTTTTCCATGCTTAGGTTTAAAGGTGTATAACCCGTATCTGTTTTAACTATGGCTTTATGAAGTTGACTATTTTGGTGGCGGAAAAAACTCCTCAAGCCTGCAATTTGCTGAGTGCAAGCTTCCACAACATCTTTTATTCCTCTACCTCCTTTTTCTCTTGGTAAATTTACCCTTTCGACGGACGCTTTTGGATGGTGTTTTCTATGTTTTGTTAGCTCGGTTCTAATCTTTCTGTTTACTGCTTCCAGGTCCGTTTGAGTCCATTTAATTATTCCGAAGGAGTACTGAAGAGCGGATATGGCGTAGCTATTTATGGCCGTGGTAAGGTTTCTTGAATTTAGCTTACTTTTTAAGAGGTTGTAAAGGCGTTTTTCGAATTCGGTGGTTAATAGGGCTTTTATTTCTTTATGTTCTATCTTGTGTGTCTGAAGGATTCCTAAGTACTTGTAGGGTTTGTCTCTCATGGCTTCAATATATTTACCTGGCTCTAGTTCTATAGGTTCTTCTCCTTTCAGCTTTCCCTTTTCAACCGATACAGTTTGGCATTTTTCCATACCAAACGACATTCCGACATCTGTGCTCCACTGGTGCATGAGTTTTGAGTTGGATTCTAGGTGTTTTTTGCACGCGGCATATATTTTCAGATCATCCATAAAGAATAGATGACTTATGGTTGTTGAGTTTCGACCCGCTCCAATAGTTGCTCCATATCCTGTGTGGTTTAGGCCACGTGATAATGGGTTTAAACACAAGCAGAACCATAGAGCGGAAAGTGTATCTCCTTGGAAGATTCCTCTTTTAATACTGATAGATTCAGTTTCTAGTTCTGTGTGATTTAGGTTAATTTTGAGTTTTGTTTTCCAATTATTCATAGTACTTTTTAGAAACCTAACCACCACAGGGTGTATATTGTAAATTTCCAAAGTTTTTATTAACCAACTGTGGGGCACTGTGTCGAAAGCTTTCCGATTGTCTATATAAGCCATGTATAGATTTCTGTTCTTCTTTCTGATTTGTTCCAATATCACATTATCGATTGTTATTTGTTCCTTGCAGCCCATATATTTTTTTTGCACCCTTTCTGCTCCACAGCTAGAATATCATTAGTTTCTAGGTATGCGTACAGTTTATCACGTAGTGCTGCAGTGAAGATTTTGTACATTGTAGGAAGGCACGTGATGGGTCTATATTGAGAAGGATCTTGGGTTTGATCAGATTTTGGAAGAAGATAAGTTACACCATTTGTAAGGAAGTCTGGTAGTTGGTCAGGGTTTCTTAGAGCGATATTAAATTGGTTGGTCAGGTGATGATGGGTAGCCGTAAGTTTTTTGTACCAGAAATTTTGGATACCGTCGTTCCCTGGTGCTTTCCAGTTGGCCAAGTTTTTTATTACCTTTTTTAGATCTTGTAATGTAAATATTATTTCTTCCATATGTAGATGGTTGTTGTTCTGAATTTCTGTTTTGATCCAAGGTGTATTTTCCTGGTGTTCGATTTCCTTCGACCACATACCTTCCCAAAATGTCTGTAAATCCTCCTTCTTTGGCGGTTGTCCTTTAGAACCAGGTTGTTCGTTAAACGATCTATAGAAGCCCTTCTGATTTTTTGAAAAGAAGTTGTTTTGGATTTTGCGTTGGTAGCTCTCCTGATATCTTTTTAATCTTTTAGAAGCAACTGCAAGTTTTTGTTTCCAGGTATCTAAGGTATCATCTATAATTGTTTTTATTTCATTTGTTGTTTTTCCTTCCATCTGTTGTTTAATCTGGACTGGGATTTTATCTAGCAGCTTTTTGGATTTTTGCCCATTTGCTATTTGTTGAATTCTACCAATTTCTTTTCTCAAATTCTCGATTTTGGTACTAAATCTTTGTTCCCATCTCGGTTTTTGAGCCGTACGTGTCTTAGGTGCTTTTAGTATTTTTTGTTTGTTGGCTTTGATTGTTGCTAAAGCTGCGCAATACACGTGAAGATGTATTTCCTCGAGGTTCATATCTGCATCCAATTGACTTTCCAGAACTTGATTATCAATTCCTAAGAGAGAGTGCGTGTTTGGAGTATAAATGAGTTTTGGTAGCGCCGGCCTGCTGGCAGGGTCGGATCCGCTGAATTCAGTAAGATGTTGTTGGTAGTTTTCTTCCCATAATGTTTGACGGTTCATTACTGAGGGTCGAAGACTTAATAGTGGAAGGTCAGCTTCAGGTCCTCTACTTTCTTGTTCCTGAGTCTCTGGGGTTTCATTTATAGGCTGTTGATTAATCTCCCTCTCCACCTCTGCCCTTATTTGTTCGATTGCAGGTAGAGGTATTAGGTTATTTCTCATGATAGCTCTACGTTGATCTGCTATTCGTTGTTCTGAGAGGTGATTTAGGTGTGGCATTTTCTCAATGAGGTGATTATGCAGTCGCATGCGGTACATCGTCATATCAGTCTCTAGTGCCGTAACTGTGAAAAACGAACGTATTACTTGTTTGTTGGTTTCATTGCCCCATTTCATACGTCGTCTTTCTGATTGTGCCTGATTTGGTTCAGTGGGTGCGACAGGCTGTCGCACAACACGTGTCCGAGGCGCCGTAGGTTCAAGCGGTTGATGGGGTACGTTTCGATGAGCGGTGCCCCCACCATTCTCATCTACATGCTGGACATCCTGACGGTTCCGATTGGAAGGACCAGCATCTAATCCTTCCCCGCCCGAGTAACGATTTCTTCGTGTGTTGAAAGCACTTTTTTTTCACACCATACGGGATGCTACACCGCGTGGTGGTGGTTCTCCCTCTCGCGTTAGCCCATCTGCTGCAGATCCGCCACCGGGGATGGTTACCCAATCCTGAATCTCCAGAGATAGTTACCGGGGCTACCAACGTGGAGGTGCGAGCAGGAATTGGCAGGAGAGGCTATAAGAGACGCTTCACTACCATCTTAACCCCTTATTATTATTATTATTATTATTATTATTTTCCTTTTTGTGTCACCGGATTTACACCCGGCGTGTTTCAACGACAGTCGGCCTCAACAGCAAGACTTTCGTTGGGTGTCACTATTCTAGAAAGGACCTAACAATGTTTGTCGCATCCAGGATTACAGATTTTTGCATTAATCGGTAGGTTGACTCAGGAATATCAATGTCTTTGAGGGAAGTACTTAGTTTCTTGGGAATTAGCCCCATACAGGATATAACAATTGGAATGATCTTGAATTCTTTAAGATTCCACAATTCTTTTATTTCGGTCCTTAGCTCGGCGTATTTGCTTAGTTTTTCATTGTATTTGCTTTCTGTGTTAGAATTATTTGGGATCGATATGTCAATAAGCAGAGCTTGCTTGGATTGTTTATTAATAACTGTGATGTCCGGCCTGTTGTGTCGTACTGTTACATCCGTCATGATAGTTTTATCCCAGTAGATCTTAACATACTGATTTTCGATAACTGGAGGGGGCTTATATTTGTAATATGGCTCGTTGTTTAGTGGATCAAGGTTAAGTTTTTTCAGTACTTCTAGGTATACTACTGTGGCAACTTTGTTGTGTCGTTCTAGATATTCAGTTTCAGCTATGCTTTGGCAACTAGAAAGAATGTGTTCAATCGTTTCTTGACTTCTGTTGCACTTTCTGCACCTATCTGTTGGTATTTCTTCCTTCAAGATATACTTTTGGTAATTCCTCGTTTTTATAACCTGATCTTGTATACCAACCATAAAACCTTCAGATTCTGGGAGCAGCGTTCCAGTTTTAAGCCATTCAACCGATTTAGCTTGATCTATCGTGTCTTTCTGTAAATCATTAATGAATCTTCCGTGCAATTCTTTTGAACGCCAATTTCTAATTTTATCTTCCTCATTTCGTGTATTAAAGGGCGTAAAGTTTTCCATGCTTAGGTTTAAAGGTGTATAACCCGTATCTGTTTTCACTATGGCTTTATGAAGTTGACTATTTTGGTGGCGGAAAAAACTCCTCAAGCCTTCAATTTGCTGAGTGCAAGCTTCCACAACATCTTTTATTCCTCTACCTCCTTTTTCTCTAGGTAAATTTACCCTTTCGACGGACGCTTTTGGATGATGTTTTCTATGTTTTGTTAGCTCGGTTATAATCTTTCTGTTTACTGCTTCCAGGTCCGTTTGAGTCCATTCAATTATTCCGAAGGAGTACTGAAGAGCGTATATGGCGTAGCTATTTATGGCCGTGGTAAGGTTTCTTGAATTTAGCTTACTTTTTAAGAGGTTGTAAAGGCGTTTTTCGAATTCGGTGGTTAATATGGCTTCTATTTCTTTATGTTCTATCTTGTGTGTCTGAAATATTCCTAAGTACTTGTAGGGTTTGTCTGTCATGGCTTAAATATATTTGCCTGGCTCTAGTTCTATAGGTTCTCCTTCTTTCAGCTTTCCCTTTTCAACCGATACAGTTTGGCATTTTTCCATACCAAACGACATTCCGACATCTGTGCTCCACTGGTGCATGAGTTTTAAGTTGGATTCTAGGTGTTTTTTGCACGCGGCATATAGTTTCAGATCATCCATAAAGAATAGATGACTTATGGTTGTTGAGTTTCGATCCGCTCTAATAGTTGCTCCATATCCTGTGTGGTTTAGGCCACGTGATAATGGGTTTAAACACAAGCAGAACCATAGAGCGGAAAGTGTATCTCCTTGAAAGATTCCTCTTTTAATACTGATAGATTCAGTTTCTAGTTCTGTGTGATTTAGGTTAATTTTGAGTTTTGTTTTCCAATTACTCATAGTACTTTTTAGAAACCTAACCACCACAAGGTGTATATTGTAAATTTCCAAAGTTTTTATTAACCAACTGTGGGGCACTGAGTCGAAAGCTTTCCGTTAGTCTATATAAGCCATGTATAGATTTCTGTTCTTCTTTCTGATTTGTTCCAATATCACATTATCGATTGTTATTTGTTCCTTGCAGCCCATATATTTTCTTTTGCACCCTTTCTGCTCCTCAGTTAGAATATCATTAGTTTCTAGATATGCGTACAGTTTATCACATAGTGCTGCAGTGAAGATTTTGTACATTGTAGGAAGGCACGTGATGGGTCTATATTGAGAAGGATCTTGGGTTTGATCAGATTTTGGAAGAAGATAAGTTACACCATTTGTAAGGAAGTCTGGTAGTTGGTCAGGGTTTCTTAGAGCGATATTGGATTGGTTGGTCAGGTGATGATGGGTAGCCGTAAGTTTTTTGTACCAGAAATTTTGGATACCGTCGTTCCCTGGTGCTTCCCAGTTGGCCAAGTTTTTTATTACCTTTTTTAGATCTTGTAATGTAAATATTATTTCTTCCATATGTAGATGGTTGTTGTTCTGAATTTCTGTTTTGATCCAAGGTGTATTTTCCTGGTGTTCGATTTCCTTCGACCACATTCCTTCCCAAAATGTCTGTAAATCCTCCTTCTTTGGCGGTTGTCCTCTAGAACCAGGTTGTTCGTTAAACGATCTATAGAAGCCCTTCTGATTTTTTGAAAAGAAGTTGTTTTGGATTTTGCGTTGGTAGCTCTCCTGATATCTTTTTAATCTTTTAGAAGCAACTGCAAGTTTTTGTTTCCAGGTATCTAAGGTATCATCTATAATTGTTTTTATTCCATTTGTTGTTTTTCCTTCCAGCTATTGTTTAATCTGGACCGGGATTTAATTAAGCAGCTTTTTGCCCATTTGCTATTTGTTGAATTCTACCAATTTCTTTTCTCAAATTCTCGATTTTGTTACTAAGTCTTTGTTCCCATCTCGGTTTTTGAGGCGTACGTGTCTTAGGTGCTTTTAGTATTTTTTGTTTGTTGGCTTTGATTGTTGCTAGAGCTGCGCAATACACGTGAAGATGTATTTCCTCGAGGATCATATCTGCATCCAATTGACTTTCCAGAATTTGATTAGCAATTCCTAAGAGAGAGTGCGTGTTTGGTGTATAAATGAGTTTTGGTAGCGCCGGCCTGCTGGCAGGGTCGGATCCTCTGAATTCAGTAAGATGTTGATGGTAGTTTTCTTCCCATAATGTTTGACGGTTGATTACTGAGGGTCGAAGACTTAATAGTGGTAGGTCAGCTTCAGGTCCTCTACTTTCTTGTTCCTGAGTCTCTGGGGTTTCATTTATAGGCTGTTGATTACTCTCCCTCTCCACCTCTGCACTTATTTGTTCGATTGCAGGTAGAGGTATTAGGTTATTTCTTATGATAGCTCTACGTTATTCTGCTATTCGTTGTTCTGAGAGGTGATTTAGGTGTGGCATTTTCTCAATGAAGTGATTATGCAGTCGCATGCGGTACATCGTCATATCAGTCTCCAGTGCCGTAACTGTGAAAAACGAACGTATTACTTGTTTGTTGGTTTCATTGTCCCATTTCATACGTCGTCTTTCTGATTGTGCCTGATTTGGTTCAGTGGGTGCGACAGGCTGTCGCACAACACGTCTCCGAGGCGCCGTAGGTTCAAGCGGTTGATGGGGTACGTTTCGATGAGCGGTGCCCCCACCATTCTCATCTACATGCTGGACATCCTGACGGTTCCGATTGGAAGGACCAGCATGTAATCCTTCCCCGCCCGAGTAACGATTTCTTCGTGTGTTGAAAGCACTTTTTTTTCACACCATACGGTATGCTACCCCGCGTGGTGGTGGTTCTCCCTCTCGCGTTAGCCCATCTGCTGCAGATCCGCCACCGGGGATGGTTACCCGATCCTGAATCTCCAGAGATAGTTACCGGGGCTACCAACGTGGAGGTGCGAACAGGAATTGGTAGAAGAGGCTATAAGAGACGCTTCACTACCATTTTAACCCCTTATTATTATTATTATTATTATTATTATTATTATATATTATCTACTCTATCTTTAGCTATGACGTTTCCAAGACATGTCGAATGAGTCGCACATTTTATCAGTGTGAAACAAAATAATCTAATATAGCAGAAATCCTAAATATATTGCATTTTTATTTTGGTGGCCTTGTGTGTTCCAGTACTGAAAACATTCCTTCCGATTCCAACAGAAATGCCGTAAAATTTGATATTCGGACGCTGATTATGGAAATAACTTAAGTCCCATTTCCAGAAACTTTCAACGTTAAAAATAATTCTCATGCAGACATTAATTCCCATTATCATATTAATCAAAATCCCTACATTGAAAATGTCATCATGATACCTCTGAAAATAGAAACTTTAGACCCAGAACACTTTGGAAGATTTCGAGTACGAGGTTGAATATATGGCTTCCAATTGAAATAAATATTTGACGCCATCAACATATGACTGTCAGATTTAACAGCACCACTTGCAGAACCGGGAGGTATGTTATTAGTACTTATCATAACTACATACTCATCATACCCCAAAATGACAGAAAAATAATATCGGATTTTCTCGCCCATTCTTCCACTTCTTGTTAAAAAGGACAAAATGTGCGACTCAAGAATCGCCAAAGATAAGTCAAGGATATGATAAATGTTTAACATAGTCTTTCTTAGAACCCAAATTTAAAAAAACATTTAGGGAGCTCCTTTCGTAATGACAATGTTCGTTACGTTCCCTATTGAACCGGATATGCCAGTCAGATGTTTAAATACATGAAATGTTCATCCCATGTACCTATTCAAATCACCCAAACTTCAAATCGACAGCTCATTTAATAACAAAATAGCGGGCTGGCTAGTAAATTCTTTAGAAATTTATATATAAAGAGAAACTATGTATATTTGTAATATGTACTGTTCATTTTTAGTACGAACATTTCTATAAGTTTCATAAAATATTTTTTTATGTTTATTCCATCTGAAACGCACGATAGAAAGAGCTTTAATGATGATACTGATCTGGACATTTGTACACAGTCATGATGGATTCATCACTACTTCATTATATGTTTAGATTCCTTATTCTTTTGATATGATCTTCATTAGCGTTACACTTAAGTCTAGAAATTTTAGTGAATTTAAGACTTTTTAAAATTTTCGTGTTCACACTTTTCTTTTTGAAATTCTGTTCAAAAGTTTTTCTTCAAAATTCAGACCCTAACTTTTCAGGGGTTTGGAATTAATCAAAGGTATGAAAAAAAACCATCATGATTCTCTCATGGCTCATTGGTGCATATAAAGCTAACTTGATTTCAATCGTCCTATTTTGAGCTCTACTTCACTCTATGAGATTAATTGTATGTTGGTCTGGGACACCCTATATACAGACATCACACCAGTAGAACCAGTTCCACGTGTTTAAGTTTTGCATTTATCAGAATTTATTTATTGTTACATTTTTGCACTGCACTGTTTGGAACCTGTAGTGTAGTAATGAACAGACTAGAGTTTTTTCACAAGATCAAACCGCTATGGTGTTGGGAAAAAACTCTCCACAACTTTTATTCGCCCATCCAGTTATCATTGATACACCCTGTATATGCCAGTGAGAGTTTGAACGTCTCCGAAATTTTTATAAATTTTTGTGAAATTCAATATTCTAGATGAACTACTAACGAACCATCTAGTAATCTGATTGCATTTAGGTTTTCAGAATTTTCAAAAAAAAAGTTGACCTCTGCTATCTGCTATAGTGAAGTAGAAAAATATACCCATTCGAAAATTAACCTGAAAATTGAGTAGTAATTTTACTTCATCTCGTGGTTTGAGGTGGAAAATTCAATTAATTTTCCCCTTATTTACAGAAATTGTTTTATCGCCAGTAGTGTTTTATTTTGCATCAAAATCAGATTTGAGTGAATTGTAGAACGAAAATATCATTTTACAATTAATAACGGTAGATCTTTTGCAATAACTAACATCCTCCGCATTGTTAACATTGGTATAAAAAATTTAAAACATATGGAAATCATTACACTCAATGTTAAAAGCTTTCTATATCCAGAAGTGTGGTCGGCAACACTGCCAGGATGCCACTTTGCAAGAAAAACACATATACAGACGCCAAACTATACCGTTATTCGATATGTATACTGACAGATGCCAACTTGTGCGTAAGATGTATAATAAATATATAAGTGTGCTACTATAGCGCCGCGTACGGAGACCCTGTTAACCTTGGTCTTTATGTTCACGCAAAAAACGACCAAATTGACTTCGTACTGATTTCTTCAGCAAACAATTCCAAAGCATTCACTGAACCGTTTGCGATATTTTGGAGCTCAATGTACTGTGACGTCCATATATCGGAATGAGGTGTGATGGTTGAGATATCCTGATTATTGACGAAGATTCCAAGGTACATATTTCAGTAATATATGTTTTATTTGAAATCATTGGTACAAAACTTATAGTAAAAACATCATCTGAATGAGATATTTTGTATTGAAACGGATATTTTATGAGGCTCTTACGAGGTTTTCAAGAAGTTGCACAAAAAAATGATCATGTGTTCACCTCAACATCGAACATATCGAGTAGCTTTGAGTAATATAAATGCCATCAATAACACACCTAGAAATTTTTCCAACGCAGTTCTCTTTTCACTCACCACTTACCTGGTTTCTGGAAATGAATGATGAGATTTGAGGGAATTATATCGAAAGTGAGCCGTTACATCAAAATTTAATTCACTTCTGATTGGAATATTTCATGCGACCGCCTCTGTTATGTAAAAGTGTGGTGAAACAAAAATTCATTTGAGGTGGGTCGAGACGAGTGGGATCTCATTCACTAATTTCTTGTTTCTAAGCTTGTAAATTACTTCAATATTAGCAATTTCTTCAGTCCTTGAAAATATTTCGAGATTTTTCTCACTGAAATTATCTTTTCGTTTTGTTCCGCAACATAAAGAATTCAGTAGATTTAAACTACATAAAACAACAATTAATGATTTTCCTCGGAGATACTAAGACGGTTTTAGAATTTTTAAAGAAAATTTGGTAAAAAAGAAGTGATTAAAGGTGAAAAGTGAACAATGATAATTAATTAGGGGAAGGCTATTAATATTCCTGGTATTTTTGTACTCATTTATATTTAAACTTCATCGACTCTACCCCAGCAGTTTAATATTTTCAACGAAATATGCTCATTCTTCTTTTAGACAGATGTGATTTGAAATAATTGAGAGTCTTTTGTTTGCAGAACACTGGAGGTATTTTCTTTTTTCTTTCTTTTCGCATTAATATTCGGATAGTTGAATGAAACCAGCGGAAAAAGCATTGTTGTAGATGATACATTAACGAAAATGATTATCATGAATACTAAAATGCTGAACTATCATCAACACTGTTACTGAGTTTAAACACACAAGTGAACTGGGACAGATATTTTCTTCCTCTCTATCAGAGGATTAAATATACGATAAGTAACGCTTCCATTTCAATTGCTTCTGCATACCACATGGCCTGAATGTTAACATGTTTCTCGTTTAGTTAATAAGCAGAACAATATTAATTGTAACAATGTTTTTTATTTATTCAGCAACTTACTTACCTGACTTGTTAGTACTCACCTAATAATTTTTCCAAAGTTATAACCTCACTTTTACAGCTCATACTTCTGTACTATTAACTGAGTATTCACTTTCAGGAAGCACTGAAGATGACGAAAGTTGAAAGCGCCTTGGAATAAAGGAAACTTATTCACTTAAATACAAAACTCTACGCTATTTATTTATTATTTGAACAAGTGTATACAGCTCAACATATTTATTCTATTAGGTTTATTATTGTTCATAATAAAACAGTTACTATTTTATATGGAGTTAATTTTGAAACTTTAATGGGGAAGTGAGAAGCCTAGAAATTTCAAAGAATATGAGCGAGATCCTCCAAAAGTAAATATCTGGTGCGCTATTTCTAAAAACACAATTTATGGGCCTTTCATCTTTATTGAAAAAACAGTTATTGGTCCAGTATATACAGATAAGCTAGAAAACGTTTTTTACCTCCAACTGCAACAAGAAGGTATCATGGAGGGGGTTTATTTTCAGCAGGATGGTGAACCTTGTAATTTTTTCTTTAGTAGCAAGCCTATCCGTGAGTGAAGCATTTGGAGACAAATGGATAAGAAAAGGTGGGATGATCGAATGGGCGCCGAACCGTCTGTACCTGATATATTTTATGGGGTTATGTTAAAGATAGGTGCTATAGACCTATTTCTCAAAACATTTATGAGTTAAAAAATAACATCAAAAATTTTATTGATGGAATTCCACAAAAAACTTTACAAAATTCTTGTTTGAACAAACAGGTTGTTTCGAAAGTGCATAGACCAGCATGGATACCACATTCAACAATTTCTATAAAATTTAGTTGCCGTATTTTTTTTTAAATTATCAATAAAAACTTGAAGCTTTTTGTTATTTTTACTTATTGCAGTGTATGAATAACAAAAAAAAATAAAAAATGCGGAAAGTACGTTCTTTGAAATAATATTCACAGAAATTAAATTACATCTGTTGACATTTCCAAAAAGTTGAAGAACTTAGCTTTCGGAAGGTGTGAAAATAAACAGGGTGTTCTGTTTAAAAACTCAAGTAATTTGTTGTTGATAATATGCAATTTTGTTTCTCACTCTGTATAACTGGGAATTACTTTCTAATTTGATTGGAAAGCAGCTTTTCCAAATTTGAAAATCATAGATGAGAACCGCACATACCTATCTTATTTCGTTACGCCAATAATCACGTTTATAATGTGTCACTTTCAACTGCATTAGTAAATACAATAGGTATCATGTACTACCAAAACATATGCAAATTTGATTGCTAGCAATCATTTTTCTGTAATTTAATCACAAGAACTAAATTAAGTGAAGTCGTATAACGACAGGACTGTTTGAATTAATGTTTCTAGCAGTAGTATAGTGAAGTTCTATTCTGTAAAGTTCGCAAAAATTTTCAAGATTTTTATTTTTAAATTCTGTAACCGAATCGGCTGTTATTTATGTGGGTAGACCGTGGTAGGTAATATAACTAAATAAGCATTCTACTATAGATATTCCGTTCACAGCTGGTAGAGGGTAAGCTTGGCCATATCGAGAAAAGGTATCAATTATAGTTAAATAAGTGTTTCCTGAAATTTGAAAACAGTCAATATGAATGTGTTGAAAAGGACGTGAACTAGTTGGTGTAATATTGGTTATTACTATAGGTGGATTTCGATCGTATTAATTTTCTGACAAGTTTAACAGTTATTTATATAATTTTCGATATCTTCCGACATTTTTGGCTCGTAAAATTGGATTTCGATCGTATTTATTTTCTGACAAATTTCGCAGTTATTTATATAAATTTCGATATCTTCCGACATTTTTGGCCCGTAAAATCGTTTATTAAGTGCTTCTTTCGTTTCATCTATACCACGTGGCAAGTTTTTGTTACGTGGTATAATTCGAAATCTACTTTTTAAGCGTCTCTAGTCTGAATATCTTCTAATAAGGTATTACTTTGAATTATTTTGAAGGCAGAGTTTTTAAAATATTATTGCATAGTGGTCTAGGTAGCTCATGGTGTTGGAAAAAAATAGCATATTTTTTTGGGGCGATATATTCTTTTACGAAATTTATTATATCAATTTGTGAGGGTAGTAATCTAGTATTGTCAAACATTTTTAAAATTATAGTGTGGGTAGATTCTGTATATCCCATTGTTATGAATATTTGATTTTTGTGCATGTTTAATATTCTTTCAGTAATTGGTATGGAAAAAATTGGATTTTCTGCAGATGTATGATTAGTTTCAATGTTAGAATCGCAGTCAGAGTCTTGAGATTTATCTGGTTTTATTTGTATATCTGAAATAACGTTGATTTTCTGATTTTGGCTTTTAGTCGTCACTACAATGTCTAGTATATCTTCTAGGTAAGTGCTACTGACTGGAGGTATTTTATCAGGATTTCTTAGGAAATTTTCTATTATTTCATCCGCGTCTCCTGAGCTATTTATTATAGATTCGTTATCGATGGCGTTCAGTTCTGCACATGGATTTCATCTTAAAGCGTCTGCTGCTAAATTTGACGAACCTTTTTCATATTTAATCACATGATAAATTCTGCTAATTTGATGACGTTTTCCATTGGCAAAACTGGGATGCACTGAAACTGAACTGAGTGCAATATTTGTGTTCCATTTGTTGCACTGCACCAGTATTTCATATTCCATTGGAAAACTAGTGCAAGTGAATTTGCACTAAGTGCAGTTTTTTCGGCACCTGCTCAGGAGGTAGTTTCGAGTATAGTGCAATAGTGCAAAACCACGGAAAATGGCGGGGAATGAAAAATCGTTCGAATTGGAACGGAGAGCAGCCTATTTGTTATTATCATCGTCATCTTCGGATGATAGCCACATAGAAATTATAGAAGAAATAATTGAGATGTTGTCAATCTAATGAACGAAAAACAGGTGAGAAAGGAGAAAGTGTTTTTTTCTAAATTACATATATGGTTAATTTCTTTTTAGTTTGAAGACCATTTCAGACTTCTCCCGGAAACTGCAAATATGCTTATTACAACATTTTATCCTTAAAATGAAAATCATGGAGGCAGACAACAGATCACTGCCTCAAGCCACATACTTTCTTTTTTCTAGTATATAATGATTCATATTATAATATAACTCAAATTATTCTATATTTAATTATTATACTTAGGTTTGCAGCTAACAAGTGCTCACTACATGCTACTGCTGAGCGTTTTGAAATGACCATTTCTTCCCTTGTTAGGGTCAGCCAAAGGGTACTGGATTTTCTTCTAAGCATAGGCACCTCGGTAATAAAAATGCCAAACAGTGGTGAGGAAAAACAACAAATGGCTGCTGAATTCCAAAATGTGAGTACATTGTTCATAAAAAGAAACTAAACATTCTGAGTGCCAAAGATTTGTTGTAGTTATCAGATTTATTTCATTATTTGCAGGTATCTGGATTTCCTGGAGTTATAGGATGTATTGATGGGAGTTCCGTGAGAATCAGAACACCAGCTCACAACTTATGTCAACAGACATGACATTCCATCAATCAATTTACAGGGCATATGTGATTTCAAGAGAAGATTCATAGATATTTTTACTGAAATTCCAGGATAAATTCATGATTCACGGGTTTCAAAATTGTCCTATATATCCAAGAGACTTCCTGAATTATGTGGAAATCATTACCACCTGTTAGGAGATAATGGTTACCCAATCCGAAAATGGTTACTTGTTCCATACAGAGAATATGGTAACTTAGGGCAAAGGCAACATTCAATACACAGGAAATTGAGCTCTTCAAGGGTGTTGATTGAAAACACGTTTGGAATTTTCAAGGATCGATTTAGGCAATTGCTCCAGTTAGACATGCATACTGTCCCGAAGAAGACTCAATTTATAATTTCCTGTTGTATTCTACATAATATATGCATAGATAATAATGACATTTTGGATGAAGAGGAAGTAGTGAATGATGATATTGACAATGGTGCTCCCACAGAAATTGATTCTGAATTGGAGTTGAAACATATGGGAGAACAAAAATGTAATAGGCTAAGCGAATATCTACATTACGTGGATTGAAACTGGAAGTACTGGTCAAAGGAAAATGAAATTTCGAACTTATTTAGTTTCATAGTTTCAAACTATTGTTTTGAAGATTTTATTAATCAAAATTTCTTTTTTTAAATTTATAATTTGGATGGTCTGAATAGTTTTTGTAAAGGTTTATTCGAATATAAAATGATATCTCCAAATAAAACATTTTATTGTATTCTTAGAATACAATGTAAAATAAAAGTTGAAAACTAAGGAGTTATTCTTAAAATTAAAAAACATTGTAAATAGACGAAGATAATTAATAAAGTACTAAAGTTGGTACTATGAAATAATGAATAAAATTAGAAGTCATTCTTAAAATGAAAAAACCTTGCATTCAGAATAAACAAAGTAAGTTTGTATTATAAAATTCATAACAGCCTCTGATTTTTGGTTTCCAATTATTCTATCTTTTAAACAGCTCTCTTATCAGCTCAAGCTTCTCCTTGTTGTGCCTCTCTCTAGATTCTGATTTTTCTTTATGAATAAGTTTTTAAACATGAGATATTGATACCCTTTTTCTGGGTTTCAGTACAGGTCTTCTGGTACTAGATGAACTCGATGGTTCTTGCTTTGACGTACTGGGCGGAATGTCAACATCAATAGGTTGTCTTGTACTAAATGAACTTGATGTCTTAGGCATATCTGTATCAAAAGTTATACTATTATGATTTTCCTTTAAAATCCGAACTCCTGAAGCACAACCCAGTACCTCTGGTTCAATGCTGTCATCCAGTGCACTTATTTTGTTTAATTCAAATTCATATGGTACAGTTTGACGCAAAGAGCCTGACTGTGTACTGTTTTCAACGGCTGCCTTTTTTCTTTTTAATACACTCTTGTATCGGTTTTCTACCTAAGTTGCACTCCTATTGATTTCACATTGATTGATTATTTATCTTATTACTAATATACTGCCACATATGTTTTTAGTTTTGTATCTTTTCATAGGCCCTACCCGGGGCATGTTTTCTTGATATAAATCCAATACGAGCTTTGTTTCAGCCTCTGGCCATACTAAAAAGAGGTTTTTTAAACTATTACCACCACTTCTACACAAGTATTGAGGTCAAAATTATTTATTTTCCACTTAATATTATAGTATAAAGTATGGTATTTTGCAAATACTGAACCAGTGATTGGAAGTATCCAATTATTTTAGGCAATGAATAATCTTTCAATGAAAAATTTCTCATTATTTTTAATGTTAAATAACTGGATATTTTGTTAAGATACTGGATGCATAAACTGCCCATACCTGCTTTTTGGATATTTTCTTGATTTTCTTCTATATTATCGTTTTGATTTTCAGCATATACAACAGCATCTGATGAATACAAGAGAGTTTCCCTATAAAAAATACAGTATTCCTAGTCTTTGTGATATTCAAAAATTGAATTCTGAATACCTGTCATCATCCAATATGTAAACCTCCTGCAGCGGCTCTGCTAATGTCAAATAACCATTGTTGAGAAGATTAACTACATATTTAACATCAAACTCATCTTCCCCTAAATAACATAACAGTTTGTATTTCATTTAGTGATATTTTTCTTTATCTACTTACTTCTTAGTCTAGAAATAACTTGTTGATCATCATTGGGAAGTGTTGAAGTAACATTTTCATTATTCATTTCAAAAGTTATTGTTTCTTCTTCCATTTCAACTATAAAACATAAATAAAATCAAAAACACAACAAAAGGGTTATATCATATAATTGTGTACAACAACCAAATTGTTTTGAAAAATGACCACTTTTCTGTGTTCCATTGAGTCTGCACTCAGTGCAAAATTTTGGTGCACTGGTATAGAGTAAGGTCGAACTTTGTACAAACTTAGTGCATACCAATGGAAAACGCTATTAGTCTCCACCTTACGAGCATATGATTTTGGTCTTTAGTGACTGTAATGGTTTTTGATCAGAATATATTGTAAACTTCCGGCCGTAAAGATATGGGCGAAAGTATTTGCAACTCCAGACTATTGCAAGAAGTTCTTTCTGAATTGTCGAATAGTTTATTTCGGCTGAATTTAGGGTTCGTGACGCATATGGGATGATTATTTTGCGATAGAACTGCGCCCATTGCGTAATTGGAGCTATCTGTTGTCAATTCAAATTCTTTGTCAAAATCTGGGTAAATTAAAACTGATTCAGATGTTAATACATTTTAACATGTTCCAAAACAATCTATGAAATCTTTTGTGTGAACTACTTTCTAATTTTTCTGTAAACATTTAGTCATAGGTTTTGTAATTTTCGCTAGATTTTTCATGAATTTACGATAGTACCCTAACAACCCAAGAAATGATTTTATGTCTTTTTGTGTTTTTGGCATGGGAAACTTTTCTTTCGCTGAAATTTTCTTTGGATTGGGTTTTATTCCCTCTGATGTTACTATGTGTCCTAGGAACTCTACTTCCTATCTTGAGAATTCTTATTTATCCAGTTGAATTTTTCGTCTTGCCTCGCGTAATTTTGTGACAACAAGTTTTAAATTTTGGAGATGTCTTGAGGTCATGTGCTAAATATAAAGATATCGTCCATATAGACCATACAGACTTTATTTTAGAGGTCTTAAAACTTCATCCATAACGCGTTGAAAAGTAGATGGTGCGTTTTTTAACCCAAATGGCATTCGTAAGAATTCATAATGCCCGTTGTCGACTGTGAATGCTGTTTTCGATATAGAATTTTCTTCCATTTGAATCTGATGACAACTGGCCCAAAGGTCCATAGTTAAAAAATAATTTGATCTTCCAAATTTATCGAGGATTGAATTGATATTTGGAATCGGATATCGATCAGAAATTGTTTTTTTGTTCAGTTTACGATAATCGATAACTAATCGATATTTTTGTTGTTCCGATTGATCTTCTCTCTTGTTCACTATCCACACCAGCGATGACGACCATGGTGAAGTTGTGGATCGAATTATGCCTTTATCTAACATTTCATTTATTTGTGTAGTTATTTCTTGTTTGTGTATGTAGGGGATTATATATATATATATGACTTAGAATGTATAGGGATTTCGTCTGTTGTTCTAATTTTGTGTTTTGTCCGCGCCGTGAAGGATAATTTATCACCTGGTTTGAAAAAAATATCTGAGAATTTTCGACATAGTTCCATTATTTCAGTTTTTTCCTCCCAATTCATGTGATTGGTTCTAATTAAACCCGATATATCTTTTTTTTTGGTTTATTTTTTTATCGTATTTATCATTTAAGATAAGGAAAGAATTGATATTGAATACATCATAACTGGATTATTGGAATAATTTTACTTGAAAAGGTTCTTTAATATTCATTGAAATAGTTTTATCCGTTTTGTTTCCAATTTCTATAAGAGCAAATCCGTTTTCGGCATAAGTCAAAATTTGAGATATATACAGTGGTCCTAAATTACCTTCATGTATCAATATTTCTCCGTTGAAAACAGGTAATTTTTTTAGAATTTTGTGCTGTGCTTCTATCGAGAATGATATATTAAAATTTTCTTTTTGTCCGTATCTGATAGGGATTTCTGTATTTGAACCTATTGATTTATTGGTGATTGAATCTATATTAAAATTCATATTTTTTAAATCAGTTAATACAATTATACCGTCGAAATACTCATTAAAATCAAATAAGAGAAAAGACATATTGTAGTTTAAATTCTGAAATTCTGGAATTGCTCCAAGAAAAAGTGTTGATTGGTATATGATGATGATGATAATTTGTGCACTGATTTCACTAACAGAATTTGGGTACAATTTTTCTATAATATCAGGTTTGATAATAGAACGTGAACTACCGGTATCTATGAATAAATTTAAATTTGGATTATGAATATGAATGTACGGTAAGGCGTTATCTGAGGATATATTACTACTACTACTAAGGATTTTCTTGTTGTAGGCCCGTTTTTATAAAATTTTCATTTTGACTTTCATCATAGTTTACATTTTGAAAATAAGATGTTTGATTGACGTCTAAATCAGGATTATTATCGTCACTGATAAAAGTATCGTAATTTTGGTAAAAATATTGTTCATTTGTGTATGGATCTGATTGATTGTATCCGTTTGTAAATAGTTCTTCAGAAGTAAAATTTGGGTTTTGTCCATTATTTCTAAATGGATGATTTTGATGATAATTGTTAAGATTTTGCCATCTTTGCCTTTGTGATAACATGGATGGGTTTCTAGAGGTTGTTGACATGGGTGTTGATTTAAGAAGTTGTTTCGTGGATTTTTGATTTGGTCTGAAAACGTTTTGTGGGGTTTCAAATACTTGTTTGTTTGTAGGGTATTGTCTGGGAGGAATTTGTCTAGGTTGAATATTAATAGGTTGGTTAGGGAATTGGTTAGTAGGTTTGTTATTGTCCAATACGTTATTATTCGTAAAATTTGGCTGCGATTACTAATGGGGTTGTTGGTAAGTGGGTTGCACTTGATTATGAGGATATAATCTTGGTTGTGAGTACGATTGTCGATTATTATTGTTATAAAATTCAAGTCGTTATTCTATTATTGTCGTTTAGATTACCGTATAGTTTTTCGAAATTTTCGAACTCATTTACATAGGCCATTGCGTCTTCCAGGATTTTCAAGATGTAAATTATTCCTCAAGGTACCACTACAACCAGCGATAAAGGTGCTGAGTGCAGTTTTATCGTAATGGTTTATTTGGAAATTCTTTCTGCATTATTAAGATTGGGATCATTACTAATTTTTTGTGCAATACTACTTCTTATCAATCGAATTCTGCTACCAAAGTTTATCAGTTGTTGGTTCCTAAATGGTATCATTCTTGTTAGTTCCTGTACTAAACAATCAATATTTCTACGATCCGCAAAACATTCTATAAGGGCCTCTTTTAATTTAGGCCAATCTATTAACTCAGCACGATTGCCTACTAATATGTCAGCTTCATCTACAAGTTTTTCTAGAATTGATTGAAAAATGTGTTCAGATAATTGTGCATTAATAAATTGTCTATAACCATCAATAAGGTCTTCGCATCTTATCAAAAATTTATTTAATGTATTACTATTTCCGTCATAAGGTCTAATGTTATCAATTCTAGATTTGAAAAGATCCCAGTTCATTTCTGGCATGTTTCGTGTAATATTTGAATTTCGATTTATTATTGTTGAATTATTTCTAACTTGATTATCTATATTATTTTCGTTATTTACTTCTATATTAATAATTCCGTCAATTATTTCATCTATGTCACTCATTAATTACCTAAAATTAACTAAAAGCTAATGTCTGCGATAGGCTATTGTTCGATATGAACAGAACTTAACCATATTTGCCAAAATCCTTATAAATAGAGGTTTGGAAAGGTGGAAGAGGAAAAGGCACTTACAGATTGTTCGTCAACTCGATCGCTCTGCTCTCCGGTTCCTTTTTTCGTGATTCCCTGCTCTCGTTGTCACTAAGTCCAGAAGTTTTGAGTTCGGTTATACGCACTTAAGGTGTAGAAATTCCAAGGTTCCGAATTTCACTCCCGACACAATGCGAAAATGTTTTTTTACTTATTCGAAACCCGCGCGTATCCTACTAACTGCACCAATGATATAAAACTTCGAACTTGAGTTTTTAAAATCAATTTTACAACTATATTTAGCATTTTATTATAACACGGTTGAAAAAAGAATGAATTTTCAGATAATACAAAGTTTTTATAATCTTCCTGTCTTATTTATATTTTGTCCGCTCTTTCTTCTTATGTTATTCGTCAAAGGATATTTTGATTGAGGTCAAAATTCGAATGAAACGGATACAGATATATAAAATAATATATACACACTGAAAATAGTTTTCTTCAGCCTATCCGCTACCTGGACCATATATTGCAAGAGAAATAAATTTTCTGTCGTCTTATATTCACATAATACATGTGTTGATGTTTCGTGTCTTGATTGGGGAGTATTTTTTGAGGTGGTTGGACAAGAGTTATCAAGAAATATGTGGGTATGTTTTTTAATTCTGAAGACACTGCACTCTCAGTAGCTTTTGCAATACTGCACATAAAGGATGGCGAGATATTCTTGATTGTGATAAATGGAGTAAGTAATATTTTCTCCATAATTGAGATACATATATTTGAGTTGTATATCCTGATTTGTGAAAGATGTGTTATTTGGTATTCACAGTTACGGGCATAGTATCACGATTTTTCTTCACGTGTTAAATTCTCATCCATAAATTTCAAAACACTTATTGATAAATGAGAAGTTTGATATACATATTTATTGCGCTCTTTATTAAATCTACTACTATATTCTCTATTTGAAACAATAGTATACTAACAATTCTAATATTCTCCTTCACTTGATGGGACGTTTCCAATAAGAGTCTAAATTAAAGTACTATCTGAAATTTTATCTCGGTGTTCTTGGAAAGAAGTCTTGCGAAATTCACATATTTTACGCTATATGTAGCGATTCTAGTTATCGAGAAAATATATAGTCTGCTCGTGAATGTCTTCCTATCTATTTTTCGATTTTCATTGTGGCTACTTCTGAATTTACTGTTAGGCAAGTATCTCAATTCTACAAACGTAGTTCTAATGTTATTGATACGGTTTTTTTGGTTCTAATAATATAATCCGACAACCAAACATATTTTCAGTAGCAACAAAATTTTAGCTCGACAAAGAGGTCGTCCTATTTAAAAACAAATTTTGTTTTGAAAATTCATTTCTAACTAGTTGGTTAAACTTGAAAAACAAGTAATTTCGTTAAATGAAAATTCCGAAACCTCTTCTTTATGTTTCATCTTCAATTGACCTCTTCCAAAACTAGGACTTTGTTATTGCCATATCTCAATTGAAATGGCAATATATCTCAGATTATTTTCCGGGAATAATTGAGTATATTTTCTACTGGCATATAACAAATATTGTAGACATTATGTCAATACTAATTTTTTAACATGTTTGTAAATATTTAATTTCTTTTATAATAACAAGATCAAGATAGTTTGTATGAAATTTAGATCAATTTGTCTACTGTTCGATGTGTCGGTTCCATCGTAAACTTACGTCCAGGTTCACACCAATACATTTTACTCTGATAGCATAGATATATGATCACATTGTTGTCCAGTGTTATTGTTGTTTGCTCCATTTTCTGTAGATAATGTTGATATGTATTGTAGTATACAATTTATTTAGTTAAGTTTGATCAAAGCTTCTACCCCATTAAGCGCTTTTTGAAGTACAACATTATTTACAAATGTTTTGAATGCTATATTACATTTGCCATCAGCAAATGTGGCAATTCTAATATTATCTAATGCTGGCATGCCATAAGAGTAATAAGTCGATTCAGAATACTACCATGCTCTTATTTGTGAAACAGTCTGGACACAGGAGTCTCGTTTGAAAGAACATCAATATCATAGGAATAGATATAAGAATACAAACATTTATAATACTCCTTCATTGTTCGCTAACCATGTTTCATCGGAACTACATTGTTTTAATTGTCAGGATGTCAGACTTTCACATCAGTGTGTGAAAGGTGTTCAACTCAACCTTTTAGAGATGTCTGAAATAAGTCGCATACATAATTAACCTTCGATCTTATGTTTGAACGAACAATTCCAACCTTTAGAAAACTATGTAACCCCTAAATTTTTAATTTTTAGAGTTGTTAATTTTGATAACACATAAGTTGTTTTTTTGTTCTAATTCTTCTTTTGAGATCTTGGGCTCAGCTCTTCCGAACTATTTACTCAGATGAAATCTCCTACCTAGGTACTTATAATCACTGAAAGAATCTGCACTTACGTGCGTCTGACCATAGTCATCAATCCTTCCTGTCTGGAAGTTAAAAGTTTATATAGATTTCCAATTCACATTAAATGTCAGTTCATGCGAAAATCTAAAGTCACAAAAGTCTACAAAGCAATTCACAATAAACAGTCAATGTCCTTCAAAAACTTGCAAACTAACAAAACTACACAATCAGCAATCTCTCTCAATGTACAATTTAGATTAAGCACCATAGCAACCGGATTAAAGTATATATCTATATAAAATGTGTCTCATTCACCTTTGTTGAATTGCGCACTCAAAAATATTGTGGTTAAGATTAGCTACTGCTCCACAATCTCACAAAGGAGACTCTACCAGTCCAATTCTGTTAAGGTGATCTTTCGAATAACAGTATCCAATTCCTAATCTTGATTAAGTGTATAATTTAGATTTGTTCAATTGGCTTTCACTAAACCATGGCTTTTTAGGTAAGTGATTCAATAGCCTGTATAAAGGTTGACCTTTCGAAACACACAATTCTCTCCAATCTTCTTCCCATAATTCTTAGATATCAGATTTAATATTAGGTGAACTATTTATATATTCAACTAAGTTGAAATTCATATGATCCAACTCAAGGCTTTTCTTGGCCAGCGTATCTTCCATCTCGTTCCCCTTTATGGAGGTATGGCTCGGAATCCATTCCAATTTTATATGAATGTTCTTTTTCTTAGCCTTCTATAAATTGTGTCTGATCTCCAGCTTTGTGTTTTCCGAGGTGCCACTGATACCGCATCTAGTTTACTTGATAATAATACTAACGCTTTAGGTATGTTACAATCCATAACTCTTAATTGCTATGGAAATGGGACAAATCTCCACTGTGCATATACTGGCTACATTACAGATTCTGACTGAAGTTATATAAGTGATATTATTGTGTTTGTGGTAAATTCCAAATCCAACTCGATTTTGCCTCTCTTTGGATCCGTCCGTGAAAAATACCTGCCAATCCTGCCATTTTTCCATGATAATATTATTAACTAGGGAGTCATTATTAAGCGAGTGTTTACATAGATCAAATTAAATAAGGGGGGTGTTTAGTATTTAAGACTCAAATTCATAAAGATGGCAAGGAAATTCATCAAAATTGTTAATAGGAAGATAGACAAGAGCTCTATCAAGCCCCTCCAAAATTGGGAAATTATTAAGCAATTGTATGGTATTTTAGTACAATTCCAGAAGACCTCTTGAAACTACATTATTTTCAATTGACAAATACTTTATAATATACTTTTCCGCCAGCCAGATCCTCCTCCACTTAGGGGAAAGTTCACCAGTCTCAGCCAGCAGTGAAACTGTGGACGACGATTTCATCGCCCGTAATACCACTCTGAGTGATCTGAATTGGATTTTGTCCAATCTGTAAAGGTTCTGAAGGGAAGAATTATAAATGAGGATAGTGCCAAAATAAAGGTGGGATCTTACCAATCCCCTGTAAATCACAATTAGCAGTTTGAGATCTGCACCCCAGGAATTCCCTGCCTCATGACATCAATGCCCTTTTGGGCCTCAACAACTATGTTATCAATATGAATGTTGAATTTTAGTTTATCATCAAAGACAAATCCCAGATAGTTACGTCTATTCACAAAATCAATGGAATGTCCATTGACTATTATATTTTGAGGCCTATCTCTAGTAGATCGCCTTTGAAATAACATAAATTTTGATTTCAGAATTGACAGTTCCAAACTATCATTCTTCAGCCAATTGAATATATTGCTTATTGTTTCATTCATTTTCTGACACATATTGTTTAAATCATTTTCCTGAACTATAACATTTAGATCATATACATATCCTGAAATAATAATGCCGTCTAATCCCAAATCAAATATTTCATTAGTGAAAATATTATTCAAAAGGGGGTCGTAACGCTGACCCTTGAGGCAGCCCCTTTCGAACCACCCCAGTGTTAGATACACATCTCGAGGAGTTGTCCCTGATAACAACCTTACTGACCAAATTACTTGGTTAATTAAGTTTAGGATATGTTAAGAAAATTTATAACTAACCAATTTGTTAAGTAGCAGGGGAATTCTGACATTGTCATAGACAGCTATTACGTCTTAGAAAACTACGAAAAACTTATTTCCTTGGTTAAAGACATTAATAACACTGGAGGTTACCAAAATTAGGTTATCATTAATACTTTTTCCTGTCTGCATCCGGATTGAAATTTACTTAGAAACCCATCTGATTCCAGTTTATGGTATATTCTGTTTTAATTAATACTTTCCAACAGCTTCATTACACACGATTCAAGGGCAATACTGGTATGGTTCCACCTTCAAAATAATTACTAAAAATTTGAAGTGGCCTTTCCTTACACCGTATATAATAACAGATAATTTACCATCGTAGCGAACGGACGAGTTTTGCAAATAGTTGAGAGTGATTAAGAACAGTAGGGACAATCTGCCAAACCAGTGTCGTGTGTGCGTAGGCCCAAACTACTTTCTAGATAAACCCTAGGACACCCTGAATTCAATGCCGTTTGTTCAAAGACGCGGCGACGCCTAGAACGGAAGATATACAGCGAGAGAAAGACTTTCGAAGTATCAGGAGCACAAAGACAATAAAAGGTAAAATCTTCTAAGTCGATCAATGAGAAATTTTTAAAAATTTATAGTAGTTGTGGACTAAATTTTGCATTTTACGGACAAAATTTGAGTTTAGTAGTATATGGATAATGTTAGGAAAATTCATAGTTTTTACGGAATAATATTGTTACGAAACAGCACACTGGTATAGTCCCTAAATCCGACTCTGTCTAAGCCAGGTATGAAAGTTAAAATTATGGCGGACGCCTAGGGATTGTTTACGATTGTGACTATCTTATCTATACATTGTTTTTGTGACCAGTCTTATCTAGAAAATGCCAGAAACCCAATTGTTTTTGAGTAAGCCGCAATCTAGAATTATCTAGTGAAAAAGGCATTAATATATAAGGAAGATTTAGTTTTAGTTGATAATTTGACATCGTGAGATAAACAAGTAAATAAGTGAATATAAATTAGTGAACTGTTTATATAAATTAGTTCAAGTGAATATACTGTGTATATAAGTAGTGAATAGTGTAGTGTTTAAATACATTATTGAGTAGCCATACTGTGTGTTTAAAGTTCATCCCACCCGTTTACTGTTTAAATAAATAAGAAAAACATTACAATATATAGTTTTCCGGACCTAGAATCATTTAGAGCTTTTACGGACTTAAAATAATATCTACATAGTTTTGACGCCCTTAGAATAATTCATAGTTTTACGAACACCCGGTTAGTGCTGCAGCCTCAAAACTTATTATATAAAAACTCGAATTTTTTGGGCTCACCCACCAGTTTTTTCATACGCATCCACCATTTTGATGCATCCGCCAAAAACTTTTTTTCATTATAAAGTGGAACAAAAGGCCGTACACGCCTCAAATTTGTAAGAAAGGTGTGGATACGTCCAAGGATCCATTCCAACCCCCCGTATCGCTAGGAAGATCACCGCAAAGGGGTGGCTCTATGAGTATAGGAGAGCCAACAGTGCACAGAGGGGGAAAAGAGAACTTAAAAGGGACAGAGAAGAGGACCAAGAAGAAGTCATGGAGACCAAAACTAACGCCGTCTACGAACGGTCGAGGAAGAATATTCGAGATACCATACTGGACACCCAACAGAAAATGATGGAGATGAAGCAACTGATTATATCCTCCATATCTAGAACTACGTCGGAATCTGAAGGAAAGATTTCGTTCAATCTAAGGGACAAGTCGACGGTAATGGAAGCAACTGAGCAAAAAATAGCTATGTACCACGACATCATAACACATCTATTCAGTCAAGACTCACAGATAAGTGAATTGAAGACGGAGATTTTAAACCTGACTCAACGAAAACCGGAACCAGCAGAACAGACAACGATAATACGCGAAGACATAAGAGAATTAAGAACCCTGTTGCTAGGAAAAGAAAAACTGACCAAAGCCAAAACTAACAACGCGAGAGAATGCGGAGGAAATGGACATAATTGAGGACTAAGATAGACTTTCCAGATCTACCCCAACAGAAGCAAAACTACAATCGATCTGGACGTCGCCATAAAATAAGGAAAAAATATGCGAAACAATGGTCAAACAAAAAGAAGGGGAGATACGGGAAACGATGGACGCATTGAAAAAGATAATTAAACCCACAGACTTAGACAATATGACGGTAAGAAACACCAGAGATCCAAACACAATCAATCTTACCTCAAAAGACAAAGTACAACACCAGGAAATCTTTCAAAAGACCAACACAAATGAAAAACTACACTCAAGGGACGCCACTTTGACTAGAGACCCAGTCATTATTTCAACGGAACTACCGAAGGGACAATAAGAAAAAGAGATGATAAAAGAATTTGCCCTACAGAACGAGGAGATCGCAAACAAATATAGAAACCAATTGGATAAGCTTAAGGTTCGTTCAAGAAGACCGTGCAGAAACCCATGGAAGGAAAATTTAATAATTGAGGGACGAAGCCAGCTAATTAGAACTATACTGAAACAGGGCTACATATACTACGACCTGACAAAAGTATACGTAGAGAGATATCTAAGTGTCACCATGTGCTTCTGCTGCTGCAGATTCCGCCATGTAGCAAAATACTGCACAGAAAAGGATCCTAGCTGCTATAGATGTGGCAAGAACCACGACGGCCGAAAATGCGAAGAATCGGAATATTACTGCATAAACTGCGAAAAACTAAAGGTATCACGAAGAGGTCATCAAGCCACTGATATAAACTGTTCCATATACAAGAGGAAATTGGAGGAAACAAGACAACAGACGATCTACTAAAGAACTGATTACAAATCCAAACACAACGAAAGTAATACAACACAACATCGGAAGAGGCAAAGCTGCGACAGAACAACTATTACGTACAATAAACACTAACAATGTAGACATCGCACTAATACAAGAACCCTATCACGGAATGGAAGATGCACCAACATATGGTATACTTATACAAACGGACAATTCCAAAGCAACGATAATATTAAACAGGAAGCTGATGCAAGACACATCGATTTTGACACAAATTAGTGACATAAACTCGACAACAATACAAATCAACACACAAATAGGGAAACTTACGAAAATTAATATATACGACCAACCAGGGGAAAAGAAAAACAAAACACTTGACAAACTAAAACGTAACATCAACGAACTGAAGACAAAAACATTAATTGCAGGAGACTAAATGCCAAAAACACAAGTCGGGCGAGCACAGTGACAGACGACAGAGGGGAAGACATAATGGAATGGGCAACGACAAACGGAATACAAGTAATAAACACACACGACAGCCCTCCAACCTTCACAACCAAAAACGGCTGAACCTGGATAGACATAACGATGAAGAAGAACCTTGACATCCAAAATTGGAAAAAGAAACCTTGAGCTCTCGTAATCATATTATGGAAAACCCGGTACAACCGAACAAATAGAAACACCGATAATATGAGAAACATGATGTTAGAAACAGAGTGGAACTTACAAGGAGACATAGACAAAAAAGCTGTAGAACTTAAAAGAAAATTACAGGACATTATCTTTAGTCTTATTCGAATTTATACCACGTTTTTCCACTGTATGACTGAATGGGAAAATAAATTAAAATGAAAACCCAAAATTTCGATTATGCACAAGGGAAATGGACTGTTGAGACTTTTAGACTTCCTCCTCCATTTACTCCACAGTTGCCTACTGGCTGAGTCTGAAGCGGTATTTTTGGCAGGCATCAGTGAGATCTTTTACCATATTACATGTGAGTGTGTCACAGGTTTCTAATCCTGAGAAAAATGCTGGAACTATTGATATGAGGTCTTCTGCATTTGTGTCAGCGCTTTTTAGATAATCTAAGAGTGTTGGTGAAGCTGGGAGTGGGGTGCTTTGTGGACTCAAGTGATTATTATTTCTATTATTAAAGAGGCCCCTTTCTAGGACAGAATGAGCTGGAATAGCTGAATTGCTCTTGCCTGATATCGAATTAATGGATGATAACTTTTTTCTTTTCATTTTGTGTCACAGCGGAACTGTATGGGGGTCTACTTGGTTAAGGGATAGTCAAACTCCTTTGAAAAACATTTACTAGGCTATTAGATACTGATTTATGATACAAAGAAGGGGAAAATTGACATTTTCAGAGAGGATACTATTACTCAGTCTCACCAGGGTATACTACTTTTCAAGTATTAAAGTAAGACAGGTTTTGAAAGCTCATAACTTCGGTAATTCGTTACTGTTTACTTAATTCATCACATACCTCTGGTTTCTTGATACATTGAAAGACTAGGTTTTTCTTCTTGTAGTACATGCAATCCTCTGAATCAGGAAAAGCATCACATTTTTCATGCAAGTGGTTATCGGATCCACATTTAGCGCAACTAGCCTTATTCCTACATTACTTCGATGAGTGATTGAACCTGTGACAGTTTCTGCATAGCAAGATAGGTCTAAATATGTAGACACCTCCAGCTTATTAGAATAAATATTAACAAATCTAGGACATGATTTGCCATCGAATATAAAATATAAGAGCCAGTCGGTATATACTTAATAGAATGATCGGATGTATCCTCTGTTTAGTCTTTTTACTTGCAGTACTGTATATATCTCTTCACTTTCTTAATTGGTTCTTTTTATGATTTCTTCTTCAGTTAGAGTTGGACCTACACCTTTAACAACTACTCATCATGAGACTTAACTTGCCGGGATAAACATTTCATAGCTACGAACTCTTTGTTATCTTTAAAATCATAAGGTTATTTTGATAGCCTAAAAGTGACAGAAATAATATTCCTACATTTCCTTCGAATTGATTTGACTCCACAGATTTTTTTTATGTAGTAGTCTGCCCAATTTCACTGGGTGTAAGTTCCCCACGTTTATATCTTAATGCTGGATCCTAACCTTAAAGGGAGCTGAATCATATACAAAGTACTTTATATTTTCAAATATTGAGGTCTTTTTGTCTTCGTTGGTTTTTCCACTATTATGAAGGCGTCTGGTTTTCACATCACCCATACTAGGTTATGCAACTGATGAACTACTGCTATTTTTGCAAAAATATTATGTATAACTATTTGCTTACTAATAATTATGTTGAATGAGTTAAACTATATTCAAAGATGCTTATTATTTTTGAAGATCGCCTTCACACACTTCCTAGCCTTATCAAAGCTCGGTTTGGAATCCTTGTTTGTCTATTAATCAACTTCATTAACGGTTTTTCTTCTTTTTGCAATTGCTGTCATCTAACTGATTCTTCATTTATATTGATTATTACCTACTTCATATTTAAGACAGTCACAATTATTTTGCACTTTTGATGAATTTGTTATTTATTCTCATAATACTAGGCTTGAATTGTTCTTCCGAAGTTTTCATTTCATAAATTTTAACTTATGTCACGACTTATTGGAATACTGTTGCTTTTCATTTTGATTCTTCTTTTTGGTAATTGTAATGGCGTAATTTCCAGTTTCGACGATGGTTTAATGGATAGTGTTAAAAGACTTTGTGTCTTTCTATTGTATTTTACCCAATTTCAATATACGATTATTAAGTTGCCTGATTTATCTGTGTTTTAAAAAAAATTCACTTTGTTGTTGAAGGCTGTCAGTAGTTCTTGTCATTTTTCAGTTCTCCAACCATCTTGTCTGATTTGTGATAGTGGCATGTGACTGCGCTTCAGATTATTAGAACATTTTAAATCATAATTTGGTAATTTGGGGTGGTTTCCGATGATCCGGTGTTATGGACTACAGATTATTCTGCAGTGCGACTATGTTCGCCTTTCTCCTCACTTGCATCACGGTGTGGGCCATTTTGAAAAGCTACATACAACATTTCAAAAAATTATTATTATTTACAGTCCCATTGGGGAATTATACTCTAAATTCTCCCTCCACTTCTCTATGGGAGGGGTACTACCCCATCATTACTTATTATTGTTCTCCGTTAGTACGTATTCTGCCCTCTCCATTGCTCCTTTTCCCTATTACGACTATTACAATACCGGACTTCTTGCATCAGACATATTCTGTCGTACGACGATGTCAACATTTTCTTTCTCCTTTTTCTTTCAATTTTACATTTATTCAATTCTTATGACTTCTCTTAATGTTGTTGAATTTTAATTTTTTATTTTGTTTGACTTTAAATTGTTATGTGAATTTGCCTTATTATGTTCTCTTAAATTTGCCTACAGTATATTTCCCTTATTACCCACTGATATATATTGGATTCTGCTGGATGCCACGGATATGTGACAGCTTCCCTTCTATAAAACTTCTCATGTAAATGATATATACATTTAAGGTAATTCGATATGATTTGTATTTCTTAACTTTGTCTATCTTGATACCTTTTACAGGCCTCAGTGAGCCGAAACTAGTTGCCTCTTCATCTTGAATTAATATATGCTGTAGTACAAATTTTCAGTTTCACTTACTACTATTGACTGTATTGTTTATTGGGTTGCTAATTAATTTTGATTCTGAAGTTAATTAGTTAGTTAATTTGAACTTTTATTGAATATAAAGAAATATTATGAGGCCAGTCCGAATTTTTCTTTATGAATAGAATATTGGTAATGCTCAATATTATCATGGATTTTGGATTTCCCCAATATTATTCATATTTTGGAGTTAATCAATATTACTGTGATTTTGCAATTCCTCAATAATCTGGGTTCGACCGATATTGGATTTTTCAGATATTTCTGTGTTTCACAGACATTTCGGTTGTCTGTTTTCGGACGTGGGTTTTGGGTTCCTCAACATTAATGGGTACGCTGAGATTAGGAAATAGAGGAAATTTAGGATCTGACGAATATTTTTGATCTGTTTGAAGGGAAAGCTAAGTCTTTAGTTTGTTATTACCTATTTACCATGTTTTAACAATGGAAAAAATGTAAATAAATAAATCTACTCCATCTGAATTTGTTTGGGATTTCTTTCTATTTGCTTTTTCTCCCATTTTCATCTCTTGACAATTTTTTATTGATAAATCAATTTGGAACTGGATTTATATCGTTGCTCTTTATATACATTATTACTTTTTTGAATGGAACTGTTTCGAGATAATTCCAGAATATAATGAGAAAATGTTAAATATTCTAAGAAATTAACAATTGTTACGCGATATTACTTTCATCGTCAGAATGACAGAAGTTGAATTACATGTGATGTCTACCTGATGTTTATTAAATATTCTTGGCTAGATCAAAAAGTTATCTAACTCATGATTGAATTAATATATAAGAATAGAAAAAAGAAGAAAATATGATATTACAAATAATAAAGTTTAGATATTATTAACCCTATGGGATATCTTCTTCTCATTTAAGATCATTATAACCGTGCAATGATATAGAAACCCAGGAAAACTATATCTGCTGATCTTCACAATTATTATTCCTTAAGGAGACAGTTCAAAAGTGGACAACTCCCTAGATTTATCTGTTCAATGGAGACTTCATATTCTGAGTCTCTTGAGTTTCTTCTAATTTCTAACTCTTCAAGAGAGTCCAGTCATTGTTTCTTCCTTATCACAAATATGTAGTACTTCTAGTTACGTGTTAGATGTCAATGAATGTTTGGTGTCAAGTTTATGTTGTTTTATTATTTTTTTCTCTGTAGAGGGGAAACCGCATGGCGAACAATACTTGGCTCCGTGTTGTCTATCGCATCGGATAGTGTCGGGTGCTACCCCGACTAAAACCCCTCCGTTTGCCTTGGTGGACTCTGCTCGGGCATTATTTCGAGTAGGGCCACTATTACTGTATCCGTTCATCCTTTACCATTTTGGAGTCTCAGTTAGGTGTTCAAATCTCTCCGATCGCACATTAGAATTTGTTTTGCCATCATGTTTACCGTATTCCAGTTTCCTTGACTATTTATCACCTTGTTGATTATATTCTCAGGGCCAGTAGGACCTAGCAAGTTTCTCATTTTCCTCATTTCTTCCATCCATCTCAAACATTCAAAAAATGTGTGCTCCGTTATATTTGGCTGTTTTGCAGTAGATGCATCCATCCGTTGTACTTATTTTGAAGTGATGTAGGTACAACTGGTAGTGTCCGTGTCCAGTTAGTAGTTGTGTTAAGAAGTACTTTACCTGTTCATGCTTTCGGTTGTTCCATGTTCTCAAGTTTGGTATAATTTTTGGTGTCCACTCCCCTTTTTTTTCCTCCATTCCCTACTTTTCTTGCCATTTATCCAGGATTAATTTCTGAGCTTCTCTTTTGGCTTCTCCCTGTTCTTTAATCATTCTTTCTTCTACCAGTAGGTCTATTGGCGGTAGTCTAGCTATGGCCAGCTGTGCCTTCGTTGAGGTTGTCCGATAGGCACTTATGACCCTCATTGTCACTCTCCTTTGGATTTTAATCAGTATATTTCTATATCGTTGTTCTCTCTGTGCCCTTTCCCATATAGCCGCTCCGTACAGTACTATGGAGGTAACGATTCCAAATAGTATTCTTCTTGATCATTCCTTAGGTCCTCCGATGTTTGGCATTAGCCTCGTAAGGTTCCCAATTGCCTTATTTGCCTTTTCAGCTATTTTACAAATGTGCTAGACCATTTACATATTCATGTCTAAATTAATCCCTAGATACTTTACTACTTCTTGGCTTGTGACACGCGTGTTTTCTACCTCGATTATAATTTCCATGTGAGGATTTATGTCCTTCAATTCCTCACATTTTGAGTATTAACATTTCCATTCAGGAAGAAAGTACTTTCGTCATTAAGACAAATTGTCCTGTGGCTCCTGTGACTGTTGGATTATTTTAGTGGACATATTTTCACAGAATTGCAGCCTTAGGTTGGGGTCGTCATTTGAAAGTTGATGGACCATTTTCAATTTATATTTATGAAATTTGTTTTTGATCAACACCCTGTGTAATTATTAAACATTAGGTAGGATATTTAGAAATATGGAAACAATTGCAAATGAAATTAACTGTCTCGACCCTTACTTCGTGGAATCTACTCATTTTAGTGTTTTAAATGAAACTCACGGTTTCTAGTTAATACCACAATATGATAAAAATTGTTGGAAATTCTAAAAAAATTACAATTGTTTCGATAAATCAATATCATCGTCAGAATGACAGAAGTTACATTTCATTTGATGCCTACCTGATGTTTCGTAGTTATTTTTGGCTAGACCAAGAAGTAACCTAACTTAATATATGTTAATAGAAAAAATAAGAATATGTGATATTACAAATATTGAAGCTTAGATATTATTAGCCCTATGGTGATATCTTGGATATCATTTTTCCAATTAAGATGAGTATAACTGCAATGATATACAAAACCAGGAAAACTATATCTGCTAATCTTCACAATTATCACTTAAGAAGACAGTTAATTAGTGGAGAATAACCTAGATTTGACTGTTCATTGACAACTTCATATTGTGGGTTTCTTAAATGTCTTCTAATTTCGAGTTCTTTAAGAAAATCCAGTTCTTGTTTCTTTTTACAAATACGCAGCACTTCTAGTCTTGTGTTAGGTGTGGGATTTATCTGGTTGTTTTAATCTGTATGCCCGTAAGTGTTCACTGTATCGGATTTCAAAATTCCTGAGGGTCTGACCCAAATAGACAGCATTACATTCTGGACATTTGAGTTTATATATACCTGACTTCTTTAATGGTGGTATTTTTGTTTTTACATTTAACAATTTTGTACTAACGTTACTTTCTGTTTTAAAAGAAATTGTTGTATTAGTTGCTGAAGATATTATCTTTGAAATATTATTAGAAATATTTCCTGCATATGGGAAGGTTTTATAAGTTTTTATCTCATCAGTTTGTTTAGGAAATGTTAGTTGTAATGCCACTTTTTCCTCTTTTTTATTAATTAGCTTATTTATCATATCTAATGGATAACCGTCGGATGTTGCCATTTGTCTAATTGTATCAATCTCCGTCAAAATTACATTTGTTCATAGGAACTGAAAAAGCTATATGTATCATTGAATTATATGCCGCTAGTTTATGGGACA
This sequence comes from Galeruca laticollis, assembly GCA_963921935.1. NCBI lineage: Eukaryota > Metazoa > Arthropoda > Insecta > Coleoptera > Chrysomelidae > Galeruca > Galeruca laticollis. The sequence continues at coordinate 133,033,300 of OY998179.1, read as the reverse complement.
TGGGGTGATTGGAATTAAATGTAATTGTCACATCAGTCTGTGCCGATTTTCGGTAAATTGAATAATCCACTATATTATTAACCCTTTGAATTTTGGAATCAAGAAAATTGGTTGAGCCATTTTCCTCAATTTCTAATGTTAATTTAATTTTTGGGAGTAAATTATTCATGTGGTTGAAAAATACATCTAATTGTCATTCACTACCCATAAAACAAGCAAATATGTCATATTTATATCTATACCAAAATAAAAAATTTTTCGAAATATTTTTATTTTGGTAAAGATATTTAGATGACATATTAGCTTGTTTTATGGGTAGTGAACGACAATTAGATTCACTTTCAACCACATCAATAATGCAATGATAGATAGAGCTTTTTCAGTTCCTATGAACAAATGTAATTTTGATAGAGAGATCAATACAATTAGACAAATAGCAACATCCAACGGTTATCTATTAGATATGATAAATACGCTAATTAATAAAAGAGAGAAAAAAGTGGCATTACAACTAACATTTTCTAAACAAACTGATGAAATGAAAACTTATAAAACCATCACATATGCAGGAAATATTTCTAATGATATTTCAAAGATAATATATTCAGCAACGAATACAACACTTTCTTTTAAAACAGAAAGTAACGTTAGTACAAAATTGGTAAATGTAAAAACAAAAAACCACCATTAAAGAAGTCAAGTATATATAAACTCAAATGTCCAGAATGTAATGCTGCCTATTTGGGTCAGACCCTTAGGAATTTTGAAATCCGATACAGTGAACACTTGCGAGCATACAGATTAAAACAACCAGATGAATCCCAGTACGCAAAATATCTACTTGACACCAATCATTCATTGACACCTAACACAAAACTAGAAGTGCTGCATATTTGTGAAAAGAAACAGGAACTGGATTTCCTTGAAGAATTGGAAATTAGAAGACATTTAAGGAACCCACAATATGAAGTTGTCAATGAACAGTTAAATCTAGGGAATTCTCTACTAATAAACTGTCTTCTTAAGTGATAATTGTAAAGATCAGCAGATATAGTTTTCCTGGTTTTCTATATCATTGCACAGTTATACTGATCTTAGTTGGAAAAATGATATTCAAGATATCACCATAGGGCTAATAATATCTGAGCTCCAATATTTGTAATATCACATTCTTCTTTTCTCTATTAACATATATTAAGTCAATCACAAGTCAGGTCACTTCTTGGTCTAGCCAAAAATAGCTACTAAACATCAGGTAGGCATCAAATGAAATGTAACTTCTGTCATTCTGACCATGATATTGATTTATCGAAACAATTGTCATTTTATTAGAATTTTCAACAATTTTTATCATATTGTGGTATTAACTAGAAACCGTGAGTTTAATTTAAAACACTAATGGAAACAATTGTCAATTTTTTATAATTTTTATAATTGTTTTATTATATTGTGAAATTATTTAGAAACAGTTAGTTTCATTTAAAACAGTTATATGAGTTCATGGAATATAAATGAAATAATTAACTGACTCATCTTAATCCATTCAATACTGATAATGGATCAATCTACTTCTGAAATTCCCATCATTCATTTTCATGCAGTATGAACGTAATTTCTCAAGAATATTTCATCATCCCACCCCGGATATCCTTTTCCACAATTATAGTGTGTAGAAACGAATATTTCATTAAGATAAGCATGATTTTGAATAATTTAGATCTGATGAGCCTTCATACATATATCTATTTCCGTTTTTAGTGTATCATTAAAAACTATGTTCACTTCTATTCGTGATAAAATCCCGTGACAAAATCATAGATTGTGAAAGCTGTCACGTCCTGGTCTACTATTACAAATGATGAATTCACAAAGACGGAACAAGTTTGGAAAACTCAATCGTGTTTCTTTAATCAGCTCACATATTGACAATTCGATTCAATTTCGAACGACCGAAATATTGTGCGGTTGGTCGTGACGTGAGGTATAATTGGGAATGTGACTGTCTTATAGATTCACGAAAGAGATAAAAAATAACTATGTTTGCTTCCATGTTTCGTTTCATCATTTATATAGATGTATAAGAGATATGAAGAATATGGTCACGGGAAAGGAAATTTACTAAATTATATATTTCTTTTTCCTTAAGTAATGCACATTTGACAACACAATTGGAAGAAAACGCAGTTTGTGTATTATATGTTTATAATTCAATAATAATCATAATAATAATAACTTTATTCAAAAATATGGTTTTACAAGAACATTACATGAAGTGAATAAAGTAGGTTGGCGATAAGTGTTATTACACTTGTTTCGCAAAAAATACAATTGAATCATATACAATGGTAACATACAACAAAATTAGTTATAAACTATTTGAATTCAATATGAATAAAAACTCTATTAATTATATGTATAAAACTGAAGCAATGACACAAGGAATTTTAAATTATAATTAGGCCTAAATACAGTAGAACTATGCATATAATCCATTGGATTGAAGTAAATACAATAATTTTATAAACTACAAACAACATGAACGAGCTACAGTACTAAGTATCACAAAATAAAATGTTATAAAAATAATATTTATTCACCATTTTAGGACATATAATACTACTGATAAATTAGAATGTTAGTCGGTTACAACAACAATTATGATATGGGTAAAAGTGTGAATGATAAAATATATATAAAATGTAATAAAATAACAATATTTCTTGAGGCGTATTCATATTTAACACACAGGGAAATGGGATAGAGATAAAGAATGAATACGAAATATAACGAGGAAGCTTCTTGGTCAATATTGATTGGTTAAAATAATCATTCTCAAAAGACTCGAACTTTATATCTCTTCATGAACATTTTCAGCTGTTTTTGAATTGGAATGAGTTGGGTATAGCGCGAATTGTTTCAGGTAAAGTATTGTACATTTTTGGAGCGTTGTAAGAAAAACTAGTTCTCAGCAGTGATTTTTCCTTTTACATTTTTTTGTATATGTACAGTTATCTATGTATTTTTGAAGTGTTTCAATGAAAATATTTGTTGCATTGTTAGGATCTGGATTTAAGTAAAAGAAATCCCAAGATTTCTGTCTGATTGTATTTTTAAGTTTTGTTTCATCTATGTATCTCACTATTTCTCGTTCCTTGGGGCATTTGGTCTTTTCCAGTACTATCTGTAGTATTGTTGAGAAATGATCTGTAATGTCGGTTTGCAATACTAGGGGCAGTATTTGATCGAGTACGTTGAATTTGGATTTAAAAAATATGTGGTCAATGCATGAACTACGTCCACCCTGTATTCTTGTTGGATTATTAATCGTGGAAATGTAACAGAATTCGTTAAGTGTGTTGTTATAGTCTGTATTATATTCATTATCCTCTAGTAGGTCGATATTCAAATCAATAATGAAAATGTTATAACTTTCTGGTTGGAATGCTGAACTCTCAAAGTAATGTTGAAGACTGATAACGAATTCATCGAGATTGCTTTCTAACCTAACCTAACCTAACCTAACCATTTGTGTTAAAAATCCCAGAGATTCAATAAATTCATTATCCTCTCCTGCATATATATTTGAAGTCGACTGTTCAAAACTTTCATTCACGTAACGTGAGATTGCATCATTATACTGCCACATCCGCCAAACTTTTATTCGCAAAATGTTGAATTAATCTTACTTTTGTCAACTTTTGAACATGGCTTTCAGTTTGAATGCCTACAAGATTATCATACGCTTTTGGAAAAATGTGAATCCTGAATAATATAATTTGTATTTTTCAAATGCGCGGTGTGGCTACTGCGTGATATTGAAATCACGCATTTTCAAATTCGCCCTTAACCCATTAATGCCCAGAACTATTTTTTTGTAACTGTTTATAAATCTAGTAAAATTATAGGAGTTAACAACATAAATTAAACAAATTTATGGTTATTTTGAGTATTTTGTGTATCTTTTTTTCAATAACGACTGTTGCAAAAACGCAACACCGAGCAAAAAGGTTACGTAGAAAAAATTTAACAAAACAAAATAGTTTGGAGTAGTTTATTGAAAATGATTATAAAATATAATGTAATTTATTCTGAATGATATTTAAAGAAACATTTCTCATGGAGGGCCAGATTACTTTTGGTGCATGTTTTTATTGTTGTGGAATGGCACATAGCACATCGTGTCCTCTTATTTTGTGAATCAATAAAAGGACAGATATTGTCATAACGAGCATCTAAAGTAGTACGTTCGCGAATTGACTGCACCGGTTCTGGTCTAGATGGTGGCGTGCCAAAACATGTAAGCAGTCCCTTTGCAATATTTCTTCGAAATTCTAATAAATCCATATCCGGCTGATCTGAGACTTCCCTTCTCATTTTACGATATATATAAGCCAGGCATTCTGTACGGCAACGTCAATTCCCCAAATAAAAAGTGGCCAATACCACTTCTTTGATCTCAGGCTTGTTCTGTAATATGCAACGTTTTGATCCATTCGATCCGTTCCGCCCATATTTTCGTTATAATTTTTAACCAGGTCTGGTTGCACGACTTCATTTTTTTTATTCTCAGCAAATGAATATCTAGTAGCTTGATAAGTTAGGTTTGCACCTTAGTAATTAGAAGCAAGAATTACTAAGCTATTGTTATTCCATTTACATACTAAGAGTTCATTTTATTTGTCGTAATATATTTCATACTGACCCCCTACCGATTTTTTGTAACCTCAGATAGAGGGCACTTCTCAACCTTATTGGATCGTAGTATTCCCAAATATTCTATCCCGTCGACAGTCAACTTATCTAATAGTAAACCCGTAAAATAATTATCTGCATATAAAACATAAGGTATGCATTTATCGCCTATAAGTTCAGGAATATTATCGGCAAACTGCAAAATTATACTTCCACCTAGACCAAATTCTGCTTTATATTTATTTTCTTTACCCTTGGCACCTCGATAAATTTGGAAGTCAATTAGATATCCAGATTTTAGATTCCAGCACCAGTTTTTGTAGCCGAAACGTATTGGTTTCCCTTTTATGTGCTGCTTCATTCCATGACGTCCATAGTATGGGATCATGGCCTCGTCTATACTAGATTCTGTTTCCCAAATTGTATATTCGAAAAAAGATTTTTTCAACATTTCTATGTAAGGTAGAATTTTGTATGTTTTGTCTGTTGGGTCTAACTTTTGGTTATCATTCGAATGAAGGAATCTGATAATGGTTCCAAATCTGTTACGTCGCAAACTATTTGAAATCATAATATTTTTAACATCTTTTGATTCCTCCCAGTACATACGTCTCCTGGAATTTACGTTATATCCTCTAACTAATAAAATACCTATAAAGACTTTCAATTCATCAACGCCCAATTCAAGTGTATGTCCTTTTTGGAACGCATAACGAATTGTTTCTTTTACAATATGGGTAAAAAGTTCATCACTAAAAAAAAATTGGAATATTTGAAGCGGAGTAAGCGGGCGCGGATTAAACGCGGATTAAACCTAACAGACCTGCGCTTCGCAGATGATATAGCCTTGATGTCAGACAGCCTACAGGATATTAAGATAATGCTGGAAGATCTTCAGGAGGTATGTGCTCGGGTTGGATTAAAAATTAATATATCGAAAACGAAATATATGACGAATCTGGTTCCTAGTGGAAATATTGCTATTGGTGACGGGGAGGTAGAGTTAGTGGATAAGTATACATACCTGGGTCATGAGATAAAAATCTCGAGAGACAATCAAACATGTGAATTGAGAAGAAGAATTACGCTCTCTTGTGCTGCATTTGGTAAAATGAAGGAAGTGTTTAAGGGTAATCTCCCAATGTGTCTGAAGCGAAAGGCCTATAATCAGTGCGTTCTACCAGTTATGACCTACGGAGCCGAAACTTTGAATCTGACAGCCACATCCGCTAAGAAGCTTAGAGTAGCCCAACGTAGGATGGAAAGATCGATGCTTGGTGTGTCACTCCGTGACCGCATAAGAAATGAAGACCTAAGGGCGAGAACAGGAGTCACGGATGTTATCTATCAGGTGGCAAAACTCAAATGGAACTGGGCTGGACATGTGGCCCGCATGACAGATGGACGATGGACAAAAAGGCTGCTCGAGTGGAGACCAAGGACTGACAAAAGAAACAAGGGAAGACCTCCCACGCGATGGACGGACGATATCAGAAGAATGACTACAAACTGGATGCAGAGCGCTCAAGACAGAAGACAGTGGGCAGAAATGAGGGATGCCTATATCCTGCAGTGGATGCGACAGGCTGATTGATGATGATGATGAAGCGGGCGCGAATAAAATGATGGCATAAAATTATTCCACTCCGATTTTTTTTTAGATAGACGGGAACATAGTAAATTATCGACAGGTCAATCGCCTTGAATCCAATTCCGTGAAATTTGAGCCGATTTTCTTCGTGTGGATAATCTCTGAGGAACTGTTTCTGTTTCGTCTTCGATAAATGACTCATCGTCGTTCATATCAAGTTGTTCTTCAGTTGTTGTGGTTTGCAGTATTTCCCCAATATTTTCTTCGACAGAGTTTATGTTATCTTCGTCAATTCCTTTAGCATCTACTTCATGGAAAATGTTAACAACTGCTTCTGCTTCTGACTGTAATTGGGATCTACTCAAATTGTCAAATGTTCCACCAAAATCTCCATCACCGCTATCTTCATCGGTCAATTCGTGCGGATCGGGAGGGGCTAAATATACATTTGCACTGCTGGCTGACTGCATAATGGTTGATTCTTCAAGAATTGTAATTATTTTGTGCGTTCTGGCTTTATATACCATTTTTGGCTGAGACCCAACTTGATTAGTCCTTCTACTAAATTTTGAAGAAGATGGAATATTGTTGGACATTTTGAATACTAAAAGAAATAGAAACCTTTTGTCAAAACATATAATTTTTGTTTGTTTTTTTCTAGTTACAACTAACTCATTATATTTGAAAATACTTTATACTTTAGTTCCCGGCGTTGTGAAAACGCAACACCTACAATTATAGGTACTTAACACTGCAATAGCTTCGTGTTGCGAAAACGCAACACTTGTAAGTAAACAAACACAAAAATCGTAAACAAAAAACATATAGTACTTACTAGATATATGGCTAACAAATGATTCCTTTGGATCCTAATAGAACAAAAAAAATCAATGTTTCTTCTAAAACTTTAAAACTGTTCACCTTTATGTTGAAAAAATCACAGTGCGACTTGTCACCAAATGAAACTCTCAACTTATTTTCTTAAATTCTGCATACAAATGTCATTTATTAGTTCATATACTGATAGGTTTAGTTAAAGTTAACTGTAAAGAAAAGAAAATCTGCAATTTGAATAGATTTCAGTTAGCTATTGGGTCAATAGATGGGATTAGTTTCGCCACTACCACTTGTTGCGAAAACGCAACTTTGGGCATGAATGGGTTAAGGAACAAATTATGCTATGTATAAAATGAGTTTATCTGGAAAATTATCTGTAATTTATATTGGATCGAAATGTTGTGAAATTCAGGAAATTGATCTAAATATGATTGAAAAAGTTAGAGAATGAAGCTCTATTAAAAGAGGATAGAAAAAATATGAGTTATACAAGAATGATCATTTCGGAAATTCCCAAATAATGATGATGATGTAAAAATTAGAAGCAAAACTGTAATATTCAATGGTGTAATCTATATGAATTAATGTCATGTTCTTTTATGCCACAATATGTAAAGGCGATAATAGATGGCAGTCCAGTATTTTAATTTTGAAAATATTAATCAAATTTTTTTTTGTTAATTAACAAACAAACAAATTAAAAAGAAAAAGAATGGATTATTATAATGAAACTATTTTGTGTAAAAATGTAAATAATAATTGTAACGTAGTATATAAGTATTTAAAAATTTTTCGGATTTCATGGTTGAAGGTCAAAACAGTAATCTGTAATCTGTAAAAATGTTTTTTTGTTTCGAAGGGTAGATATAGTAGTGTGTCGGTGGGGAACTAAAATAAAGTGTTTCGGTCGGTAACTAATGAACTGCTTGGTTGGTGAAAATATTTTGAAAACCGGGAAGAAAAATATAGGAAGCTTGGTTAGAGATGGAAAAACGAGGGGGGTGGTCTTAAGACAGCAGTTAGAGAAGGTATGTGGAGAATGTGGTTCCTGGCAGCAATAGAAATAGCAGCAGAATACCTTGAATTCACACTGGTATGTTAATACTATTCCATTTAGTGAAGCAGAAACTGTAAAACTACTGAAATATTTTAAACAACCAGTAAAAACCATCTCCACAAAATAACTATTAGCAAGTTCATTTGCATATAACGTGAAAGCTACTTTTGAACTAGACACCTACCTAAGTCTAGTACACACTATTGAGTTCAATTCAATTCAGTAGATAGAATAACAGTGTGGTGACATTCAAATAGCTCTGATTTGAATGTAAAAAGGCCTATTTATTTTATTTTTCGAAAGACTGATATTCTATTTATATTAGCGTATGTGTCGCCATTTTCAGAACTCTAATTTCTCATTCATTCCATCATAAAATTTTGTTATATGTATACTATCATACTTTATGATGTAAAACTAATAATAATAATAATAATAATAATAATAATAATAATAATAATAATAATAATAATAATAATAATAATAATAATACATACATACAGGACCAGATCATTGCCACAAAAAATTATCTTGAATATATAGCGAAAGACCCAAGTTTAACGGATGATAAATGCAGAAAATTTGTTCAAACATCTGAGACGATCCAGCACATCATTGGAGGATGTACAAGCCTAGCACACTCTGAATACCTACACCGCCACAACTGTGTGGCCAAAATTGTTCACCTGAAACTAGCATCTATCAACAAACTCTCAAAAGACCTGGTACCGTATTATCACTATACACCTGAAAATGTCTTAGAGAATGAGAGCTTCCGTCTATATTGGGACAGAACGGTACTAACGGACAGAACAGTGGTGGCAAACCGTCCTGATGTTATTCTCCTTGACAAATCACGAAAAATTACATATATTATTGATGTCGCAGTCCCTTACTCCAACAATATTAAAGAAACTTTTCAAACTAAGTTAACTGAATTCGCAGACCTGGCCTTCCAGATTAAACAACAGTGGATACAAGACAGTGTAATAATCCTTCCATTAATTATCAGTACAACTGGAATAGTACCCAACTCTCTTAAAAATAATTTAACAACCCTTGGACTGCAATCAGCATTAATAGCTGATATGCAGAAATCTGTGATACTTAACACTTGCCGGATTGTTCGTAAATTTTTAAATGTACAATAGTCAGTACTCATCTTGCAGACCGCCGATGAATACGAAGAGACCGCCATAAGCGAGAATACACCACAATAATAATAATAATAACAATAATAGTGATGAATAGTGATAGTGAAGCGTCTCTTATAGCCTCTCCTATCAATTCCTACTCGCACCTCCACGTCGGTAGACCCTGGTAAACCATCTCTGGAGATTCAAGATCGGGTGAACAACCCCGGTGGCCGACCTAGAGCCTATGGGCAAACGCGAGAAGGAGAACAACCACTACACGGGGCAGCATCCCATATAGTGTGAGAAAATGTGCTGTGAACACACGAAAAAATCGTTATTCGGGAGGGGAAGGATTAGATGCTGGTCCTTCCAATCGGTACCGTCAGGAGGCTCAGCATGCAGATGAGAATGGTGGGGGCACCACTCATCGAAACGTACCCCAACGACCGCATGAACCAACGGCGCCTGAGAAACGTGTTGTGCGACATCCTGTCACACCCACTGAACCAAATCAGGCACAACGAGAAAGACGACGTATGAAATGGGACAATGAAACTAACGAGCAAGTAATACGTTCGTATTTCACAGTCACTTCACTAGAGACTGATATGACGATATACCGCATGAGACTACGGAATCATTTCATTGAGAAAATGCCACACTTAAATAACCTCTCAGAACAACGAATAGCAGACCAACGTAGAGCTATATTTAGGAACAACCTGATACCTACACCTGCAATCGAACAAATAAGGGCAGAAGTGGATAGGGACCTCAATCAACAGCCTATAAATGAGAACCCGGAGATCCAGGAAGAAGAAACTGGAGGACCGGTTGTTGATCTACCCCAATTAAATCGTAGGTACTCTTTAATCAACCATCAAATAATATGGGAAGAAAGCTACCAACAACACCTCACCGAATTTAGAGGATCTGATCCTGCTAAACTACCGAAGATGCCAAAACTTTATTATACTCCATACACACATCTTCTCTTAGAAACTGCTAACCAAAATTTACAAAAACAGCTAGATGCAGATATGGACCTGGAAGAAATACAACTACATGTTTATTGTGTAGCTCTATCAACGATCAAAACCAATAAACAGAAAATACTAGAACCACTCAAGGCACGTAAACCACAGAAACCAAAATGGGAGCAAAGACTTTGTAGGAAAATTACAGATCTAAGAAAAAATATTGGTAGACTGCAACAATTATCGAATGGCAACAAGTCAAATAAGCTGCTTGATAGAATCCCAGTCGAAGTCAAACAAAAGCTAGAGGGTAGATTAGTTAATGAAACTAAAACAATTATTGATGACTCATTGGACACCTTAAAACAAAAACTTGCTGTTACATCCAAAAGATTAAGAAGATACAAGGAAAGCTACCAACGAAAAATACAAAACAACTTCTTCTTAAAAAACCAGAAAGGCTTCTACAGATCACTTAATAAACATCATAATCTAAAAGGGGGACCACCAAAAAAAGAAGTGTTGCAAACATTTTGGGAAAGTATATGGTCCGATGGAGCCAGTCACAAGGAAAATACGCCTTGGATCAAGGCAGTAATACAGAACAACAATCATCTACACGTGGAAGGAATAACATTCACGGAAGAAGATTTAAAAAAGGTAATAAAGAATTTGGCCAACTGGAAAGCACTAGGGAACGATGGTATCCAAAATTTCAGGTTCAAAAAACTTACGGCTGTTCATCATCACCTGGCCAATAAATTTAATATCGCTTTCAGAAAACCAGAAAAACTACCAGAATTCCCTACGAACGGTATTACTTATCTTCTTCCAAAATCTGATAGAATCCAAGATCCGTCACAATATAGACCGATCACATGCCTCCCCACATTGTACAAAATCTTTACGGCAGCAATATGTGAGAAACTTTACACATATTTAGAAACAAACAACATTCTCACTAAGGAGCAGAAAGGGTGTAAAAGAAAATGCATGAGTTGCAAGGAACAAATTACAATCGACAATGTAATACTAGAACAAATAAGAAACAAAAAGAGGAAATTGTACATGGTTTATATAGACTACCAGAAAGCTTTCGACTCAATGCCCCACAGTTGGTTAATAGAAACTCTGGAAATATACAACGTACATCCTGTGATGGTAGAGTTTTTGAAAAGTCTTATGGGTAGATGGAAAACGAAACTAAGAATTAACATAAGTGAAGTAGAGGTAGAAACTGAATTTATAAACATCAACAGAGGAATTTTCCAAGGAGACTCTCTTTCAGCTTTGTAGTTCTGTCTATGTTTGAACCCTTTATCACGCGGCTTAACTCACACCGGATATGGAGCTACTATCAAAACAAATGAAAACCCGAAAACCATTAGCCATTTATTTTTTATGGATGATCTAAAAATATACGCCGCATGTAAAAACCATCTAGAGTTAGAACTGAAGCTTATACATCAGTGAAGCATAGGCATAATAATGTCGTTTGGCATGGAAAAATGTAAAACTGTATCTGTCGAAAAAGGAATCCTAAAGGAAGGAGAGACTAAAGAACTAGAACCAGGAAAATTGATCGAAGCGATGACCAATCATCCATACAAATACCTAGGAATCCTGCAGACTCATAAAATAGAACACAAAGGAATAAAAGTCACTGTAATCAAAGAATTTGGAAGACGCCTTAATAACATATTAAAAAGCAAGCTTAACTCAAGAAATCTTACCACCGCCATAAATACATATGCCTTAACCGCTCTTCAGTACTCCTTCGGAATAGTTGAATGGACTCAAACGGACTTGGAAGCATTAAACAGAAAGATCAGAACAGAGTTCACAAAATACAGAAAGCACCATCCAAAGGCGTCCGTGGAAAGAATAACTCTACCTAGAGGAAAGGGAAGCAGAGGAATAAGAGATATCGTGGAAGCCTGCTCTCAGCAAATTACAAACTTGAGAAACTTTTACCATCACCAAAATAATGAACGTCATCAAGCTGTGGTGAGAGCAGATATAGGATACACACCACTAAACTTGAGGGTACAAAATTTCAAACCATTCAATGCCAAAACCGACGATGAGAAAGTTGAAAACTGGCGTTCAAAAGAATTACACGGAAGATTTATTAATGACCTGCAGAAAATTACAGTAGATGAAATAAAATCCGTTGAGTGGCTTAAAACTGGAATACTTTTTCCAGAAACTGAAGGTTTTATGATTGGTATACAAGACCAGGTGATAAAAACAAAAAATTGTCTAAAATACATTCTCAAGGAAGAAATACCAATAGATAGATGTAGAAAGTGCAACAAAAATCAAGAAACCGTAGAAAACATTCTATCTAGCTGTGAGAATCTAGCTAAAACTAAATATCTGGACAGACACAACAGAGTTGCTACGATAGTTTATTTGAAAATAATGAAAAAGTTTGATATTAATCCTCAAAATAACGAGCCATACTATGAGTACAAACCTCCTCCACTTATATAAACCCAGTATGTTAAGATCTACTGGGACAAGACAATAATGACGGACTTAACAATAAGACACAACAGACCCGATATCACAGTTATTAAGAAACAATCCAAGGAAGTACGATGAAAAATTAAACAAATATGCTGAGCTAAAAACCGAAATAAAAGAAATGCGGAACCTTGAGGAAGTTGAAATCATTCCAATCGTTTTGTCTTGTATGGGACTAATTTCGAAGAAACTAAGTAGTTCCCTCAAAAACATTGGCATTCCTGAGTAAGCATATCGAACGATGCAAAAATCTGTAGTCTTAGATGCGACAAACATCGTGAGATCTTTTCTGGAATAAGTATACCCAACAAATAATAATAATAATAATAATAATAGAGTAGTAGTAGTAGAAACAATATGGAAAGAAAAGGAACTCCATGGACGGTTTCACTCTCTCTAATGAGCAAATTGATAAAACGGCAACATTGAGTTGGCTAACAAAAGGTGGAATATTCCCGGAAACAGAAGGGTTCCTTTTCGCCATACAGGACCAAGTAGTTCCAACCAGAGTACACTCAAAGTACATAGTAAAGGACGAAAGCATCAACACCACCAGATGTCGCATGTGTAACAAAGGTTACGAAAATAAAGAACATATAATAAGCTCGTGTGAGGTTCTTGTTTCGCGTGAATACACAAATAGACACAATAACGTCGCAGAAATTATTCATGCCGAAATCTGCACCATATTGGGACTAGAGGACGAACTGATACCATATTACAGATATAACCCGAAAAACGTAACAGAGAATGATGGTTTTTTAGTGTACTGGGACAGAGAAATTCAGACGGATCGGGAAGTAACGCACAACAGACCGGATATTGTTCTATACGATGAAGAGAAGAAAAGAATTTCATTAATTGAAATATCCGTTCCTTCTCCCGCAAACATGTTTAAAAAGAAAAAGAAAAACAAGATAAATACCTACCTTTCTCGAAAGATATGAAGGAGACATGGCAAGCAGAGACCATGCGCACAATCCCAATTGTCATAGGGGCCACTGGCGAGGTATCGAAAAAACTCAGAAAACACCTGGAAGAACTAAACTTACCTTCCGGAGGACATAAGGAACTGCAAAAAGCCGCAATATTGGGAACTTGTAACATCGTCCGTAAAGTTCTGAATAAACCTGCAAAAGATAATTAAAATAAGCATCACGCTTGTACGTCTTGTGACACCCCACCGGCTGCAAGACACACCGTGGAAACACGTGACAAAAAATAATAATAATAATGATAATAATAAGCCATTCCGGTACCACCAGTCAAACAAAAGAAAATAGAATAATAAAATTTAACTGAGTAAAAACATAATTGGCGTCTGCGATTTTATTGAACCTAGCCTTGGAGGGGGAGAAGTCTTATGTTGCCCGCTGAGACATAAAATAGCCTGGGGAAGTTATAAGTAGAACTCAAAGTAATAATAAAATTTAATTTTGTTGATAAAACCTATTATAACTAAACAATATGTTTTCATCAATAATTAATTGGGTGTAGCTATAATCCTGTACCTGGATTTCTTCATTATCTAACTCTTAAGTGGTATAAAGCCTCGAATCATTTATATGTTACATCGATGTGTAATCAAAATATGAACTTATATTTCATAAATTGAATAACATTTAATTTCATTAATTTATCCAGAGTTTTACTTTTATATAAAAATCTTTATTCCAATCTGTTTTTCCCCCAAAAAACCAAATTGTTAATTCATGATTAATATTACAATCCTCATTAAAACAAAAACCTAATGCTCAACGACAGTTGGCATACACAACGGTAATTATGCAAATAGAAAAGGCCATTAGTTATTTGAAACATAACGACGTAACATATTATTCTATCTGAGAACTCTGTTAGGTTATTTCACAAAGGATATAATGAAACTTGTATAATGTAATTAGTTTTCAGTGGAAACAAATCATATATCATCTTGACGGAAGGAAAATTATGGAACAACCTAAAATTCAATTGCTTGGTTTCAATTGTAATTTGTTTCATTGTCACATCAGTCCTGCTATAAATTTCTGAAGATTATCTAGGGGTTTCCTAATAATGAAAATAACAGAAAAGACGAACATATTGAGAGGCGTAATACAAGGTGGCATTATTATTTTTAGGAGCGTTAAAGCACAACGGTTTTGTAATATTGTCAAATAAGGTAAAAATAAAGAATATTCGTTTCGTGAACGATATTCTATTTTTGATGACAGCTTGGAGGAATTACAATTACTAATGAATAAAATAGCAGATTGAAGACAAGCATGAATGATTCGAACACAGACAAAAATTTGATGATGTAATGATGTATCCGACTGAAAATTTGTAAATGTTTTAGTGGAAACGGATAAAAAAATAATTACATCTTTGTTGAGCTATTTTGAACGAGAATGCCGAAATGGGGCATCGCTTCTCCCGCTTACTGTTGTAAGAGACGTAAGTAATAGTATTCGCTATTTGTATTAATCATCATTAATATTATTGTTACATATTTAAATGTAAATGATTAAATGTTTTTAATGTTAGGTTAGGTTAATTAAACTTGATAATATATTATTCTTTCATAAATTGAAGTAATTATATTGTAGAGAGTTGTAGAAACTCTACAACTTAGCGTTAACACTGTTAACCGTATTGCCGCCAAGCATAATAGAGGTGAACAGCCTAAAAGCCCACCTAAAAAGAGACAACGCATAAAACCTACTGTTGAAATTGATAACTTTGATCAAAATGCTTTCCGAAATGTTATATACGAAATGCATGGAAACAGTGAGTATATTGAATTTACTGTTTTATTTCATTCACAATTAACTTACACAATATTTTTTCAGAGGAACACATAACGTTGAAAACATTAAGAGACAAACTCCAGGAGCGTGAACTCTTTAATCACTTTAGAAGATAGTGGAAAATATTGGATTCAAATACCAAAAAGATGATCCTCATCGTGGTTTAATGGAGTTGCCACATATTGCATTAAAACGTGTACATTTTCTACATGAATATGTCAAGATAAAAAGGGAAGGTTTATATCAATTTGTGTTTTTGGATGAGACCTGGACATTTGAAAACGGTACGCTTGGACTTTCTTGGCAAGATTCTAATCATAGAAGCGTGAAAGAAACCAAAAATGGTGGTCCAAGGTAATTGAATAATAAAATTTTGCAATTAATTTATATTGTACTAACATTCCTAGCATTTTAAGACATTTTCAAACCTGGTAATACTTAGATAACTTGTTTTGTATAAATATATGCATTTTTGTAGTAATAAACCCCCAACAGTATATGAAGCTGACATATTATCTGAAAAATATGGTCAGTCACAAAGTGCTTCGACTTTGCCCTTACCACTGTATGTTCAACGCAATTGAACATATTTGGGGCATACTTAATACATTTTATAGAGATCGTGTGGGAACTGATGATTCTGCAACAGAACAAGCAATAGGTGTATGAAAAAAGTCTTTAGAAAAAGTGTCTCCTGATATTTGGTCAAAGACAGTAGAGCACACTGAAAAAATTATACAAGATGTGTGGAATGGAGAAGTAGTATTTTATAGACAGGATGTGCCTCCACTTATTATTAATTTTGACAGTGACGAGGAAGATAGTGATGTTTTTGTAGTGGAGTAGTGGAATTCTTGTGTTTAATTTTTTGTTTATTTTCATCAAATTTGCTTCATTTCCACCTTTTCAAAATCACTAATTATCATTAAATTAGTCAGGTACAGTTATTTTATAATACACAAATCAAAACAACAACCACAATATATCTACATAAATAATACTGATAAAATGGGAGATTTTTTATTTTTATATATTGTAAAAAAAATTTATTTTGTGTATCTATATTTTTCTCTTCCATTCTATTTTTATTATAATAAATATAATAGATATCGTATAAAGAAACTATATTTAAATTTGCATGAAGATAATTACAGCTTGTATTGATTCCTTATAGCGTAAGCCCTCGCTGTGCTCTTAAAGATGGTTCTAAAGAGCATAGAATAAGGTATACGGACCTACAGTTCGTCATTTAATCTCTTCTATGTAAATTAATTAAATGTTAATTCGTGTATAAAATTATTGGCTACTGTTTCTTGTATCTTATGCATAGTTTTTCATAATTTAATATTTATATTAAATTAATCAAACCTATCATACAAGCCTTTTATTTTTAAAAAAATATTTTTGACTTACGCCCTACGAGGCACGGAACAATGAAAAAGAAGAACTGTCAATCTAACATCAGATTCACTTTTCTAGTTTTCGTTAAGTGAAGGGAAAAACTACAGCTTGGCAACATCACAATATTTTGTTTTGCAGCGTCATCGTTTTTTTATCGTAATTAAACTATTTATACAGAATATCCAGTTTCTAGCTATGTCAAAACCGCTCCTGCTTTTTTGCACTTGTATGAATATCACTTCTACGGTCACTGTTCTTGCACTAAAATAGTGTGTGCCGTTGATCCGTCGAAGGAACAGAACTTAACTTGGAATGAGAAATTTCTCGTAATGAGAATAGGAAATTGAATGTCAGACTGACTTTTACTCTTTCTTGCCACTTTTTTTAATCGGACATACCGATGACAGTTGTCGCTAACTATCACGATCCATTGAATCATTCATATTCCGGAAAAGAAAAATAATAAACATATTCATTTCGTGAAAATGAATATGTTTATTATTTCTCTTTTCAGGAATATGAATTCCGAACAATGTCCTTGGCGGTATATTCCTTTAGGAAGTTCAGGGGTGTTACAAGGCTGCTCGTCTAAAGTTAAAATGTCTGGAGCTAATCACTTGTGAAAAAACTGTGTGAATTATTCAAGCTATAACTGCACTCCTTGATTCAGTTTGCATTTGGTGAAAGTGATGGCATAAAATTATTCATATCGACAGATTTAAAAGAACCGATAAAATGAACCACTCTTGGCTTTGTACTTGTAACTCCATGGCTTCTGATATAGCTAAAGAAATTTTCAAGTGGTGATTAAAGGTAGCTGTCAGTATATATTTGAATTTTTCTATTTGAGTGTTTACTAGTAACCTACAAAACATAATCAAAAATATAAGAATGAGACAGGAAGATCATTGCGTTTTTCAAGGTGATAAACATATCGACTTACTCGATTCAAATAACGATACGGTAGAATATAAAAGCGCCCTCTTAGCGAATGCAACTTCATTTCCATGATTAACAATCCAACTAGACAAACAACATACTCAGACCATTTATTTGTAAAAACATCACCAAATATGTTGGGGAATTCAATAGAGTCTAGAGACTAACATAACAGATCACTTTGCAATATTCCTCCAAATCATATTTGATAGTCAATCCGCTAAAAGAAAATCCTATGAATTTGCGAAATATAATTGCTTCCCAAGAAAAATGGGATATTATTTTGACCTCTACCGATTTAGATACTGTAACAGACAAGTCTTTTAAGTATTATACATTGACAAATGTACCTATCTTGCAAAAAAAAGCAATAGAAAAAATACTAAAATAACAAACAATTCATGAAAAAAATGAATTATATCGAGAGGCAAAACGGTACACTTACAACGACATTTTGATGGCGCGGTATGGAATTTATACGAACCAATTAAATTCATTAATTGAGAAGACAAAACAAAAAAAATTGGGAGACACAAATAATAATAAACAATTATGGCACATAGTGCAAGTTTTATGCGGCTCAAAGAAACAAAAACTTCACATAGAATCTATCAAAATCCAAGTAACAGGAGTTGTACTAACAAATATTTCTGATATTGCAAACGAGTTTAACTTTCAGAAATAGGTGAAAGTTGAGACGAAAAGATCACTGAAAATTCAGATAATGTTTTCCTGCATCCTTTTATATCAAATTCAATGGTTTTGTTACCAGCAACCAAATTTGAAGTACAACAAATAATAAAGGAGCTTAAAAATAATAAATCAACAGGAACTTATAATATTAATGCTGAATGCTTGAAAGTAATATCGTCTTATATAATTGAGTCAAACATATATTGTTAACCATTGTATAGAAAAGGAGAAGTATCCCAAGGTATTGGAAAAAACGGTTGTTACTCCAATTTATAAAAGCGGAGATAAGACTTTTAGTATAAACTACCGGCCTATCCATTCCACATATGTCAAAAGTATTTGAGAAAATAATGAAAAAACCGACTTGATTTTTATATAAATAAATATATTGCAATTTCACGTAACCATTTTGGCTTTTAACTGAAATGTCTACACAAGGTAGAAATTAGGTGTGTTTATCAATTTTCCAGGATTTTGCAATGGGTTTGACACTATTAGCCATGGGCATACGTAACAATTGTTTCAAAGCTATCTCTTTGATAGATCTTCTTCTTACAGTGCCATATCCGTGATCGGACGTAGGCGACCTCTCACTTCTACCTGTGTTGTGCTCTCCTAGTTACTACAGATAGAAGGGACCTACAGTTTAACGACGGATCCGAACGTCTATGTTGAGAGGCTGTACTAGGCAGAATACTGTCGGTGGTTTGCCATTGCCTTCCGACAGGTGGCTCTCCGAATTTTTAATTATGATGTTAACTAGGCCCGGGTTTGATCCCGGAGCCTCTCGGTTAGCAGACAGAGCACCATTCCACTAGCCTACGGAGACCACCTTTGATAGATAGCGGGTAGTAAATATTGACGGGCTAACAAGTGGAGAAAGAATTATAATCTATGTAGAGCCCCAAGGAACAATTTTGGGTTCTGTGTTATTCAATCTTTTTATAAATGAATTGTTTTCAGTGAGCAGCACTGGATATACATTGGAATATGCTGACGATACAGCAAATGTCTATGAAATGGATAATTGGTACGATTTGAAACCGATCTAAGATTAATTATGGATTGGTTTGATCATAAATTACTTACTATTGAAACGTTCACTTAGCAGTTAACATTTCTAATAGAGTTTTAAATAAATAATTCAGCGATGCATGTTAAATGTATTGGTGGAATAGACCACACGTCCTTCCTTGCCAATGTTTTAAACAACTATTTAAATGTTGGTGGAATAAACTGTATAGATATCTCACAGAAAAAAAATCCTGAATAGAAATTCGGAATGCGGCACTATACGAGAGATTGTAATAGAGAATGGTAGTCGCAGAAATCCTGATAAAAGTTTTAAATATTCTGTATGGTTATTAAAAAAACTTGTTCTAAGAACAAATTCGCAGGGATTACTGGTAGGTTTTATTTTTTTTGTGTAATATTTTCGTAAATTGATAAAGGTTTTTGTCCAGGACAAATCATTAAACTAGATTGTATATCTGTAAAAAAATGATAAGTACAGTTTCATATATGTCACTGGACAGATATCTAATTATCGTGTTAATTAAAAAAAAGGTCTATCTGTAACACATTTGGTGTTCTTGTAGCGATACCGCCTGGAATAATTTAACTATTCCGGTAAATTTAACTAAAATCACCCGACGGAAGAACTAAGGTGAAGATTTGTCGGCAATTTGCATTGACTCACAAGAAATGGTGTTTCCATAAGAGCCAATTCATGATCTAGATACTCAACTATGTATTATACTGAGAATTATTTTACCTAGGAAGATTTTATGGAGAATCGACTTCGACTTGCTACTTCAAGATAAGTAAAATTATATTGTATGGCTTCACCATTCATATTTGTACAGCTTGTCTTAGTTTTTATTTATACTTTCTTTTTCTTCTCACATACACACTTTTACTAACCCATTATTGTCAAACTATGTAACACGTTTAAATATTTTTTCATTCATTATATTCATACATATTAGTAGTTTGTTGTTTTATTTATTATACAGAAAGACCTGTGAAATAGCCTTCAGTACATTTTTTTTGCATAAGTATTGTCTAAAAACTAGCAGAGCACAGCAGGTAAGAGTTGACTGATTAAGGAGGTTGATTTTTTTCTAATTTTGTTTAGGAACAAAGTTAGTGGCGCCCTTACAATTGATGTAACTTTACTGTTTTTTAGTTTTTCTCTCTCTCTCTTTCTCTTTCTTTTTCACATTTTTTTCTTTAATTAAACTTCTTTCAGATAACAGAGCCCTGAGAACTGGCTCCGTTATCTCCAATCTCTTTGTCAGTTTGGAAAGAACCTACTCTCTTTTAATACTTTCAATTATTTAAATAATTTTTACCCTGAGAGTAAGAGGTTTTTGTTTCATTGGCGCTCCAACGTGTATTAACTCTTACATGTTGTTATCTGCTATTTCTTTTTGGTAAAAAATTTTAATACTTGAAAATTTGTTTTCCTGCTATTAGGGGGGAAATATCTTTGATATAATGTTCACTGTTTAACTTTTAATTATATTTTATGCTTTCTGCTTTTATAAAACAGGTCCTGTGTAATAAATATATACATCTTTTTCGTTGTTTGAAATATTATATGATATATGTTATATTATATTTATAACTGGTGTGAAGCTTAACGATTCATATATTACCCAGTTTTTATATCAATTCATTTGTTACCTTTCAGTGACCTTCAAATTGTAAATTAATGTTGTTGAGTATTTGTTTCAAAATTTTTTTCTATCATTAGAGTATAAAATTTTAACTTAACTTTAATTACCAAGAGAACTGTATTGAATTTAATTACAAAAATGTCTTTGCCTTATAAATTGAAGGTCGAATATTTATTATCTCATGAGCTGGAACACGAATTGGCATATAGAAATGTTGAAGTATTACCGACAGTAGTGGAGCGTAGAAAATTGTTGAGGGGTATTTTAGCTCAAGAAGCATCCGGTCGCAGTTCTATTTTATATGAGAATAGTCAATTGAATTTTGATAGTGAAGTAAACGGTATAGAGTTAACTTTATCTGATTTGAGCAGAAAAATTTCAGAATTTGTAGGATCAGATAGGGACAATGAATATCTCAGATTAACATGTAGATGTAATAATGATGAGGAAGAATTAAAGAAAAAACAGTTTGCTACTCAGATTTTGTTGTTAGAGGGTGAACTTGATGGTAGATTACCGGGCACTATTCAGGCTCAATCAACTCCTGTGGGTCAGAACCAAAGCTTTACTTTCTCTAAGCCAGTACCTATATATAAATGGGGAATACATTTCTCAGGAATTGCAGAAAATGAATCTTTGGCAGGATTTTTAGAACGTGTAGAGTGTTTAAAGATTTCTCGAGGGGTAACAGATAACGAATTATTTTCTAGCGCTGCAGATCTCTTCACTGATCAGGCATTTTATTGGTATTTGAATAATAGAAGTCAATTTCAAAATTGGTCAGAGTTAGTTTCTAAATTAAAGTCAGATTTTCTCCCATATAATTATCAGGAAGATTTATTGGATGAAATTAAAAATAGAAAACAAAATATTAATGAAAAAGTTACGTTATATATAAATTCTATGTGTAGTCTATTTAATCGATTAGAAATAAAACAGGATGAATCATCAAAAATTAGAATCATTAAGAGAAATTTGCTTTCTAACTATGTTCAACCGCTAGCTTTATTAGATATTACCAGTATCGAAGAGTTAACCGATAAATGTAAAAAGTTGGAAGAATCTTTTACCTACTCACAGAATTCTCAGAATTCAAGTATTAGTTCGAGCAAACCTAAAATATATCTAGAACCACAGTTAAATAATACATTTACCTCATCTCATCGGTCTAGGAATCATAATAATTCTAAACATCTATCTACAGTATCTACAGTAAATTCACATAAAGTTTGCTGGAATTGTGGTGAACAGAATCATTTTTATCCGCAATGTAAATACGCTTTAAAAGTATTCTGTTATGGATGTGGAAATCCTGGATTTATAAAATCTAAATGTCCAAGTTGTTCAAAAAACGAACCAAGCGGTCAGGTCAATGCTTTGGTGACACCTACCGCTCCTCAAAATCCTTCAGGATCCACACATCCAAAGCAAAAAAATTCAAAAAAACAATCAAAGTCAAGAACAGTTTCCGAAATAACGCCTTCCACCAGCAACCAATAAGTGAAATTTATTCCTTACCTAATCTATCTAAAAATTCAAATAAAAATAACTTATCTTATTTCAATAAAAATGATTGGTTAGCTTGGTTAAATATAGTAAGATCGTTTTACAAACCAAGCAAAGTAAATAAATTTCAGAATTCTATAAATACTCAATTATCTAGTAATTACTTTTTAGACTTGTTATATCGAAAAGATAATGATAACAGGCCTTATGTGGATACTATTATTTTTGGGAAGACATTCTCTTGTTTGATTGATACAGGAAGTAATCTGAGTGTTTTGGGTTCTATAGGTCTTGAGTTTCTTAAGAATTTATCTATACCTATTTCTATTACCGAACAGTTTCAAGTTTCGACTGCTGATGGTACATACCATGAGGTTGGTGGTTTTGTAGAAACTTATGTCACAGTGGATAAGTTATCTCGGATTTTAAAATTATATCTTTTACCTTCAGTTACTCAAACAGTTATCTTAGGAATGGATTTTTTAAAGACATTCAATATTAAAATAGATTTTTCTAAATTTACTATGAATTTAAATGCCTTATCTTTAAATGTCATCAATACTGTTAAGGACGTCACAACTTTAACAAATGATGAAAAAATTGAACTTGATGTTGTTATCGAAAAATTTAAAAGCATTAGCCCTAAGGATAAAATTGGTAGGACACATATCTTAGAGCATTTTATCGACACAGGAAATTCTCCTCCATTTAAAATAAAACAGTATCCATTGCCTCAAGCTATGGAAGTTCATGTGAATAATGAGATAGATACATTATTAAAATTAGGGGTTATTGAACCAAGTACATCTCCTTATTGTTCTCCTATCTGTTTAACTCATAAACCTGATGGTAGTATAAGGTTACTTCTTGATGCTAGATTTTTAAACAAGCAAACTAAAGCAGATTCGTATATGATTCCAAATATCGAGGTAATTCTTAGTCAACTAAGGGATACGCGATATATTTCTAGTATCGATTTAAAACATGCTTTCTATCAAATACCTTTAGAAAAGTCGTCTCGTCCAAAAACAGCTTTCGCAATACGTTCTAGAGGACTATTTCAATTTACAAGTACACCATTTGGTTTAATTTCAAGTCCAGCTACCATGTCACGATTAATGGATATGGTAATAGGTCCATCTTTAGAACCATATTGTTTTTATTATCTTGATGATATAATTGTTTGTACATCACAGTTTGATAAACATGTTGAAATTTTGTCTAAAGTTTATGAGAAATTAAAAGAGGCTAATTTAACGGTAAATATTGATAAATGTCATTTTTGTCGTCCTTCTCTTCGCTATTTAGGTTATACCTTGGATGAAAACGGGTTAAGTATTGACGGTGAAAGAACTAAAGCTATTACTAACTATCCTGTACCGAGGACAACTACAGAGGTGCGTAGATTTTTGGGTGTTGTTTCATATTATCGTCGTTTTTTAAATAATTTTTCTACTTTATCTGCTCCCATTTCTGATCTTTTATCTAATAGAAAAAAAAATCAACCAATAAGTTGGACACCAGAAGCTCAAAAAGCTTTCGATGATATAAAAACTGTCTTAACTACCGCTCCTGTACTTTGTAGTCCTGATTTTGACAAATCATTTTATCTAATGTGTGATGCAAGTGATGTAGGTATTGGGAGTGTGCTTTTTCAGTTAGAAGATGGGTTGGAACATCCAGTAGCTTATTATAGTAAAAAATTGAATAAATGTCAAAAGAAATACACAACTACTGAAAAAGAGGCCCTTGCAGTCCTATTATCTATTGATCATTTTCGTTATTATCTTCTGGGACGACATTATACTGTCATCACCGATCACTCTTCTCTTGTTTGGTTAAATAACATGAAGAAACCATCACCACGATTAGCTAGGTGGATTCTACAACTTTCACAATACAATTTTTCGATAGTCCATCGTAGAGCAACGGGTACCGTACCTGCAGATTTTCTATCAAGGGTGCCGGAAATAAATGTATTAGATTTATCTTTACTAAAACCTGATAATTGGTATAAAATTATGATAAATAAGGTTCAATCCGATCCGGATAGTTATCCTAATTTCAAGGTGGAAAATAATATTCTATATAAGCATGTCTTTAACAAGTATGCCAATATTTGCAATTTAACTGACTGGAAAATTGTAGTTCCAACGGAAAACAGACTTGAATTGTTATCTAAATTTCATGATGATCCTACTGCAGCTCATTTCGGTGTTTTTAAAACATTAGAAAGAATTTCTGAGTTATATTATTGGCCCAAAATGAGACAGAGTGTACAAAAATATGTGAGCCGCTGTAAAGTTTGTGCTGCCTGTAAGCCCACAAATTTGCCACAAGCTGGTCTCATGGGTAAATATCGTAACATAGGGTTTCCTTTCCAGTTAATTTCCTGTGATTTAATAGGCCCATATCCTAGATCTCGCCAGGGAAATACGTGTGCATTGGTCATTGTTGATTTCTTCTCTAAATTTGTTTTAATTCAACCTTTAAAACAAGCTACCTCTTCTGCGATTGTGAAATTTATTGAAAATAATGTTTTTCTAATTTTTGGAGTTCCTCAAATAGTAGCTGTAGACAATGGTAAACAGTTCACAAGTCAGTTGTTTAAAAATTTGATGTCTAAGTACAATGTCCAAAGTATTTGGTACACTGCAAATTACACTCCTCAAGCCAATCATACTGAGCGTGTGAATAAATCTATTGTCACTGCAATACGTTCATATTGTTTTTCTGATCATAGAACTTGGGATGTAGAATTACAGAAAATAGCTCAGGCAATTCGTTTGTCTAAACATGGAGTCACAGAATTTCCACCATCTTTTCTTGTGTTTGCTAGAAACGTACCTGTATCAGGGTCATTCTTCGGGAATATTGCAGAAAATGCAAATAATCAGCCTGCAATTGCTGATAAAATACACCGTTTACAGGATACTCAAGAAATGCCAAAAATTTTCGAAGATGTTAGAAAAAAATTACACAAGGCTTACATAAAATCGAGTAACCGTTATAATCTTCGTAAACGCGATATTAAATTTCATGTAGGTGATCATGTTTGGAAAAAGAATTATCAGAAATCTGATAAAGCTCAATTTATTTCTGCAAAATTTATGCCTAAATATATACATTGTACTGTTAACCGTGTTATATCTCCCTTGATTTATGAACTTAAAGATAGTAATGGCAAAAATATAGGACGATGGCATATTAAAGATCTAAAAGAATATAACTTATCTACTGATGAATCAAGTGACTCTACCGATTATGAAAATAATCCTGACTCAGTATCTTCGGATAGTGAATGAACATTTGTTAGATGAACACATTTTTACCTTATCTGCAAAAGTAATTTTACTGTAGATTTTTCCGTGTTGTGCAGAGAGTTAAAAATAATCTCTTGGCTGAATTAATTTGATGGTAACCTAGGTTTATCTTGTGGATTATATTTTTGAAATTAGAAAGTATTAAGAAATTAATATTATTTTTGTTTACTAAATTAGAGTTATGTGATGTTGGAACGGTAATTAGTATCACTAAAATTTGAATGTTCCATATGATATTTCTAATTTGTAGACTTATCTTTTCAGTCGAAATGTGTAGTTACACATACTGAAAAATATTATCTTATCTTACCGTTTTCAGTTGAATTGTGTCAAATGACACAAACTGAAATAATTTATCTTACCTAGGGTTTTTGTGTGTTAGAGAGAATGACACACAGAGCTTTATCTTTACCTTATTTTATCTCGTGTCGAAAATTTATCTTTACCTTATCTTATCTTGAAGCAGACATAAATCGTGCGTCTTCTGTACATTTAAATATTGTCCCACCAGACATCTATTGTATAGTATATATCCTAGCTTGCTATAATAGTTATAGCAAATTTGACTCTTACCACTTTTGGCACAGCAACACAGAAATGATCTATCTATGTTACTTAATAGTTGGTTTAATTTTATCTTAAAATTTTTATCTTTATCTTTTCTAGTTAGATTCCAAATAAATCCAGTTCATTGTAAGGAATTTAATTTTCAGTGTTCGTAGCTTAAACGCTTATCTCTATCTGACAAATAGTTATTTTCACTATTCAAAAATATCTATAATTATCTTGATATATCTTACCGTAGAAATTAAAATTTCTATCTGTCAAGAAAACATATTTTCTTTATCTTATAGTAAGGGAATTTGAGAGGATAGAACAAATAAGTTTGGAGTTTATTGCCTCACCTTAAGAATATGACATATGGTTGTTAAATATGTTAGTGCTGGAATAATCGTCCATTCCTTTGTGACAGTATTTGTATTTCCTCTAATTTACTTTCTCTCTGTTTGCTATTTAGGATTCTTATGAATTCTTATTATTATCTACATAGAAACATCAAAATATCTTTTTGATATTTCTTTACCTGACTATGACTCATATACACTAGATTATAATATTAATCTAGGCATTAAAAACACAATATCTTTACCTTAATGATTCACAATATCGAAAAGTAGATACGAATAAGTTTGGAGTTGGTTACCTCACCATTAGATAATGACTTGTTGTTGTTAAATATGTTAGTGCAGGAATCATCGTCCATTCCCTTGTGACAGTATTTGTATTTTCTTTAAAGTTTACTTCTTCCCTCTTGTGAATATTGCGAAGTGTTTTTGATGTTCCTTTACCTGATTGTGACGTCTATATTCTCAATGAGAATAGTAAGTTTTTTATTTTTTCCTTTCCTTTCATTAGTTATAGGATACGGCAATTAGTTATGAGTTTTATCGACCTATTTATCTGAGCCATATTATGTTATTCTTTTCTCTTCCTATTATCATTTTATTTTAACTTTTATTTTTGATTTAAAGAATTTATCTGGGGTAGTATTCTTGTGAGTTTATTCTCACCAGTGTTGCTTGCAGTTCGGTCTACGGATAACGAGGGGCAACCCTGAAATATCACTCCTGGGCAAATGTCTTTTCCTATATTCCTTACCTTCAGAACAAATATGCACTCAGTGAATAAGGTTCGTGACAAATACCTAACTTGTCTTTCATATAATGGGTGGTTAATGTTGGACCATCTTAATAAATTTCCAACTTTTAATCTTTTTCTATATCTTTTTATGTTTCTTCCCGACTTTGTCTTTTTGGTATCATTTAATAACCCTTCAGGTTATTATTTTAGCGTTAATGATATGCTAGAATATCATTGAGTGTGCAGTACTCTGAACTGGACGTTGTGTAGTGTCTTCGTTCGAGCTACATTGCGGTGTGGGGTGTTTGAAGTTGTTATGGGGCAATGTGGAAGCAGTTGAATCGGAATACGAGGCTCTCTTTGCTGCTAAGTTTGCGCAATTTCGGTCTTGTGTGATCACTTACAACTTGGCACACCTTCTGTTTCTAGATTGAGCCATGGGGATTCTCAGCATCTGACCTGACGGTGGATATCGGATGCAGCCAGTGCAGAACATGTATGAGGGTGTGTTTTTTATCTTTCATTTTTTTTTGTCTAAAATTTTCTTTTGTTATGCTGTATTTAAAGGGTTTGAGTAAGTTCAGTTACTAAACGGGTAGACTGTTCCCTTGTATCAGTACTTAAGTCCCTGAAAATGCATATCTGGGTTTTTGGTTTTCCTAATGTATATTTTTTTCATATTCGATTTAGGGTTCTATGTTGATAAGTAAGAGCAGTTACTAATTGGGTAGACTGTTCCTTTGAATAAGTACTTAATAACACAGAAGCTTAAAGTTTATGTTAGTCTCAATATGGGGATGAACTTTATTGGGGGTGTATAAATATGTACAAAATATGTATGTATATATATATTAATATTGACTTCATCAATGTTTTTTTTTAAAATAGTAAGGATTTTCCTTTTTACTCATACGTGATTCTCATATTTTAAAGTTTCTATTTTAAATTTTCTTCCCTCGTTTTTTTTTGGTCTCAATAGTTTAATTATATAACAAAAAATTTTTTTTGAAAATTTTTTTTCTTGGCTGTTAGGGGTATGAAACGTTCACTTAGCAGTTAACATTTCTAATAGAGTTTTAAATAAATAATTCAGCGATGCATGTTAAATGTATTGGTGGAATAGACCACACGTCCTTCCTTGCCAATGTTTTAAACAACTATTTAAATGTTGGTGGAATAAACTGTATAGATATCTCACAGAAAAAAAATCCTGAATAGAAATTCGGAATGCGGCACTATACGAGAGATTGTAATAGAGAATGGTAGTCGCAGAAATCCTGATAAAAGTTTTAAATATTCTGTATGGTTATTAAAAAAACTTGTTCTAAGAACAAATTCGCAGGGATTACTGGTAGGTTTTATTTTTTTTGTGTAATATTTTCGTAAATTGATAAAGGTTTTTGTCCAGGACAAATCATTAAACTAGATTGTATATCTGTAAAAAAATGATAAGTACAGTTTCATATATGTCACTGGACAGATATCTAATTATCGTGTTAATTAAAAAAAAGGTCTATCTGTAACACATTTGGTGTTCTTGTAGCGATACCGCCTGGAATAATTTAACTATTCCGGTAAATTTAACTAAAATCACCCGACGGAAGAACTAAGGTGAAGATTTGTCGGCAATTTGCATTGACTCACAAGAAATGGTGTTTCCATAAGAGCCAATTCATGATCTAGATACTCAACTATGTATTATACTGAGAATTATTTTACCTAGGAAGATTTTATGGAGAATCGACTTCGACTTGCTACTTCAAGATAAGTAAAATTATATTGTATGGCTTCACCATTCATATTTGTACAGCTTGTCTTAGTTTTTATTTATACTTTCTTTTTCTTCTCACATACACACTTTTACTAACCCATTATTGTCAAACTATGTAACACGTTTAAATATTTTTTCATTCATTATATTCATACATATTAGTAGTTTGTTGTTTTATTTATTATACAGAAAGACCTGTGAAATAGCCTTCAGTACATTTTTTTTGCATAAGTATTGTCTAAAAACTAGCAGAGCACAGCAGGTAAGAGTTGACTGATTAAGGAGGTTGATTTTTTTCTAATTTTGTTTAGGAACAAAGTTAGTGGCGCCCTTACAATTGATGTAACTTTACTGTTTTTTAGTTTTTCTCTCTCTCTCTTTCTCTTTCTTTTTCACATTTTTTTCTTTAATTAAACTTCTTTCAGATAACAGAGCCCTGAGAACTGGCTCCGTTATCTCCAATCTCTTTGTCAGTTTGGAAAGAACCTACTCTCTTTTAATACTTTCAATTATTTAAATAATTTTTACCCTGAGAGTAAGAGGTTTTTGTTTCACTATTCAAAATGAAACAAAATGGCGAAACTTTTAGCATAAGAACGGCTTAAAATATTATTATTATTGGAGGCTTTTTTAGATGAAAATATAAAATGGGACAATCTTATTAATTGTACTATGAAAAACTGATCTATAAATTTAAATTAATAAAAAAATATGTATCATAACAATATTTGAGGACACTGAATCACAGTCTAGTGGAAAGTCGTCTCAGGTATGGCCTATTGTCTTGGGAATGCCCCTAGAGATTATACAAAGAAGATTTATTAAGAATATCATGTCTAAATTCAGCATGTACCCTAGTGATACACTGTGTGAGGAAAGCAATATTTTCTGTGTGCATCTGTAAAATATCAAACTGTAAAAAATAAAATTAACTCATCTGCACTTACATATGAATCCAAAAATAAACATTCATATGTAGTTCCTATGATAACAAAATCCCTGTCAACGTTCATTTGATTTATTAGGGACCAAAATATATAACCAGGTCCAGGAACATTTGAAAGGTATTGATAATACTTATTGCAACTTTTGAAAAGAGGCTAAAATTCTTCCTTCTACCAAAACCAAGAAAGTTTTGTGAAATTATTTTTGTCGTCTAAATTCAAACTCAGCTTTAAAATTTAACTTATAATTTATAACTTATACACGTATTCATCCGCAATATCTCTTCATTCTCTGCAATGTCTCATCACAAATTTATCAGCCTCGTTCTGATGAAAATTATAATCACTGTTGTGTCGGGCGGATGTAATTTCGGCCGGAAAAAGGGCAGGTACTAAAAGCCGGTAGGTAAATTCGGCCGGAGGTTTTAAGTTGCTTCCTTATCTCATAGGTATTTTCGGCCGCAAATCAAATAAAATAACAGAATGCTTTATATTAAAATATTTCTTTATTTCAATAAAATTATTACATCAACTTATTTCTATAACTTAGGTAAACTATAAATTTTTAAAAAACGTTTTGATGTGATACAAATTTAACGAAATTAATTCTAGAAATATTGTCAGATCGAAGCATATTTACCATGTTTTCGATAAATTTTAGTTTGTTTTTTACTTGTTTGTCTTTAATTTTTGCTGGAATATTTAAATTTTTTATTTTTAAATATGCATCGATCTGACAATCTTTTAATTTTTCTATAAAAATAAATATAGAAGGGTGACTTGAATAAAAACTAGAATTAAAGTGCGAATGGAATGATTCGCAGGCATTTGTGGTTCTTTTAATTGATGGGTTTTCATATGCCCATATATTTGGTGGAAAATGAGATTCTGGCGCTATGTAGTTTTCTAATAAATAGTCTGCGTATTTATCTATAAGTTTATGGTCCGGTTTGTATGATATGAGATCAAATATGAAACAATCTTCAACTTCAGAGGGGTCTAAATAAGTTAGCCCAAAAGTATGAGTAAGCCATTTGCTTTCCTCGCAGTTTTTATCTTTATACATTTGGGTTAACCCTAATGATTGTATTTTCCTATACCACGCCTGGTGCAAGTGGAATCTACAACCATTTAGTTTGGTTTTGGGAAAGACAACTTTTAATGCGTTATGAATTGCGATTTCAAAATCCACAAATACCTCCTTCGGTTCAAAAACAATATTATAAAGTTCAAAAATTTTAGATTTTACCAACAGAAAAAGTCTCATATATGTGTCACTGGTCTTATTGGGCAACAGACAATACAAAAGAGGAACATAATGCCCATTTTCCAGTCCATGGATGGTAAATAACTGATAAAAATATTTTGTACAATAAAAAA
This sequence comes from Galeruca laticollis, assembly GCA_963921935.1. NCBI lineage: Eukaryota > Metazoa > Arthropoda > Insecta > Coleoptera > Chrysomelidae > Galeruca > Galeruca laticollis. The sequence goes on along the minus strand of OY998179.1, from coordinate 133,001,413 downwards.
ATGTGCCATCCATGTAAAAATCTTTCATTTTACATAAACTTATTATATTTGTATGGCAAGAAAAAACAATGATATTATCAGCTGTGCTGTTAATAAACAAAAAATTTTCACCTGTTGTGGTTTTCGGTCCATAACTATCGAGTACAGAATGTACATCGTGAATATCCTTAGGCAGGGCTGGTAAGAGCTTACGGCGGCTGTTGTACAAATTTCTTCTTATTAGACTGACATCTATCGATGACAAATTCTCTGGCAAATGATTTGAAAGAACGCTTTTAATAATTTTTGAAGGTTTCTCCGATATGTCTTCCTCAGCTTTGCGCTTGCATGAAGTCGTCACTATTTTTCTCTCCAACGTAGTTTCATCGGACTCGTGGTTGTGGATTAATTCACTTCTAGTAACTGTGTATTCCGCACCAACAGTGTACAGTTTGGCTAAACATCTCAAATTTTTCTTTATACACCTCCAACGTACTTCACCACTTTTTAATACGTCCTGTTTACAAAACTGAAACTTTTCTACAACTAGTAAGTCACAACCGCGTGAACTCTTAATTACTGAAACTGATGCCATCGTATACAAATAATATATTTTATGCTTTCTATCGACTAGTAGCTTGAAGATAAGTTATAATACTGACTAGCTATAATAATTTTATACCTGTTATTTGTGAATTTTATACATTTAAAGGAATAATCTTAAGTAGGTACAACATAGTTATTAGAATAAAGAGATAAGTAAATTAAAGGTATTTCCGACAGGTACACAGGATTAGGTATTTCCAAATAAATACACAACTAATATTTTACAGAAACTATTAAGCGTAATTACCAATATTTTAATCTCATCGTAAACATCAACCCCTGGGCCGAAATTACCCCTGTCATAAATGGTACCCTTTGATTTATGCAGGTAGGCCAAGGGATTACCGGCCGAAATTACGCCCGCCGCCTCCAACGTACTTCACCACTTTTTAATACGTCCTGTTTACAAAACTGAAACTTTTCTACAACTAGTAAGTCACAACCGCGTGAACTCTTAATTACTGAAACTGATGCCATCGTATACAAATAATATATTTTATGCTTTCTATCGACTAGTAGCTTGAAGATAAGTTATAATACTGACTAGCTATAATAATTTTATACCTGTTATTTGTGAATTTTATACATTTAAAGGAAACTATTAAGCGTAATTACCAATATTTTAATCTCATCGTAAACATCAACCCCTCGGCCGAAATTACCCCTGTCATAAATGGTACCCTTTGATTTATGCAGGTAGGCCAAGGGATTACCGGCCGAAATTACGCCCGCCGCCTCCAACGTACTTCACCACTTTTTAATACGTCCTGTTTACAAAACTGAAACTTTTCTACAACTAGTAAGTCACAACCGCGTGAACTCTTAATTACTGAAACTGATGCCATCGTATACAAATAATATATTTTATGCTTTCTATCGACTAGAAGCTTAAAGATAAGTTATAATACTGACTAGCTATAATAATATTATACCTGTTATTTGTGAATTTTATACATTTAAAGGAATAATCTTAAGTAGGTACAACATAGTTATTAGAATAAAGAGATAAGTAAATTGAAGGTATTTCCGACAGGTACACAGGATTAGGTATTTCCAAATAAATACACAACTAATATTTTACAGAAACTATTAAGCGTAATTACCAATATTTTAATCTCATCGTAAACATCAACCCCTCGGCCGAAATTACCCCTGTCATAAATGGTACCCTTTGATTTATGCAGGTAGGCCAAGGGATTACCGGCCGAAATTACGCCCGCCGGTTGTGTCGAGAATCTTCGGGTCTATTATTGTTAAGGATAATATATTTTAGGTAAAAACATGTGTTTATACACCTCTCGGGTAACCTTCAGGTTAATTTATTAATCTCTGGCATGAACGATTTTTCGTAATTATAATTAAGAAATTGGCTTCTATAAGTTTTCAGGATTCAAGTGAATGAATTATGATGTGATTATTATGTATGTCAAGCAAAATATCAAATGTAGTGTCAACTTGAGCCAACAATATTACTTTTTCGCCCAACGTATCTATATGCGAGAAAGGTATTGGTTTACCCCAAAAAAAGTTGGAATTTTTAAAAAAAGTTTTGAGTTATTTTCACGTTTTCCAACAACAATAACAACACGAAAAAATTGTTTTTAGAAAAAAAAATCCTGTGTGTATGTCGTCGTTGTCATCGGCCACTTTTGCTTACATGTCTTGTTAGCACGATACAGCCTCCGGAGTGCAATAAGTCACCAACTTTATAATTGAATATTGTTAAGGACATGGCACATATGAACACTATTGATTTTCAGCTCACCAGAGCCAGTACAACGGGTGCTATGGTACTTGAAGTAGGACATTTTGTCATTTATTGAGATATTTCAGTTTGTTAGCACGATACAGCCTCCGGAGTTCAACAAGTCACCAATTTTATGATTGAGTATTATTTAGGACATATCACTGATGAACCCCACTGATTTTCAGCTCACCAGAACTAATACAACAGGTGCTACATTACTTTAAGAACGATATTTTCGTCATTTTTGGAGAAGTTTCAGTTTGTTACTACGATACAGCCTCCGGAGTATGTACGAATGACCAATTTTATGAACGGATATTATTGAGAGTATTTCAAAGATGAACCTTATTTATATTCAGCTCACTAAAGCCAGTACAACGGGTGCTATGGTACTTGAAGTACCAATTTTTTGTCATTTTTGGAGAATTTTCAGTTTGTTAGCACGATGCAGCCTCTAGAGAGTATATGATTGATCAATTTTATGATTGAATATTGTTTAAGGTGTCTCACAGATATACCCTATTGATTTTAAGTTGACTAGAGCGTGTACAACGGGTCCTATAAATCCAGATATACTAATTTTTTGGAGAAATTTCGGTATACAAGTAACAATTTTATGATAGAATATTTTTCAGGGCCACAGATTTCTACTGGGATACTATTTGGATATTATGCTTTCCCGTTACGTATTGAATTTGATTCACACAATAATTCGCCCTTGATGGAAAGTCGTATCTGACTGATCACTCCTATGTAAGGGCGAAGCTCCACCTCATACAGATAAAATAGTTATTAATCGATCCGACTCTTCAAGTGAGTCCATTCGTTTCCGCACAATCTCGTAGTCATGGATTATTTTGTACATCTTCGTACAGTTCTTTCCATCTTGCGATCTCGTTGCTAGCACTAACAACTTCCAGTTCGTCTTTACAATTACAATCAGTACACTTTATACTGATTTGTCTCCTGTTATTCATGTCAGAAACTTTCCATTTTCTGTTTTAGAAAATCTTATAGATAGTATTGACTTCTCTCTCTATTAATTCAATCGCACAGGGGTCGATTCTTCTTTGTTTCCTCCAGTAACACTATAGCTTTGCGAGAGGTCCCTCTATATTCCAATTTATATACTTAAATGATATTTGTGAAATATTCTTATCCATCCTGTCAATTTTTGGTATGGAGGAGAAGGTACTGCCTGCATCTTCATGCTTTTTGGAATATTACGTTTGGGTGAACATGATCCGTTACGAACTAATCCTTCAGTACCCTCGACATGGAGAAAAGTCATCCATACCTGCTGATGATGATTTAAGAAATAATGCCAAACGTGATATCTTAATACACTTCTTTTATAAATAAGAAATTGAAAACTTCTGGAATAAAACTTTGTTGGTTGGAGCAATAACAAAAATATTCTCCCAACTTTGAAATTGTTTTATATGTTGTCATGAAACTTCGAAGAGTTTTCGAGTTTTTGATATCTATTGTTGACTCTCGAATGTATATTTAGGTTACTTGAAGTTTGGAGCTTCCTATATATTTTTAGAGACACGAAAATAGACAGAAATAGAGATAAAAACTAAATCTAAATTGGAATCGAATACGAATATACAAATTGAAGTTTTCTCATCCTTTTATGAATATGCCATATTTCTTGAAACTGATAATTTGAAATACGTTCTGAATGTCTTCATAACTCTTGACCCATACGTCTACAGGAGTTCAACGGACCTATTCAATACAGTCTGTGGTATAGGAATTGTGATAAAATATGTTACATATATTGGAGATTTGATTGAAATATTTAGAGAGTTGGGCAACCTAAATTTGGATGCATTAAGTAATAGAAATAACTTCCATACTAAAATGTCTACTGTATAAACTTCATAACCACATATAACTGAAGAAGTGGTATTTTTTTCTTTCACGAAGTACGTGTTACTCAAAAAAAAATCTGTTATACCTAAATTTCAAAAAGTTTGTTAGGAATATGGAAAAATATGTTTCTGTCTGTGGATGTGTCATTGTTATTCATTTCCTACATCTGGCAACAGTGTGGTCACGTCTTGATCATTCAAAATCTTGTTTTCAAAACAACTTGTTTCAATATCCCGCCAAAAAGTTGAAAATCGTTTACCATAACATCGTAGTATTATAGAATAACAGCGCCAGTCATGGCAAATATTCTCTTGTTTCCAAAAAAACGCGGTTTTGACACATGCAAACTCTGAAATACACAAATCAACACTCTAAGTTCGAATATATCATTTCAATATTCCATATTCATCAACTATGGAAACTGATTGTTATTAATACAGCCACTTTTTTATTCTATGAAAATAATATTTATTTCGGGATGTAGGTGAACATGATATAAATATGGAATTTCCACTCAAACCTCTATAAGCTTCGGAACAATTACTTTGCAATGCATATTTAATCCGTTTTCGCGGGAGAAAAAAACCTACTTTTCTGGATATATGCCGCGACGAGTATTGGATCAAATTTTCCTCGAAGAACTTGACAGTGGTCGACTCCTATGTCGTCTCAAACTATCTCATAGGGGCAGTCGAAAGAGAATATATATATACCAGTTTTGTCCTTCCCAAACATATACAGTACTATTTCTTCTGAATCTCTAATTTTATCAAAATATCAATTGGAAACAGCTGACTCCCAGTAAATATTAATAAGTATCTCATGTTTCCTGGACACCTATTGTGATATCCCCAAAAAATTTAATTCGAAATATCAAAATATAGAGTAAACAAAACTCATTGGTATAGATGAGCTTGCAAAAAATCCCTAGAGAATCCCCACTTTCACCAATATCTATAGGCTAATATATATTCAGTATGGAAATCTGGAATTTCTATAATGGTTGTTCGGTGTTTTTGTTCATCGTAACTGGTAGAATATTCCAGATATATTTTATTTCCAATATTTAATCGATGTTAGGTGAATATCCGGTGTTCTTCAATGCAGAACGAATTAATAATGACAGAAAAAAATTATTCTCATAGTAGACTTGTTACATGTGGGATTCTGAAATCGTTGTTTGTTTTAGACGATGGATGTAATACTAGGAACAATTTATTTTTAAGGAAATTTCAAGAGAGAAATAAGATTATAAATTTATTCAGTGTGTGTGAAGCTTTAGCAATACACACATATTTATGTCATCTCCGATTTAAGTTTGAAAATCAGTTGTTTGAATCGACAGTGTCTACCTTGTGTTGAATGCCATTTTCCACCAGTTGTAACATACAAACCGCGCATACTTTCCACGTAAGTCCGTTTTTTATATTAAAATTCATATTTGGCTATCAGTGATAACGACAATAAACAACGTAAACAGGTCATAAATTGTTCTAAAGGGTACCATACACTACGCTTGTGCCTAGTAAAAATGACAGAATTGGTTAAAGCGATTAAAATTATTCGTGAAGAGATCTTGACCAACCGTAATGAAATAAAAAACTGCATTGTAGCGAGCGAAGCACGACTTCTACAAAAAATTGAAGATTTGAAAAATAGTGTAGCAAATTTGGAAAAGGAAAATAGTGAACTCAAAGAGGAATTAGAATATCTGAAAAGAGCCCAGAACAGGAAGAATATTATAGTATTTGGACTAAAAAAAGGAGAGAGGAGGTTGTCGCAGAAATATTGTGCAAGGATTTCAGAGGCTTGCTTGGTGTGGATCTGACTACAAATGATTTTGCTGACGTTTATCCACTAGGTTAGTCGGACAATTGTCCCATAAAAATTGAGTTTGTTTCAAACATCCAAAAAAGGAAAGTTCTGAAGAATTGTAGCAGGTTGAAGGGAACAAATATTTCTATTGTTCATGATCTCACACGGACACAAAGGAGTGAGAACAAAATTCTTAGAAAATATCTCTACCTAGCCAAACAAGATGGTACCTATGAAGAATATTATATGAGGAGAAATAAACTTATCGTTGATGAAGTATCTTTTGGAGTTGATGACTTGGAAAAAGATGCTACTTTTGTAGACCACCCGTACAGTGCACCATCTACCCAAACAGTCGAGAATAAAGAGAAGTTCCCATCGGAGTCGCAAAAAGTTACTGTTACTCCGCGGATTCCTGCTCCTAATAAACCGGTTAAGGCTTTGGAGGGGAAACCAAGAACCCGCTCAGTTAACAAGAATCAACCGATCTGAACTGAGACACCACAATTATAAGACTGTTCTGGTTCCATATTATTTTAGTTGTTTTTATATATAATAATCAGTACTTGTTCATATCTATTAACATTTAGTGCTCTTTTGTCTTGTATCATGCTACAAAAACTTTATTCATGAAACACAAAAAACCATGAATTCGGATTCCTATATTAGAGATTACCAACCAACACAAGTTTATACGAAAATAGTAGACTCTATTGAGGATTGTGACCGTTTACTTAAAAAAAATTTATCAATTACCATATTTCATAATAATATGAGAAGTATTGCGAAGCATTTTGTTGAGCTAACAATATTCCTTAGTGAATTCGAATGCCAAATAGTGTAATAAATAATGCAGTTTGGTTCAGTTTTTACCAATATGGACTATATAGCACGAAACTGCATTTATAATGGCAACGGCCATACCACACTGAAGCAGTGTCGGTTAGTACTTCTCTATCATATACATACTTTTATAATTACCATTTGTGAGTACATTTTTTTCAATCGTCTCTATTAATTTTAGAAAGTCATGATAAACATTCATTATACCAAAAATGATTTTACTTCCGCTAATGGAATTATAACAATGTACAAATAGATATTCTATACCCAAATCCTAATGTTAATGCCTACATGTAAATTTTTACAGCACTTTCAAAACATTCCACTTCTTTAGGTTACTTTTAAAGAAATCAATATCTCTCCAATACGCTTTGCAATATCTGGTATCTCCGCAATGCCACAATGAACGCTTTTATTCAATTTTGTTTCATTTTAAACTTTATTCCACGTATACCATGGCATTAAAGAGCAATTTTGGGGTATTCGTGTTTCTGAAACAAAGAGTTTTCCGTCAAGTTGAACCTTAATACTTATATTGGAATATATCACAAAGAGTGATTGTTAAATTGACAAGTTTGCAAACAGTCTAGATAAATCCTTCAGAATTCCCCTAGCCGCGACACTAGCACATTCATTATTTTGATAGAACAGTTTTACTATTTCAATTCTTTGTGTACTGGGTGGCACACTATGAATGGACGCAGGCCATATTTCAGGAGCCGATAATTAACATGTGTTTACCTCGTTCCATTCTCCTTGATATTGTTCTTTTTCATAGTTGTTCCAGTTTGCGGGTGTTTTATATTGAATGTATGCCTTTGTCTTTTGTTTGGCTAATTCTTTCACTTCCAGCGTGAAGAATGGTGTTTCATTAACGCTTACCTGTCTCTATCCTAGTGCTTCCATGGCAGCGTCTAGTATATTGTTTTTTAATGTCTTACATTGATGGTTTATACTGTCTTATTTATTAACTAGTTTTTGCAATATTCTCCGGTTTAATCGTTCTTTGTATAAATATTGTGTACTCTTGTCTTCTAGTGATTCGATATTGAATTAACTGATCATTTGTTGTTCAGGTTTCGAGGCCCTATAAATTTTGATTCTCATCTTGCAAAGTAACAGTTCATGATCACTTCTTGAGTTGACGCCATTTAAGGTTCATACGTCTAATATTGTCTGGGGAGTAATTTCTCTGATAGTGATAATGTAGTCTAAAACCAATTGTTAACCTCTTGTGTTTTGCCATGTGTATGCTTCATGTCGTGTTTGCAGAAAGTGTTGTTGATTCTCATGTTGTTGTTTGCGCAGGATATTTTCAGTAATTCACCATTCTCGTTCGTAATATCTTTATTGGATCTTTGCATTACGCATTGCACTAGTTCGCTCCCTATTCTTGCATTTAGCATCCAGAATAACCATTTTATCTTGAGCTCTCATTTTATTCACTACCGCTTATAGTTTATCGTGTAATATTTCTCTTTCTTCTTTTTTCTTATTTATATCTGTTGCATATAAAATTATTCTTGTCGTGGTTAATGCTCATTGTTGTTTACAATATATTGTCGCTGACTTAGACTTCGTTCTCTATTTGTTGATTGTACTTTTGATCTGTCAGTAAGCCTACTCCTGAGTGTGTCCTTTGCTCTCGGGGAATATCACTGTATATGAAAACATATTCATCTTTTTCACATTTCCCCTTATCTTTTTCTCCGTTTCGCAGATAGAGCATATTTCGATGTTATTTTCCTTTAGGTCTTCTATAATTTTCCAGTCCTTTGCGTTCCATGATGTTCCAGGTTGCAGTTCTTAGTTTATTTCATTTCCAAATCTTAATCCGTTTTCTCGCCGTTGTCGTCGTCCTTCTACCCATCAAATTCCAAGGCTGCCTTGTGGATATGTAAGCCGATTTGGTTTTTTAACACAGGTAGGTAGCTAGCCTAATCTGTGAACCCTCCTTCTTGAACCGGGCTTGGGAGCGGTTGTGGCACATGCTGAACCTTTCAGTTCACTCAACAACTACCACAGGCGAAGTTCTTTGCTGAGAAATAAAAATTTGTTCATATGTTATATTATAATATACTTTTTGGACGTTCGAGAAAATAAATAAGAAGGATCAATTCCATTGATTGAAGACGGACATAGAAATTATTATGAATCTCGCTTGACATAATATAACCATCATTGACTGCTTGATCTGTGAATTCATGAGAATGTTTATAGATTCTCTCCTTTTATGAACATATGGAAAATCTAAACGATGTATTAGTGAGTGGAAGAAGGAAGGAATGTCGCTACTATCAATGGTCATGCACTACAATAGCCAATTTAGAAGAAAGCACGATATTCTCCAAATCTTCCAAAACCTATCTGGCATTCATATTCGCATAGTACCTTCCTTTCAATTCCTGAAGTTTTTCCTCTACAAGGCCTCATGTATGTCGCTAGTTATGGTATACAACCACCCTGTATTGCGCAATAGTGGGACACTATTGCATCAGCCTTTCTGCAGTGTCAGCAGTTTATAAGAAGACTATAAAAGCGAAATGTTAACAATATAAATTCATTGTAATATTTGTGACACAGTTGTAAATATATATGTATAATTTAAATAAAGGTTTTAAAAACCTTTCATACGTATTCGAAACGTTAATTGGCGCAGTCAGTAGGATAATTTTGAGTCGTTTTTCGTGTGTATAACGGTAAAACCTCGTGAATTTCAATTCTTAGTGAAACAAAACCTAAAGTTTTAGAGAAAGGACCAAAAACTTGTGAAAAGGACTTGAAGACTTTCATGTGAAGTCTCCAGACGGAGCGTACGTCCCAGCACTGTTCAAGAAGACTTCAAAAAATCGGTGAGCCATCCCTTTTTTCGTTCCTTTATTATTTAATCATTACAATTTACTTGTGGCAAATTTTTGTATCGGTTGTGAATAAATAGAGCATATATGAATTCACAATTTTCATCTTGATATATTAAAGAGTATAATATTTTCAAGTTGGTGTTAAGTATATAGTAGTAGATTTAAAAAATTACAAAATTGACGAATTAATAAGTATAATAAATAATTTATCTTTAAATCTCAACACAATGCCAAACAACGACACTCCGGTAAACTATCAATTAATGAAATTATATATTGACACAATTCCTAATTTTGGTGGTGATAGTGGCACATTAGAAATATTTTTAGAACATTGTGATAGTCTCATAAATCGATATAAGAATTTACGAAACTTAAATGATCCTATAAATAGTTTTCTTTTAAGAGCTGTGATAGGTTATCTGGCAATGCTTCAATGTTAGTAGGCTCTAGACCAGAAGTTAGAATTTGGATTGATTTAAAAAATTTACTTAGACTTAGTTTTGGTGATCAGAGGAACTTAGATTGTCTTGTTCAAGATATAATAATTATGAAACCATATAAAAATGAATCATATAATAATTTCGGACAAAGGATACAAAAAGCTAGAAGCTCGATTGCATCAAAGTTAATGTCAATGAATCCAAGTGCGGAAGAACGAACATTTCGAATTAAGAATTATGATGAATTATCATTAAAAACTTATATTCGCGGATTAACAGGCCGTATACAAGATTTAGTTAGATTAAGAAATCCAAACTCACTCGAATTAGCTATGTCATACGTGGTAGAAGAAGAAAATTTTATACTTAGTCAAAAACAACACGATCATATTCAAAACATAAATTCTGGACCAACTCCTGTCAACAGAAATACATTTTATAATCAAAACCATCAATATTCCAGACCTACTCAATATCCGAGTAATAACTTCCAAAATCATAATAATAATTTTTATGGTCACAATAACCAACATAGAAATTTCCCCTCGGAACCCATTCATATTAATCAAAGGCAGAATGCACCTGCACCCAGATATTTCACAAATAGACAAGTTTTTGGACCTCAAAACAATGTGTTTAAACCTACAGGTCAAACTCCGAGAAATAATCCTGAACCCATGTCTACTTCTACTAGAAATCCCACTGTTCAAAGATAGAATTTCAATAGAAATTATTTCCAAAGCACTGGCCCCAAAAATTTTACACACCAAGAACTATAATATAGAAACCGATCACAATAATGTAGATTCAAATTTTGAAATCTCACTCGATTATAACGAAAATACAGTGGAAGATATATCTTGTAATTATCCAGTTAATAATCAAGAATCCGATTGCATTGCATATAATCATATCAATGAATCTGTTAACCCTTACAATAAAAATCAAAGAGATGTAAATTTTCACAAGGTGACACCAGTAAACCAAAAAGCTTGATTAAAATTAATCAAATAGTTGAAACTGAATTACCCTATATTTATATACCCCAACTAGACTCTAAATTTTTAATAGACACAGGTAGTTCACGAAGCTTAATTAATCCTGAGATAGTTCAACATTTTTATCCAAATTTAACAAAACGTGAACATTTCCAAATACAAACGTCCCATGATATAACGTTTCATGATAAAGTAGTAATAATACCGATATTTGAAAACTTTAAAATTAAGGGAAACCATAAATTTTATATATTCAATTTTAATAACAATAATCAAGGTCTTATAGGTATGGATCTTTTGAAAAAATTGCAAGCTATTATTAATATCGATTCGAAATTGTTGATCACATCCCGTATTAAAATGCCTTTAATTTTTAACAATTATTCTAAAACAAAGAACATTAAAATAACAGAAAATTATGCAATAACAATTCCTGGAAATACAGAGCAAGTCGTCAGACTTCCCGTAAATCATGAAAATGGAATTGGATTACTCGAAGAGATAAACTTCGCTGAAAAACTTGTAACTCGCACTGGTGTTGTAAACATAAAAAACTTCTTTGCAATAACCACCATATCAAATTTTACGGATAACCCACATAAAATTACAATTTCAGCTCCTTTCAACGTAGAGATATTAAATGTAAACGAATTAAATTATATGCCAAATAACAAACCATCATACACTATGAATCAAAACATTGATAGAATTTTGAAAGAAAATTTATCCAAATTAAATTTAAATCATTGTAATTCTGGAGAAAAAGAGGCAATATCTAAATTATGTTTAGAGTATAGAGATATTTTTTATTCAGAGGAAATACCTTTGAGTTTTTCAAATGAAATCAAACATTCAATCAAACTAACAGATGATAATTCGATATATTGCAAATCATATCGTTTTCCCGAAATACACAAACAAGAGGTATGTAATCAAATAAACAAAATGTTAGATCAAGGTATAATTAGACATTCTCTTAGCCCATATAGTTCAAATATTTGGATGTTCCCAAGAAATTTAACTCTAAAACTGGAGAACAAAATTATAGATTAGTAATAGATTATAGGAAATTAAATGTAAAAACAGTAACTGATAAATATCCCATTCCGAATATCGTTGATTTATTAGATAAGTTGGGTAGGGCGAATTATTTTATGACATTAGATTTAGCATCCGGCTACCATCAGATACAAATTGAAGAAGAAGATATACCAAAAACAGCATTTACAGCATTGAATGGAAGATACGAATTCACCCGTATGGGTTTCGGTCTTAAAAATGCCCCCTCCACATTCCAGAGCGTTATGGATAATGTGCTGAGAGGATTAAATAATGATATTTGTGTTATATATCTAGAAGACATACTTATTTTCAGCACATCCCTACAAGAACACATTTCGAGATTGAAAAATGTTTTTGATCGCTTACGAAAAGCAAATTTCAAGGTACAATTGGATAAATTTGACTTCTTACAAAAATCAGTCTCTTATTTAGGACACGTAGTTTCAACCGAAGGAGTGAAACCAAATCCAGACAAAATACTAGCCGTTCAACAGTTTCCTATTCCTAAGACGCAAAGAGAAATTTAGTCATTCTTAGGTTTAATCGGATATTACCGCAGATTCATAAAAGACTTTGCGAAAATCACGAAGCCAATGACACTCTGTCTTAAGAAAAACGCAAAAGTTATTAATGATCAAAAATTCCTAGAAAGCTTTAACACTTGTAAAAAGATTTTATGTAACAGTCCCATTTTACACTATCCTGATTTTGCTAAACCATTTATACTGACAACGGACGCATCGAATGTTGCACTTGGAGCAGTCTTATCCCAAGGCACTGTAGGACAAGATAAACCTGTGGCCTATGCATCACGCACACTTAACGAATCCGAACAAAATTACAGTACGATTGAAAAGGAACTTCTTGCCATTACATGGGCCTGTAAATATTTTAGGCCGTATCTTTTCGGAAGACAGTTCACCATTGTTACAGATCATCGACCTTTAACTTGGTTATTGAATCTTAAGGAACCAAACTCTAAATTAATAAGGTGGCGTCTTAAATGAGAAGAGTTCGATTACAAAATTGCATACAAACCAGGTAAATTGAATAGCAACGCCGACGCCTTAAGCCGAGCGCAGATAAACACTTTAGAAACACAATCAATAATAAATAATCCAGGTGATATAAATGAAGAGCGAGAAATATTTGACGACACGCGAAATTATATTTCTGATAGAGATTTTGAAGAAAGCGGTCCTAGCAATGCACCTCAACATATTCCAAAAGTAAATATTATATCAGATGTCCAAATTGTTCCCCCAAGTCATACTGAATTAACTAACAATTATAGTAACCAATCAGAGTCCGATGAGACTCCTCGTTCTCTTTCAAAGGAAATTGCAAACGAAGGTATACCAATATTAGATGAAATAATAAATAATAAAAATAATCAAATTATAGTTTACGAAAACAATAGAGAGAAACTAATCGTTAAATCAGAGAAATATTATAAACAAAATATAATAACAGTAACATTACCGTCAGAAAATAATAAAGAGTTAATAAATGATTTTCTAAAAAACTACCTAAAACCTAATTAAACTTATCATATCTATTTCGATAATAGGAAATTCATTCCACAATTTGTACATATTTATTCCGAAAATTTTCGAAAGGATTATTTGAAATTAATTATGTGTACTCGATTAGTAAATACGATTAAAGACACGGATGAACAAATAATGCTAATAAAATATAGACATGAAGGAAAAACTAATCATCGTGGAGTCGAAGAAACTCTAAAGTATTTAAAGCAATATTATTTCTGGGTTAATATGAAAAAGACAAAAACTACCTTCATAAATGCTTGTGATATATGTCAACGGGCTAAATATTCTAGAAAACCCCGTTACGCCCGTTGAATCTAACGGAAACCGCATGAAAACCATTTGAAATTTTACATGTTGATATTTTTCATCACAATAAAAATCTATATTTAACATTAGTAGATTCATTTTCTAAGTTTGCGCAAGCAATACCAATCACTGGCAAAACTGCCATAAATATTTGTGATGCATTAACTTAACTCTTTTGTAGTTTTGGCATTCCTCAAAAAATTGTGTTAGACAGCGGTACAGAGTTCAAAAACGATACCGTTCGAGAACTTCTCAATTTACATAAAATTAAAATACATTTTACGACACCGGGACATCATGAATCTAATGGAATAATAGAAAGATTCCATTCGACTCTCATTGAACATTTACGCATTTTAAAGGAAGTATATCCCAACGATAACGATTTAATTATTTATGCCTATAATAGTTCAATTCATAGTGCAACGGGATACACGCCATTTGAATTCTTATTCGGACACACCAACTCACGTAACCCTGACGAAATATTTCAAAATAAAGAACTTTTCTCTAGTTATGTAGGAAATCACAGAGAAAAATTGAAACATGTGTACACAAATGTCACTAAACAATTAGAAACCGATAAACAAAAAGTAATAACGAAACATAACACAGGTGGCGATAAAAACTTAGAATTTGAGATTAATCAAGTAGTGTATAAGAAAAACCTATATTATAGGAATAAGAAAAATTATAAGTTTATAGGTCCTTATACTATAACTAAGTTGTTGGATAATAATAAAGTAGAAATTGTTGATAAAAAGCACAAAAAATCCGAAGTTCACATCAAAGAATTAAGAAGACCTCATTGTTTTCAGAGTCCGGAGAATGCAGAATCTCAAAATAATGTGGAAACTAATAGTGATGTTGACAACAGTTAACGCCCAAGAAATCAAGGTTGCTGACATCAGTCACACTCCTGGCATACTTCCCTTTCAACTTTGCCTTGCAAATATAATCACTAGTAAACATATTTTCTTGCAACATATAGAATTAAGAACGCTTGAAAAAGAAATCGAAAGATTGATTATAACATTTCATAACGTAAATAATTCCATTCATCACGAAAAAGCTTCGCATAATTTAAATTTACAACCAAAAATCGATCACTTGAGTTCTATAATTGAAGAGTTACCGAAAAAATTCGATAATATAAAATTTTTCAAAATTAGAAAACAGAAGCGTGGTTTAATAAATGCAGGCGGTAGCATATCTAAGTATTTATTCGGAACACTAGATGCAAATGATGGAGAAAGAATTGAAAATGCTATAAATTTACTAAAGAATAATCAGTGTTTTTGAATGAAACTCAAGGTCTCTAGTTAATTCCACAATATAATATTATATTGTGGAATTAACTAGAGACCTTGAGTTTCATTTAAAAACACTAATATGAGCATATTCCACGAAGTAAGGGTCGAGACAGTCAATTTCATAAAGAATAATCAACAAAAAATAGTCCGGGAGGTAAATGCACAAATCTCGTTATCTAAAACATTAACAAATAAGTATTCGACAACTTTAGATTCTATTGTAAATAATCAAAAATTAGTAGTTAAGCGAATAATAGATTATAAGACTTATCTAGATAATCTCACAAGTGAGCTTTACAAATTCACTGTATATTCCAGTATTCTTGATCAAATATTTCTAAATGCCAATACCATCAATACACTTATTGAAAATCTTGAGAACGCTATTACGTTCGCAAAATTACGTATTTTACATCCAGACATATTGACACATCAAAATTTGAAAGATATTTTATTAGAATTGAAAGATAATTACGTAAACACCGGAATATTAGATTTAGATATTGATTCATGGTATTCAATAATACATGCAACCTGTTTCTTTACTGCCGATAATATAATATTTTCTGCAGAATTTCCCCTTGTCTATCCTGATATTTTCAAATACTATCATCTTTATCCAATCCCTTCCAAAAGTGATACAATTATTATAAAATTGACTGTCTCGACCCTTACTTCGTGAAATATGCTCATATTAGTGTTTTTAAATGAAACTCAAGGTCTCTAGTTAATTCCACAATATAATACAAGTTATTGTGGAATTAACTAGAGACCTTGAGTTTCATTTAAAAACATAATTATTATACCCAGCAAACCCTTTCTGGCTCTAAATGAAGAAATTCACCAGTACATGAATGATCCTTGCATTCGCATCGGAAAAAATTACATTTGTCCGCAAACACAAATGAATGTGAAAACTAAAGACTGTATCAAACACCTCATTCGAGACATTAAAACGACGTGTGTGCACATACCTATCAATCATTCTTCACAGATATTCAGTAAAATCAATGGTGAATATCTAATAATCATAACAAGTGAAGTGTTAAAATTGAAAGCCTTTTGCTCAGATGAGTATTTCATAACCATTAACGAAAACTCCGTACTCCAGATTTCCAAGAATTGTAGCATCGTGTATCAGAAGTTCAAATTCGGAAATAAAGAAACCACAAGAGATGGCCAACCATTAATTCTTCCAGTCATCGAAAGCGACAAATTTACAACCAATAAGAATGTAGCACTGAAACCTTTAAATATCCAAAACATTCCATTAGAAGATATCCACACAATTCAAAATCAGTTGACAGCAACTAATCCATTATCAATAGAAGATATTAACGACCTCAAATCAGTTAATTGGATCCAATGGACTTTTATAATCATTTTAGTTTTAACAGCAGCAGCGTATTTATTATGGACCCGCAAACTTAAAGTATATTTCAACAAGAAGTCGAAATCACAAGAAGAAGAAAAGCCTTCTCCCTTGGAACCCGAAGTCTTTCACTAATGAGGGGAGGAGTTATGGTATACAACCACCCTGTATTGCGCAATAGTG
Source organism: Galeruca laticollis (assembly GCA_963921935.1). NCBI lineage: Eukaryota > Metazoa > Arthropoda > Insecta > Coleoptera > Chrysomelidae > Galeruca > Galeruca laticollis. Next base: position 132,984,451 of record OY998179.1, on the reverse strand, counting down.
GGACACTATTGCATCAGCCTTTCTGCAGTGTCAGAAGTTTATAAAAAGACTATAAAAGCGAAATGTTAACTATATAAAATCATTCTAATACTTGTCACACAGTTGTAAAGATATATGTATAATTTAAATAAAGTTTTTAAAAATCTTTCATACGTATTCGAAACGTTAATTCGCTATTTCCAATTAATTTTTATCGTCTTTCCATCCATCATGTTTTTCTTGTTTAGTCTATTTTAACCCATCTTTTCCGTTACTTCATTTCTTAGCTTATATTTTCTTTCGTATTTGTTGTCTAATTAATAAGTCACTTCCTAAAAATGTCATTCTTCTTATCACTAGAGATCTTTCGGAGACTGTTCCAGGTATTTAATTCAGAAGGATCCGATTGAAAACAAATTATGAATAGTATGTAATGTATGTCTTCCATCTCTTGCTAATATCAGACAAGTACAATATTTTGCTTTGAAATGAAAATTTGTTCATCTGGAAAGTTTTTCAAATATATCGTCCATCAGCCGCAATAACTATTAATATGCTTCTCATATAATGGAATTTTTATTTACTTCCAAAAGTGCACGAATTCGCCAAATTTCATTTGGAATTGGAAAAGTTTTCAAACAATGTTTATTGCAGCTTACTTGTATAAAGCTAAAAAGCCGATACCAGGACAAAAAAATTAAAGTAGGTGAGGCATTGCCTGTAACGCGAAGAAGCTCGCTCGGGATGTAATAAAACTTTAATGAAAAAATTGCAGTTTACTGCTACTTTTCAATCAAAACTTTGGGAGTATGAGCTTTTATTTGGATTGGATAATTGTTTCAACTTTTATATAGCATCACTTTTTGATGCTAATTTTGTAAACAAAAATCACAACGATGAACCGGTGATAGAAATTGTATTCGAGCAGTTAACATAGCATACTATTTCTCCATAGATATGTCTACTTATATATAATTTAACTTACAATGTAATTGTTTCATTTTTATTGGATACCTATACTTCACCAATTACCGTTCAAAGGAAAAGCTTCACAATATGAATAATGTCTTATTCGTGGATAAGTGAAAAGATAAGACAAATAGTCCAATTATGACCCCGTTGCCGTTACACGAAAATAACGAAAAACGCATTTCCTCAAAATGTGATAGTGAAAATGAACATGAAGTTTACGTTCCAACTTTTGAATATTTCATTGGATCACAGCACAGGTCTACGAAAATATACATTTCATTCAGTCATTCGAAGCTGGAATTCAAAGTTAACGACATTTGACGCTTACCAGCGGCATTATCTTCTGTTTCCGTTTTATATCGAAAAACAGGGTTTGCGTGAACATTTAGCCGACATAAACTCAGAATCTGATGAAAAGAAAATATGAATGAAATATTGTAAACAGTAATCTCAAAAAATATATAGATCAAATCTAAATTTGAAAAATGAAAAGTCAAATTAAACCAAAGCGAGTCTATAAATAGTATAGATTACACAAACAAAAAAATTTACCATACTTCGATTGGAATATTAATGATGAGAATATTTCAAATGAGAAGGGAAACTCTGAATATTTGTAACAAGTGAAAAACCCACAACTGAAATACAAAAATTATGTATTTATTGACTTCTCATTATAGAATTCCAAGTATCTATTGACCATATAAGACCAAACCAATATTCAACGAATCTAAGGAAATTAACTATGGGAAGGCACAATAGAACCAATATTCCCATTTTCCACTGATAATTTTTGTGGATACACGACGGTATATCTGTCACTACGAACTTAAAGCTACCACTGTAACAAAGAGTAGCAATGAAGTAGCAATAAGGTACAAGAAAATGCCGCACGACCATTTCAGCTTTGAGGTGAATCAACTTTTGAATATAGCAGTAAATCAACGTGAACGAATGAAGAGTTATAAAATCTGGTGTTGGATTTCCGTTAGATTTGAATTTTAATTATTTTCCCGCGAGGTAGACAACCCAAACAAGAAACGCTTGTAATCGTGGTTGCCTTTTATGCTCGCATTAATTAGAGATTTACTCAATTTTTCGCTCAATACCTACACAATACGAGACTTCAGCTAACCATTATGTGGTGAGGTCCCATTAGATTCGTGTGCGGTAATTCATACTTTTTCTTCGATTGTGATCACTTATCGTTCACTCGAACAAAATACCGGCATGAGACTTCTCAAGGGTGATTCGACTCCAAGTTATTGACACACTTTGTATAACAGAGGATGATCAGACTATGAGACTTCAGGGCGCCACTACCTTTTGAAACGTTACGAAATAGCAAGGACAAAACTACGGTGATAAAGGTAGAAACACCGTGTAAAAGAATTTACTCTAAATTAAAAATTAATATTAAAAATGTTAAAATAAAATGTGCTCAAATTTAATCAACCCGGACACGATACCCTGTGGCTCTCACAGCCGGGTGGATTGGAAATAAAAGTGAATATATAAAAAATTTAATTTATTTTTGCCTTAGAACGGGACGGAAAAAATATAGGATGTACGTAACTGACGGTACTCTGGTGGTTTAAATGTTCTGAAGGAATGGAAGCGGTGTTTTCTATGGTGAAAGATGTCTCGGACCAATGGAAGCTGTCTTCAACGGTAAATGTGTCATATAGATGGAAGCTGTCTTCAACCGTAAAGGTATCTCAGATAAGTGGAAGCTGTCTTCAACGGTAAAGGTGTCTTAGATAAATGGAAGTGACGTAGTTCTCACGTAGCTGCTGTGCTCATCTAAGAGTACACAAGAATCAGGGATATGTAGGAACTTGATTGTCATGGGGCACATTGTGTTGGTTCAGCTTTTCAGGTTTAAAAGGAAGGCAGTTATTTGAATTTACAAAAATGAAATTTACTGAAAGCTTCCCAACATATATGTCTCCCATATTGAAACAATAAGAAAACAATTTAATTAAATTAGCAGTATACTAATGTTCTGAAAAACTTATGAGAGTCAAAAAGTTGTTATCTGAATAAATAACGTGCTTAAAAAATATATCTGAAACCTGCAGTGTCGGTATCTTTCATACGAAAGAATATTCTAGAGGTTTAAAATGTAATTAAAATGTTATTTATATTGAAAAAAGGTATTGTGCAACATAAAAAGCTCTCAAGTGTTTGCACAAAATTAAACAATGATTTGTATTTAGTTTAAAATTCATATGTAGGTATAAAAGGAGGATTCCGTGACCACGTGCAAGTGTAATTTATCTCAGAATATGTGAAATAACAGAAATGAAAGAAATGCCCTAAAAATTATCTCAGCGATTATATTGAATGAAGCTTAGAGATTATAGAATATAAATCTCAACTAACCACAGCAAATTAAGAAAAAATTCAGAACAACAGAAAACGTGAGTACGTGTTTTCTCTTCAACGCCGGTATCGGAAAAGGAATGATTTTTAGCTTGTAGCAAACAGGGGGAAATTGACGAATATCAATTGTCTCAACGTTCAGTTTTAATTCTATGGTTGGGAGTGGCTAATGAGACGGCATGCGGAAATTACACGGAATTTATTATATTAAATCGAAACAGGTCGATGGACATGTTACACGTTTTAAATAAAAAAAAGGACTGCTTGTGATTGTCAACAAAGCTGAGTTGGAGAGAGCTCTCTGAAGTTAAGTTCCAAGCGTTTTGTGTGGTCTGGAGTAACCTGAGGTAAGTAAATCTCTATTCGTCACCGGTCATTTTGTGGAAACTTTAATTTTTAAATCATACTAACTAAAACCCGAGATCAAACAATATTTTGGGGTAAATAATACTGTCCGAAGCTTAACTCTCCTCATAGGATCTATCGCATATTGAGATCCATATCACCGGCTCGCACATTAGTCGTTCGAGCCGGATTCGTCTGATTTACTTTTTGAAATTGTTTGGTTTTCGGTTTTAAAGAAATTGAAGTTTAATATTTTATTGTTCAATATTTGTTAGGGTGGCTCGATATTTGCAGTTTGAATAAGGTCCAAAAAATAAGTTGCATATAGTTTTATTGCTGTTATCTTTCTATACTTTGTTCAGTTTCGTGACCTTGAATTTATCCAGTTTCAGAATCCGTACGAATGTGTATTTCAATTTTAAAATATATCTAGTTTTTGCCTTTAGCTTGATAAGATTTTTTTTTGTCTAAAGTTCTTTATTTTAAATAAAGGTAATAGAACTTTAATTTTGTACCATTATTGTAGGTTGATAAATAACTTCAGTTTTCTCTTATACCAGTGGCATCTTGGCAAGAGGACGTGGGTTTATTTGTTACAGAATGTGTAACTGGGTACGCATTATAAGTTTGTTAAGGTGAAATAAAATTTATTTCTTATTAAACATTGACATTTTTTGATTTTGTGTACAATGGGTGATAAATTAAAAAAATACACCTTAGAAAGGAAAACATCTCTTAAATATTTAGAAGCTTGCTTGCGCTTGTCGAATGCTGCTGTTACTTATTCAAATAAGCAATCGCTCTTTCGTATTCGGTATTCAGAGTTGAATAATGATTTAGAAACCTTCAATAAACACCATCAAAGCATTTTTTCCTTTCTGTTGGTCGCTGATGGTATTGAAGCCCAACTATAATCTGAGAAAATTCTTCGTGGACAATTTATGAATGATTATATCCCAATAAATGCTAACTTTGCGGATCTGTTCAAAAATGAAGACGCTCAGAGTAAGGTTGTCGTTCTCAAGCGGTCCAACAAGTTAGTAATGTTCGGTTACCCCAATTGGAACTTATTAAAGTTTCAGGTGATTTTACTTCGGCGATTACCTTTTTCGATTTATTTGATGCGCTCGTGCACAATCGAAATACTATTGATGACACTGAAAAGTTAGTTACCTAATTCAAAGTTTAGAAGTTGCTCCTTTGTGGTTAGCTAAATCTTTGCGTTTAGCTGGGGACAATTATGTACAAATTTATGATAAATCAAAAAAAAGATATAATAATAAACGTTTCCCTGCAATGGCACATTGGGGCAAAATTGAGGAAGCTCCATCTACTATGTTTAAAAATTCTGGTAGCTACAGTAATTTAATTGACACTTTTTCAGAAAATCTTTCAGCTTTGGAAAATGTGGGTTATCACATTTCGAATTTCATGTTAGCTTATAAAATTCTCGATAACGAGACTCAGCAACGTTTTGAATTATTACATGGGTCTGGTGAAATGCCCAAATTCACTGAATTATCTGATTTCCTAGAAAATCGATGCATCTCTTTCGACTCATATTCGCTGTCGCCATGCTCCACTCAGAATAGAAAAAATAAATCCTTGCCTTCTAATCCAAATTTAAGTAAAAGTGTTCCTAAATTTAGTAATCGTTCTAGTTTTTGTTCAGAATCCTAATACAATAACTTATTCGTTATGCAACGCAAGTCACAACTTGCAAACGTGTTCTTCATTTTTAAATAAATCTCCTTATGATCGTTATAACTATTGTCAAAAACGCGTCTGTGTTTTAAATGTTTAGAAAAGCATGATTCGCACACTTGCGCTGTCACAGTTCATTGTGGCCATTGTAATTTGCCTCATCATAATCTTTTGCATTTTAAGGGCGCTAATGGTGGTCCTCACGCTGGTAATATTGTGGCTTGTGATTAGGCGCCCTCTACTTCTGTCGATCCTCAGGCCGCCGATGGAGCATTGAGGTCGCATGTTGCCTGATTAGGCAGTGTTGTGTCTAAAAGCTCGAACGTTTTGTTAGCTACTGCGGTGCTAGAAATTATGGATTCACAACCGAACTGTACCAACCTGCTCGAGCTTTAAATGATGGAAGTAGCATGATTTCTTCTGTATCCCAGTCTTGTATGCGTCGTCTAGGTTTCAAACAATCTTCTGCTACTTTATCCGTATAAGGTATTGGTGCCGTTAGAAGTACGGTGATTGGTCGTGTTGTAATGATGATAGAACCTGTGGATCAAAATGTTCCTGTTTTTTATTATCCGGCGTTTGTTTTGCCAAAAATGTGTGAAGACTGACCTGTTGCTCGTTTGTATGTTGAGCACTTAGCTAATTTGAAGTTGGTCGATCCTCGTTTACAACTTCCTGGTAAGATTGAGGTGCTATTATGTTCTCTCAGATTTTTTTGGATGGCAAAGTTACAGCTCCTGCTGGGATGCGGGACGCTGTTAATACCGTTTTTGGATATGTGCTTATTGTTAGTTGCAACTCTGCTTTTATGACATCGGCCGTATCATTGTTCTGTCACTTGGATCAAACGATTTCGTTGGAGGAGTATGTTCAGCAGTTCTGGAGTTTAAAATATGTTCCTGAAGTAGAATGTTTTCCCCTGATGATGTTCTTTGTGAACCAAACTTTGTTGATTATGTCAGTCGAGATGACACTGGTCTTTATACCTTTTCGTGAGCCTTCTCCTGTTTTTCCAGGAATGTATGAATTTGCTGTCAATCGTTTTGTGTCTCTGGAAAAAGGACTTTTAAGAAGGCCCTCTCTTTATAAGGAATATTAATCCTTTACGAAAGAATATGTGGATCTTAAGGACATCAAGGCTGTGTCAGAGACCTCTCGTCCAATGTTTTGTTACTATATTCCTCATCATGCTATAGTAAGACCTGATAGTTTGACTACCAAATTGAGAGTGGTCTTTAACGCTTCTGCACAGGATGGCAATCAGAATTCTTTGCATCAGTGTTTGTTTACTGGGAAAAATCTACAGAAGGATATTTTAACTATTTTTGTTGTGTTTCCGACTCCCTGGATATGTCATATCCACTTATATGAAACGAGCCGTTGACAACATCGATCCGTATCGACTGTACTTGTAAACTCTACTAATATCCTTAAAACACAAGTTTAGAATTGAGTCAATACACATAACTAAACTTCCTGCCGATATTCCAATAATACTGAAAGCTTTATATTGAACCAAACAATAATTACAAAACTTCATAAGTCAATTACCTACGCCTAATAACTATTCATCAGATGCATAAATAATCTAAATGAAAAAACCGCTTTTTGGAATATTTGTTGGTGTCGTTTAATTTAACCTTTATTTCATAACTAAATATCAGCTGTAACATTATTGTAATAAATGCGAATATTAAATACGAAAACTCAAATCGGTAACTTTCAGAACACACTGTAAAATATATATTTTATTTCAAATATAATAAAAGTAGAATTCGACATACTTTTTGTTTATCAAAAATGACACAGGACCATAACAATTTGCAGCAATAAAACAATTCTCTAGGGATAATTTAAATTATTGTTTTGTATACCAACGGTCAGTAATAAAAAAATTGAGGTCACTCTAAAATATAATGCAACATTTGCAATTCAACACAACACCCCGAACAAAATTTGGGGGAATGATAAAAAAGTAAGTTCAGAGCAGACAGAATAGAGAGACGGGAGAAAAACGCGAAGGGAAAAAGTCCTTCCATGTCACGGTAACGGGTGTCAGTTTTTTTAGTGTTCGCGGGTTCATAGAGAGAAGTTCTCTCCATTGTGTCAAGGCATCAGAGCGATACTCAGATATCCTTGACAGTGAACGTTGTCCCCCTGAGAAAACACAAAGCGGGAAAAACTCTCTCTCTGACCCTGATCCAGCATAGTTCGACACCGGGTGCTAGAAATTTAGCGTCATCCGCAGTTTCTAGATAAATATTGAAAACAGTCAGTGAGCAGAGAGAGGAGAAGGGAAGTTTCCACACAGTAAGTTTTTGAACAAGTCTAAGGTTTTTTTCGGAAAAGATTTATCATTTTTTTCGTGCGCTGGTTCTGAACTTAATATTGATAACATAAATATTTGCATAGGTAGAATATATAACAATTTTTCCACTGTGTTCTTGGACAAGTTCATAGGTTCAGTTTAATCTGTAGGTCCTGGCTCATAATTTGGGCACCGCTCGTTCTATAGAATATAATTTTATTGTGTGAGATAGTATAGTAGATTTTACAGAAGATTGTAGGAACGAATTTTTTCTTTGGTGTATTTGTAACTTGACAGGATTTAGGTATTATTTTTTTTGTGGTCACATAATTCTCACCCACCCCGTAGATAGGCGTAAGTAAGGGTTAAAATAAGGCTAATTGTAATTTGTATCATTTGCCAGGAGCGTATGATTTTGTCTCCATAGAATCAGGTTATCATTGAATTTTCGTAACGATTAGATAATTTTGGGTTTTTCAGACGCGGTTATATCATTTACTTATATCTAGCGAAATAAATTACCATTATAGTTTATTCGAGAGAAGCAAAACTGCAACTCGGAAATTTTGTAAATACACACTGAACTGTTTACCGATAAGATTTAATATTTCTTGTTGTTGGTCATATTTTATACAGTGAAAGATGTAATATATTTTTTTATACATTTGTGGTTACCGAAATTTTATTCAAATCCCTACCACGACTCTCCCTCTAGAGTGAGCAATGCATTTGGATACAAGGCTGAACAAGGAGATCAACTCTGGTCTGGAAAAGGTACTACAGCTTTAAGATCAGGAGGTCCCCGACTAAATCGGACTGGTTTTATTTTTTTTACATTGGGTGATAGCTGTCTTCCAGATTTATACAAAGTTGTAGTGCAAAATAATCAATCTGTTACATTTGGGGACAGCAGTTATTAGACTATTGAAAAAATTACAACACGGAAAATGTTATTAAAGCCAGACCAGTTCCAGTCATTTGAAAATGTCTGTCTGTTTATCAAACATCCTTAAGAAAGGAGGATACATTTTATTGGTTTACGCCGCTTCTCGGCCAAAGAGTTGACAAATCAGAGATCAAGGGCGAATGACTCAATCTCTTGTGCGTCCAAATACATAGATAGACTACCTGTTTCATAGCATCACATGATGTCAGAAGTAACATATATGTCCAAAATCGCTATTTTTCAGGATATTTTCTATCCTAATAATATTATTCTGGGGCTACGTAAAAATAATAGTTATTTATGTATTGAGAACGAAAAGTGAGGAATTATTGTTCGAAAGCAAGAGTTAACTGATTAACTTAATTGCTTGATCACAATAATTTCACTTTAATCTCGCAATACATATAACATTTTTTCTACAATCACTTGAATATATATTTTTAATAATTATTTATAAATTTATACCTCTTATTGCAAGTACCTGTCAATTACTTTATACTTACTTTCTTAAACTTCCACGAAACCTGGCTAGACATTAAGGACGGACTTCCATTTTTTTGTAATAATAATATTATTTGAAACATTAAGAAGTTAACAAAACAGCGATTTATTAGATTATTGAAGTTTTTCAGAATACAAAAACACTCCCTAACCTGGTTGCTCTATGATCCCCAATATCACTGTCAATACAATTGTGTTTGTAGTATCGGTTGTTATGGGCAACGAGCTTTTTGCAACTTTTCGTTGTCAATGGCAAGCGAAAAAGCCCACTTTCCAATGTGATTGTAGAAAAAATATATTATTTGTTACTTTTAACACCCTTTCAATAGTATATGATTGGTTTTAGATACTGTGATATTCTAAAGGTATTAATTAGTCTTTGTTCGTATATGAATCAATTAGTTTTAACGAAGAAATGTAAATAAGTAAGCATGCCAGAATAATTAATTATACCATACTATATAAAGCACCAATATGGAGAGATACAATGGATAAGATCAATAATTCAAAATCATTCACTACAATAGGGAAATATAAAAGAGATAGTTTTTTACTGCTCACATGGAGGTATAATTGTAAATCTCACTCTCACAAATATACTAAGTTTAAGGCATCTAACTGTATGATGTTAAGTGAATTTATCGATGAAGTAATCTGTTCAGAATAGAATACAATATTTATGCAATTGTTAACAAGAAATTTGAACAAAAAAGAAAAAGACTTACCTTTGCCACCACTTACTAATTGCTCTCAGTGCAGAGTGCTGTGCAGAGAAGGGGAGATATTAGCAGTCATTGTAGCATTGATAAAGACACTTTTATGGACTTAATAACTTTCCTATTTAATAACACCTATTTTTCATTTGACAACTTTTATAAACAAAAATTTGGTACACCTATGGGTGCTACCATTAGCCCTATTATGGCTTGTTATGTGATGGATGACTTATTGGATACTGTAATCCCGGTTTCACCGTTTACCCTATTATTAGTAAAAAAGTATGTAGATGACATGATTGTTGCTTTACCTAGAGACATGGTTGATGAAATTTTATTTGTTTTCAACAGCTATGATCCCTATATCCAATTTACCATTGAGGTAGAAGACGACCAATGCTCTGTACCTTTTTTAGATACTAAGTTTATTCGTATTGATTATACGTTGTATATAGATTGGTATCGAAAACCAATCTCGTCAGGGAGGTACATGAGTTACTGGTCCTATCATAAACACTCTACGAAGGTTAATTTGGTAAAACAAATGAAGAGTAGAGTATTAAACATTTCTGACCCTTCATTCCATGATTAGAGCTTAAAACACCTTTTCCAACTTTTCATTGATAACTCTTATCTTAGGACTTTAGTAAAAAAAAATTATTCAATACGTCAGCCATTGATAATAGCAATATTAACAATAACAACCAAGTTGAAAGTGTTCAAACCAGTGCTGGAGTGGTTGCAGTAGATAGTCCATTTTCTCATGTTTCCATACCTTACATAAGGGATGTTTCCCCTGAAATTTGTAGAACAACTTAGTAACGTTAAGATTGCTTTTAGTACAGTTTTGACAATTAAATTTGTTTTAAGCAAACTGAAAGATAAGACTCCAACCTTAGCTCTCTCAAACGTGGTTTACTCTATACCTTGTAGTGATTGTGATAATAAATATATTGGTCAGACTTCTAGAACCTTATCCCAAAGGATATCGTTCCATAAGTCTGACACTCGGCTGTATCCAGAGAGATGTGCTCTGGCAGAACATGTGAATGTTGAGGACCATCATATGAATTATTCTGATGTAAAGGTTTTAACAATGGAAAATAATTATCATAAGAGACTCTTTTTGGAAGTGACTTTTATCGCACATGAGCCAAATACTATCAACAAAAAATCAGATATAAAAAATCTCAGTGAAATTTATTTTTTTTTACTGTCTGTTGACAAACAACAAAATTTCAATATGATTCGGGATTTACATAATTCTTCAATTTTATCATGAAAATATCTATATAAAAGTATTCAATTTATTCCCCCACCTGTTGTTTCTTGTCGTATTGGAATGTGTACCTACCATCAACCAAAAAATTATATTTAGTTTCGTATAATAACTTGATAGATGGATTTGCAGTTTGTGTGGGAAATGTCCCATTTTACGAAAAGATTATTTTAACATGTAATATCAATTTATTTAAGCTTTTTAGTAACTTCGACTTAGTCATGTTTTTTGTGTCACAACGTTATAACAACTATTTTTATTAATCTCAACATAATGTAAGTATGCAATTTTTTCAAATAGATGTAATTTGTTATGGAACGGTTAGAGTTGTGCCATAATACGCAATTTAATGATTTCTGTTAAGTTTGATAATGTGTAAAAGGAAATAATTCTATCACATACATATATTAAATAATGGTTATTTATTATACAAGGGAAAAAGTATATAGTGTATGATACATTATTTTTTTCTGTGACAGGAAAAACGACGATTCAATAGTGAAAGAACATATTATTACAATATATTAAAGTCAGAATGTTATCGATATGAAATTTGAATTTTTAAACTAATAAGCTGTTGTAGTTATAGCGACAATTAGACCTGCGTTGCTAAGAAAAACTTCAAAGTAATCAAATATATGTCAATTTAACTCTGTGATTTGATTCAAAAATTGCGAACTCAGTGATTGCTTAAGAGTTATTTTGGAAAATATAAAGTTAAAAAATGTCTGATTCCGAGTTTTATCTGACTCTTGATATGAAGGAAATGTAACTTATGTTCAATAAAATATTCTAAAATCAAATATCTTCCTTTATCTATATGTATATATATAAATATATCCGGGAAAAAAGTACTCACTTTTTTCCCGTAGGAAAAATAGTAATTTCGTGAAAAGTTGTATTTTGTTACCTGTCAACAGAGATAAAATGTCAAATTTTTTTCCTGTCACAGAAAAAAAAATATTTTTTTTAGCTGGTTGATTTCTGCAACATACACTCTCGTAAGTGAGAGATGAGAGTTTGTGGTGCTTGAATAGCTAGTTGTTCTGCATAATTATTATTAGTTTTCGAAACTCTTTGACTAAAAATTTCAATGTAATGTATTAGTCTTGTTATTAAAAATAATTAATTCCATACAGGATTATTCAGTATTATAGTCGGGTAAAATTTTGTCACAATTTGACCTTTTTTGACAGTTCATGTTTGTGTCACCATCAGTGCTTTTTGTTGGGTTGGAACATTCTTGACTGGTTCGCTGCTTTTTGTGTGAGAGAGAGATTTTGCAATTAGTCGAGGTTGTTTTGGCTCGGCGGATTGTGGTGTTGGTCGCATATAGTTGTTTTAACGTTTTTATGATCTTTTGTAGTGCTCCCTGATGATGGAAATAAACGTTTCCGAAAGCTTGGGAATATTATGAAGAGTGTACTTGTATTTGCTGCTACCCCAATAATTTGTCATGTGTATATTTTGAGAACATGTTCCCATACTATACGTTATAATAAATGTCTCCATAATACATGGTTGAATTGCCCGATGTTTATAAACGCAATGTATACTTTGAGAAAAGCATAATCATATGCAATTCCTTGAAGACTTAGAAGCTTGAAATGTTGATATAATGTGGAGATTCAGGTTATTTTTGATAATATATTATATAGATTGGAGACATTTAATTCAACCTTCTACAAAATGATGTAGTCACGCTTTGCAAGTTTCTTTGGATTAAGAAAAATGAAATATTTACAAGTTATGCCCTCAAATGACACATTTTATTGAAAAATTGTTCATTTTCTAATATCTTGTCAATGTACTTTGAGAACATTCTCAATTGACATTAATTTAATAATTATAACTAATGTATATAACCTGTACATTGTGCTTTCGATCTAGTAACTTTTTTCTTTAAACGTAGACTCTCAAATATGAAACGTTCAGTTTCCTTGGAAATAATCAGATCTAATGGCAAGATAATCATTAATAACTCTATAATAATTGCACACATTCTTCTTCATCTTAAATAAGATACTGAGATTTGTGACATTTTAATGATATATTGTCTATATTGAAGAAACGTCCTTATTATATACGATAAAACGTACAGGATGTTTACATATGCTAAGTATACACTTAGGACAAGAGTCATATGCAATATAATATATAATGTTGAGAATGAGGACATTTTTAGCAGTTCATTTTATCGTTCGCGAACATTTATCTAGACTTCTACAAAATGATTCTGTAATTTCTTATGATTCTATTAAGAAGCATAGATATTGATTCGTTACAAAAAAGGCCTATGATAGCATCGGTAGCATGCAACGATCGGGTAATAAATAAAACGAAAAAATCGTGACAACTAAAGTCCCCAAACTATCATATCTTTAAATAATATGTTACACAAAGAGATGTTTCTTTCTTTAATCTTCTTATTTAATATGAATTGACTTCCTACATTTTATAATATTTTCAGTACCGAAAGTATTAGAAATCGAATTCAGATTAATAACGATTTTTGTAATAATAACTAATATTAATCAATGAAAATATTAATTCTGAGCAAACATTGATACGAATTAACTAGAAAATAGTTTAACGATGAATACATGAGAAAAATAATACTTCTTTTTTAGAAAGAGTCACCATCATTCATTTCAGTTGATGAACTGACCTTATTGTTGACTTTTTTACTCATGATAAAATTTCAAGAAGTACTGTCACTTAATGTGAATCATTCTATAGGTACTAGTTGAATGCAAATCCCATATTAGAAAACAGTCAAATTGTTTTATAAATTCAACTTCTTTGTTCCTATCTGGAATAAAGTTACATAATGAGCATACGTTAGCTGTTACGTAATAATTTGAATGCTTTTTTTAGGTATAAGTACTCGTATATTACGTATTCTATCTCACGTTAGTGGCATAACTAGGATGAAGTACTGTGGGGGGTTGAACTTGAAGTCTTTCTTATAAAATTGTAGCCTACAGTTTCCAGCTTCTAGTACATCCCATTCAAGTAGGCTTGCTATGATTATGTTTATGAATTCTTTTGTACTTTTAGTGTTCTGGGGGGAGGGGGGCGGTTCTATTCCCCCTCATCCTCCCGGTAGTTACGCTACTGACTCACGTTTTAGTGAACTGTTTTTTACGGAAAGAAATAAAAGTGAAAATACGGTCGTTTTTATTTTTGTATTAAATACCAAATAAAATATTCCAGGACTTTAACGTTGTCGAATTACTAGTCGATATGGTTTCTTATATTAGCAATTGATAAATTATAATTATCCTCCGTTTTTTAAGATAACGTGTATGTTATTCATTTTAACTGCAGTAACATATAAGTCATATTTTAACTTTAAAGACATGGACGTTCCCAAGAGTGATTAGACTGATTAGTGCCCAACTTATAAAATGCGTATCCGAATAGAAATAACAATAACTATATTTGAAAAAGGTTGATTTTCACTGATCTGTTCCAAATTTGCCAAAGACAAACAGTTTAAAAAAAATGAATAAAAAGAGTTAATGTCTAACAAATAAAAACGTATGTTAAAAATGAAAACTTTTAACGAAATTGGATTACGATTAAATATTAATTAATAAATATTTAGTTTGTTAAAGAGATGGACTTTTTAACACATCTTTTTAATTATACGAATACCGCTTATCATAGTTTTTTTATTGATTTATAATTGTTAGATTCTCAGTTTTAGGAGGCAATTGTAAGAAAATTGCTGCTAATAAAACGATCGCTTGAATGTCGGCAGCAATAGGTTCCAGGTGTTCAATATACAATGTTTTCACATCGACATCGATGGCATTAACTCGGAAAATAGGGTAGAATTTGAGAATAGATTCATCGCTTTGTTATCGAACTTACAGACTAAACTAGAAACCCAGTGTCAAAACATAGATAAAGTAGATAGTCCATCTCAAAAGAATAATATCAAACTACCCAATATACAAATATCAACCTTCATAGGAAACGCTCCTGAATTCACATCTTTTATGGACTTATTCACAGCCTTGATAATAAACAACCCTAATTTATCATCAAATGCTGAAAAGTTTTTCTATCTAAAAACTTATTTTAAAGGAGAACCACTCAATATTATTGATCAACTACCTGTAACGGAACATAATTTCCAAATTGCATTACAATTATTAGACAGAAGATACAATAATAGTAGACAGTCAATTAATAATCATTTTAATAATTTGTTAAACGCACCTGTTTTAAATAAAAGTAATTATGTGAGCTTACGGCAATTGGTAACGAACTCGAGAGCAAATAAATATTGCTGCTTTAAAAAATTCTAAACATACTGTTGAAGAGCTATACGAAAATTTGATTATCTATATACTAAAACGAAAACTTGATTTCAATACAAAAAAAGCATACGAGGAGCGTACAAAATCATCATTATCCACCTTGGATGAATTCTTTGAATTTTTGGAGCATAGATGCCATCCATGTCTTAGACAACTTGAATACCACAGAATCTAACAAGGATAATAAATTTGATAAAACTCACTCTTATAGTAATTCCTCCCGAGATGTCAATCACTACAAATACACTAATAAAACTTCATTTAATTCCTCACAAAATCATCATAGAGATAAATTCAATATTAAAGTAACACTGCACCCAGACAACATTAGATATTCTATAAATATCCGTGGAATATTCATTTTGGCATATTGGAATATTCTCTAAAAATGCCAAGAATATCTTTATGCTTTTTGGAATATTCCTAGAAAGTGAAAATGAGAATATCCTAAATATTCAGAGAATATTCCCAAATGAATATTCTTTTTCGTATTATATATAAGCTAGGATTATTCCGAGAATATTCAGAAAAGCATTATCTAAGAATGTTCTTCAATGAATGTTTCCAGAATATTCAATATATACTATGAATATTCATGGTAGATTCATTTGGAATTTTGTAGAATTATTTCAAATTGTATATTCAGGGCATATTCTCTGTATATTCAGAATATTGCAGAAATATCCTCAGAATGTTCAGAACCATACATTTATTGGGGGGAGAGGGGAGGGTTAGTATATAGGATTCATGTAAATGCACTTTTTTCAAATTTCTGTAAATCAATAAATTTTCATAACTGATGGAATTCTCCACCCGACCATTCACTGGATGGTGGCTTCTAAAGTGAATAAAGTGGCACAGGTACAAATTGGATTCAGAACATGAGTCCAATAACATTAGTGCTTAATTCTGGTTACACCTAAGAAAAAAATATATTTTAACTACCTAAGCATAATAAAATAAAATTCAATATCAAATTGTCCAGATTTTAATTAGACAAACATAAACTTTATATCTCTCTATAAACTTTTAAAATTTATAAATATATAACTATAACCTTCATTTTATCGTTTTTAAACCAGAACGACAGAGCTTCACAAAATATATAAAGCATTAATCTACTTGTTGAACATCAGTTTCGTAAAATTAAATATTTATAGATACTTACATTCTGTTGTGAGAAATGAAAAATAAAGAAAAAACAAAATTGACCAAATACTTGTTTCTATCAATATATTTATAGGGCCCAACACTGCGAGTTTTTAGCTATACCCAAATGGATGAAACTGTCCGGTTAAGGCTACATAACTGAGGTATAACTGAAAAACATCCTTATTGTGGACGTTTTGCAATCAGATATATCAATTTACCCGTTCGGGTAAGGCGGTGTTAAAAGCTGGCAGCATATGGATTCATAAACTTGCGTTATATCATCACAGTCGCTAGAATGTATTGCGACGGCCCGAGATGAATGTGCCGGTTGCTGTTATGGTGTGGTATCTGCAATTATAGAAATAATTGTAGTAATCATTCGTAGAACTTTTACAAATATGAGTATAAAAAATATCGATATTTTCTTAAATTTGTCACTATGCAGAATACATTACATTGACACTGGTATTCTGTACTGTCGCTTAAATACCAAAGCATATGGTGATTAAATATTGTATGCTCTTCTCATGTAAGTTTTTACCAACCTCAAGTTCTTAAGATAATTTACTTGTTTAAATGAATGTTGACTTAGTTTTATAAACCGATATAAATGTTTTAATTTTTTTGTTTTCATTATCTTAACACCACGATATTCCCTTATACAAATTTCAAGAAGGTATTAATCCCGTCAAAAAGTATTAATTAATTATGCGGCCAGATGACAAAAAATAAATATCGAAAACAGCTGATTATAATGTCTACTTAAATTTAATATTTACCAGACTGAGTAACTATTTTTGTTGGTGGATCATTAAACAAAATGTGACCTTTGCATTTTAACCATGGAAATAGGGTAGGCCCAGGTAGTTGAAACAAATGCTTAGGATATCCTCCTTTAAATAAATTTTTCCTGACAGTGAAGTTCACACAACCTATAATTCTATTGTGAAGCATCTGTAGTTTTTCCAAACAAATCTGCACAGTTACAATCTTCCAACCATAAGTGTGCCCTAAAAAGTAAACAAATGTAGTTATTCACATGTCTATATTAACTACTAATTTATTATTCAACATATTTTTAGCTGAACAGGGCTCGTCAGCAGAAAGCTTATTGTAGTACATATTATTATTTCATGTTATTAAAGTCAGAGGGACAGATCAATGTTAAAAAAGTAATATACTTATAATATATTGCATATAGAAACAATTACTCTTACCTCACAGGGTCTTTGGGAAATCCAAATATAATTATTCCTTCTCCTGTTCTTGAGTGACATCCACAAACTTCACAAGTTATTTATCAAATAACAAATACAATAATTTCTCACTATAAGAGTTCCACTAGTCACGATAATGTTGAAAACAAAATCAAAATAAACTTCAACTAAAGCACAATCCAGTTCATAGGTGGATATTAGATAAAACGGAAGAGAAACGAACCTATTGACACTTGACTTTGAGCATGCCAGACTCAAGCCCATCACACATGATATTAGAAATTAACCAATAAACGTGTGTATAGAGAACGCCAGTTGCATTTTAATTGGCTGGCAGCTTTTTGTTGACGCGATTGGGTACCTGCCGTGATTTGGCTTTACGCTGAATGTTATAATTATCATTTATATCTTTGTTCTCTTTTTATCACACGACCATATGACGAATAACATTATATACACACCGTATCAACCATTTATGTAGTGTTCATATCGAGGATATTTTTATATCTTTTTCTTATCTTATTATCTCTATCTGAACTTCAATGAGTTTAATAGATGGTTTAATTAGATATATTATATTTATTATTTGTATGAAGGTGATTTTAACTATTTACACCTATGCGTAGGGTTGAATATCCGGATAAATGTTTGAACTATAACTTTCGTCCCATGTGAAAAATAATATTAATTTTATTTATTCATAAGTAAATATGCTTAAAAGAATATGCTAGGAATATTCAGTTTGGTAATATTCTCAAATGAATATTTTAAGAATATTCAATTTAATAATATTCTAAAATGAATATTTTAAGAATATTCATCAGGCTTGTTCTGTGAATATTCACTAAGGAATATTAATAGAATATTCAAAAATAATAATAATATTATAAGAATATTCTTAGTTGATTCGGAATATTCTTATACTTTTTGGTGTATTCAAAGAATATTCTATGAATATCCCATGTTGTCTGGGCACACCAATAATTATCATAATAGTAGTAACGTTTCTCATTCCAATTCACAAAATAGACTTCTCAGATCGCCTCCGGCAAGCTCTCCACCTCGCAATAAAATCTGCAACTTTTGTAACTCGAGAACATACAAAATATATACTTGTCCCGATTTCTCTCTCTTGGTCCCGTTAGAAAGAATTAACGCAGTACGGAGCAACAAACTATGCTTCAATTGTTTAGGTTATGAACATCTGATACCCCAATGTCCCTCCACACTCACATGTACCATCTGTCTAAAAAGCACCATACACTCCTATACAATGGGAACTCCAACAATGCAGATATCACTCCAGATCGCAATGCCTCACTGAATAATGACACCAACAACACCGCAAAGACTCAAACAAGTTGTTCAATTCAGAGCGAAATTCCGCAAGGAGTTGCTTCACTGTCAGCAGTCACTATAAAAAATACCCATGTACTTTAGCTACCGCCAAGGTACGAGCATACTCGAAACAAGGTCATCCACTAATTTTGAAAGCTTTGTTAGATAATGGAAGTCAAACTTCATTTATTAAACGTAACACAGCCCTTAGAGTAGGAAAAACATGTTAGTCTTACAACTTGCAAATTTCAGGCATTCTTTCTAGCAACAACCTTGTAGATACAATGACAAATGTCAACATTTATTCAGTCATGGATAACCAAAAGTTCAAAGTGTCATGTGCTGTTACCCCAAATACGAATTGATCCACAAAAATTGGGAATTCCGCCTTCTCTCGTGCAGCGTTTAGCTGATGATGAGTTTTTCATACCATCTGAGATTGACATGCTAATTGGAGCCGACGTATATTACTCTTTGCTTAAGGTTTTATCACCCTAGGTAGAAATAGTCCCAATCTAGTAAACACTTATTTAGGATGGATTGTAGCTGGCACAATACCCTCTAATTGCATAGATTACTCTTCTCGAGAAAGCACTCCCACTATTGTTTCTCACACTTCATTTGCAACTAACGTTAACCCCTATCATCTGGAAGATAAATTAGACACGATGCTCGAAAAGTTTTGGTCTCAAGAAGAGATTGAAAAACCTCCTCATCTGTCACCGGAAAATGAATTAGCTGAAACTATTTTTACTTTCACGACTCAAATTATGGATAATGGAAGATACCAAGTCGCCTTACCGCTGATTCACCCCAACGCTCATGAAAAGCTTGGTGAACCGTTTGCACAAGCCAAAAACAGATTTACCTCTCTCGAAAAAAAGTTTGAAAAAAACCCTGAGCGTTTTATTGAGTATAAAAAGTTCATTACTGAATATGTTGACTTAGGTCACGCTCGGTATATACACCTCGAGCTCAAGAATATCATATCTGATCACAAATATTTGGTACCTCATCTCTGCATCATAAGGGAGCAAAGTGCCAGTACGAAGCTGAGCATGGATTTTGATTTCAGCTGCAAATCAAGTTCTCGTCTTAGCCTTAATGATATCACTCTCAAAGGCCTTCAAGTTCAGCCCGAGCTATATGATATCTTAAGTAGATTTCGCTCATTCAAGTTCGTATTAGCTGTGGATATCAAACAGATGTATCGACAAGTGATAATGAATCCCAAATTCAACTTTCTTCAAAATGTGTTATGGAGAAATTCTCCATCATACCAATTTTCAAGTATCGAATTGAACAGAGTTTCTTTCGGGCAAAAAAGTGCCCCCTATTTGGCTTGTCGAGTGCTTAACGATATTGCAAAACGAAATGCAAACTTGACCATCGCTTCTGATGCCCTACTCAATCAAACCTATGTTGATGACATATCAGCAGGTACGAATTCACTCCATGATCTTGACATTTTATTAAGTGATTTGAAAATGATTCTAGGGAAAGCTGGTTTTCATCTTCATAAAATATGTTCCAACACTAAAGATATTTTTAATCAAGACTGTCAACTCCGAAACCCAAATCGACTTTAATTCATCAGACTCCCCCTGTAAAATACTAGGAATGACATGGAATCCTCACACCGATGAATTAAATATAAATGTTTTTACCTCATTCGAGTTGAACGTTCTTACAAAACGAACAATTCTATCGCATTTATGTCAATGTTTTGACCCGTTAGGTCTTATCAACACTATTATAGTAAAGGGTAAACTGATAATACAAAAAATAGGTTACGAAAACTTGAATGGGATGAGAAAATAAGAAACCAACATATTATTAAAGAATGGAACAATTTCTCAAGAACAATCTTACGATTTAAAAATTCCCCGTCATTTATTATTAACAAAAGAGATAGCGAAAATTGAACTGAAATAGAATTTCGTAGTTTTCGAAAAAAATCCAACATACAGTAACATAAAATAATAATTTTTTCGGATGACATGAATGTTAAAATGTATGCAAACTATATAAAATGTAGAAAAGGATTAATATCCTATGGTTTGAATACACTCCAAAAATTGAATGGTCCCCAAATGGTCTAGTCGACAAGTGAGTTCCCTGCGAAAAATGTTTAGAAGAAGTACTTACTTCCAAAAATTTCTGGAGATGAAAATTTCAAGTTTTCATTAAAAAATAAATAAAACGGGGATGTTTGTTAATATTTGAAAACTATATGTGATAACGATGGTTTGAAAAAAGATCCTTAAAGAGGAGAAAATTTCCTAGAAAGTTCTCGACTCCCGGAACTCAAGGTTAATAACCAGTAATTTATATTTAATGCTGAAAATAGACTTCCGCGCGGCCGCTGCTACGGGGCGCGTCGAAGCGAATGAGAGAGTACAACACAAAAATGTTTTTTTGAGTATCAAACATTAATTCAAAAATTTGTAAAAACTATCGTATAATTTGAAGGAATCAACTCACGTTAGGAAAAAAATTCCATCCATTTTTCAAAAAGATAAGCTATCTAATTTCTTTTGGATTTTTTTTGGAATATTTTATATTTACGGTTTCATTTCAGATAATGGCATAAATTAATTTCGAAACAATAACTCCTTCTATAGTTTGCTGTAGTATCTCAAAGGATGTTTTCTATTAAACACTGATTGAGAATTTATCACTAAATTATTTATATACAGAAATTAGGTAAATTTGTAAAATGACATCTGGATATATATGAAATGATATTATGAGGACAGTTCTTATGCGCGTTCGGGTGTTCGGTGACAAATCAAAATTATTAATAATATGTCCGAAACGATATATGAATTCAACAGCTGCATTTTCTCCAAAAAACGTTCAAATAATCGAATTTTACAAATTTTGATTAAACCTGTATTCACGTCGAAAGCGAAATATCACAGATCACGCGAAGACATTTATATGAAATAGTTTGGGGACCTTTGTAGTAGATTAATAACGATTGAAAATTATTAATCCCGTAATCTGTATCAAATTATTAATAATATGTCCGAAACGATAAATGGAGTCAATCGCTGCATTTTCTCTAAAAAACGTTCAAATAATCGAATTTTACTGATTTTAATTAAACCTGTATTCACGTCGAAAGCGAAATATCACAGATCACGCGAAACATATATATGAAATAGTTTGGGGACCTTTATAGTAGATTAATAACGATTGACAATTAGTAATCCGGTAACTGTATCAAATCCAAACTTGTTAACTACTCTTAATTACTCACATACTATATTCCATTTTGAGCGACATGATATCCAAATTTTCATGATGAAAACATATCTGGAAGTCCACAAAGAGACATACATATAAGATAGATAATTCGAGGACACGTCGTTATACGCAATGTTTACTATGGGGTTATCTAAAAAATTTCGATACAATAACTTCTTCTATCGTTCGCTGTAGTGCCCCACGGAGGTTTTTATTGGCTTTTTATTAAGAACTTATCAATAAATCATTTATATACAGAAGGTGGATAAATTTGTAAAATAACATCTGGATATACATGAAATGATATTATGAGGACAGTTCTTATGCGCGTTCGGGTGTACGGTGACAATTCAAAATTATTAATAATATGTCCGAAACGATATATGAATTCAATAGCTGCATTTTCCCTTAAAAACGTTCAAATAATCGAATTTTACAAATTTTGATTAAATCTGTATTCACGTCGAAAGCGAAATATCACAGATCACGCGAAGACATATATATGAAATAGTTGGGGGACCTTTGTAGTAGATTAATAACGATTGAAAATTATTAATCCCGTAATCTGTATCAATTTATTAATAATATGTCCGAAACGATAAATGGAGTCAATCGCTGCGTTTTCTATAAAATACGTTCAAATAATCGAATTTTACAAATTTTGGTTTAACCTATATTCACGTCGATAGCGAAATATCACAGATCACGCGAAGACATATATATGAAATAGTTTGTGGATCTTTATAGTAGATTAATAACGATTGGAAATTAGTAATCCAGTAATCTGTATCAAATTCAATCTTGTTAATTTCTCTTTATTACTTGTAACATTCTAAATTTATAAAAAAAATCTGGTAGTCCACAACGAGGCATACAAATAAAATAGATAGTTCGAGGACACGTTGTTATACGCAATTATTAGTATGGGGACATCTTGAAAATTTCGAAGCAGTAACTCCTTCTATAGTTTGCTGTAGTGTCTCAAAGGATGTTTTTTATCAAACACTGATTAGGAAATTAACTGTCTCGACCCTTACTTCGTGGAATCTACTCATATTAGTGTTTTAAATGTAATTTTTTTAGAATTTTTAACATTTTTCATTATATTGTGGAATTAGCTAGAAACGTTGAGTTTCATTCAAAACACTAACTGAATTTATCACTAAATTATTTATATACAGAAATTAAATTAATTTGTGAAATAACATCATGATATACATGAAATTATATTATGAGGACAGTTCTTATGCATGTTAGAGTATTTGGTGACAATTGAAAATTATTATCAATATATCCGAAACGATATATGTATTCAATCGCTGCATTTCTTATAAAAATCGTTCAAATAATCAAAATTATTAATCTGGTAATCTGTATAGAATTTAAACTCGATAATCATTCTTATCCACGACTGTTGTATGTTGTACCCATTATACAACTGTTTGCTCGACCCTAATAATACCCATCAATCACAGCAGTGATTAGTGAATCATTAAACACTGCTGTCCGATGATCCCTTAATTTATCTATAATATATTGTTTTGCTACAAAAAATCGTTTTTTAAAATTCTATCGTGTATACCTTCAATTATCAAATCAGTTCTGTACATAAAAAAAATTCTAAAACGTGAATTTCCTCACAACAGATTGGAACCCCTGACCCGCGGTTGGATGGATGGAAGCATCTACACTGACCCATCAGCCACTTTGAATTTGCATGTCGTGTATATGTTTCTTAGCATACCATGTTCTCCGTAACAAATCATAAATCGAAGTAGTTTTTGAATCAAAATCAATTTGACTAAAACCTGTCAACTATATTGTTTGTGTGCATAGATTTCTCAGTGTTTTGATATTTTGTGTTAAATTTTGATAAAAAAACCAATTAAAAATGGATATAGAAAATGAAAATTACTTTTTTCAACACCACCAGAAATTGGAGAAGCTGCTGAAGTTGCCTCATTAAATTTATTGCCGGAAAAGTCAAGGAAAGTATATAATATGGCCTATGAATCTTTTTTGAACTGGCAAAAGGAAAAGAAATCCACTCCTTTTTCTGAATCGACTTTGTTAGTATACTTTACTAATTTATCCGCAAAATATAAATCTTCAACGCTATGGACCTATTATTCAACGCTCAGAAGTACGATCATCTTACATCAAGGTATAAATTTAGAAGACTATGAAAAATTAAGAGGATTATTGAAACGAAAATCAGAAGTGTTTCAGTCTAAGAAAGCGAAAACTTTTTCTAGCGAAGATATCAATAACTTTTTAACTGAAGCATCTGATGATGAATACCTAGCAACAAAAGTAAGATATTGAGTAAATCTTTCATATAGTTATTTCAATACATTCTGTAATCTGAGGTTGCTTTAATAATGGGAGTAATGGGTGCATGTAGAAGTAATGAGTTATATGAAATGAAAATAACGCATTTACAAGATCTTGGATCAGCTTTTTTGGTTAATGTGCCAAATACCAAAATTAAAATTTGCCGAAAATTTACTGTTACGGATAACTTTTACAAAATATGCCAGACATATATAAATCTTCGATCAAGTCATGTAACGAGTGACACATTCTTTTTAAATTACCTAAATGGTAAATATACAACTCAGAGAATTGAATTAAACAAATTTACAAAAATGGGAAAGGATAACGCTGCTTTCCTGGAATAACCGAATCCAAAACAATATTCTGGGCACCGTTTCCGCAGATCTTCTGCAACAATACTGGTTGAGGCAGGCGGGGATATTACTACTCTCAAAATACACGGTGGATGGAAGTCCATCGCCGTGGCAGAAGGCTATATAGATGACCCCGTCAAAAATAAAATCGATACGGCCAACAAAACAGCATTTTCAATTAAACCAAAGGAATCAATAATATTCAATATTTGTTAAGTTGAATA
Source organism: Galeruca laticollis (assembly GCA_963921935.1). Classification (NCBI taxonomy): domain Eukaryota; kingdom Metazoa; phylum Arthropoda; class Insecta; order Coleoptera; family Chrysomelidae; genus Galeruca; species Galeruca laticollis. Next base: position 132,959,112 of record OY998179.1, on the reverse strand, counting down.
AATACATTTTTGTGTTAATTATTTTGAGATATTATGCGATTAATATAACTTTTGATAACCATGTTCTGCGTTTAAATGAAAAATAATTTATTGTATGAAGTCTTTCTCAGAATTAAATAATAGTGTTTGTAATATTGTAACAAAATTTTCCAACAAATAAACTTCAACAAAAATATTTAATAGTCGTGGATAAAGTATAGTATTCTACTCGCGTATAATTAGTTATTATTCTCTCGGTGATTTATGCCACTAGCTGGCGCTCGTGGCAGTAACCTTCAGCTCGTGAATAATAATCTTCATTATACGGTCGTTGAATAATATACTATTACGAGTAATTACTGTAAACACTGTATATTCTATTACGAACAACAAGAGATGCAAATTCTGATGAAAGAAAAATTCTGGAATTCGACTAAGATACATACAATATAAAATATATATTTCAAGGACGCCGTGTTATACGTTAGTAAGGGAAGATCTACAAATTTTCAATATAGAATAAATTATCTATCATCGTTTGTTGTGGTGTCTCAAAGGAGGTTTTTTTCTGTTATTCATTGAACGCAAATAGTGAATTTATCAATAAAACCTTTTATATACCCTTATGAAATAGTTTCGGGACGTTTGATGTAGATAAATAAGGATTGAAAAATTATTAATTCGTTATTCTGAATCCAATTGAAACTTCATAATTATTGTTAATTACTATAAACACTCTATATTCTATTTTGTAAGTTGACAACGGGATAAATTTGAAATATTATTAAGACAATTCTCATACTTGTTCGGTGACAATTATTATTAGTCTGTCAGAATCGATATATGTATGCAGTCGCATTGTAAACGTTTAAATCATTGGTTTTACAAATATTGATAAAACATGTACCTATTCACGTCGAAAGCCGAATATCCCGTCTTATTTCAGTAGCCCCTTCTTCTATTTGCCTGCAATACCCACTAATCTATTCGTTGCTTATTGTTCATATGTCACGCACTATCCGTACATCTTGTTATTATTTCATTGATCTGGGTCGGAAATTTCAGACGGGAGTGTTATATGCACCTCCGTGTCTATGTTGGTTGTTGTCTCGAATATTCGAGATCTTCTAATATAACTGACACAAATGTTGTGTTTGACTATCCTGCTGAATTCTGTTATATTTTCTCATGTTTCATTCAACACCTTTGTTCTCATGTTTCACATCTTTTCTTGGTTGTACCGTACCGATGACGGCTAATGAGCTAGAAACATGCATGTCTGCGGTTACCACTCTTTTCAGTAGCCCCTTCTTCCATTTGCGTGCAATACCCACTATTCTATTCGTTGCTTATTGTTCATATGTCACGCACTATCCGTACATTTTGTTAACATTCCATTGATCTGGGTTGGAAGTTTCAGACGGGAGTGTTATATGCACCTCCGTGTCTATGTTGGTTGTTGTCTCGAATATTCGAGATCTTCTAATAATACTGACAAAAATGTTGTGTTCGACTATCCTGCTGAATTCTGTTATATTTTCTCATGTTTCATTCAACACCTTTGCTCTCATGTTTCACATCTTTTCTTGGTTGTACCGTACCGATGACGGCTAATGAGCTAGAAACATGCATGTCTGCGGTTATCACTCTTTTCAGTAGCCCCTTCTTCTATTTGCGTGCAATACCCACTAATCTATTCGTTGCTTATTGTTCATATGTCACGCACTATCCGTACATCTTGTTATTATTTCATTGATCTGGGTCGGAAGTTTCAGACGGAAGTGTTATATGCACCTCCGTGTCTATGTTGGTTGTTGTCTCGAATATTCGAGATCTTCTAATATTACTGACACAAATGTTGTGTTTGACTATCCTGCTGAATTCTGTTATATTTTCTCATGTTTCATTCAACACCTTTGCTCTCATGTTTCACATCTTTTCTTGGTTGTACCGTACCGATGACGGCTAATGAGCTAGAAACATGCATGTCTGCGGTTACCACTCTTTTCAGTAGCCCCTTCTTCTATTTGCGTGCAATACCCACTAATCTATTCGTTGCTTATTGTTCATATGTCACGCACTATCCGTACATCTTGTTATTATTTCATTGATCTGGGTCGGAAGTTTCAGACGGGAGTGTTATATGCACCTCCGTGTCTATGTTGGTTGTTGTCTCGAATATTCGAGATCTTCTAATATTACTGACACAAATGTTGTGTTTGACTATCCTGCTGAATTCTGTTATATTTTCTCATGTTTCATTCAACACCTTTGCTCTCATGTTCCACATCTTTTCTTGGTTGTACCGTACCGATGACGGCTAATGAGCTAGAAACATGCATGTCTGCGGTTACCACTCTTTTCAGTAGCCCCTTCTTCTATTTGCGTGCAATACCCACTAATCTATTCGTTGCTTATTGTTCATATGTCACGCACTATCCGTACATCTTGTTATTATTTCATTGATCTGGGTCGGAAGTTTCAGACGGGAGTGTTATATGCACCTCCGTGTCAATGTTGGTTGTTGTCTCGAATATTCGAGATCTTCTAATATTACTGACACAAATGTTGTGTTTGACTATCCTGCTGAATTCTGTTATATTTTCTCATGTTTCATTCAACACCTTTGCTCTCATGTCTCACATCTTTTCTGGGTTTTACCGTACCGATGACGGCTAATGAGCTAGAAACATGCATGTCTGCGGTTACCACTCTTTTCAGTAGCCCCTTCTTCTATTTGCGTGCAATACCCACTAATCTATTCGTTGCTTACTATATATATATATATATATATATATATATATATATATATATATATATGTATATATATATATATATATATATATATATATATATATATATATGTATATATATATATATATATATATATATATATATATATATATATATATATATAAGAAGCCAAGTTCGCAATTTATCTTCTTCCCTCACCTATAGTACAGCGATTGGCATAAATCTTTCCATGTTCTGAACCGTTACTTGGAAGACAGTGGCACGATACACAAATGAGTGAGTTATAATTATCACAGTTTACAATCAAAGGAAACTTACTAATTATTGTAATTAACTCTGACTAGACGTGGAAATACGTTTAGAAGTGATGGGGGGCAAAACTTACTCCAAACTGTAGTTTTCGTATCAATTAATCCGCAGTAGTAGTCACTATGCTATAATTGGATATAACAAACGATATTATTGTTCGTCTGATTATTGACTGAATATTCAGAAATTTGCTTGTAGTCAACTGTTTCGCCAAGTTAGAACTAAAGACAAATTCTTTATCGGCGAATTATATAAACGGTGTGAGAAGTATATTGTCTTTCTGCTCTAATTTAGCACATTTTTGTAGGCAACTTATTCCCTATTAGTTAGATGCGTTTGTCGCGTAACATGGAATTGTCTCAGTGGATAATGTTTCTTTGAAACCACTAAAACATGAATAAAGTATTATCAGTCTACTTTTACTTTCAGCAACATGCTATTGGTAAAGCTATATTTATTTATATCTTAATATGATCTATTTATCTACCTACTTTTCTTCATATAAAAATTTCAATTGTTTGTCTTATTGAATCCAGAATATGAAAATTGTAACAAGTAAATAAAACCTAACCAAAGCTTCCCCATCTTGCTGCATATACTGGTATTTAAATATCAACTTACTTGTCATTTTCTTCTCTAATTCCACTGATGTAGAGGGAGTTTCTGAATCAGCCAATGTAGATGGAGTTTCTATTAACATAACATCCCCTGTAGGATATACCACCTGGCCATCCACATCTGTGATACCTACCATAATGTATCAAATAATGTGGCTCCTATTATAAACCATACTACCTAATAAGTAAGAATAGAGTTGGGTATGCAGTTTTTGTCAACTCTCTTCGAAATTCTGGGTTTTTAAACTCCTCTGCAAAGTGGCGATGACAGATCCTTTAATTTTCACTGAGTTGGACTAGTGTTTTGTCCCTTAATGCAGGATTGTTTATATTTGACAACCAAATACTGGCCATATCAGAGTCTTGTGTAAACCGATGTCTTTTACTTAACGTGTCAGAATAGTCAGGAGCACAACACGCTCTTCTACGAGTTGCCAGGATAACTGTAAATTAAAAAGCAAAAGCAATGGTTTATCTCACACAACAGTTCTGATTGGCAAATCGTGTAGATATATTTCACTATGGTTGACTGTGCTGAACCAGATCGGTCAGCCAAAATATTATTTACATTATTCAGTTAATGTAGGGTATGTTTTTTTCAATACAACAAACCAATTCAACTCAAAAATTGCATAGATCTCTATAAACGTAACTTTTTTGGGCAAAATCCAACTCAACCATAAATACGCGTTACATCTTATAAAACCGTTTAGATTCATTATATGAAAATAACAACAATAAAAATCTCGATATTTTTCTCTATGAGTACTGTGAATGCAAGTTATTGAAAATTAACCTCATAAGATCTAATACTTTACTGTTTACTTTGATCACTTACAAGTTACATAACAAAATTTCCACTTAGGTACTAGGAATATCTCAATTAACAAACTGTTTTATAAATTTTATTATTTGAAAAATATCCATACTTAATAAAACAAATTGAAAAATACTTACACGGTCACAATTGGTTGAAAAAAGCACACTTAATACAAATCAAAGGTTTGGTACACTATGAGCTAACTTAAACATTGAATATATAATAACATACAAAGCACAGAAAAAGCATCAGAACACAAATTTAAATAACACCAAAACCAATCAAACGTAGCGATCAATTAAATGGCCGAAGGCGTTGTTTATGATAAATAGATAATAGATTAGGATGTATGAAGTTGACGTTTCCTCCGGCCCATCTCCGATTGGACGTACTTTCTATGTCACACTACAAATGTGAACTTGCTAGCGGAGTGTGCTGTGCATTCTACAAGGCGAGTCTGAAGCTCAGTGAAATTGCCCCCCTCAATCGAAATACAAAAACATATATGATCGTAATGCACTCCTAATACACTAATATGCTCCATGAATGATTTTCTTTGCACCACATTTCCCGAGTGACTACAGCTATTTGTTTATGGGGGAGAGTGCTAATACACGCTAAACCCCCCCCCCCCAATGATAATTTTCAAAAGAAACAACTAACATCGGAATCCACTTCTAATGCACTCATTTGAACCACCAAGAAAAAGAAAATTCCCCACCCCTTACTTAGTTAAACGTGAGTATATATAGTGAAGTTGCCCACCCCTTACTCAGTTAAACCTCAATATATAGAGTGAAGTTGGCTCCTACCAATGATAATTTTCAGAAAAAACAAGTGGCATCGGAATCCACTTATAATGCACTCATTTGCACCACCAAGAAAAAGAAAACCCTCCCTCCCCTTATTTAGTTAAACCTCAATGTATAGAGTGAAGTTGCCCCCAATGATAATTTTCAAATAAAACAAGTGTCATCGGAATCTACCTTTAATGCACTCAAATGCACCACCAAGAAAAAGAAAATCCCCCCTCCCCTTTGATAGTTAAACCTCAACAACGTTTTGTATTATAAACCAAAACAAATATTACATAAAAGATTCATTTGATTTTGAAAACAAAATTGAAAATTCAATATTATCAGATAATTACACACTTTTATCATTGTATCTTGATATACAAACATACCTTTTGACTTAGCCAGAAACACGATTATAAAAAAGTGGAATGAAATTGAGTCTTATACTAACATACCCCTAAGTGAATTTTTGACAGCAGTGCAACTAACATTAAGTTCTACATATTTTTTGTATGAAGAAAAGTTTTTAAACAAACAGAAGGCTGTGCAATGGGTGCTTCTATTTCAAGTGTAATTGCACTACTTATGATGGACGACCTGGAAGAATCCATAATGGGAGACCTGGAGTATCAAGTTCCTTTTTTCTTTAGGTATGTCGATAACTGCATAGCACTAGTGCCAATAAACAGAATATAGGATATTCTTGATAGTTTTAATAGCTTTCACAACAAACTACAATTTACCGTTGAAAGGGAACAACATAATAAAAAAAATTTATTGGGCTTAACTCTTCACCACATAAACAACACTATCAAAACAGAATGGTATATAAAAGAAATTTGGTCGTCTAGATATGTGAATTCCAATTCCCAGCATCCAATGTCGCAGAAAAAATCGGTAGTCATAGGACTCGCGGATCGGGCTATAAAATTTTCTGACTACGAATACCGGTAAAACGCCATAAAAAAGCTAAAGAAGCTCTCTAACTAAATGATTACCCAGATAAACTAATTAACAGAATTTTTAAAAACCGTATCCATCTTTTTCACAACCAAAGTCAGAAATAGTTCACAAAATATATCTCAAAAAAATTATCTTTTTTTAACATACATTTCGGAACATTCAGAAAAAATTGGTAGCACTTTTCAAGAACACAACATAACGGTAACACACATTGGATATAATCTTTTAAAATCTAATTCTAGTAAACTGAAATCAAGAATTTCCAAGGATGAAAAAAGTCACGTTATCTACGAGATTCCATGTAAATATTGTGAAGGTGTCTATATTGGACAAACCAGTCAATATTTCAAAAACCGCCTAAATGGCCACAAATACGACCAAAAAAAAACAAGACAGCTGTTACGAATGGCGTTTCTAAACACAAACACACCTTTGACTATGACAACACAAAAACACTGCTAACCGAAAGCCATCAAAAAGAGGGAGTTCTACGAAATGATAGAAATCCAAACAAACATTGTGTCAATGCAAAGTCAGATACAAAAAACTTATCGAAGATTTATTTTAATTTAATAAAATGAGTATCAACTACAAAAATTGTTAGTTGGAAATACAGACGTTAACATGACAAGCAACTTATGCCAAAACCATGCTAATATGAACATTACGGTTAAATAGGTTTGTTTTGTTCCTCTTTTCAAATCTTAATCAATGTATACGCTACAAATACTAGTTGTTCTTACAATCGATAAATGTTGGTTCACTTGCAAAATCTGTGACGGTTTAATACAATATATGTAACGTCAGTAGGGAGAGTGGTTATTTTGTTCTAAATGTAAGTTTTTAAAAAGAAGTGGTTTGTTTATTCCTCTCATTGGCAACTTCAGGTACGGTACCATTGAAACCTGCGAGAACAATATACACGAACATACAACATGAGATCCTCCCCAGCAAACGATTTGAAATGGATATTTTGTAGAGAATTCGAAACACCAGCATTGTTTGCAAAGATATACATAGCTGTTGTTAGTCGAAATTGTAGCTTCTCTCATTTTATGGTAACTCATCAAGGCAGTGCAAAGATTTTGATTTTGTTGGTGGTGCATAATCGTGCATTAGAAGTGGACTCAACTACCCTAAATATTTTTCAGGATTTATCTTTGGGCAGAGGCAACTTCACTTTAAATAATGAAATTTAACTAACTAAGAGTAGGGGCGATTTTTTTTCTCGATGTTGCATTTGAGTGCATTAGAATTGTATTCCGATGCCTCTTGTTTCTTTTGAAAATTATCATTGGGGGGGGGGGCACTCTATATATTGAGGTTTAACTAAGTGAGGGGTAAGGGGATTTTCTTTTTCTTGGTGGTGCAAATGAGTGCATTAGAAGTGGATTCCGAAGCCACTTGTTTTTTTTGAAAATTATCATTGGGGGGGCAACTTCACCCTATATATTGAGGTTTAACTAAGTAAGGGGTGGGGGGATTTTCTTTTTCTTCTTGGTGCAAACGAGTGCATTAGAAGTGGATTCCGATGCCACTTGTTTTATTTGAAAATTATCATTGGGGAGGGGGCAACTTCACTCTATATTGAGATAATAGATCAATTTGAGAATTGAAATTTTAGTTCAATATATTGAGGTTTAACTAAGTATTACCGTGTATTTGTGCCCCTCCTTCATAAACAAATAGCTGTAGTCTCTTGAGAAATGTGGTGCAAAGAAAATGATTTATGGAGCATATTGGTGCATTAGGAGTGAATTACGACCATATATGTTTTTTTTGAAAATTTCTATTGGGGAGGGGGCAACTTCACTGAGCTCGAGTGTGATACTCAGCATACCCATGATACAAATAACAATATATGATACTGAGCAGGGAAGCGTGACTTGTATGACATAGCCTTGTGGTTAGTGTGTCATATTGGGCTATATTTTTCATTGGTTTATCACTATTCATATCGAAGTTATGTTGAAAATAATACAATTATTCGAAATTTGTGTTTTGTATCTTTTGAAAAATGAGGTGTGCAGTTCATGGTTTTGTTGTCTGCCAAGGTTCTGTGCCTGGTACGAAGTTTTTTTGCTTTCCTAAAGACAAGTAAATGCAGGGTTATGGAAACGACTTTGTAAGCGCTTGGACAATTTCAATGTGAAAATTTGAAAATTGCTCGCATTTGCTCCAAATATTTCACTAGGAACGATTATGAACGCAATTTGAAGCAAGAATTGCTGGAATATACACTAGCGAAACATCGCCCTTTGGAGAAAGACGTCGTGAACAAGATAAAAGGAAACGAAAAATACCTGTCCAAGATATATTGAATGAGTGAATATTGCCTTCAATGTGTTCGAAGGGAAAAATCCATTTTCTCATATTTTGGTTTATATTTCAGTACTGTAAAATTAGTGATGAAACACATTATCTCTTTATTCGAAAAAAAATTAGAATATTGTCATTGAATATTGAGATTTTGGTATAAAACTCATCTATTCTTTACTGTTCATTGATTACAAACCAAAGTTTGTCAAAAGTAGTAAATGAGTGTTGAAAGAAGGATTAATTTCAACAGTAGCCTGAATTTCAGACAATTTAACACTAACATCTTTAAACGATTGTATTTTGGTAATATGCGAAAGAATGCATCAAGAGTTCTTTCATTATGAAATATCTTCTATTATTGGGTGGATACTTCTTATAGTAATAGAAATAGTTGTGGTGATGGTGCAATCACTAGTTTCTCCTGTCATACTGCTGAGGAGATGGTGTCGGATAAATTGACAATTCAAAATTATCGGTTACTTTGTAGTTAGTATTATTTGTTGTTTAGTATTTCTGTAGCTAAAAATATATGGTCATAACATTTATCAACTACACATTTCGAAAATTAAAATATATATTGGTTTATCTTTCAAGGATAAATACTGATGAAGATTATGAATTCAAAATAATACTTGAGCTCTGACATGGAATTGCCTTTTTTTGGAAAAGCGCCAAGAGGTTATTCGAAAGATTTTTAGCGAGACGCAGATGAATAAATTAGAGTTTTTACAAAATCGCTACTTCAATGAACAGTTGAACAAATTATATGATACATTATATTCAATTCATGGGGCTTGCTCTGTTGAAATGAAAAAATAAATAAATACTCTAATAATTACTATACATTTTATTTCGTAGAGTAAAGTCATCTTCAGCTCCTGTAACTTACAAAATGTTTCACACCTTATTGGTTGTATTATACTGCAACTAAACACTGTTATGTAAATTGTGTTAAATATACCATTATTTATCCATCAAATTTAAAAAAATGTTTCTTATTGATTCTCAAAAATCGCGGACGTTCAACTTGTAAATCTTGGTTTACAAATTGGACCAAATCAGGTGATAGCTGTGAGTTGATTTCTCAAAAACGAATTCAATATATTTTTCTGCAAATAGACTGTTTATATATAAATAAATATGTATGGATTGAATTACGTAATACAGAGATACTTTTAATAATAAGTTCAATATTTGTGTTCCTTGGTCCTTTCTCTATTTTATATATTGAATATAAAATGTGTTTTCGAATATAAAGACTACTGTTCAAAGCAGCAAGTGAAACACTAGTATCAAAATTCTTCTCAAATATCAAGGCATTATAAAGTAATGCAGCATAATACATCATTTCACGCCAAATATTTTGAAAAATCTATCTCAAGATGACGTTATGCGCACAGATGGACGAGTTTAGAATGCTTCAATATCATATCTACATTTATAGTATCATATGAAGGAGTGTTTTTCATTGCGTGGAGAGATGTCTTTCAAGGTCGCGTCGAGAATTGAACGTAGATTGCGCATACTGCGCACAGGTATCTGACAGATCATGGTTTATGGTTATCTCTGGAGCTAACGGAAACTCAATACATTGTAATTTGCAGCCTCACAGTGCTTGGATTTTCACTGAGTGTTTTAATGTGACTATTATCAGGTTATACGTCTGATATGATTCAAAGTATTGCTTCTCATTTTCTAGCTGTTGTCACTACAACCAAAATAATTATCATTTATAATGTATTGAAAATCCCCTAGTTCCGACAAAAAGAATATCACAGTATTTTCAGTTAACATATTAAATTATAACTGTCTATTTTCATTACTGTCAATAAATAAATTTTCGTTCTTCAAGCAATTGGTAGGGGAACTGTGAAAGAATCCAAAAGAGTTTTGTAGAAACTAACATTTCTGGAACTTCCAATTACAGAGTAACCTCCCACTAAACAAGAAACATAACAAGTCTTTTTTGTGATGGTCTTTCTAGAGACTTTTCGTGATGTTTATCTAAAACCTTAATAAGATATCTCCTAGATGTCTTAATTTTATTACCAACTCTATTAACATCCATGTCATGTAAATAAAACATATTTTTGATGTACATAGTAATACTTGAATAGGTAGTTACATACACATCTTATGAACTTCTTTTTAGTAACTTCCTATAGGAAACATTCATACGATAATAATTTGTATACTTCTCACTAATGTCACATACAGAACGTTACTGTAATATTACAAATTAACATGTTTCTAAGATGATCACATATTGCAGTTACTTTCACATCTTTCGAAATAATTTTTATTAACATCGTACTTATTTCGTCTGTATGACGTTAGTTCATAAAACTCTCAGTAATATCTCATATTAAACATCACAGTAACATAAAAAAGAAGAAAACAGAAGAGGAACTGATGAACGAAACATACAGTAGTTATCTGTGGAAACAAAAATGACAATGGCGGAGGGTTTTCAGTTATGTGTTATATTTTATTTGCAGAAAGCACATATTTTCCAAGTAGTACTTGCATAAAGTGGTCTTCGTTTTCGTTAGTTCCTACTAAGCTACAGTTTCTATACTTAGTTATAATTCTTGTTATAATGGACGAACAACAATTGTTATCGGTAAGTACCTATTCCTAAATCATAATTATTAAAACTTAAAACTCATTCAATACTTTAATCGGCTATTATACATTGAAATTCCAAGTGGCGGAATTGTACACTATTATTATATAATAGAGTTTACAAAATAAGGGTTTTTTCAATTTTTTAAATATTTTAGTTACCTAAGTAGTAAGTATATTTTGAAAACGATTCACAATATTTCAAATCCTAGATATGCATTATACCCTACGAAAAACTTGATATTGCAATAGGATAGATATTGTTATTAATAATAAAACATGCTCATATGTTGGCAGATATTTAAATCTAGAAGAAAATATTATCAATTTTCAAGATGTTTCAGAAGCTACTTACACAAATAAAATAAAAAACAAATAGTTGGTAATTATGTAATGAAAGGGGAGTAACTATTTCAGATAGTCTGATACAAACATTGTATTAAACAGTACAAAAAATATTGAATCAAGTATATCTAATTCTAGTTTTTTTAGTAGTAGTCTTAGCCATCAATATAGTTTTGCAGGGTTAGAAAATTTTAACATTATTACTAACAATTCTTGTGATCAATTAGAGACTGGTGAGGACTTTAAAAACAGAAATTTCTGTTAAGAAGCTCATTTCCATTTGAAAATTCAATGAATACAATAAATAATCTGTAGATGTCCCTTACAATGGTACCTATATTTATTTAGTTGAAGAATGTGTAACTTATGTTACAGAATGCTCTAGTCAACAAACAGCATTCAAATATTTATTATTGTAGAAACACAGCTATTGGATACTCAATTGGATACAAATAATTATAAACTCATTTAACTTGATAATGTGTTCATATCTCTTCCTCATAAGTAGTTTTTTTTGTATACAGTGTATTAATTATGCTTAGTTTCCATTAAGTTACAATTCCACGATGTTAATATACAATTTGTTTCAGGATGAAAATAACAAGATGAGAATAGTATATTATTTTATACAGAAAAGGAGTATGAATTTTCATAGCACACCTGAATTTACCTGCCAAATGGAGTGAGGCATGGAATAGAAGGTAAATCATGAAAAGTCACTTCTCGAAATAAAAAATGTTATTATTCCCCGCATGTTTCTTATGGAAAATTGGTCCCAGTCAATTGGCTGAAAATCAATTTTGATGTAATTTATGATGATCGATCAAAGGTCTCCATAGGCACAATTTGATCTAAAGTAATTGTTCTATTAGCTGTTGTTCAGAACACCTTCAAATGTTTCACGGATAAGGATTTTGAAGTGTACGTTATGGAATGGTTGAGGTACTCGAAACAGCGACTTTTGCGTGAGAAAAAGTAACCGTAAGTAAACGTTAGAATTTTCTTTAATCAAATTGACTGTCTCGACCCTTACTTCGTGGAATATGCTCATATTAGTGTTTTTAAATGAAACTCAAGGTCTCTAGTTAATTCCACAATATAATACAAGTTATTGAATATTCTAAAAAATTGACAATTGTTTCGATAAATCAATATCATCGATGATATTGATTTATCGAAACAATTGTCAATTTTTTAGAATTTTCAATCACTTGTTTTATATTGTGGAGTTAACTAGAGACCTTGAGTTTAATTTAAAAACACTTTCTTTATTCAGATTGAATTTCTGTTGATGTAACGTAATGTTTGATTAAATCTTTATGGTGTAAAAATTTTATTAGTTTTGATATAATAAAAAAACTATTCTAATAATTTTTATGTGAACTAGCTGTAAAGTATGTGTATCCGTTAAACTTTGTTAATTCAGTTTCAAAGTATGGTACGTTATGGTAACTACGGATTAATATACCCTTTTTTATTTCTTGCTTTCACTGAATGTGTTCAATAGTTTCCACTTTCAAGACTTGTTATGTAATATGCTTACACAATTTTTTTTTAGGTTGGATTGCTGGACAAGATATGTTTTTTTCTAATTTTGTACCTGTTTTTTTCAAATTTACTGTACTGTTCATTAATAGTGAATAAACGTTTTAAATCCTTTATTGCTTTTCTGCTATTTTATTTTAAATGTACAGAATGAACAACTAAGAACGACTGTAGGCCATATCTCAGAAAAGAATCATGGTACAACTTTCAAAAAAATTACCTTTAGGTAAGGGATCCTGAAAAATTGCTGGAAAATATTTTGCAGTCTCTAAAATATCCGCTAGGGGTGGAATGAAGACTCGAAAACATAATACTTCAAAAAAACATACTAAAGGTGTCCTAAAATACAATTTTCGAAATCTTGATGAGATTATGAATAAATTTAATTAAGGAGTTTTTTTGCCATTATTCTTCAAATAATGGGTGGGGAAGGTTCAAACTTATGAACAAATGTATAACTCCTTCGTTTTTCAATTGATATTAATGATTTTACCTGCATTGAAAAGTTTTTCTGTTTAATAAGATTGATAACAAAATTAGATAATTTTGTATCCACTCGGAATTTTCTAATGTAAATTGAAGCATTTTTCTATTTTTATATCTGATTTTGTGCCTCATTAAATTTGAAATTGCTGAGAAAAATGGGAAAATTGTGGTCTTTTTCACAAAGCGTTGACAAAATTGTCCAATTTTGTTATTTTTGCTAAGCATTTCTTATTAAAAAGGAAAAACTCTTTCAAATTAAGCCAAAATTATGAATGTCGATTAAAATAGTGTTACGACATTTGTTGGTTGGGTTGAACCTTCCCCCACCCCTTACTTGAAAAATAAAAACAATAAGTCCCTAACTACATTTTTTCATAATCTCAACAATATATCAAACATTGTATTTCTAGGATACGTTTAGTATGTCTTTTTTGGACAGTATTATGTTTTTAAGTGTTCATTCCACCCCATAGGAGATATTTTAGGAACTCAAAAATATTTTCCAGCGATTTTGCAGGGTCATTTTCCTGAAGGTATTTTTTTAATGTTGTACTATGACTATTTTTTGAAATATGGCCGACAGCCGGCGTTCTTAGTTGTTCACCCTGTATTTGCTGATTAGGCACAGAAACATCTATAGGATGTCATCTAGAATATTTGAGGTATGTTATTTAGAGGTTTAAGTAATGTCCATACAACATCTAAGAGAATACACTGTATTGTTTTTGAAATGTCGCATTTAGATCATTGATAAGATGTTATTTTTAAGACATTGCAATAACATTGACAAGATGTTAAAAGGCATTTCAGAATGTAACGGAAATGTTGTTTTTACTTCGTTATAAAGACTTCCTTTTGAGGAAGTTCTAGTAACATCACAGTAATGTAAAAAGACAGCGCTTTAACATCGCTGAAAAGTTAAGTTGAAACATCACAAAAGTTAACAGCCACAAGCTGGGCATAAGCGGTTGTATAGATGTGCATGTGATGGAAACAAGAGGAAAAAAAAAGTTGAGAGGTGTCAAGGGACACCCGGATGGAACGAAGTTCCTTTCGATTAATTAGTGAAGGAATTGTAATAAAATTTTGTTTTTTTTAAGTTATAATAATATTTTTTTTATTATTAACAAATATAATGTTATATAAACTTAATCAGTAGGCTCAATTTTCGTAATAATTGGCTTGTGGTAACTGAAGTAGGAAACATATGTTTGGGATTCTATTTTATTTAAATGTCTTGAAAAAACTGCATCAATGGTAGTATTATATTTTGTTGTTGATTCTGCTGGATTATTGTTAATTCTTAAATCAAATTCTTCCTCTAGAAACTGTACCAATGGTTTTGATTTTTCATTACTGAAGTTGATGTTAAAATCACCGGCTAAAATGAGTGGAACATTATCTAATTTTTTGTTGTATCTGTTAAGCGTTCGAGATACATCTTTAGAATACTCTAGCAGTGCTCGATGAATGAACTCCTGAATATCTATTATGACTGCCATGATTAAGGTAACACCGTTTTCCATTACACACTCTGCCGCACATAAATGTGCAACATTTGTACGTCTTACGTGCAAGTCCTGAATATTGTTCATTATGACCGACATATTTGGTGTTACAAGATTGGTCGTATCATTTATGTTGTGATATATTGCAACTCCACCTGAACGAACAAAATCACGTTTAAAGTGGGTTATACAATTAAAATTCGGTATATCACATTCTTCTCGATTGTCCAACCATGTCTCTGATAATAACAAAATGTTCGTTTTTTCTGTAACAGAGTCTATTAAATCAACTGAATGTTTACGAAGGCTTTGAACGTTGAACGTACACAATGAAATGCCTTTATCTCTAGTAATGAAATCAATGACAGGTTTTGCCTTTGTTTCAAGCTTATTTAATGACAATCTCTGAGACAGACAGAGAAACATGCGCACGCCGTACAGCTTACAATAGCTTACAATAGCAAAAAGTGTCGTGACAACTTTTCGTAAGAATTTTTTCCGTCTAGCCCCCTTTCATTTCACTTCACTTCGTTCCAAAAAGCAAAAAAAAAGAATTTTTCGGAAAATAAAAATTCCTCTCCGGCGGGGAATCGAACCCCGGTCTCCCGCGTGACAGGCGGGGATACTCACCACTAAACTACCGAGAAATATGTTTAGGAGATTTCAAAAGTATTATTCATTATACAGCAAGCAACTGAAGTATATTATTTCAATTTTTGTTGTAGAGAATCTCAACAATTAATTAACATAATAAAGACAAAAAACTATACTAAGTAATATTAAAATATGATTTGTTTTTGAATTTATTAAAATTATGACGCGTACGCTTGCTAAACACACAAAATGTGGAGATTATAAATCGTATGACTTGGTTGGAGAAACATGCGCACGCCGCACAGCTTACAATAGCTTCAAAATGTGTCGTGACAACTTTTCGTAAGAATTTTTTCCGTCTAGCCTCCTTTCACAACGCGCGATAAGGAACTTCGTTCCAAAAAGGAAGAACATTATCACAATGTGATGTTGAATTCACATAATTGTAATATTTATTTGCATAGTGGGCTCTTTTGTATATTCAATTCATCGTGTCTTATCTCTCGATTTCAAGGTGAATATTCAATATCTTAAACAAACAGAATGAATCTATCGTGTTTTCATGGTAGTTCCAAAACAACCAAACAGTTAAAATAGTAAATTTATTGATTATTACTAATAAATGTTTCATTTGGTGAATTATTCTCGAGTAACCCAAAACTACTGTAATCAGCAGATCGACAAAAATTAATGTGGGATTATGAAACAGCGTGACGTTCGCGTTCACTCAACTGTTCCGCGATAAAGTGAACCGATAGTGAAATTTAACCACTGAAATTACATTTCTAATTAGTGTGCTGGCTCCTACATTATAATTTATAGTGAGAATGCTGCTGATAACCCCCTATTAGACAGAGTAGAGCATATTCCACAGTGGAAAATACTATGCAACACAAGTGAAAAATCATCAGTTCTATCCAAACTATTGTAATAATATTTTAATAATGGTATAAATTAAGAGCGATATATTTCTCATATACATTTTTTGATGCGTCGTTGAGCTGTTTTCCCGATACAATCATTATCAGTCAATGTCGTAAAGTCGATGAGGGCGATGGCTAAGTCATTATTACAGAAGTATTTTTAAATGAAACTCAAGGTCTCTAGTTAATTCCACAATATAATACAAGTTATTGAAAATTCTAAAAAATTGACAATTAATTCGATAAATCAATATCATCGTCAGAATGACAGAAGTTACATTTCATTTTACGCCTACCTGATGTTTAGTAGTTATTTTTGGCTAGACCAAGAAGTAACCTAACTTGTGATTGGCTTAATATATGTTTATAGAAAAAAGAAGAAGATATGATATTACAAATATTGAAGCTTAGATATTATTAGCCCTATGGTGATATCCTGGATATCATTTTTCCAATTAAGATCAGTATAACTGTGCAATGATATAGAAAACCAGGAAAACTATATCTGCTGATCTTTACAATTATCACTTAAGAAGACAGTTTATTAGTGAAGAATTCCCTAGATTTAACTGTTCATTGACAACTTCATATTGTGGGTTTCTTAAATGTCTTCTTATTTCCAGTTCTTCAAGGAAATCCAGTTCTTGTTTCTTTTCACAAATACGCAGTTCTTCTAGTTCTGTGTTAGGTGTCAATGAATGATTGGTGTCTAGTAGATGTTTTGCGTAGTGGGATTTATCTGGTTGTTTTAATCTGTATGCTCGTAAGTGCTCACTGTATCGTATTTCAAAATTCCTAAGGGTCTGACCCAAATAGACAGCATTACAATCTGGACATTTGAGTTTATATATACCTGACTTCTTTAATAGTGGTATTTTTGTTTTTACATTTAACAATTTTGTACTAACGTTACTTTCTGTTTTAAAAGAAATTGTTGTATTCGTTGCTGAAGATATTATCTTTGAAATATTTTTAGAAATATTTCCTGCATATGTGATGGTTTTATAAGTTTTAATTTCATCAGCTTGTTTAGGATATATAAGTTGTAATGCCACTTTTTCCTCTTTTTTACTAATTAGCTTATTTATCATATCTAATGGATAACCGTTAGATGTTGCTATTTGTCTAAGTGTATTAATCTCTCTATCAAAATTACATTTGTTCATAGGAACTGAAAAAGCTCTATGTATCATTGAATTATACGCTGCTAGTCTGTGAGACACAGGGTGGTTAGAATTGAATGGAATTGTTACATCAGTTTGTGTTGGTTTTCCGTAAATTGAATAATCAAGTACATTATTAACTCTTTGAATTTTTAAATCAAGAAAATTGATTGAGCTATTTTCTTCAATTTCTAATGTAAATTTTATTTTCGGGTGTAAATTATTGATGTGGTTGAAAAATACATCTAATTGTCGTTCGCTACCCATAAAACAAGCTAATATGTCATCTACATATCTATACCAAAATAAAATATTTTCCGAAATATTACTTTCAAAGATCTTTCTTTCTAAATTGTCCATAAAAATGTTTGCTAAAATAGGTGATATAGGGCTTCCCATTGGTAAACCTTCATTTTGAATATATATCTTATTGTCAAAAGTGAAATAATTCTGATTAATGCATACATCAAATAAATTAAGTATATCTGATATTATTCCTGGATTAATATTTTTATCTTCTAGTAATTTTCTTACAAGTATAAGACATTCTTTAGGAGGAATTTTAGTAAACATGTTAGTTACATTGGACGATATGAGTTTATAGTTATCTTGTAAGTGGATTGCTTTCAACTTTTTGATTAGTTCTATTGAATTTCTAATCGAGTACTGAGATTCATATCCGTAAGTATTGAGTATATTGTTGAGCTTCTTTGCCAATATATTATTAGGAGCATTAACATAATAGACTACAGGTCTAATTGGTTTCGTTATTTTATGTAATTTAACTGTTCCATATAATTGTGGACAATGAGGATTCTTATGTATGATAGACCTCTTTTCGTAATCATTTAAAAGATAATTAGAATTATTAACAATATCCCTTACATTATTAGAAAACTTCTTTGTTGGGTCTGCTTTAAGAACTTTTACATCGCTGGATTCTATGAAGTTATATACTTTGGAATTGTAATTTTCAGTCGTCAAAATGACAGTAGCGTTCCCCTTATCAGATTTTGTAACTGTTAGGTTATTATTCTTAATCTTCTTTTTTATTGCGTTTAAAACTGAAATGTCATTTTTTGTTTGATGTTTAACTTTTGAAGGTTCAATATTTTTGATTAAATTGGCAATTTTTAATTTCTCATAAAGAAAATTATTTGAATTAGATTTTAAAGCTATTTCTGACTCTGTAGCTATAATTTGTTTAATATTATTCGTAAATTTAGGTGGTATGCTGTACTTTAAACCTTCATTTAAAAATTCTATTTCACTATTTGTAAAATTAGTGTCTGAAAGGTTTTCAAATCGTGGTGCAAAGTGTGTTGGTATGTAGGTACTTACAGTTTCATGATGTTTTGAGTATTGAATTTTATGTTGTGTGTGTTCAAGATTCTGTAGCTTCTATTCGTGTTTCTTAAATTTCATATGCTTCATCGTGCTGACATGTTCTCTAATTTTGTCACCCAAACAGTCAAATTCTACTGGATGTAATTGGAATGTGAGTTCTGAATGTACAACTTTTATGTAGTTGTCTAAGGAGTCTCTAACTTTGAACCATTTCTTACATTCTGATTTTATCAAAAACTCGTTGAGCACATTTTATAGCTTTTTGTGCTTGTGGTGTTTTAGTGTGACATTTTATATTCACATAATTTGGTATTACCTTTTTTCTAAGGCATTCTTGGTTAAACCAAATGTTTTGTGATGCTTTGTAACGTTTTTGTAGTAACTTCTGGTACAGTCGGATCAAATCTTCTCTCGAAGATTTTTTAATGAAATTGACTGTCTCGACCCTTACTTCGTGGAATATGCTCATATTAGTGTTTTTAAATGAAACTCAAGGTCTCTAGATAATTCCACAATATAATACAAGTTATTGAAAATTCTAAAAAATTGACAATTGTTTCGATAAATCAATATCATCGTCAGAATGACAGAAGTCACATTTCATTTTATGCCTACCTGATGTTTAGTAGTTATTTTTGGCTAGACCAAGAAGTAACCTAACTTGTGATTGGCTTAATATATATTTATAGAAAAAAGAGAAAAAAGAAGAAGATGTGATATTACAAATATTGAAGCTTAGATATTATTGCACAGTTATACTGATCTTAATTGCAAAAATGATATCCAGGATATCACCATAGGGCTAATAATATCTATGCTTCAATATTTGTAATATCACATCTTCTTCTTTTTTCTATAAACATATATTAAGCCAATCACAAGTTAGGTTACTTCTTGGTCTAGCCAAAAATAACTACTAAACATCAGGTAGGCATAAAATGAAATGTAACTTCTGTCATTCTGACGATGATATTGATTTATCGAAACAATTGTCAATTTTTTAGAATTTTCAATAACTTGTATTATATTGTGGAATTAACTAGAGACCTTGAGTTTCATTTAAAAACACTAATATGAGCATATTCCACGAAGTAAGGGTCGAGACAGTCAATTTCATTATTACAGAGTTGTTTCTTGTCAATAAATCACGAAAAGGTAAATATGTGAGGGCTGGTGTAATGTCGTGATATAAAGCGATGGACTTGTAACGTTTATCTTTATTTTTTACAAGTTTATTCTAATTTACCTCCAATATTTATATATAGCTTATTAGCTAATTGATATATATTAACAACATATATCTTCACATTGCCTACTATTCAACTGAACTGAACTGATCTGAGTTGAGTTAAGCTGATCTGACCTGACCTGAGCTGACCTGACTTGACCTGAACTGAACTGAACTGAACTGAACTGAACTGAACTGAACTGAACTGAACTGAACTGAACTGAACTGAACTGAACTGAACTGAACTGAACTGAACTGAACTGAACTGAACTGAACTGAACTGAACTGAACTGAACTGTACTGAACTGAACTGACCTGTCCTGACCTGACCTGACTTTGACTGAACTGAACTATACTGAACTGAAGTGAACTGAACTGAGCTGAACTGAACTGCACTGAACTGCACTGAGCTGAACTGGAATGAACTGAAATGATCTGAACTGAACTGTACGGAACTGGACTGAAATGAGCTGAACTGAATTGAACTGAACTGAACTGAACTGAACTGAACTGAACTGAACTGAACTGAGCTGAACTGAACTGAACTGAATTGAATTGAACTGAACTGAACTGAACTGAACTGAACTGAGCTGAACTGAGCTGAATTGAATTGAACTGAACTGAACTGAACGTAACGGAACAGAATTGAACAGAACCGTACCGATCCGTACCGAACCGAACCGAACCGAACTGAACAGAACCGAACCGAACTGAACCGAACCGAACCGAACCGAACCGAACCGAACCGAACCGAACCGAACCGAACCGAACCGAACCGAACCGAACCGAACCGAACCGAACCGAACCGAACCGAACCGAACCGAACCGAACCGAACCGAACCGAACCGAACCGAACCGAACCGAACCGAACCGAACCGAATGGAATTGAATTGAATTGAATTGAATTGAATTGAATTGAATTGAATTGAACCGAACCGAACCGAACCGAACCGAACCGAACCGAACCGAATGGAATTGAATTGAATTGAATTGAATTGAATTGAATTGAATTTAATTGAATTGAATTGAATTGAATTGAATTGAATTGAATTGAATTGAATTGAATTGAATTGAATTGAATTGAATTGAATTGAATTGAATTGAATTGAATTGAATTGAATTGAATTGAATTGAATTGAATTGAATTGAATTGAATTGAATTGAATTGAATTGAATTGAATTGAATTGAATTGAATTGAATTGAATTGAATTGAATTGAATTGAATTGAATTGAATTGAATTGAATTGAATTGAATTGAATTGAATTGAATTGAATTGAATTGAATTGAATTGAATTGAATTGAATTGAATTGAATTGAATTGAATTGAATTGAATTGAATTGAATTGAATTGAATTGAATTGAATTGAATTGAATTGAATTGAATTGAATTGAATTGAATTGAATTGAATTGAATTGAATTGAATTGAATTGAATTGAATTGAATTGAATTGAATTGAATTGAATTGAATTGAATTGAATTGAATTGAATTGAATTGAATTGAATTGAATTGAATTGAATTGAATTGAATTGAATTGAATTGAATTGAATTGAATTGAATTGAATTGAATTGAATTGAATTGAATTGAATTGAATTGAATTGAATTGAATTGAATTGAATTGAATTGAATTGAATTGAATTGAATTGAATTGAATTGAATTGAATTGAATTGAATTGAATTGAATTGAATTGAATTGAATTGAATTGAATTGAATTGAATTGAATTGAATTGAATTGAATTGAATTGAATTGAATTGAATTGAATTGAATTGAATTGAATTGAATTGAATTGAATTGAATTGAATTGAATTGAATTGAATTGAATTGAATTGAATTGAATTGAATTGAATTGAATTGAATTGAATTGAATTGAATTGAATTGAATTGAATTGAATTGAATTGAATTGAATTGAATTGAATTGAATTGAATTGAATTGAATTGAATTGAATTGAATTGAATTGAATTGAATTGAATTGAATTGAATTGAATTGAATTGAATTGAATTGAATTGAATTGAATTGAATTGAATTGAATTGGATTGGATTGGATTGAATTGAATTGAATTGAATTGAATTGAATTGAATTGAATTGAATTGAATTGAATTGAATTGAATTGAATTGAATTGAATTGAATTGAATTGGATTGGATTGGATTGAATTGAATTGAATTGAATTGAATTGAATTGAATTGAATTGGATTGGATTGGATTGGATTGAATTGAATTGAATTGAATTGAATTGAATTGAATTGAATTGAATTGAATTGAATTGAATTGAATTGAATTGGATTGGATTGGATTGGATTGAATTGAATTGAATTGAATTGAATTGAATTGAATTGAATTGAATTGAATTGAATTGAATTGAATTGAATTGAATTGAATTGAATTGGATTGGATTGAATTGAATTGAATTGAATTGGATTGGATTGGATTGAATTGAATTGAATTGAATTGAATTGAATTGAATTGAATTGGATTGGATTGAATTGAATTGAATTGAATTGAATTGAATTGAATTGAATTGAATTGAATTGAATTGAATTGAATTGAATTGAATTGAATTGAATTGAATTGAATTGAATTGAATTGAATTGAATTGAATTGAATTGAATTGAATTGAATTGAATTGAATTGAATTGAATTGAATTGAATTGAATTGAATTGAATTGAATTGAATTGAATTGAATTGAATTGAATTGAATTGAATTGAATTGAATTGAATTGAATTGAATTGAATTGAATTGAATTGAATTGAATTGAATTGAATTGAATTGAATTGAATTGAATTGAATTGAATTGAATTGAATTGAATTGAATTGAATTGAATTGAATTGAATTGAATTGAATTGAATTGAATTGAATTTTTTGCTTTAACCTGGATACTGGGTGAATTACTGGATACTGGGTGAATCAGCGTTTGGACTCGTGTATCTTCCAATATTACTTCTACCATGTTCTTGATGACATTCCAATCAGCTCGTTGCACACTCCTTCGGCGTGGCTTTCGACTTTTTTCAGAATTGAACCCCAGTATATGGTTCCTCAAATTGAGTAATGCTTCCCATACTTCGTGATAAGTGGATCTTTTGTGGAAAATATTATTTGTCACTATACAGAAAAAATAACGAGATTCACCTTGAAGTTTCAAGTCTTCTCCAGGGGCTGGCCACTGATATTGAAGTTCTGGTAATCGAGTAAATCCCCACTCGAAAACTCATCTCATCCCAGTCCCCGTGCGTCGGTTATGCGAGTGGTTTGATATCAATAATTTTTCTCGTGATGCGGTACTGATCTTCTTATGACTATTGAAGATTTTTGTCTCTATGGGTTGAAAAAGCCAGACTTTTTAGCCTTTCTTGAAGCATCCTCTTGGTATGGGCACCGTACCGTTTCCTAATTATATCACTGACGATTTAAAGATGCCCGCCTACAAATTCATGCATATTATGCATTCTTGTTCGTAGCTTGATCACGTAGTCTCCTCCTACCAAATTTTCTCCAGATCAGTTTCCACAAACTCGAGGTAGCACGGTAGTCTGAAGTCACGCCTCAACAAAACTTTTCCAAATGTTTATTCTATTGACTCAAAAGCAGGTCTATGGGCCATTGCAAAGAGCGAAAGATATTGATCCCAATTTTCTGACAGGTATTTGCCAATAGTTTTATTCATTCATTCTACTATTCTATCCGACTGTCGGTACAATGCTGTAGCTCTGGTTTTCATGTCCAGTCTGGAAGAGCTGCCTTTCAAAATTTCTACCTTGATTACTATGGATCTCAAAGGGAACTACGAATCGACCGATACATTATTTTGATAATATGTTTACAACAGTTGCGGCCCCTTAATTGAAAATAGCATAGATTTCCATGCATTTCTTGAAATAATCCACAATCACCAACATGTATTTATCACCATTCTCCGTCAAGGGGAACCGTTTAGCAATATCCAAGACAATTCTCTTGAATGGACTACCAACGTTTTATATTTTCATTCCTTTTCGGTTGAGGTCAATTACTCACAGCACAGGTTTCTAGTAACAATCCTTTACATCACGGAAACAGTTCATACAATAAAACTGATCAACAACTCAAAAATTTTTAATACCATTATGACATACCTACCTGTTAAGATTTCTAAAATTGTTATTCTTAATAATATGTAGTAAACATTCGGGTTCAAAATTGGAAAAACAAAGTTGGGAATTCGCCTTTAAATATGGTCTAATAAGTATACTAATAATATAAATACAATATTGAAGCTTTTTTGTAGTAGATATTTCTACTTTCATATGTAATTTTTTTATTTTTTTGCAAAAATTTACTACGACATCAGAACATCTTTTCACACTTTTTACAGAGTGAGTTCTTGTTTATTTAGAACTATGTACAGATGTGCTACAAATATTATATTACTCTAGTGGAATCCGTCTCTAATATCTACCATTTTATAACACATATTTACATTTTCACATTTGTTGCGTTTAATGTATTCAGTCATACCACCTACAAGCAAACACTATAATGAAAAATATGTTTTAGATGTACAGGGATCATCAACAGTAAAATAATGGTGTGCATCTACAAATTATTCTTCAAAATCCCTTTCTATATCAACTTCATCATCCTTGCTATTTCTGCCTACTGCCAAATTAATAATAATATTATCTACAGAAGTATCTAAAAGTGGTTCACTGTTCATAAATCCATCTTCAATCTTTTTAACATGATCACATCTAGCTTTCCAATAATTTGCAGAGAATGTGTCAAAAATTCATTACACGATTCTTTAGCCTCCGTAAAATTGAAGGTAATATTTCATTTGGCCACATTCTTTGAGTGCCGCACAAACACTTTCGATCAGATTTAAGTCCGGGTGATAAGAGAGTAGCCTAAAAACTTGCAATTCATGTCGAATAAACAATTTACCAATTTCTATCTATAAGTTTCATATTGCGGTTTGTACATTTTTGCAACGTTATAAAGATCCGGTTTTAGAATTTGTTCACTGTAATATATGTTTCTTTCAGAAAGCTAGTTTTATAATTGTTGTCTAGACCAAGCAGTCAAAGTATTTTTTCTTTCAGAACATTGTGATATGGGGCATTATCAATTACCACATCAGCGTTTTTTGGTAGGTTAGGAATGAGTTTTTCTTGTACCCACTTCTCATAATTTTCGTACGCCATTTCATTATAATAATCTTCTGTTTTTGACTGGGAGTTCCATATAATAACAGCATTAGGTACAAAACCATTTTCAATTCCTGCATGCACAATGATGAGCCTATTACCTTCGTTACTCTTGTCGCTCCATCCTTTAAGGTGCAAGTGACATGAATGAATGTATGTTTCATCCATATAAATGAGAGGTTTGTTCTATTCTCTGCACCTTTTTATGTTTCTCAAATATAGTATGCGTAAATGTCTGATTTCGTGACATTCCATTAACAAACTTCTGTTTTTTTTCATGTTGGTCCAACGAAAACCCAAAGAATGTATTTGTTTCCGCAGAGATTCGCGAAGGTTTGGTGTACATTTCTTAACGTGGGTACTTTTTTCTCGGATATGTAATAATTTATTATGCACCTTCTAAGCACAGTTTTGTCGAATTGATCCAAACGGATTCTGAACGCTCTTTGTTTTTTAGTAGGAATATCAGTGTCAGCATTACTTCCTGCCAGAGCGTCTTTTTTAATATGAGAAAGCGTTTTTTGGCTAACTTTCGTAGCAGCAAAAACTCGTTCAATGACCTGACAATACAATAAGTCGACATAAATGTTGTATTAAAAGTTTCACTCATGTATATTTTTATACAAATAAATTGAGAAAGTAGTTAAATTTGTTTTCAGTGACCGTTTTTTGGAATAAAAAAGTTTGTCGTGGTTTTCGGCCATTTAAAAGAAGTATTAAATTCAAAAATAATATTAGTGTTTTTAAATGAAACTCAAGGTCTCTAGTTAACTCCACAATATAATACAAGTTATTGAAAATTCTAAAAAATTGACAATTGTTTCGATAAATCAATATCATCGTCAGAATATTGATTTATCGAAACAATTGTCAATTTTTTAGAATTTTCAATAACTTGTATTATATTGTGGAATTAACTAGAGACCTTGAGTTTCATTTGAAAACACTAATATGAGCATATTCCACGAAGTAAGGGTCGAGACAGTCAATTTCAAAAATAATATATTACGTTTCAGTTCATTAGTTGTTTTAAACGGTCTTTAGATTGTAGTTCAAACATATTTTAATATGACCAAACCGCAATTGTAACTGGAATCGGAAGATGGTTCAAAACAAATAACGAAACCGAAACGTAATAGAGATATGTATGAAATGGGTATAAAAATTATAATTATAAGCTAAAAAATCTATTACATTTAAAAAGGTATCTTACACAAAATAAACATGTGCCCTTTTATATACACCTGTAGACAGAAACAAAATAGTTATTTATGCAACAAGTGCATAAAGTGGAGCTTTTTTTCACGAATGGAAAAATTGACGCATAAGCCTAAAGCATGCAAAACTCAAAAAATGTCCCATTTTGGTTGCTCTAAATGGACTAAAAACGGCGTCGATTTGTTTGTCATGATGACATAACGGTGCATAAAGTTGACACATGAGTGCATAAAATTGACACATAAGTGCATAAAATACTTTGTCTCACCCTAATGTCACCTTTTTAAATCGATTAACAAAAAAATAATTTAAAAACGAAAATCGATTTAAAAATTTAATATCGAGTGTAAATTTGTTAAATCATTACTTTGGTTTAAAAATTGTATTGCAATAATTAAAACTTACCTTTGGGAATGGAATTGTTAACTTGCCATTGTTTGCCTCTTCGGTCATGAAATTTGAAAAGTTCATAATCATTTTACGACACTGCTTACTCAAATTTTTAGGAACAACCTCACTTTCTGGAGTCGCCATAACAAGTTATTATTGCACAACCCCCGTAATCACACTTTTCTCTGAACTGTTCTGTCGAAACGAAGCTTCCGAATTCTGCCAGCGAAGTGAGCTCTTGCAATCCACATACGTCTTTGCTACGGCGTATCGGACTTTGCCAAACATCCG
Source organism: Galeruca laticollis (assembly GCA_963921935.1). Taxonomy (NCBI): domain Eukaryota; kingdom Metazoa; phylum Arthropoda; class Insecta; order Coleoptera; family Chrysomelidae; genus Galeruca; species Galeruca laticollis. The sequence continues at coordinate 132,931,698 of OY998179.1, read as the reverse complement.
ACAGCCAAAATTAATTTGCCAACCTGTGAAGTCGGAAGAACATTTAAAGCAACTCCTTGATTGGCGATGGTCAGATCGACTGTTTTTTCTTCTTTTATACCACTCGCAGCTATTTCTGACTACATTAAGTAGTTGGTCTATGGTATCTTTCCGTCGGAGGTTGGGGTTTAACCATGAGAAAAGCTTGTAATTCCTTCCAGTTTCGGCTTCAACTTCATATCACGGTATTTTTTCCATTTTCTCTAACTTGTTCCACAATATGCCTTTCTTTTTCTCCTTATAATTCCTTTTTATTTCTTTCCATCTCTTTTATTTTCTGCCAATAGAGAAAAATCACAAGAAACTTCATTTTCCAACAAAGAAACTTCAATTTATAACAAGGGAATTTCAGAAAAAACCTAATTCCTTGAAAATTAAATTTCAGGAGAATTCTTTTTCAAACAAATATTTTAAAAGGGACTTTATTTTCTAATGAAGAAATATGTTCGAAAGAAGAAATTGCATAAGATGCTTTATTTTCCATTTCCTGTGGGATGTTTATGCGAAGGTTTTTTATGCTGGAATTACGAAGTTTTAATGAAATTTCTTTATCAACGTTTCGAGCCAAAAACTAGTGATTCCATAATTGTCCTAAAACATTATTATTATTTCACTGCTTCAACGTGTTAATCGTTTGTTGAGATGCTGAGCTAACGCCCATGAATATTGTTTGCTGTGAGCCGATTCACAAAAGTCAACGTCTAAAGCAAAAAATCACATTTTTTCTCCATACTGGTCAGAACCAAACAATCAAAGCAGAATACTAAACATACATATATGCAAGTAGCAAGGAGCTAGCAACAAAAAAACGTAAATCGAATGTACGAATCCCGCGTAATTTGAACACAACACTTATATTTTTTCCACACTAGCAATATTGTTACCTCATGATTTCAACAACTACATCTTAACCGCTGAGATCAATCAAGATATATTCTAAGTTTCACTTTCTCCTGTAACCACCAACGGTTGGTAATAGGTATTAACATAATTCCCTAACATTGTTTCCCTAACGCAAAATCCTCTTCAATAGGTCACTTAGTATGCACACATATATATTGTGTGAGGTATATACACACTAATCGTATTTCCAAGGTAATGTTGGCTTAACAAATGCCGCTTTCAACAATGCCAATAGCTGCTTCTCATTGATGATCCGTAATTTCAACGTACCCTTGACGTAATAAGGATAACAATCCTCTTGAAGCTAATGAATCACACAGGAGGATCCGGGGCGGTGAATAAATAATAGTTATTTGTCTACAAGTAAAATCATTTAACGTCCTACTAGTCTAGCATGATATAGAAATGTTTCAACAACATTCTATACTAAAAACGCGGAAGTGTTTATTTGCGGCATTTAAAAATATTTTCTACTTTTTAACTTGATTACTGATTTGGGTTAAAGCTAAAAAGTTTTTGATAATATTTTTGAAAGGCGCAATACTAGCAACAACTTCTCATTATGACCTTATAAGTTATGTATAAGAAAAAAATGTATTGATGATTTTTAACTATACACCGTGAGTTAAAAATTATAGAATTTGGAACACGATTAGTTAGTAACACTGATTATTCGCTTATCAAATTAAATAATTTCAAACTGTGGTAAAAAAATTAAAATAAAATTTGGTTGTTATGTATGTATGTTATCTCTAATCAGGAGACTGTCGGTTGCCATATTGGAAGATGGTTCGACAGCCTCCGCAGAAGCAACAGATCCTCCAGTTCCTCGGATGGGAGAGGGAGATCCGTGCTCGATCTGCTCCGTTCCGGGTCAAGTTTCTTTGTTTCAACAATCAATGAGGTGAACTCGTAGCTCCCATTTCCTCGTCTCTTATACCAAAGACGAATAGGTGTCCTTTGGGATTGAACTTTGCTTCGTGGTGGAAGGAAAACCATGCATCCACCCGAAGGTCTGGGTTTTGTTTGTCCAACCGGCGCAGCGTCAGCGTGAGCTTAGCTGGGGTCCCAGAGGGTGGCTTCTGTCATCTGGGGGAGGTTGTCGACGTGTACCATGTCGAGCTTAGCCTCCTTCCACGGTTTCAGTTTTTAAGCTGTATTCCTTAACCACTCTAGCGTTTTGTCATTATCGCAGGTGACTCTGATTATTTCACCAGAGTGCGATAATGACCTAAAAGTAGGTGGCTTTTTCTGACTTCCGGAGGCGGACATAAAGGTTATGTCCAAAGCCTCCATTAATTGTCTTCTGATAAGGTCTCCATTATCGGTAATTGTTTTACCGTATGGATCGGCCTTGTTTATAACAGCTACCCGTAAATGGCTGGTAGCTGCTTCGCTGTAACTCTTCGCTTCAGCATCCATACGTATCCTCTTTCCTCTGGAAAAGTTTTCCGCCGAGGTGTTGGAGTGGATGCGCTTCTTTTCTTGGGGGGCGACGCGTTCCGGGCCTCTTTTGGAAGAGGAACTGCCATCACCACCCTTGCATTTTTGGCCGCTGGTGCTAGGTTTAGATAGGGAGGGGCGAGTGGCGCTGGTGGTGTCTGTAGAGACGCCAGCCTGCTCTCTAGCTTTCCTCCTTCTCTATGCCTCAGCACCGCAGATTTACCTCGACGGTGCTTTGGTGTTGGAGGTGTGCGTTCTCGCTCATCCTCCGGTTTTTGGTTTTTTCTTTTGGTCCATACTGATCCCACGAGTAGCTAGGGAAATATTCGTCATCTCTGGTAGATCCCCGCATGCCAGAGAAAGGCTGTTTTCAAGGAGGTGTCGCCTGGTACCCCCAGGGGGACGTTCGCGGTCGTATTTCCTGCGGCCGTTCAGCCATCGGCACGTTCCTCACAACTTAGCTTGGGTTCTTGGAGTGTCATTTGGTTGGTCAACACTGCTGTCACTGATGATCAACAGCGTTAACGTATCCAGCGGTGCCACGAGGAGGCCGACAATCGATGGTTGCATTTCTCTATTGAACTGCAGAAAGTTACCTACAAGCAAGCGCAAGCAAGCAAATAAGCGAAACAACTACAAAGCAATGGCTAACTAACAACCAACTTCGCCTATGTTGGGCATTATTATTGGCACAAATCCATAAAGATTCCCAAAAACGGAAATTATCATAAGGCATCAGACTTGACTTGACAATTTATGGAGAATTTTCTGTTTTCTTTCTGCGTCTATTCCCTTTGGGTTAACTTCAGAAGTAATCAGCTGCAAGTTCATATTTTCCATAAAGGTATCTTTTAAAAAGCATAGTTGCAATTCAGTGTCTCCAAAATAGTTTCTATAGAATAAATGGAAACTAACTTTTTGAAAGGAAGCTTGACTTATTTCGTGAATATAGGTGCTGGGATTCGCACTTTGAATTCTTCTTGGTGATGTGTAATCAGTAAATTTTATTAAGTTTGTAATGAGCATACCTTTAACTATTATCTTGCTGAAGAAACTGTTGCAACAAAGTCTTAAAAATCGTTAATTTTTCCTTTTTCGTTATAGCTAATTCCACTTGATGCTGGACGTGATCGCAACTCATAACGGGACTACCCAGCTCATAATAAGTTAATACAATTTTTTCAGCACGTCAGTAACAAATGTTATGTAATTTTCCACATAGTTTTTAAGGAAGTAACTACGTTACTAACATTTAACATACAGAAATAGGGTTATTTTCACGCCAGCTCCCAAGTTTTGAGTAAACTCGCTATACCCTGTATTCCAGCTTCATTGAAAATAATTTTACTTATTTCTAGTGTTCAAGTCTCAGGAGGGACATCTCATTTCATCTTGACAAGTGGTTCGTTGCTTGATACAATATACTACTAAATATATTAATGCGACAATAAAACGCTTGGAACCATTTTCTCGCTTCCTAATTTTCATTTCTCACCTTCCTAATAAATATTAAACAACTACTCTTCTCATAAATATTGAATGAACGTTTCCCCCTTTAAAGTCAACGCGTGGTAACTAATTAATAAGAAATGCTTTCAATTGTCGACATGATCGCACCACTTGCACACTATTCATCGCATCTCATTCTTATCGTATCCTTTGATGTTTATTTTGCCATTACGCTTGTATAATATATTCGAATAAACAATGCTGTTAAAATGCTATATAGCTAATTATAGTACTGGCGTCATACGCTAACTAACAACTCGAACTTTTCTGACTTTTATAACCAACAAAAAGAGCGTAAGAATCCGCTTTGATAGGTATAAGAGTTGTGCGTATATACCAAATAGATTTTGAGATACTGTCTTCACCTTTGCAGTTAAGTGCATAAAATTTACACTTTCAAATTGCTAAAAAACAGTTGTCCTGATCACATAGATTAGAAGGTGGTTTGTAGAGCTTTGCCGAGAACTAACATAGAAATAGAATTTCCGGTCAATTATTACTAAATAATCTAGCAGTTATGTTATAACTTTTCCCTTTACTTTCCTTACTTCCCCGGACTAAGATAGCAATTAGATCTAAAGCCTATTGTAACGTGAATATCACACTTTAAAATAATTCTAAATAATTTCTTAGTTTAACAACAAATTAAATACTCTCACGGTATCGGCTTACGAGGCACGATGGAAAATTTAAAAAATTGTTGAAAGACCTGAATATTCAAAGAATCAATAATTTTATAATTAGCATGCGCTGTCGGCAGTACCAGCAGAGGGCGATTGGATTTGATTTGTTCCTTTTTGATGTGAAAGGTGATAATTACCGTTTCGTTGAACATAATTTCATCCATGTGGATGAAGAAATAATATGAAATAAATTATTAACCCAATAGTTCTGCAGATCATGGTTCAATTCCTATTAGACATCTGGTAAGAATATTTCGTTTAATTAATGTATTTATTAATATCAAAAATTAGCACGAGTTCAAGACGTATTTTATCGTAATAATATAGCAAATTCCTTTCATCGTTGGTTATTTCAATCTTAAATATATTCGTTTCCAGGCAGTGAGAAGTCGAGGAGAGATTCTTACCATCATTGATAACTATAATTTATATCTCACATATTAATTTTGTCTTAGTATATGAAACTTAACTTTTTCTTGCTTTTTTTCAACTGCTTTTTTATATAATATCATTAGTTCCCAGAAGTTCATTTTTAATTAAATATCGATCGAAAGATATTAAAGTAGATGCTATGATTTTAAACAGTGAAAATCATTATTTTTCATATCTTACATATTAATTTGGTCTCATAATATATAAAACTTAACTTTTTACTTCACGTTTTTTATCAACTGGTTTTTATATATCATTATTTCTCAAAAATTCATTCTTAATTATATTCATGCATTGTAAGATATTGCGACGATATAGAGTTTAGTCCCAACGCTAGGATTTCGGGTTGGGTCCCTATCCGTCTACCAACGTCGACGATGTAGCTGCTGCCTACCCTATTTGGGTTGGGGAACCAATTAAGAAAAATCACTAATTAAAACGTAACAAATGTATTGCGGAAAATACAGATAATACTAAAAAATGGACAAAATATGTACCCGATAGCTATGAGACAACTATATCCAGCCCGATAAATATAAAACAAATATAACCCACTAAATAATCCTCAAGGGGCAATATAATATCCAATACCAAAAAATTACAATTACCAAATCACACGAAATATATATATATATATATATATATATATATATATATATATATATATATATATATATATATATGATTACCTATTTACTTACATATGCATCCTAGGGCACGTCTTCTCTACTCGAAGGGGCACTTTGTCTCCAGTCGCGATATGCACTTCAAAGGTAGGCCTTTCTCAATTCGTTTGACTGGTCGCTGATTTTTCTCAAAACCGACTGCTTCGAAAAATTATCTTTTTCGAACCAAGAAAGTGTACTCTCGAAAAATGCTTGATTTGTTGTTTTTTCTATTCGAAAATATTATGCTCTACTTTGGAGTAATTAGCAAAACATATTTTAAAACATTGACCTACTTTTATTTGGCCTACCATCTACTGGGTATTTTTTCTAAACGTGACATGTGCCCCCCAGTCCTAAGTTACCACTGTTACCCTTAGCCTAGAATAAAAATTTGCCACTCTTATGAAACTAATAGTACATATCTACTATACTACACGGTTACCCCTTTTTAAATATCTGTGTTTATACAATTCAAGTCCCTATCATCTGAATTTATTGTCCGAATAGCACAGTTCACACTACTTCTTCCTACTGTTCTCTGGGTGAGTCCGGACCTGGGCCTGGCGGAACGTCCTTTTCTTTACATGGTGGCTCCACATGCACTTGATTGGAATGGTGGTTCTTTCTGGTATTTCTGTCCTTTTGGCTGCTTGTAAAACACCCTTGTCTATCCCGTATGGTTTTGAATGCTGGCCATTTGCTCTTATTGTCATGAAAGCCTTGTCATATATATTCTTTATCAAACGAATCATTTTTGAGCTGGCACCCGACGTGAATAATTTACTATACAAAATTTTGTGATCTATGCAATCAAATGCCTTCCGAAAATCAACAAAGGCTACAAAAACTTTGCGTCTTTTGAGCCTAAGATGTATTTGAGTAACAGCATTCAGAATAAACACATTATCCATGCAACCTCTGCCGACCCGGAAGCCAGACAAAATTTTGACAGTCTTTCTAAAATAAGAGATGTAAAAAGCTTGGTAAGAGCAATTTCTCTGTAGTTCTCAGGGTCATCAATAGGTCCCTTTTTATGTAACATAGACATTATAATATTGTGCCATTCGGAGTGAATTTCTTCAGTTTCCAAAATAGTATTAAACAATGAGCATATGTATAAAACCCAATTTTGGGGTAGATATTTATAAAATTCATATGAAATTCCATCAGATCCAGGCGCTTAATTATTTTTACATTTCTCAAGGCAATTTTTTAATTCAGAGAAAGTAATCGGACAGTCGAGATCAGGATGTTGAGCATCGTAAAATTGAATACCCAGCTGTATCCTGGGTGTACTAAATTGATCATAATAATTCTCCCAAATCTCCAAAGAAATGGAGGATATTTTGGTCGAAAATTTGAAGATATTTATCGCCTTCCAGAAGCCAGCTTGATCGCATGTGTTAGAGATGGCTAAAATTAAATTTTGTTGAAAACTTCTCTTTTCGTTTTTTATTAACGTCTTATACAACTTTTTCCATCATAATATTGACTTTTAAACGTATCTACAAAATTATTTGTACTGCATGATTTAAGTAATGATTTGAGATTGCGTTTAGAAGCAGCACACTCCGCGTCAACCCATCTGTTATTACGTATTCTACTGGAGACTTTTATAAACTAAATTTAAATACTCAGCCGTATTTTTGATAATGTTAACTATATTAGTATAGTTTAAATCAGTACTGTTAAACAAACCTACTGAAGGAGAAGTTCTCATTAATTGTTTATATTCTGACAACACAGAGTAGTTCCACCAAACTACAGAACATGTTTGTGACTTCAGGCATTCTTGTTCATCAATTTTAAACGAGATTTACAATAATAGAGGAAAGTGATCGGAGTTTGTTACTATATCTAAAACTTCTAACCTCTCTATAACAGACAAGTAGAGATTATTACAAAAAGCGAGATCTATGACACTGTCACTTCGAGGGCTTGAGTAAGTAAATTTAGCAGGTCTATCGCTAATGATGGATCCGTTTACTAATGAAAGATTGTGACTTGCCATAAAATCTAATAAGGACCGACCCTTATAGTTAATTGTTTGGTCTAAACTTACCATATTTTTGAATGTATTTTGTACACGAATTTTAGGAATAGAGAATAATTCACCTATTCTACAGTTAACATCGCCTATTGAAAGTAGTATTTGATTGTTATGGGTGTCAGTTATATCTGGTAATGACAACTAAAGCAAATCTAAAATATTATCAATATCCAAATCTGGCTTAAAATAACAAAAACAAAATCATAATCTGATCCCTATATACCATTTCACAAATGGGCCACCAGGGGGAGTGGTCTCAAAGACCGTTAGTGTAAACGCTTTATTATAGAAGATTATTAAACCTCCGTTTGTACGGCCCTGTGACCTCTCTCGAACGGCTGCTGAAAAAATATAGTAATATTTGCTTGATAGTTGGTCTGGAACTCTAACCGTATCTGTTAACCAAGTTTCGCAAATACAGAGAATGTTAAAGTCCATTGAATTATCTGAGATAAAATTGACTGTCTCGACCCTTACTTCGTGGAATATGCTCATATTAGTGTTTTTAAATGAAACTCAAGGTCTCTAGTTAATTCCACAATATAATACAAGTTATTGAAAATTCTAAAAAATTGACAATTGTTTCGATAAATCAATATCATCGTCAGAATGACAGAAGTTATATTAACTACTAAACATCAGGTAGGCATAAAATGAAATGTAACTTCTGTCATTCTGACGATGATATTGATTTATCGAAACAATTGTCAATTTTTTAGAATTTTCAATAACTTGTATTATATTGTGGAATTAACTAGAGACCTTGAGTTTCATTTAAAAACACTAATTATCTGAGATAAGGTCGTAAATATTATTGATTCCATGAACATTCCATAAAATCACATTCATACTTCTCTTATAGGGTTTGGAAACTGAAGTTAGTGGTACTGCTCTTGGATGTTTTTTGGGATGGCCCCTGTATTTCCAATTCTTTTATGCTTCGCTTTTCCATTTTAGTCTTGTGGAGATCTTTCGCTAAAAGTTTTACCCATTTTTGATTTTGGTGTTTGATGGACAGTTATTCTATTGTTGAACTCTTGTGGCATTTCAACATTGCTCAATGTGTCCGTCGTATACACTTTTCCATCAATAAAGAGTCTATTGTATTTTGAATTAGCTTTGCTTCCTCGTAACCTCGCCTCTTTTAAATGGGGTTTAAGTATTTTTCTTTGCTCCTGAACAGATTTAGAGTAGTCTTCATTAATAAAAATGTTGGTACCCTGAAGTTTTTTCGATGCTTCTAATATGTCCATTTTTTGGTTCCAATCTTTCATCTGCACTAACACAGGTCTTATCTTATTTGCTTCCTGGTATCCAATTCTCCTAATTTATTCGATATGGATTGAGTCGTCGATATCTACCTAAAGTTTTGTTAATACTTCTTTGATTTTTATTTTCATGGATGCAGCATATTCATCTTTATCTTCATTGAGACCGTAGATTATGATGTTCTTTCTTCTGATTTATTTCTCTAATTCCTTCAATCTTCTTTCTTACTGTTTAACTTCTCTCCTAAGCTCTCCATTTTCAGATTTCAGAAATAACTTTACTTTTTGAATTTGCTTTATTTCCTCCTGGATTCCATCCAATTTTCGTTCTACCCTCGTATCTCTCTCTTCCATTTTGGTGAGTTTATTCATAATTTCTGTTAGCGTATTTTCCATATTGGTTACCTTAATTTAATTAAACTTTCACCGTAAGTTTTTACAGTAAAATATTTGTGTTCTACCTATGGAAGTACAATTACAGTTGATAAAGCAAACCAGCCGGTTTTGAATTGTTGACTATCTTATCAGGCTTTCTTATAAGCTTATTAAATATGGTTACTGTGGCTTCAAATTAATTTTCAATATAGCCAGCAAACTAACTATTTTTTATTTATTCTTCTCGTTATTCAAAGATAATTTATAACAAATTTACGTACTTGTCTTGACCAATCTTGCATTTCTAACTCAACTTTGAACCACTATTTATGCACTTTTTGTGAAGAGCGATGATTAACACAACTGTTATAATTATCTTCTGCAGAGAGGAAAGTCATTATTATTAATAAAAAACTAATAAAAATTCAAACTGTTCTGAAAAAGACATTGTTGTTTCGAAGAATGAGCCTTTAACCTTCAAAGGATTCCAAGACCAACAGCAAATGAAAACCGTACTGTAGGTCGATTTATTTCCATTTATTGTATGTATATGTCAGACTCCTCTAGTATCTTCTCTTCCATCAGTGATAGCGATAACGAACTAAGGTTAGGGTAAATTTGGGATATATGCCCTATTGATGCCACTATATCATTGAATATATTGACAATTACTCACTGGATTATGTTATGATTGAAATGAATTGATGTTCACAACAGAATGATATAATTGTAAACAGGTTAGTTAAGTCGAAAAACGACTGAAAAAAATAATTTTACAAAGTGGGATAAACGCCCTAATGATGGGATGTATGCCCTATGAGTTGCGGATTATTGCCCCTCATAGGGATATATGCTCTGGACTCAGTTCAGTTAGAGGATACAATTTCTTTCCTCCGATGATAGATACTAAATCAACTGATAATAAAAAATCGAGGGTCAAGGAATGAACATTTGTTATTGATATTCCGAACAGTACTAAACCTATCACAAATCGATGGTTTTTTCAACATTTTCCATTTCATTATGTCTCTTCTTCAATCGACCACAGCTATTGCAACTGTTGCCATACATGGTACAGGTTTCGTGCAACCATTTTTATCAGTCGATACAACGAATCCAGTCCACAGGTTCTTTTGTGTCATAGTAGTTTTCCAAACATTCTACGCAATCTACATTATCATCACGTTGATCTTCAACCTAATGAGCTGTCATCATTTTTTTAAGGATTTGATTCGTTTAATATCAGAGTTTTTATTAATTTTCTTTTTTTCACCTATTTGGCTCTACTAGAACATGTAGGTACGTTCTCTTCATCTTCTCTTCCTTTTCTCTCCATCTTCGTCCCATCAGATGATATGATTTTTGCTGATTGTTTCCTTGCATTATTTTTGTAACGAAATATTTGCAATGGAGCAATTTCATGAAAATATTCAGATGGTGTTTCGTCCGTATCTCCTGATATTTGATTGTGCACTGGTGAATTTCGGATCTTCATCTGAGACTGTGAGTCCGATTTGGAACAACTTGCAAGTTCCTTGGTGTCAGGAATTGGAGATTCATCGTGCATAGAACTATAATTTTTGTCAACATTTTCCATGTCTGCTACTTTACTAGGTTCTAGAACAAGCAAATCCTTGAATTAGAACACGTAGTTATGCTTATCTGGAAGGAAATTTTCATCTAGTATCAACTGATTTTTCTCCAGTTCTTCATCGGGTTCTTTTTCAGGTTCTGCAGCTGGTTCTTTGACTTGTTCTTCAGATTGAGATTGGTCAGAAATTTGAAAGAAATAGTCAGGTATTGTATTCTCATTGAATGGGTAGATTCTACTAGCCATGAATCCAGAAGTAGCATTCGTTATAGTTGCAGCTACATTCCAAACAGGGCCGATTCGTATTCCGATAATGTTCCTGTTAATATTCTTATCCTTACTCTGGGAAATGTAGGAATCAGATTCCCTCTTAAAAAAAGATTTAATAGGTTTGAAGAATGATCTATCGAGTGGTTGTAAGGCTTGTGAGACATAACAAAATAATATTATTTTTTTCGGTGAATTCCAGCATGTCGAAATTGTTGCAATGAGAGGCATGGCCATCAAGTATCAAGATAACTGGACCATCTGGTTTCCTAGGAGCGAAAACTTCCTTCAACCATTTGAAAAATAGTTCTGAATTAATGAAAGAAGACTGCTTATTCATGTAGAGATCAGATTCAGCAGGCATTCCTTCCAATGTTATCAGATTTTTGGAAACCCTTTTAGAATCAAAACTGGTGGTAAAAAAGTCCCTTCGACACTTGCACATGCTATCAAGGACAAGTTTTCTCCCCTTTCTTTGGAAGTGAGAACATGAATCCATTTGCTTCCTTTCATAGCCACTACTTTATCTGGTTTATTATTTATTTGTATGCCACTCTCATCCATAATGAAAATGGCCCATAGTTTCTGCACCAGGTCATACTTCTCTAGACTTCTTTCCAACAATTCGTAAAATTTATCAACTTCTGCTCTATTCATTCCTTTTGCTCTGGCAAGTGATAATCCTTCACTTTTTTATGGTAAGTTCCGGGTGCCTCTCCATAAATGCATAAAACCTATGCATCCCTGCTGTTTCTGTCACTTCGCCTCGCTGTGAGAATACGTTTCCTAGACGTAGTTCCTTAGCAAAACTGGAAGCAAGTGATCTGACTGTTGTTCTTGTAGCAGCGAATCCTGTCTGCTGTAATCTTTTAATATAATTTACTAACGAATTTCGTTTGATAGTCCAAGAGCAGGAGGCTTTCCTAGAGGAACTTTTTGGGAGTTATCAAAAGTCAATTTTCTTCTGACAGTTCTAGAAGGTATATTAAATCTCCTACTAGATTCATTGATGCCCATATTTCCAGATTTCACATTTTCGATAGCTTCCCTCAAGTTGTGTTCAGACCACAAAACAGGTGGTTTGATATTCTGCGTTCTAATATATTTTCTTGGCATTTGAAAAATTGAGTCATTAGTAGGGATTCGTCTCAAATTAACAAACGAAATAGATATGTTTATTTTGATATTTTCCTGCCCCAAACATTGAGTCACATACTAAGCTCACTTGCGGACACTTCCACTGCTTTGCTATATTCACAAATTCTCTTTAGTTGCAGGAAAAATGAAATTAGAAGTTTACTTTAAAATGTGTTAAGAAGTTATGCAAATAAAGAAAGTTATACTAATTTTAGCATTTGAGTCGCTGCTTTTAAAATTAATTAATAATACTAGAATTTTATTTAATAAAGGAATATTCTTCTATAAATTTTAAACAAGTATTCGTTGTATCCTTAGATACCTTCATAACTATAACTAAAAGTAGCTGATTAATGTGTCAATAGTAATATATTTAGTAGTTTTGTCCTTGTTTAATTACCATATGAAGAGGGATGCAAATATCGTCAGAGTGTGATCGAGGATCATGTCCAATACGCTATAGTATTATAGTAAATAATGTCAAACGAGGTTTGTTTATACTAGCGCCAATACGACTAGAGAGTGAACATTTAGTTATTTCGTTTTTATGTGTTTTTTGAGACTGTTACCGACAAAATAGACTTTCAAGTCAATTAATTTAATGTTTTTGGATTATTATTGTTCGTCGGTGCCAAGTTTGTCAGGAAAACAGCCGAAATAACGAAGGGCATGTATCTACAATACCATCCCCAATTTTTGTAATTCATTCATTACTTCACGACTGGCGTTTAGAATTGTTGGCCGCAGAAATGAGCGTGTTTATGAATGAATAGCCCTCTCTATGTTTATTATTACTCTAAGGGATTCGTTTCAAATTTAAAGGCATATATCCTCTACTTTACTGGGTCATAAATCCTCCGAGTGTTAATTCGTATGGGATATATGCCCTAGCGAATTTCCTTGATATAATTAATCTATTCTACTAATCCAAAACTGGAAAACAAATTCCCAACTTATATCAACATTGGAGACGAAAGATCCGAGTGATGGAATTCTTTAGAAAACTAATATTTCAGTAGTCATGCATTATCATAATTTACTAAGACCTTACCTTACTAATTATTTCCAGTGATATTTTGCTAAATCGTAATCGAGCGTTGACTAACAATGGATATAGCACAACAGAACACTCACACTGCCGCGAGAACGAAGAAAGAGCGACCATATGCGTATATTTTGCAAACTACGTGCTCGGGGTACATATCCTCCTAGGGCATATATCCTACATTTACCCTACACTTAAATACCAACACATTCAAAAATAATTTAGAATTAGACATTCTGACACAAAATTTGAATTCATTTTTTTTGAGACGATAACATAGGAATTTCAACAAATATCACTCCAAGGCAATTCCAGATTTCAAAGGTAGCCTGATTTAACTCCTTTTTAAGTAGACGGAATTGATATCATTTTAAATCATTTTTACAATAATACAAATGCCGATAATTACCAAACTGTTATCACATTTAGAAATATAATAACTAAGGTGAAAGGAAATACGATTGAATATAGTACTATACATCAAATTAAGCTAGAATTAATTCGATATCTCAGTAATCCTAAATAGTCAATTTGGTAATTTCTTGATTTGAATAATTTAAAGCCAGGGCATAACGAATCACCGTACCAGTTTAAGGATAGAGGTGGCGTATTATTTCTAACTATTTAGCTTCACTTGAAAGCGGTGAGAATACATGTTGTGTATTAGGGCAAAATATGGATAATAATAACCAAATATTGTTGGCACGTTGAAGGAATCCAAATGGTATCATAGTTCGCACAAAGGAACCACGAACAATCCTAAATGCCATAAATTTCAAAAAAAGCAGATTATACGAGACATCTAGTTTCCAAGTAAAATCCAAAAACTTGTGCAATCAGCTAGCCTGAAATTTTTCTTCTTCATGGAATGCCATGCAGATGCATTGGTATTCATTGTTTTCACATCGGATGTTTCTATTGAATGTAGCGCTTTGTAGTGTTTGGATATCCTTTATTCTCGCCTACTGACGAATACTTTTAAGCCACGATAACTTTTTTCTGCCTATTCCTCTTCTCCCTCCTCCAATTATACCTTGAAGAATGAGGTATTGAAAATGGTAACATTCTCCGAGCAGTATGTGTCCTAGATAACCTATTTTCCTGTTCTTGATAATAATAATAATAATAATAATGATAATAATGATAATAATAATAATAATAAGAAGAAGAAGAAGAAGAAGAAGAAGAAGAAGAAGAAGAAGAAGAAGTGTTCCCCGAAATGCAGAAATCTTTTCTGTATCTCAGAAACTGCTGATAGTAGAGGATTGAGGTAAACATTTTTATAGGTAAAAAGGGCAAGAGAAAATGCTGGAAATTATTTTCAAGTAACCAAGATGGCCGCCAGTGGGCGCTTCCCATCTTGAATTACATAAAGTTACATTTCTCGCGATTTTCCCCAATGAATGTAACAAAAAAGTATTTGCGTTTTAATGATAACTTAAAGTCGAACATGTTTTGTGGAAACAATTTTTCTCTATTTTTCGAAATAAACTGGTATTTGAATTATTAGACTGACTATTCAAATATAGTGTCTCTTCCAAACCCCGATTCGAGTAACTCCATTAACGAAATGGTAGAGGCAGTGACCAAATCTATTCTAGTGGCAGCCGATGCAACTATCCCCAAATCTAAAAGTAAAATATTATCTAAAATGGTACCGAGGTGGAATAATGAAATTAGGGAAGCAATATCAGCAAGGAAAAATGCACTCAACAGATTCCGAAAATCGCCTACAAACTATAATTTAGTACAATTCAAAAAACTAAGATCAGCCGCCCGACGTTTAATTAAAGAAAGCAAAAGAAGGACATGGGAAGAATATGTATCAACCTTAACAACTGACTCCGAGGTATCCGAGATATGGAGAAAAATCAAAACAATATCAGGTAAATATCAATCTACCACCCCCCATACAATAGAAAATAACAACATATTTTTAACCGATCCCCACGATATAGCTGAAGTTTTCGCTGACCACTTTGAATCAATCAGCAGCTCGGAAAATTATTGCCCCGACTTCCAAAGAACAAAAACTACTGAAGAATCTCTCAACCTGGATTTTAATACCGATGACGCAGACCTTCCGTACAACGTCCCTTTCATTATCGACGAACTGGCCAACACCCTTAATACCTGCAAAGATAGTGCACCGGAACTGGACTCAGTTATGTATGGAATGATAACTCATTTACCTAGAAACGAGAAAGAGAAACTCTTAACTCTCTTCAACAAAATATGGTCAGCGAATACCTACCCTAGTAACTGGAAAACGGCTATCATTATCCCGATCTTAAAAAATCGGGATTCAATGACAAATCCTACAAACTATAGACCAATTTCACTAATATCGTGTATCGGAAAACTATTTGAAAAAATGGTGAACAACAGACTAACCTTTGTGCTAGAATCACGCGGCCTTCTATCAAACCTCCAAGTGGGCTGTCGACGAAATCACTCCTCCCTAGATGCCCTAGTCGCATTAGAGACTGACATTCAAAATGCCTTTTCTAAAAGACAACACCTCGTCGCAGTCATGTTCGACTTGCAAAAAGCGTATGACATGACTTGGAGATATGCAATAATGAAACAAATACACGCATGGGGCCTCCGTGGAGCGTTACCTAATATTCTAAATGATTTTCTCTCGGAAAGATTCTTTTGTGTAAGAATTGACAATTAATTTTCATCAACACGAACCTTAGAAAACGGAATACCACAAGGCTCAGTTCTTAGCGTAACTCTTTTTGCCATTGCAATTAACTGTCTTGTTTGTAACATCGGAGAAAACACCAAAGCAGCTTTATATGTCGACGATCTAACCATTTATTCTTACAGTCATTCAATTCCCGAAATTGAGAATTCATTACAAGAACAAATCAATATCCTAGAAGAAACTGCTAGAGCCAGCGGTTTTAAATTTTCACCTTCGAAGTCCCACGCCATCCATTTCTGCAGATTAAGATCCGACCACGCCGAACCACAACTAAAGCTGCAAAGTCACTATATCGAGATAAAACATGAAACAAAATTATAAGGTATGATACTTGACCAAAAATTAAACTGGAGACCGCACATTGAATATCTGATTAACAGATGCCGAAGAGTTATTAACATTATCAAATGTTTGTCGAGTATCCGATGGGGGTCCGACAGAGAAATTTTATTCCGCATCTATCAAACTTTAGTGCAATCCAAAATTGACTTTGGCTGTATTGTATATGGTTCTGCAAGACGTTCACACTTGAACCAGCTAAATGAAATCCAAAATCTCGCAGTAAGACATGCAATCGGTGCATTTAGAACAAGCCCTATAGAGGCAATCTTATGCGATGCTTCGTCCTTACCCCTAAACTTAAGGAGAGATATGCAGCTCCTAACATATGGCGTGAAAATACAAACGTTACCCAACCATTTAAATAACAAGATTTTCACAAACCTTCACAGTCCACACACACTAAGACGTAGTTCAACTAAACCATCCAGTATTCGTTTTTCAGACACATCTGAAGAGTACAGGATAAACTTACAAATAGAAAAAATGACCTATACGTATGACACTCCTCCATGGCTAAGAAAACTACCACAAATAAACATATCTCTCAGTAAATACAAAAAAGAAGATACCGCTCCATCGATCTACGGAACGTTATTTTTAGAACAATTGGATCTATACAACGAACATTTAGTCATCTACACAGATGGTTCCAAATCAGATAATGGAACAGGGGCGGCAATCGTAATCGGTGTAGATTCCTTCTTTTGGACCCTAAACCAAGAGTGTAGTATACTTAATGCCGAGTTGTATGCAATATGGCAAGCGTTGTTGTACTTCAGTCAGAGCAGCTTTGAAAAATGTTTAGTTTGTACGGATTCCTTAACTGCCACTCTCTCGACAAAAAATCGTTTTCATGCAAATTAATGGGTTGTGCGCATTCAAGAATTATCAACCCATCTATACAGTATGCAAAGGACTATTTCAATAATGTGGATACCTGGGCATACCGATATTGCCGGTAATACTGAAGCTGATCTAGTAGCAAAAAAGCCACAAGCGGAACAGTTGACAAAGGCATACCTAACACCTTCATGGATATGAAAACGGATATAAAGAATAAAATTTACGAAGCATGGCAGAACAGATGGAATACATATGACGGACAATTAAGACACATTAAACCGAGCGTACAAAAATGGTTCTACCCCAAAACTCTTACAAGGCGTAAACAAGTCGTCCTCAGCCGATTAAGGATAGGCCACACAAACCTAACCCATTTACACCTCCTCCTTGGAAAGAACAAACCTAGATGTGAGACGTGCGGCATCCCACTGACAACACAACATATATTCACTTGTGTAGCCTTCAATTTTCACAGACAATTCCTCAAAATACCCCAGATCGAAAACATTGTTAGAAACCAAAATGACGAGCTTAACCAGGTGATAACTTATCTAAAGTCCACAAATTTATTTAATAAAATATAAATTACCCCAATGATATATCGACGAGAACAATGACCTAGATGTCGATGCTCAAACACAAAAAAAAAAAATAATAAGGGGTCTAAACGGTAGTGAAGCGACTCTTACAGCCTCTCCTACCAATTCCTACTCGCACCTCTACGTCGGTAGACCCTTGTAACCATCTCTGGAGATAGAATATCTGGTAACCAACCCCCGGTGGCGGATCAACAGTAGATGGGCTAACGCGAGAGGGAGAACAACCAATCTGGCCGGAGCAGATACTGTTGCCAGCAGCATCAACTTCGCTACGGGTAACGACGTAAATCCTGTACTGCCAGCCCCGCCTGCAGGGGGGCCGTAAGGCCTCGGAGCGCAATCCCGCAGACCCCAGCAACCGGTAGGTAGGGCCAGCAACCCTATCGACTGTGAATAGAACAGCTCCTGTTACAAGAAGCCAAGCCTCGGATGCTAGTAGAGTAGGTGTCGCCTCTACTAGCGGAACACAGCGGTACCTAGCCGGCAATGGTGAAGCAAGTGGCACCACCCAGCGAACTGAAACCACAAGGCCTGCAACCCCTGAGAAACAACCTTTGCTGGAAAGCTTGAACACGCTGGAAAGAGCGAGTCCCGCTCAACACATCCTAAGGGTAAACCAAAGGATAAAGGGTAGGCGTATGCGCTGGTCTAGATCACTTAACATTGGACTAATGCGCGCATACTACCAAGTGACAAAGGGGGAAACGGACATGTTCGGATATCGAGATAGACTGGAATATTTATAGAATGCACAACACCAACAGCTGACACTCTCTGCACAACGACTAGCTGATCAAATACGATCGATTATACGGCGTAGAGCTCTGAGCGAAGCGGAACTAAATGTACTCAAATCTGATTGGCGAAGACAATCCGTCAGACGTTCCGTCCACCGAATGAGCGTGGCTCCACATGTCACCGAAGAGTACTTACCGGAACAAAGACCAGAGCTAGTAGAAGACCTCACAGAAATCGAAGATCTACTAAAGGAAGCTGACCTTAAACTCCGAGGCATCCCCATGCAAGATAGACCAGCACTACCAAAAATTAACCCTAAATCAAGAAATCCTAACCATGGTGGAGAAAACTAATAAAACTCTTAACGACACCATCCCTTCAGAGTCATTACTTGATATGTGCCATGCAGTGTACTGTGCTTCTCATGTTGTCTGCTCTACATATGGTTCCAAACACAAAAACAAAAAGTCGGATAATGAAACGCCCACGAAAAACACCTTGGGAGTGACGCATAGAATGCAGAATAAATACCATACGTAAAGAAGTAGGTATTCTGCACACGTATCTTAACTCTGAGAGCAGCCAAAAGTTGAAAAAGAAGGCGAAGAGCAATGCCAAACGTGCAAAAATCAACCCAGGGAGTCCATCATATCAGCAGGATCTTCTAAAGCATCTGGATGGCCTGAAACAAAAGATAAAAGCATTAGGAATTAGGATAAGAATGTATCGACTAAGAAGCCGTCGGTATCAAAAGAATAAACTATTCGCAAGGGACCAAAAAGCATTCTATAGACAAGTACAACGAAACACAGTGGAAGCCTCACATTTAAAACCTAAAAAAGAAGACATGCAAAGATTCTGGAAGAACATATGGGAACAAAGTGTCACGCATAATGACAGAGCATTTTGGATCGCGCATGTTAAATCTCACGAAACAACTGGACAGATGGCGCAGCCTGAAATACGGAACGTAGATATTACCGCTGCAACCAGCAAGCTGAAAAACTGGACAGTACCGGGCGTCGACCATATTCACAACTTCTGGTGGAAAAAACTCACCGGAATTCACCAAAAAATAAACGGTTTTGAGGATTGAGACTAACTTTTCCGCATCTGTGGCCCCGAACAATATTCTATCATAAAATTGTTACTTGTATACACTTCGGGGGATGTATCGTACTAACCAACCGAAACTTCTCCAATAATAACCAAAAATTCAGTATATCCGGATTTATAGGACCCGCTGTACTCGCTCTAGTCAACTGAAAATCAATAGGGTACATCTGTGAGACACCTTGTACGATAATCAATCATAAAATTGATTAATCGTATACTCTCTGGATGCTGTATCGTGCTAACAATCTGAAAATTCTCCAAAAATTACGGAAATTTGGTACTTCAAGTACCATAGCACCCGTTGTACTGGCTTTAATGAGTTGAATATCAATAGGGTTCATCTTTGAGACGCTCTGATTAATATCCAATCATAAAATTGGTCACTTGTATGTACTCCGGTGGCTGTATCGTGCTAACAAACTGAATTTTCTCCAAAAATGACAAAAATATCGTACTTAAAGTACTGTAGCACCTGTTGTATTGGCTCCGGTGAGCTGAAAATCGATAGGGTTCATCAATGAGATGCCCTGAATAATATTCAATTATAAAATTGGTGACTTATTGAACTCCGGAGGCTGTATCGTGCTAACAAACTGAAATCTTCCAAAAAATTACAAAATGTCGTACTTCAAGTACCATAGCACCCGTTGTTCTGGCTCTGGTGAACTGAAAATCAATATGGATTATCTGTGACATGTCCTTAACAATATTCAATCATAAAATTGCTGACTTATTGCACTCCGGAGGCTGTATCGTGCTAACAAGACATGCAAGGAAAAGTGGCCGACGACAACAACGACGACGACGACGACGACATACACACATGATTTTTTTTTCTAAAATCCGTTTTTTCGTGTTGTTGTTCATGGAAAACGTAAAAATAACTCCAAAAAAAATTTCAAAATTCCAACTTTTTTTGAAGTAAACCAATACTTTTCTCGCATATAGAAAGGTTGGGCGGAAAAGTAATAGCAGATAAATTTGCAGCAGCCATCCTGGATCCTTCGATCATACCAGAATACTTCACTCTCGGGATTACCCACATGCTCCCTAAATGTGAAGACATAAAAGACCCTAAAAATGATCGGTCTATAACTTGTCTACCGACCATTTATAAAATCTTCACTCCGATTATATGCTCAAAGATCACACATCACATAAATGCAAACAATGTTCTTGCATGGGAACAGAACGGATGTAAACAAAAAGCACGGGGATGTAAGGAACTTCTTGTAATTGACAACATTGTTACAAGACAAGCAAAATCAAAGAAAAGAAAACTATCCATGGCATGGATCGATTATAGGAAAGCCTTCGACTCAGTTCCCCACTCCTGGCTACTGAAAGTACTAGAGGTATATAAAATCCACCCCCATCTTTCTGCAGTGCTGAGACATTTAATGGCAACATGGCGAACGACACTAAATCTTCAAACCTACAGAACAGATGAGATAAAAATCAATAGAGACATTTTCCAGGGCGACAGCCTAAGCCCAATCTGGTTCTGTTTAGCACTGAACCCTCTAAGCGACATGTTAAAAAAAAGTGGAAACTCATACGAGCTTGACAAAGGGACACAAATATCCCATGCGTTTTACATGGATGATCTTAAGGTGTATGCCAAAAACCTCAACAATTGCAAAGTTCGCTAGAGCTTGTTAAGGCGTTCAGCGATGCGATTTAAATGGAAATGGGCCTAGAAAAATGTGCAGTCGTTCATGTGGATAGAGGAAAGGTCACACAGTCCCAAAATATGACACTGATGGATAACATAACAACGATCTTATCCCTAGGCCCAGAGGACAGATACAAATACTTAGGCTTTCAGCAAGGATTAAGCCTCGACAAGAAACGTAATCAAGAAAAAGCAACAGCAGAATTTTGCCGTCGAATTAATACCGTTTTGAAAACACAACTGAACTCTAAGAACAAAATACAGGCAATCAATGGATGGGCAGTACCCGGGTTGGCGTACTCATTTGGCATAATAGATTGGACACATACAGAAATACAACAAATAGACAGACAAGTACGTACAACTCTCACAAAATTTCGCCTACGCCATCCAAAATCTGCGATAGAGCGATTGTATATACCCAGGAAAGAAGGTGGCCGTGGACTGACTAATCTCGAGAGTATGTTAGTTGATGAAACTCAAAAACTGAGAGGATATTTTAAAAATAAGAACTTACCTCTATTCAGATGCCTAGTTACATTTGATGATGGATACTCGGCACTAAACCTTGCCGTCGGGGATCCTGATAGGGAAAATGACTGCATCAATGAAATGAAGGAAACTTGGCAGGTAATAGTGTTACATGGCAGATATTACAACTCACTGCACCAGGAAGATGCAGATTTCAGAGCAACGAATACTTACCTAATGACGGGGTACTTTTTTGCGGAAACCGAAGGCGCACTCCATGCAATCCAGGACCAAGTGGTGGCAACGCGTTGCCACCATAAATATATCATTAAAATGGACATCCCAAACCCCCGCTGTAGACTCTGTAATAAGGAACGGGAGACGATCCAGCACATAATATCAGCCTGCACCCAATTAGCCCCCACCGCTTACCTGAGTAGACACAACAATACGGGAAAGGAACTACATCTCGCTGTGACACAAAGATTAAATCTAAAAACAGGAAAGACACGAGGGTACAAACATCAACCGTTAAATCTAGTTGAAAATGAGCACTATAAAGTCTATTGGGATACTTTGATAAGAACAGACCGAGAAGTTCAACACAACAAACCGGACATGATCGTGCTAGATAAAAACAGCAAATCTGCGATAATTATTGATTTTTCGGTCCTACTGGACGAAAATCTGGGGAAAGCTTACAAAGACAAGATAATGCGATATCGTCCGCTAGCAGATGAGGTAAGAGATTTATGGAATTCAAGAGAGGTATAGATCAAACCATTCATAATTCCTGCAAATGGTTTAGTGCACGTTGAAGTAACTGAACACCTGGAAGAGCTAAGCATATCTCGACATATCTGTGGTTTGATGCAAAAAGCAGTAATTCTGGGAACAACTGCAATTGTCCGAAGAACACTAACCCCCTAATTAAGTAGGTTTATACCTTGATGCAACTGCGTCCGGTAGAAACTGCTACCACCAACCACGTACAAGTGTGAAAATAATAATAATACTAATAATAATAATAATAATGATAATAATAATAATGATAATAATAATAATAATAATAATAATAATAATAATAATAATAATAATAATAAGTCTCTACAAATATATCTAATATATCAGAACAGAGAAAACGAGATCGAAGCCAAGTAGAAACGACCTCTGAAGAAGATGATCCCCTGATCAAATCCACTCGGCGAAACAAGAACGGTTGGTCCAAGGGCTTTCCTCGTAAAAAGACCAGTGATTAAAACAACTATAAAATTGCCAAATATAATCCACTCTGTATCTGCATTGATTTATTCTCATTTTTTACTTATTCTATTTATACTATTTTTAATCTATATTATAATATATCCACATTCATATTCGAAAATCCAACTTGCAATATACTATATACAAAATTCATACGTATATATATATAAAAATATATTAAATGTATAATCTGGATAAACTAATTTAATGGAACTGTAGAGGATGCATAAATAACTATTGCTACATAAAGCAGTTATTGCAAGAACATGATCCTATGTGTCTTTCCCTTCAAGAAACGCACCTCAATCCCAATCAACCATACTCTCTTAAAGGGTATTCAGCAGTTAGACATGAAGTTACTCATGAAAATAGAGCACATGGAGGAGTTGCAATTTTTGCAAGAAAAGATGTTGTATTCTCGGAGATAAACATTATTACCGAACTACAAGCTGTTGCAATAAAAATTATCAGTCCTGTGAATATAACATTATGTAATATATACTTTCCAGACACGACTTACACAGTCGAACAAATAGACCGTCTTATTGAGCAGCTTTTCTCTCCATATATAATAATGGGAGATTTCAATGCCCACAATGTACTTTGGGGCTCAATAAAAACAGATACCAAAGGTCGTATTCTGGGGAAATGGTTAGAAAGAGATGATTTAGCTATTATTAACACAGGATCCAAAACACATTTCAACACAAAATCAAACAACTTTTCTGCAATAGATTTAACGATAGCATCCAGCGATTTATTGTCAAAACTTACTTGGAGTGTTGATGATGATCTACACAATAGCGACCATTTCCCGATATGCATCCAGCTAGGAAAACAGAGAATCATACATCCAGTACCCATCAAATGGAATATAGCCAAAGCTAACTGGGAAACATTTAGAAATTCATTAAGACCACCGGCACAGCCGAGTGTACAGGAAATTACAAATTGCATTATTAGAGCAGCAAACAGTAGTATCCCAAAATCAGGAAAACTACCATTATTCATAAAATCGTTTCTCGATAATAGACGTTTCAAAGTTAGAGTTGCAAATGAATTTTCAACAAGTAGGACACTGCAAAACGGCGTACCGCAAGGATCAACACTTAGTTGTACTCTGTTTGCAATCGCTATAAACGAAATTTGTAGAGGCGTCGATAAAAAAATCAATAAATGTCTCTATGTCGATGACGTTGCAATTTTTTTCAGCGGTAAAAAAGTGGGAGACATTACACGTACACTGCAACCAGCAATCAATAAGATTATTGAAAATGGAGAAAAAATTGGTTTTAAATTCTCTGAAGAAAAAACAAAATGCGTACATTTCTGTAGACTCAGAAAACCCCATTACGATCCACTCTTATATTTAAAGGACAACATCATAACCTGCGTCGATACTATTAAATTCCTGGGTTTAGTATTTGATAAAAAATTAAACTGGCATGAACACTTAGAACTTATCAACACGAAATGTAGAAAATCCCTTAATATACTCAAAGTCTTGGCACATACAAAATGGGGAGCTGATCCAAAAAGCCTTCTTATAATATACAAAGCTTTAATATTGTCCAAGATAGATTATGGCAGCATTGTTTATTCCTCTGCGAGGAAGAGTCATTTGAACAGATTAAATAAAATTCAAAATTTAGGAATACGTTACTGTCTGGGAGCATTTCCGACGACCCCTGTTCAAAGTCTTTATTGTGAATCCGGTCTAATGCCACTAGAGCAACGAAGATTAATCCTTCAAACATCATACTTCACAAGAGTTAAATTGAATACTAAAAATCCTAATAACCAATTTTTATTCCCAAATATTAATGAATACGACAATAGAGGCATCATCACTCGCCCCCTTGCAATAAGGTATCTTGAGTACTTGAGAAGTATAGACGTTGAATTGCCTAAGATTATTGTTGATGATCAAAGTGACGAACAATCAGCCAATAATGAAGCAGTCAGAAAAACTGATTTTATGAATAATCTAAAAAGAAAAATTATTAACGAATGGCAAGCTATATGGGACGAAGCAAATACCTTACTCCGTAGACTAGAACCGGAGGTGAAGAAGAAGTATGAATCCACAGGGTTGAGTAGGTTAGAAACCATTAAAGCATTTAGACTTCGTACAGGACACACAAGTCTCACCCATCAACATCTTCTGAAAGGCGACCCAGCACCAATTTGTGATCAGTGTAATGTGATTATGTCAGTAATTCATGTTATCAATGAATGTCACACATTCAATTCGCAAAGACATCAATATGACATAAAACACCAACTCGAAGAGAACCTGAATAACGAAAATATAAAGAACACCTTAGAATATATGAAGTGCATCAAACTATTCGACAAAATCTGAAAATATAAATGTAGTAACATATATAAAATGTAGTAACAAGAGCTAATGATCAAGAGCTAATGACCCCAGTAGTCGATGCTCCTTATGGGTGGGTTTTTAGTGAGGTACAAATCCCACACTGTTTGACAACCTACAACTTTTACGCCAAGCGCCTTTTGAAGGTTTTCCCACCCATAAAAATAATAATAATAATAATAATAATAATAATAATAATAATAATAATAATAATAATAATAATAATAATAATAATAATAATAATAATAATAATAATAATAATAATAATAATAATAATAATAATAATAATAATAATGAACACCACAATCTAAAAGGGGGACCACCAAAAAAAGATGATTTGCAAACATTTTGGGAAAGTATATGGTCCGATGGAACCAGTCACAAGGAAAATACGCCTTAAATCAAGGCAGAAATAGAGAACAACAATCATCTACACATGGAAGAAATAACATTCACGGAAGAAGATTTAAAAAAGGTAATAAAGAATTTGGCCAACTGGAAAGCACCACGGAACGATGGTATCCAAAATTTCTGGTTCAAAAAACTTACGGCTGTTCATCATCACCTGGCCAATCAATTCAATATCGCTTTCAGAAAACCAGAAAAACTACCAGAATTCCTTACAAACGGTATTACTTATCTTCTTCCAAAATCGGATAGAATACAAGATCCGTCACAATATAGACCGATCACATGCCTCCCCACATTGTACAAAATCTTTTCGGCAGCAATATGTGAGAAACTGTACACATATTTAGAAACAAACAACATTCTCACTAAGGAGCAGAAAGGGTGTAAAAGAAAATACATGGGTTGCAAGGAACAAATTACAATCGACAATGTAATACTGGAACAAATAAGAAACAAAAAGAGGAACTTGTACATGGCTTATATAGACTACCAGAAAGCTTTCGACTCAGTGCCCCACAGTTGGTTTATAAAAACCCTGGAAATATACAATGTACATCCTTTGATGGTAGAGTTTTCGAAAAGTATTATGGGTAAATGGAAAACGAAACTAAGAATTGACCTAAGTGAAGTAGAGGTAGAAACTGACTTTATAAACGTCAACAGAGGAATTTTCCGAGGAGACTCTCTTTCAGCTTTGTGGTTGAGTCTATGTTTGAACCCTCTATCGCGCGGCTTAACTCACACCGGATATGGAGCTACTATCAAAACAAATGAAAACCCGAAAACCATTAGCCATTTATTTTATATGGATGATCTAAAAATATACGCCGCATGTAAAAACCATCTAGAGTTAAAACTAAAGCTTATACATCAGTGGAGTACAGGCATAAAAATGTCGGTTGGCAGAGAATTTGAAAGACGCCTTAATAACATACTAAAAAGCAAGCTTAACTCAAGAAATCTTACCACCGCCATAAATACATATGCCATATCCGCTCTTCAGTACTCCTTCGGAATAGTTGAATGGACTCAAACGGACTTGAAAGCATTAAACAGAAAGATCAGAACAGAGTTCACAAAATTCAGAAAGCACCATCCAAAGGCGTACGTGGAAAGAATAACTCTACCTAGAGGAAAGGGAGGAAGAGGAATAAGAGATATTGTAGAAGCCTGTTCTCAGCAAATTACAAACTTAAGAAACTTTTTCCATCACCAAAATAATGAACTTCATCAAGCTGTACTGAGAGCAGATATGGGATACACACCACTAAACTTGAGGGTACAAAATTTTAAACCATTGAATACCAAAACCGACGATAAGAAAGTTGAAAACTGGCGTTCAAAAGAATTACACGGAAAATTTATTAATGACCTGCAGAAAATTACAGTAGATGAAATGAAATCCGTTGAGTGGCTTAAAACTGGAACACTTTTTCCAGAAACTGAAGGTTTTATGATTGGTATACAAGACCAGGTGATAAAAACAAAAAATTATCTAAAATACATTCTCAAGGAAGAAATACCAACAGATAGATGCAGAAAGTGCAACAAAAATCAAGAAACCGTAAAACACATCCAATCTAGCTGTGAGAATCTAGCTAAAACTAAATTTATGGACAGACACAACAGGGTTGCTACGATAGTTTATTTGTGAATAATGAAAAAATTTGATATTAATCCTCAAAATAACGAGCCATACTATAAGTACAAATCTCCGCCAGTTATAGAAAACCAGTATGTTAAAGACAAGACAATCATGACGGACTTAACAATAAGACACAACAGACCCGATATCACAGTTATTAAGAAACAATCCAAGGAAGCTCTGATAATTGACAATATCTGAATATTTTTTTTTAAATTGTGTTTTTTGGAAATTATATTTAAGTACGAATTACTAATAAAATGATGAAATATGAATAATATATATATATATATATATATATATATATAGAAAAGATTAAAGAATAACGCGTGGAATATAAAACAAAAACAGAATTAGCGGGCATATCACGCAAAAGAGGTTACAGAGAATGAGTGGTAACCGTAGACATGCATCTTTCTGGCTCATTAGCCTTCATCGGTAAGGCGCAAATGTGCGTTTGGTTATCTTGTTGAAATCCGTCGTTTGTGTTTTCTCATGTTTCAATTAACATCCTTGCTCCCAAGTTGTACACCTTTTCTTGGTTATGCCGTACCGATGAAGGCTTATGAGCCAGAAACATGCATGTCTACGGTTACCACTCATTCTCTGTAACCTCTTTTGCGTGATATACCCGCTAATTCTGTTTTTGTTTTATATTCCACGCGTTATTCTTTAATCTTTTCTTTGATTATTTGTCTATTTCCAGGGTCAGAAGGTTTAGACAGGAGAGCTATAGACGCCTCCGTGTCTCTGTTGGTTGTTGTCTTGAAAACTCGGGATCTTCCACTTGAAGGCGCAAATGTGCGTTTGGTTATCTTGTTGAAATCCGTCGTTTGTGTTTTCTCATGTTTCAATTAACATCCTTGCTCCCAAGTTGTACACCTTTTCTTGGTTATGCCGTACCGATGAAGGCTAATGAGCCAGAAACATGCATGTCTACGGTTACCACTCATTCTCTGTAACCTATATATATATATATATATATATATATATATATATATATCTATAATATAAAAATGAATCGCAAAATGTGTTGGTAAGCGCATAACTCAACAACGCCTCGACCAATTTGGCCAAATCTTTTTTTAAAATGTTCGTTGAAGTTCAAGGATGGTTTTTACGGCGAGAAAAATTAGAATTATTGCTGGAAAAACCCTAAAAATAGCCCTTTTCTTTTTCCCATACAAATGATTTGTAACTAAAACGTAGTCAATTTGAGCTTCATTGCTATGGTATAAAGTTCATATTAAATTACAAGCACTCACTGTTGTCTAAGCAATGTAGGTGTGTTCCTAACGTCAAAGATCATATCTATCAAAACAATGTGCGTGTGTGCGTTGGAGCACAGAATACATAGTTGGAGGAGTTTAATTGTCAACTGATACACGAAACAAATTCGTATATCGTGTTTTGTGCAGAGTGTTTACTTAGTTAGTGTTTGTTTAGTTCGTGATTAGTGAAAAAATAATTTATATTTGATATGCCTCCTATAAGACGAAGCAATTCAGGTAGAAGAACCAGAAATGCTACAAACCAAGCTATTTACCGATCTAATCGTACTGCACAAGAACGTGACGACGAAAATGAACGTGAAAGAATTCGGATATCACAAACGCGTGAAGCGAGAGGGCGACATTCAACTAATAATCGCGCAAGTTTGAATCGAGCTGCTTTCAGTTACGATGTGTCAATTGAATACAGTAACTACCAATGTGTTGTTATTGGTTCTATGAACTCGGTTTGCTCACACTGTAAGGCATTAAAATACAAAAACGAAGCCAATGGATTGTGTTGCGCAAATGGTAAAGTAAAATTGATACCATTGGATCCACCACCAGAACCATTGTACTCATTGGTTTCAGGAATAGGAACAGATTCTATACACTTTTTGACACATATCCAACAATATAACAATTGCTTTCAAATGACTTCATTTGGGGCAACAAATGTAGTTCGGGAAAATTTTATGCCAACTTTCAACGTATGTATTATAGCAGTTACTCATAATTATTTTAGCGAACAAAATTTTCTGTCAGCAAAGTTAAGATGTGTCACTAATCTTCAATTTCTTAATCACTAATATATCACTTAGTCATCATATTATATGGTGATTCAGTTTCAGTGACACTTTTATTATATTTTATATTTGATAGATATTAGTTAAAACTAAATATATACTTTTTAAGATCAAATATTATTTAAGTTTGATCACTGACAATCCATTAATTTATACCACACCATAATATTTTTTTTTATTTACAGATACAAGGGCAAATATATCACAGAGCAGGTTCACTGTTACCAGTGTCAGATAGCGACAACAAATTCCTGCAAATTTATTTTATGGGCAATTCACCACAAGAAATTGATCTGCGTTGTGCACATAACAATTTAGTAAAGAGGTCTATTGTAGAACAATTACAAACTTTATTTCATCAACACAATCAATTGATTATATTGTTTAAAACTGCCCTGGATCTGATGCCATCCGATAATCACAAAATTGTAATCAGAGCTGATAAAACACCTGCAGGTCAACATACAAGACGTTTTAATGCACCAACTATTGATGAAGTTGCTATCGTTGTAGTTGGAGAAAACTTGGAATCCCGTGATATTGTTTTACATCGTCGGAATGATCAATTACAACGTATAAAGGAAACACACCGCTCATATGATGCACTGCAATATCCCATTATATTTTGGCAAGGTGAAGATGGCTACAATTTCTCAATAAAAATGATAAATCCCATTACAGGTAACTAAAATATTAGTTTAGCTATGGCGATAATATCTCAGTCATTATATTATGTATTTTAATTTTATATTTGAATGTTATTAAAACAAAATATATTTACAGGTTCTGAAACCAACAAAAAAGTCAGTTCAATGAACTATTATTCATACCGCCTAATGATTCGGGAAAATGAAGAAAATCACATATTGAAATGTCGGCGATTATATCACAAATATGTTGTAGACATGTATGTTAAAATTGAAACGGAGAGATTAACATTCATCAGGTTGAATCAAACCAAACTCCGATCTGAAGAGTATATTCACCTTCGAGATGCGATTAATACTGATGGAAATGCACAGAATGTCGGTCGGATGACTATTCTTCCAGCAACATACATCGGAAGCCCTCGGCATATGCACGAATATGCTCAAGATGCCATGTCGTATGTTCGTCATTATGGTACAGCAGATTTGTTCATCACATTTACACGCAATCCGCAATGGATAGAAATCAAGCAGGAGTTATTCCCTGGGCAATCACCCATTGATCGTCATGATATTACAGCCAGAGTCTTTAGACAAAAGTTGAAATCTTTAATGGATTTCATCGTAAAACATAATGTGTTTGGTGAGACACGCTGCTGGATGTATTCTGTGGAGTGGCAGAAACGAGGATTGCCACATGCACACATTTTGATTTGGTTGGTTGAAAAGATAAGGCCAAATGAAGTTGATGCAGTGATATCAGCTGAAATCCCTAATGTACAAGTAGATCCTGGATTGCATGAGGTAGTTATCAAAAACATGATACATGGTCCCTGTGGAACTCTTAATCAAAATTCACCGTGTATGATGGATGGTAAATGTTCAAAACGATATCCACGGACATTAATATCGGAAACAATTACTGGTAATGACGGTTATCCATTGTATCGTCGCAGATCGACAGCAGACAATGGAAAATCAACAATTGTCAAATTAAATCAACAAGATATTGAAATAGATAATCGTTGGATTGTTCCATATTCACCCATTTCATCAAAGACATTCAAAGCACACATCAACGTTGAATCTTGCCATTCAGTGAAATCTATTAAATACATTTGCAAATATGTAACCAAAGGGAGTGATATGGCTGTGATTGGAATTGGTGCAGAGAATTCCAATGATGAAGTTACCCAATACCAAATGGGCCGCTATGTCAGTAGTAATGAAGCAGTTTGGCGAATATTTTCTTTTCCTATTCATGAGAGACACCCTTCTGTTGTTCACTTAGCTGTGCATTTAGAAAATGGACAAAGAGTGTATTTTACAGCACAGAACGCAGTACAAAGAGCTGCTCAGCCACCATCTACTACATTAACCAGTTTTTTTGAGACATGCCAAAGCGATGATTTCGCACAAACATTGCTATATACTGAAATGCCAAAATATTATACCTGGAATCAATCCTCAAGGAGATTTATACGACGGAAACAAGGAAAACCAGTTCCAGGTTATACAGATGTATATTCCACCGATGCGATTGGCCGGATTTATTCAGTACATCCAAGCAATGATGAATGTTTTTATTTACGACTGCTATTAGTCAATGTACGTGGCCCAACATCATTCCAACAGTTACGAACTGTTGATGGTGAATTGTGTGGATCCTACAGAGAAGCCTGTCAACGTTTGCAATTGCTTGAAAATAACGCTCATTGGGATCAAACTCTCAATGATGCTGTAATATCATCACACGCTCATCAAATACGAACATTGTTTTCTATAATCATATCTACATGCTTCCCATCAAACCCAATTGATTTGTGGATCAAGTACAAAGATTATATGTGTGATGATATTTTGTATCAAATACGGAATAGAATGGGAAATCCAAATATACAAATCAGTGAAGAAATTTACAATGAAGCATTGATTTCAATTGAGGACATGTGCTTGATCATGTCAAACAAACTATTAATTCAATTAGGCCTGATCGCGCCCAATCGTCCAATGCATGACACTTTTAACCAAGAGTTGCATCGAGAAAAACTGTATGATCTCAACGCTTTGAAAGAATTAATTCAAACAAATCTTCCACTGTTAAATCAACAACAGAAGTATGTATTTGAAACTCTTATGAAAGTAACAAATGATGAAACTGGAGGGATTTACTTCTTAGATGCACCTGGTGGTACAGGAAAAACTTTTTTGATTTCATTGATATTAGCAACAATTCGCTCACAAAATAAAATTGCACTTGCACTCGCTTCGTCGGGAATCGCAGCAACTTTGCTTGAAGGTGGTCGAACAGCCTATTCAGCACTAAAATTGCCATTAAATATGCAAAGCAATGAAACTCCAACCTGCAACGTTTCGAAGAACTCTGCAATGGCAAAGGTTTTGCAGCAATGTAAATTGATTGTTTGGGATGAATGCACGATGGCACATAAAAAATCTTTGGAGGCTTTAGACAGAACCTTAAAAGATCTACGGAGCAATAATAATCGATTTGGTGGTGCAATGATTTTATTAGCAGGAGATTTTCGTCAAACATTGCCAGTGATTCCACGATCAACGCCAGCTGATGAACTCAATGCATGTCTAAAGTCCTCCAATTTGTGGAAACATGTCAAAGTACTTCATTTAAGCAAGAATATGCGTGTCGAGTTGCAAAATGACCAATCTGGAAACATATTCTCTAAACAACTCATTGACATTGGTAATGGCAAATTTCCTATAGACATGTTGACTGGCTGCATTAACTTTCCTCAAAGTTTTTGTCAGTTAACTCGATCAAAAGATGAACTTATTCAGAAGGTGTTTCCAGATGTTTCTCAAAATTACAGAAACCATGATTGGTTGAGCGAACGAGCTATACTGGCTGCAAAAAACATAGATGTAAATGAATTGAATTTGAAAATTCAAGAACAAATTACAGGCGAATTGAGGATATATAAATCAGTTGATTCGGCTACTAATCAAGATGATGTAGTCAACTATCCACCGGAATTTTTAAACTCGCTGGATTTGCCAGGATTGCCACCTTACAATCTCCAATTAAAGGTTGGATCGGTGGTTATAATGTTGCGAAATATCAACCAACCGCGTCTTTGCAACGGTACACGGTTAGCGATAAAAAAATTACTAAACAATGTGATAGAAGCAACTATACTCAAAGGAAAGTATAAAGGAGAAGATGTTCTCATACCGCGCATCCCAATGATTCCGACTAATGTGCCATTTGAGTTTAAACGACTACAGTTTCCAGTGCGGCTTGCTTTTGCTATGACTATAAACAAGTCCCAGGGGCAATCATTAAGTGTTTGTGGTATTAATTTAGAAAACCAATGTTTCTCACATGGTCAATTGTATGTTGCCTGTTCCCGTGTTGGAAAACCATCAGATTTGTTTATCTATGCGCCAGGTAATCAAACAAAAAACATCGTATACCACAAAGCACTACAATGATAATAATAATAATTATGATTCACATGATTAACAATAAAGCGATTACTTACTTTTAAATCCTTATATATGTTTTATTTAATTATTTTTTATTCACAACGCCCTATCACCAGGGTGACGGTTCTGTTCAGGAGAATTTTTTTAAATACGTAGGCAAAAAAACTGCCACATTACAAATCTTTTTGACAGGACGAAGTCTGTCGGGTCAGCTAGTATATATATATAAATATATATATATATATATATATAATATATATATATATATATATATATATATATATATATATATATATATATTGGTATGGTCTCGTTTTTCTGTGTGTGTATATGTGTTTCCTAATGCTTGTTATTTTATATTTATGTCTAAGTTTAATATATGAGTGTACATTCGGCGGATATACCTATATGTCCTCCCTGTATATTGTTAAACGCATATTTAATATTCTTACTTCATATCATGATAAGGTAGGGCTTAAAAATTAACGAGAACGTAACCAAATTTAAAGAAAAATAAACTTTTACATATAGTATATTTATTTCAAAGAATTCTGTATGTGGGCGTAGATAGGGTTGCCTACCTTACTGCAGATTTTTTAAATCCACAGTGAATAAAACATTTGTCGTCTTCTGATTCCTGAAAATTGGGAAAATAACCGACACACTAATTGTAAATTTATACAAATAATTATATTTAATTCAATGAACATTCAAAACATTAAAATTCCTTCCTTAAATTCAGACCAGACCACTGGATGTATAACTTATCTAGGTATAATCTGAAAACTGTTCTGAGAGATAAAATTATTTAGTAAGAGTAAGGTTATTATATGCAAGATTTAAAATGAAACGAATATTATTTGTTAAATGATTGAAATTAATATGGGAATATTGAAATACTTTCAGATTATAAGTATAATAGTTTATATGAGCTCATATTGTTGGTAAGTTGATTAAATTATTTCTTATTATCTACAATTTACTATTATGAAATTCATCAAAAATATTCTTAATTATCACTAATAACACAATTTCTGTCTCTTTACAGTTATATGGCTTCGATAATATTGAGTTGAATGTTTGTAAGTACGGAAAATGTTCTAATATACCTATGCACTTTCAAGATGTAATGTTCAGTATTGAAATAAATGACTCACAGTTTAGTCCTGGTTTACTTGAGGTAAGTTCTGTATTTGTTATCTAATTTTATATGTAATTTGTTAATTTATCATGGTATTCTTCCTCATACTCCAAGTTTTTTAACCACTCTCCTCAATTTTCAATATGGCTTCCTCAATTTCAGTTCATTTGTCCTCTCGTCAATTCTTAGGACACAATTTTGTACCTCTACCCTTGACGATTGAAATATCATAATCCCTCTGTCAAATTCTACACAGATTTATATAGACCTTTCAAAAAAAACTAACTTGATTCCATGAAATTAATTAAATTTTCTGTCAATCGCTATGTACCAGGATGATCAAAAAGTTACATAAGAACTATTGAATTAAATAAAAATATCTGAATCATGAGTAAATTCATTGTAGAGTTCATCATGAATATAAATTGTCACCATACTCAAAATTTCTCTAAATCTATATTAAAATAATAACTATATTAAAATTCATTTTGAAAGTCTTCCGTTTGTTCATTAACTGCTCGGTTCATTTCCAATTACACTCTTATAATTAAATATTAACATTTACAATTAAAGTTTGTTGATTGTTATTGTGTCTGAATGTTTTGAATTTTAAATGATTTATATTTATTTGTGAATTACATGGCTACAATCTGTTTTTAATTTCCTGTTGTATCTCTGTAATGTTTTATATTATTATTTACTACTATTGCTTTAAATACTATGATTTTTTTTGTATTAATGAAAGCAAGTGATAATTAGGATTTCTTAGTTACGTCTA
Organism: Galeruca laticollis; assembly: GCA_963921935.1. Lineage (NCBI taxonomy): Eukaryota > Metazoa > Arthropoda > Insecta > Coleoptera > Chrysomelidae > Galeruca > Galeruca laticollis. The sequence goes on along the minus strand of OY998179.1, from coordinate 132,895,987 downwards.
TTTTAATCCTTGCAATGTGTGATTAATATAACCTCACTTGGATTACATGTCAATTTGTTATATTTACTATTCGTTCGAGTTTATTTTTCTTTTCTTCACATTAATTATGTTATTTATTGGCTATTATACCTTTGCACTGTTCCAACATTCCCTGAACTTTTGCAAATATAATTCTAAGTTCTTCTGAACTCTAGAATTTGTTTGTAAATGTTCATAAATTAGTTCTTTGAATTCCTTATTCTAACTATCATGAAACTTATTCTAACTATGACTATTCATTTCTTATGTATTCTGTTTTCTAAAATGCTATCCTAATAATATATTCAAACTCTATTCCTATAAATTAAAGTTTCTATATACACTTGAGTTATCTAACTATTATTAAGGTTTCATTAGGGTGAGGTGTATCTATATAGTTGTGTCACGTGAAATATTCCTCGATTTCTTCCTGAATCGGGATACTGCAACCTATAACTATTTATACCGTTTTCATTGGCTATTGTATATGGACCTTCATATATTAGTTGTAGCTTCTCACATTTGTTGTCTTTCTTGATAGGTTTCCTATGTGCTTTTAGTAAAACATACTCCCCTTTCTTAAAAGATACCTTTTTCTTTCTCTAAATTCCTTTTTTAATATATTTCTGCGCATTCTTGAGAATTCTTTCTTTTGTGTTCTCTATAATTTTTTTCATATCCTAGTTCTAATGTGTTTATCCAAGGTCTATTTGCTGGAATATTCTTCATGATCTCTATAGGTGCTCGTAGTGTTACTCCACTTGGTATGTTGTTTATACAATCTATTATTTTATTTAGTTTCTCTTCCCACAAATTATGTTCATGATGAACTAATATTCTTAGATATTTGATAATTTCTTTTATTATTCTCTCTGCTGGGTTGGCATTGGGGTGTCTTACAGAGGTATATAAAGGTTGGATGTGTGAAGATTTCAACCATCTCTTGAAATTCTCATTATTTAGATATGTGGCATTGTCCATCAGACATTTTTGTGGTGATCCATGCTGTGCAAAGAAATTTGTTAGGCACTTCTTCACTGTTTCTTTATTTGTTCTTTTACAAGCATAGGCTTCTGTATACTTAGAAAAATGGTCAATTATCACAAATATGTGTGAATTTCCTTCCTTGCTCGGTGTTAAATTGGATATGAAATCTATTGCTATCAGTTCTAAAGGTTGTTTAGTAATGATAGATCTAGTTATATTCTCATTGTGGTGATTCTTCTCCTTTGCAAATTGACACAATTGACAAGCTTTAATTATTTGCTAACACATTTTTAGATCATTCTTGCAAACAAAAGCCTCTCTGAAAATCACATGTGTTTTTCTTACTCCTATGTGATTATAGTTTTCATGTAGTTCTTTTAATAACTGGATAGCCAAATTTTTTGTTATTACATATACTTCACGTCCATCAATTATCTTGTAATAAAAATTATCCTTGTTCGAACAACATTTACTCCTTTCTTTTTCACTTAAGTTTTTCTGATCTTCTATTATTTGTAGACTTGTAAAATTTTCTATATTATTAGTTTCCATTAATTGTACACCTATTTTAAATTCTTTCTTTTCTTTCAGATTCTCTCCATCCATTCTCGAGATTGCATCAGCCACTACATTTTTCACTCCTGGTAGATACTTAATTGTGAAAGAGTATTCCTGTAGGATGAGACTCCATCTATGTATCCTGCTATTACCATATTTGTTATTCAAGATCGTAGTTAAAGCCTGGTTATCTGTCTCCAAATGGAAATGGTTACCTATCAAATAGAACCGTAGCTTTGTCACACAAAATATGATGCAGGCCAGTTCTAACTCACTCACACTATAGTTTCTCTCTGCTGTTCTCGTGATCCTAGAGACAAAAGATACAGGTACATATTTATCTTTATATTTTTGTAGTAATACACCAGCAAATCTATATAATGATGCATCAGTTTGTAATATGAAAGTCTGATTGTAGTCAGGATGATATATTTTTACTTGTTCCGTAAATTCTTGTTTTATTTTTACAAATGCATCCTCTGTTTTATCATCCCAATTCCACTTAACATTCTTCTTCAAAAGTTTTAATAATGGCATTTCCTTTTCACTTAAATTGGGTATTAGTCGTTTAAAATAATTCAGGAGTCCTAAGAAACCTCTTAGAGTTTTCAAATTTGTTGGTCTTTTATAATTTTGAATGATCATTATTCTTTCTTCGCTTAGAGAAATTCCAGTCTTATCGAGTTTATAACCTAAATAGATTACTTCATGTTGAAAAAATTGACACTTCTTTATATTCAGTTTCAATCCTGCCTCTTCTAAAGCCTTCATAATCAATTGTACATGTTTTAAATGTTCTTCTTCATTTCTTGAGAAAATTAGTATGTCGTCTAAGTAGTGTAAAGTGAAATTTTCGTATTGATTTAATATCTTATGCAGTGCTTTCAGTAATGCTGATGTACTTGACTGTAAGCCAAATGGTACTACTGTAAATCGGTATACAACACCATCAATCATAAATCCTGTGTAATCTCGGCTATTCTCAGCCAAAGGAATCAACCAAAATGAATGCTTCAGATCCATTTTCGTAAAAACTTTTGCCACTGAAATTCTTCCTAAAATTGCTTCTATCCTGAGAGGTGATTCAAACTCAGGAATTGTATGTTTATTTATATTTCTAGCGTCAAGACAAATACGTAAATCTCCTGAACTCTTCCTAACTATAACAATTGGGTTAATATATGGGGTTGTACTATACTCAATAATTCCTTCCTTCAACAGTTTCTTCACAACTTCTCTCATTTCCTCTTTATATTTGTATGGAATCGGATAATTCATTGTTTTGAAAGTTTCCATATTCTTCACTTTTAATTCATGTACATAATCTTTAGCCACTCTTGCCTCTTCCGAAAACAATCCTTTATACTTCTCCATCAACTTTCTTATATCCCATTCATATTTCTTATCACAAGCTATATCAATACCATTCCAATTAAAATTATTTGTCCTCTCCATTAAATTCTATCAAATTCCTTTCTTCTATAAAATTCTCTCCTTGTCCTACTTCTTCTTCAAATTTCTCTATTCCTTCTTTTCCTTCATTTGAAATATAATTTACTCTCTTTTCTTCTTCATATTGTAATTTCTTCCCTTCAAAATAAACTATAACATCTTCTATCCTAAAAGTTCTATCTTCATAATTAATTTTAGCTTGATGTTTGTTTAATTCATCCGATCCCAGTAATACATCATAATCCATATTTTTCACGATTATCAATTGAACAGCTATTTCCTTTCCCCCTAGTTCCAAATTTATTATTATTGATTTATTTGACTCTGTTAATTTCTTAGAGTTCATTGTAATTAGATTTATTTTTGGTATATTCATCACGTATTTGCTTAATTTCAATTTATTTACTAATGATTCGCTTATCAAAGAAATTTCTGATCCAGTATCTACTATTACACTTATTTCATGATTGTTTATTGTTGTATTTATAATCATTAAATCTATTGTTTCTTCCTTTTCCAGGTGATCTTCTGAAAATAGGAACTCACGTGGATGACAGTAACTATTTAGATCACTACTCCTGACACCCTCTAATGAAAATGTTGCTCTGTAGGATTATTTGAGGAGTCGTCTTCCTGTGGACGTTGCTCCTGCCTATTTATTGGAGATTGATTGTTTGTATTTAAATCTAAACTATGTCTTCTTTGAAATTGTACCCTTCTATTTTCATTATGATGTACATAACTGTTATTATTACTATTATGATTTCTCAAATAGTCATTATTACTTTGTCTGATATCATTATCTGAATTTGATCTCCTTAATCTATTATTATATCTGTTGTTATTGTTATTATCATTTCTGTAATTAGGATAATTTCTAAAATTTCTATCGTTATCATTATTAATGTTTTCACTTTCTGTTCGCCTATTTTGATTTGTATTGTTATTAAAATTTTGTCTATTATCTCTATTATTGTTTCTAAAATTATTGAAGTTACTAGTTTGAGTATTATTATTATTATAGTTTCTGTTATTATTATTATATGTGTATCTTGATTGTTGTCTAAATTGTGTATCTTGTCTATTTACATTGTAATTGTTATTAATAAAGTCTCTCTGTATGTTTCTTTCTATTCTCATTAAATAACCAGTCAATTGATCGAATGTTTTTAAATTATTAATCACTATTGTTTCTGCCACTTGAGGCTTAAAATGTCTGAACAAATATGTAACTATTTCCTCCTCTGAAATTGGAGGATATAAGAATTTAGCTTGTGTATATAACAGTAACGCATAATTGTATATAGTGGTCCTGTTTTCTTGGTATCTTCCAAAATACAATCTTTCACGTACTTGTCCTTGATTGATTTCACCCCAATATTGATTCAAGAAAACCTCTCTGAATTCTTCAAAACTATTCAATTCTAGTTCTTTGCTTGTGTACCATATTTGTGCGTGTCCTGTCAAAAAACCTCTAATGATTTCTTTTTGGTCTTCAAATTTGTCCCATATCTTCAATCTGTTCTGTATAGCTCTGATAAAAATTTTCGGATGTATTTTCTTTATATTTCCATCAAATTTGATATTGTCATCAATGTGATAATTCCCTACTGTGTTTACCATTATATTTTTCCTTTCAAATTGTCTTTGTTCTTCTATCTTTCTCATTTCATTTCTTAATTCTTCTTTCGTCCTTTGGTTTTCCTGTTCTTCTATTTCTATATGGGTGGCAATACCTAATTTCAAGTTTTCTTCCATTTTTTCTATTTCTTTCTTATTTCTCATAATAGCTATATGATTATCACCGATTCTTTTGTCTGTTCCTCTTTGAACATCTTCCTTTATTTCTTCTAGCTTGTTGTCTATGCCTTTCCGTATGTCCTGTGTAATATTTTGTTGGATATTATCTAATTCTTGCTCTTGTCTCTTTTGTACATCTTCTATAACTTTTTGTCTCCTTTTCAAGTTTTCTGTTTCATTTCCAAATCTTTCTTCTATCTTCTTCAATCTTTCTTCTATCTTCTCAGTTTGTTCCTTATATTCCACTTTTTGCTTAAATATTTCTTCTGTTATTCTATTCATGTTTGTTGATATTTCAAATTTTTCCTCCTGTCTTTTTTTTTTCTTCTTCCAATTTTTCTTCTCGTCTTCTTCTTTCTTCTTCTAATTTTTCTTCTTGTCTTTTTCTTTCGTCTTCTAATTTTTCCTCTCGTCTTTTTCTTTCATCTTCTGTTATCTGTCTCATTAATTGCATGAGCATATGATTGGTATCTATTTGTGGTTCCGTTTCTTCAACTCCATCTCCGTGTTCTATATCAAAGTAATATTTTTCTACATCTATTCCTTCTGATCTGAGTGCTTCTCGTAATCGTTCCTCTAGTGTTACCTTATTCCCCTTGGTATCCAATTTACGCTTTCCCAGTTCTCGTCTCAAATCCGTGATCTTTAGATCCTTGAATTGCTTCTTGTTTTCCATCTTGATCATATGTATATACAATTATGCTTCACTTGTTTATTATTCCTTTTATTTTTTTAGAATAGAATTTTAAATAACTGTTTAAAAATATTTTAAATTAAATAACCCTATCTTGTGTTTACTATTTAGATTCTATTTCGTCTGGTTTGTAAACACATTTGCCCCACGTTGGGCCGTCAGTTTGGTATGGTCTCGTTTTTCTGTGTGTGTATATGATGCATATATGGTTGTTAATTTTTATGTTTTATATTTATCTGTAAGTTTAATATATGAGTGAACATTCGGCGGATATACCTACATGTCCTCCCTGTATATTGTTAAACGCATATTTAATATTCTTACTTCATATCATGATAAGGTAGGGCTCAAAAATTAACGAGAACGTAACCAAATTTAAAGAAGAATAAACTTTTACATATAGTATATTTATTTCAAAGAATTCTGTATGTGGACGTAGATAGGGTTGCCTACCTTACTGCAGATTTTTTAAATCCACAGTGAATAAAACATTTGTCGTTTTCTGATTCCTGAAAATTGGGAAAATAACCGACACACTAATTGTAAATTTATACAAATAATTATATTTAATTCATTGAACATTCAAAACATTAAAATTCCTTCCTTAAATTCAGACCAGACCACTGGATGTATAACTTATCTAGGTATAATCTGAAAACTGTTCTGAGAGATAAAATTATTTAGTAAGAGTAAGGTTATTATATGCAAGATTTAAAATGAAACGAATATTATTTGTTAAATGATTGAAATTAATATGGGAATATTGAAATACTTTCAGATTATAAGTATAATAGTTTATATGAGCTCATATTGTTGGTAAGTTGATTAAATTATTTCTTATTATCTACAATTTACTATTATAAAATTCATCAAAAATATTCTTAATTATCACTAATAACACAATTTCTGTCTCTTTACAGTTATATGGCTTCGATAATATTGAGTTGAATGTTTGTAAGTACGGAAAATGTTCTAATATACCTATGCACTTTCAAGATGTAATGTTTAGTATTGAAATAAATGACTCACAGTTTAGTCCTGGTTTACTTGAGGTAAGTTCTGTATTTGTTATCTAATTTTATATGTAATTTGTTAATTTATCATGGTATTCTTCCTCATACTCCAAGTTTTTTAACCACTCTCCTCAATTTTCAATATGGCTTCCTCAATTTCAGTTCATTTGTCCTCTCTTCAATTCTTAGGACACAATTTTGTACCTCTACCCTTGACGATTGAAATATCATAATCCCTCTGTCAAATTCTACACAGATTTATATAGACCTTTCAAAAAAAACTAACTTGATTTCATGAAATTAATTGAATTTTCTGTCAATCGCATGTACCAGGATGATCAAAAAGTTACATAAGAACTATTGAATTGAATAAAAATATCTGAATCATGAGTAAATTCATTGTAGAGTTCATCATGAATATAAATTGTCACCATACTCAAAATTTCTCTAAATTTATATTAAAATAATAACTATATTAAAATTCATTTTGAAAGTCTTCCGTTTGTTCATTAACTGCTCGGTTCATTTTCAATTACACTCTTATAATTAAATATTAACATTGACAATTAAAGTTTGTTGATTGTTATTGTGTCTGAATGTTTTGAATTTTAAATGATTTATATTTATTTGTGAATTACATGGCTACAATCTGTTTTTAATTTCCTGTTGTATCTCTGTAATGTTTTATATTATTATTTACTACTATTGCTTTAAATACTATGATTTTTTTCTATTAATGAAAGTAAGTGATAATTAGGATTTCTTAGTTACGTCTATTTTAATCCTTGCAATGTGTGATTAATATAACCTCACTTGGATTACATGTCAATTTGTTATATTTACTATTCGTTCGAGTTTATTTTTCTTTTCTTCACATTAATTATGTTATTTATTGGCTATTATACCTTTGCACTGTTCCAATATATATATATATATATATATATATATATATATATACAAAGCATACACTCATTGACTTCGTGTTACTTAACTACGCCATCTGCTGTCGTGTCGTTAAAGCAATTAGTTGCTCACAAAAAAAGTATTATTATTCGCCAATAGATGTCAGGAAGAATCATATTTTTCAGTTGAGACTACTCAAACGCCTCCTTTTTGTTATTTTTCTTCCAAGTTTATGTTTAGGTTGATTATCGATAAAACACGAATAAAATAACATTTTCTGAAAATGATTCCTAGCTAGATCGATTTATCGCCCCCGAAACCCCCTATATACTAAATTGTATGAAAATCGTTGGAGCCGATTCCGAGATTTCAATTATATATATACAAGAATTGCTCATTTAAAGATATAAGATATCGGTCCCAAATAATTCCAACATAGAAGATAAGTAGTATGAGAAATTAAACAAATATGCTGAGCTAAAAACAGAAATAAAAGAAATGTGGAACCTTGAGGAAGTTACAATCATTCCAATCGTTTTGTCTTGTATGTGACTAATTCCAAAGAAACTGAGTAGTTCCCTCAAAAACATCGGTATTTCTGAGTCAGCATATCGAACGGTGCAAAAATCTGTAGTCTTAGATGCGGCAAACATCGTGACATCTTTTCTGGAATAAGTACACCCAACGAAAGTCTTGCCGCTGAGGCCGACTATCGCTGTGAGAACAAACATAAAAATAAAATAATAAGAATAGTATTACTTTATTCATAATTTTTGCCTATTAAACACTTAAATTAAAATCTTTCGTTCAAAAACTCTGAAACATCATATTAACATTCGACAATTAAAATTTTTTTAAGTTTTCGTTTGAACACATTGAAATCGCTCTCACATCTTATATAGCTGGGCAGATGATCCAGGAATTGAGTTCATTAATAGACAGGTTTCTTTTCAAACAATGAGGTTTCATGTTTTGGTGGCCGTATAATTTTTCCAGATTTGGTTGGGTAATCATGGAAATCAGAATTAAGACTAAATTCACTGAATCTACTTTTTGCATATAATTGCGAATGTAGATGTAAATAAAATAAAAAGTTAGTACACCGAATTCTTTGAAATGGTTTCTGCATGTTTCTCTATAATCTACATTAAATTTTAGACGGACAATCCTTTTTTGAGAAATAAAAATCCTCAAGGCATTTACCGTACCCCCCCCCCCCCCCCACAGAATGAGATTATAGGAAATATGGGAGTATACTATTGCATAATAAACATTGATCAGTTGACTAGTTGTAAACATATTTTTTATCTGTAATATTGCAAAGTAACTACTATTTAATTTTTCACAAATGTGGTTGATATGGATATTCCAATTCATATCTTTATCGAGGTAGGTTTCCAGAAATTTCGTAGAGCTCGAAAAATAAACATCAGTCCACCCAACTGAGATACAGCTATTTTCAGGAATATATGTCCTTGTAGAAAAATGCATGAGGATGGTTTTTGTCGAAATTACTATCAAAGAATTTCTTTCACACCAACTGATACATTCTCTGGATAAAATATTCACCTTTAATAGCAGCTAATCCGGAGATTCAGAATCAGTTGCTGTCATCTGCATATAGTATTAAATGATTAGTTCTAACATATTTAGACAAATAATTTATGTATAATGAGAATATCAGAGGCCCTAAGGTTGACCTTTGAGGTACGCCAATTTTCACAGGTTGGGGGAGGGATTTCTGTTCCTCAATTCTGACAATAAGTTTTCGGGCATCTGAGTATTATTTCAGCCACGATAGAAATTTGCCCCGAAATCCTAAATCTCGTAGTTTATTTAATGCTATATCAGCACTAACCGAGTCAAACGTTTTTGAAAGATCAAAGAAGAGCGTCCCCACATACGTCTTTCTATCCAATGGGGTGTGGATAAAATTAAGCAGAGCTGCGGATGCACTCTCCGTCGATCTGCCAGGTAAGATACCATGCTGATGGTCCAATATAACATAATACTGTTTGAGGAAAGAAAACATTTGTTTATAAATACACTTTTCTATCACTTTACATATCACAGTTTGGACAGTTACTCGCCGATAATTGTCAAGGCTGAGAAGGCTGTCTTTTTTATGTATTGGTGAAACAACTCCTATCTTTAGACTTGATGGAAAAGTTTCTATTTCCAATTAGTAGTTGATAATGTCTGCTAGAGTACATGCGATTTGTGGATCTATACTTCTAATGATCTTTGTCGAAAGACAGTCAACACCCTCGGCATTAACATATACTCGAAAAATTTGGTTCCTGCTTAACCGGCCCTTCTGAGAACTTCCTCAATTCTCAAGAAATCGACCCAAAATACCTTCAACATTCGCTACCCACATTTCGGAGGCTTCAATTTTTTTCATGGTTGGTACTTCCAGCGTCCACCCCACTGTACAGAAGAAGAGAGAGGGTGAGAAATTCGTTAAGATTTGTGTAGAAGTGGATTTTGTTTTAAAAGTTGGAGTTGTATGTTTTGTGTGGTTGCCCTGGTGTAGGATTAGTTTCCTCATCAGGGCTGGGTTGGGGGTTTTACTGCGTGATCATATGTTGAGTTTGGTGTATTTCGTTAATTGATTGGATATCGGTCGGGTTAGAGAAGTGTCTAAAATTTTTTTAGAAAAGTGACTAGGATGAATTTTAAAAAGGTGTATAGAATTGAGACTTTGAAGCGGGCTTTTCGCTAGAAAGTGTTCGGAGGAAAGATTCTATCGATTGGTGTCGGGAATTGATGTTTGGATGCAGCGAAGCTTAAAAATTGTATGGTATGGTGTGACAAAAAGTGCCTAGAATTTGGACGTTCTGGTGGAAGACGAACCATGCATCGCTGCCGATTCATATGATATGCGGTTGAGCTGGCTAAGTGTCGGAAATTATAATAAGCAAAATAGATCATTGGTTGGAATATATGGAGTTTGCCCAAAGTGTTAAAATAATTATGAAAGTTGTAAATATATGAGAATTATTCAAAATTACTGAATATCTGAATTATCAGAAATAGAGAGTTATGTGGATGGTCTAGATAGTTGAAATATGTGTAAGAAAGATATAAGTGGAAAATATGATGTCTGATTATCGAATTGAAACTGGGGATTCTTCTAAGTAGTCGATGTATTCGTCGGAAAGGTCGTCGTAAGCCGTGGCTAGTAGCCGTACTGGAGGAAATGGGAGCTTCCTCTTGGGTTTTCTGCCAAGAGGCCGTCTGTTTGAGATCCACGATGTGAGGAGGGCGTTTTTCGAGATTTCGTTGCCCGATTCGATAGTGCGACTAACGTATTGGGATTGTAAGTTGTTCAGACGGGAAGGAATAGGCTCGATGTCGATATTGACATATACGGTGTTACTGGTTGAGTAGAGTGCCTTGTATTGGCAGTATCTGAGAATTGACTGCTCACAAGATCGAAGCTTTTTTACTAGATGGTCGGGAAGGGTGCATTAGAGCGTTTTCACATCCGCCATGTTGGCGCCCACTACTCACCGCTTGGGGGTGAAACAAAACCACCTGTTTCAATGCATTTCTTATGAAGACGAATGTAAATATTGCATTTTTCATTTAATTAAAATTGTTTATGTATTTATTAAAGTAATTGACGTTGGTATTGATTATCTATAGACAAATACCTTTTTATTTAAAAAAATACTTCCAATTATCGTACAGTTTTCGTGCAAAAAGTGGTTTTTATATCAAGTGTCAGCCGGTGTTTATATGTAGTGCATAAAATGTTAGTTTGCTAATATGGTTTACGAAACAATTTTTACTTAGGTATATTATTACTTGAACTTTGTTTATAAAACTACGCAGGTTAGGATATTAAAGCACTTCTTGATTTTGGTCCATTTCATTTTAATTTGAGATTTTATCGATGTTAGTTTTTTCTTTAGTGTCAAAATGGTTCACTCATGCATTGTGTTGAGTTGTAAAACACATTCAAAGAAAGATGATGGTGCTCGTTCTATTAGAATACCAGCAATAATTAGTGATAAGAATTGTGTACTGAAACATGATGTAGAAAAGCATAAATTGATTGAACTCTCAAAAAAGAGGCAAACTGCTTGGTTACAAGCATTAAAACTGGGACCGTTAAGTGAGTCTGGATTAAAGCATTCAAGAATTTGTCATAAACACTTTCTTCCAGGTAATATCACTATTCAATTTCCTTGTTATTCTGATATAATTTTATAATTATTAAAAAGTACATAATCATTATAGAAAAGCTAGCCGCATTAACTGAAGAAAACAGTCCAGATTGGATTCCATGTCACCACTAAGGATACAGTATTGAAAAATCTGCATTACAAAGATATAACAGACATCAGAAGAGAGTTAGATATTTTGCATATTTATTTTATATTATAACTTAAAAATAATTAAAATATTTATCTTAGATTAAAACGATGAATGCATGTTCAGATGGAGTAGTCATAGAAGCAGGAAATGAAATAATGAATGAAGGTGATGCTGATGATGAACATGATGAACTATTTGGAAATGAATCTTTAAATTGCAAAAGCACTTAGACAGACATGACAATGGAAGACTTAACTACTTTACTGAATAGACTTGACATAACGACTACTGAAAATGACAAGATAAGAACACAAATGGCCACGTTAAATTTGGATGAATGCTCCTTCCAAGGAGATAATAAAAAAACTAAGTATTTTACTGGTTTAAGTAATTTCAAATTGTTGTAAGCTCTCCACAAACTGGTGTCTCCGTACCTATCCAAGAATTCTAACCAAGTTCCCTTCCTACATTCAAACAACTGCTCCTTATGTTAATGAAGTTACGTTTGGACTTACCTTTCCAATATTTACCGTATAGGTTGTACATTTTTCAGTGGTTTATTCATAAAATTTGTAATTATTAATTAAACATTTCATTTGGGTTTGGAGCAGCTGTTTTCATAGTAAATGAGTATTTTATAAGATGTGTGCATGTGTTATATTGCCTTCTACTACCACTAATCTACTGGCCTGACAAAGAAACCCTTCATTCCTCAATGCCTTCCTGCATTAAAGAAGTTAGAGTTATCATTGATTGCTTTGAAGTATTTGTTGAAACCACATCAATTTTAAAGTCCAATTAACAGTGTTGGTCATCATACAAGCACAACAAAATGGTGAAAATTCTGATTGGAATAACACCCCAAAGAACCATTCGTTTCATTTCTCAAAGTTATGGAGGCCATGCTAGTGATAAGTTTATTACAGAAGATTACGGAATTGAACCAGGAGATCTTGTTATGTATAATCGCGGCTTCTTAATCGAAGAATTTCTTCATCCTTTAGTGGCTTCTCTTAAAATTCCTTTTTTTACCAAAGGTACACAAATCATTATTAAAAACAAAAATTTCTTATAATTTTGAAAAAGTTATACATTATTTTCTACAGGTAAAAGTCAATTGCACCCCAAGGGATTAGAAGAGACTCTACGCATTGCAAATGTTCGAATTCATGTCGAAAGAGTCATTGGACTTTTAAGACAGAAATATAAGATCTTAGCATGTACGATTCCAATCTACATGCTCTGCCCTTGTGAAAACGGTGTATGCTTCTTTGACGAAATGGTTGTTGTTTGTTGTGGTTTAATTAACTTGTGTTCTTCCATAGTTGCATAAACATTCATTAACCTGTTTTTTATTCATAAGATACAATAATGTTTTATTTGATATTTTACTAATATATTACTTAGTATAAAAATTACTCATATAATAAATCTCTTTTGGTACCTACTATTTTTTTTAAATAATGATTGTGTATGTATTTAATACGGTATTAGTGGTATTCTCACTTTAAATTATCAGTTAAATTAACTATTTCCTTAAAGAAGTTTAAAAAGTAAACTACTGAATTTAGAATGCATCTATAAAATGTTAAGATTTTGTTATGATAGAAAGAGGTTATTTTTAAATAAATCAAACTATTTTATTCAATTTTGTTGTTCATTCATTCGATCCCTTCCATACTTTCTATAATTATTTCATTGAATTGTGAGGAACATTCTGTACAAAACCAAAATTGAGTTTCTTGTATTTCAAATACTGAAACACATTGTTTGCGAAACCATTTGATTTTACAATTTTCATTTGAACACGTTATCATATCTCTACCATCATCTGGCTGCAAACAATACCACCATACTTCTAATTGAAATAAATTTCTTGACTGTCTATACCATCTCGTTAGCAATTCAGGTTTTAATATCAACGAGTAAAAATCTCAAGCTTTTTGTGAATTTACAATCATAAATTCTAAATCAAACATTATTCTATCAATGCATATTTCTTTTTTGACCATACAACAAAATCACAATAACGTCTTTGAGTACAATACATTTGTGATTGAACTTGATAAAAATATGCATGATTTCTTTTCAATGTTATACTATTGTTTTTATCAATCAATAAAATACTATCTTATAACTCGGTAATATTTTTTATCGATACTCTTGAATCCAATAACCTGTAGGGGCATTCAATTTCAAGCACCCTGGGCCACAACACTGACAAGAAACGAACCCATCAGGGGATGCTGCAAACATAGGAGTGTCTATTGATATGAATAAGCCTTATAATGTAATTTGTAGATTTTGGTGATGTAATTTCATTAAGCTTTCATAATCTTTTCTTGCCATATCTCCATGATTAATACCATATATTACTTGTTTTGTTTTGATCGATACTTCGTGATGATAACATATAATTTTTATTAAAGCTAATGATGGTTTATCGACTGATGTTTTGCAAGTCAATTTAAAATTAGACGATGTAATTCTCCCAGCTTTGTACTCAACTTTTTGATTTTTTCTATGCTATTTTCTGTACATCTTCTTGTTCAGTTTTTGAGACTGACAAGTTATTATTTACACTACTTAATTCTTGTAACGAACACCTTTCATAAATTGTTCCATACAATTCATCTAAGGTACTTGGTAAATGTTCAACATCACTTATCATTCTTTGAGATGCAAAAGGCTGGACAACAATTAAGATGACAGCTGAAGGATTGGCAATTTCAACTTCTGATAAAAAGTTATGCAAATCCTCTCTGCTTAAAGCTGAAACTTTTGATTGTTCAACATCGGCAATAAAATACGTAGGTTTATTTATAGTTTGCGTTAAAAATTAAATTAAAGCTTTACTATACTTATATAAAAATACCTTTAAATGAACTAATATTTTTGCCCCAGTTGATATCTCTCACTGTTTGAGGAACTAAAGGTAGATTTGTTTTTGGTACATTCCAAGAACATAACTTATCAGTACATGATGAACTATCTTTATTTTATTCAGAATGAATAGCAAAAACTAACGCTGCAGTATGACTGCAAACTTCTTCAAGTCCAGCCATACAATTACAGTGGGCACTTGAGATGCCACCTTCTGGTAAAATTACCACCCATGAATGAAGCGGAGTATCATTCATCCTCTGAGAATGTTTAATTCATATTTTATCAAACATAATTAGTAATAAGTATATTATTTACACTAACGACTATGAATAAATGAAAATGTATTTTTATTATTACCTTTCCTACAGCCACATAATTTTCTCTTACTCTAGTACAAATTATTTCCAAAACGAAACCAGATTCATAATATTTATAAGCTTCTAAATTTTTAATACTTTTTAATTGTTTCCCGGTATTGTAACTGTGGGACAGTACAACATAATTAACTATATCAATGTAACCTACTTTAGGCAAATCTTTAAGACCAATAATATAATTTTCCTTAGTGAATGTATATGGGTCGAAATTATCATTTACACTAATTTTTTGAATATAACGATCTCGGACATCACCACTGAGAGTCCTGAAATATTGGCTCATGATGGAGCAGTTTTATTTATGTATTTATTTATGTATTTATTTATACATTCATTTGTAAAGGATAATAAGTTCCGACACACCCGACATAAAAACCACTTTTTGCACGAAAACTGTACGATAACTGGAAGAATTTTTTTGAAATGAAAAGAAATTTGTCTATAGATAATCAACACCAACGTCAATCACTTTAATAAATACAATTTTGATTAATAAAAAATGCAATGTTTACATTCGTCTTCATAAGAAATGCATTGAAACAGCTGATTTTGTTTTACCCCCAAGCGGTGAGTAGTGGGGGCTAACATGGCGGATGTGAAAACGCTCTATAGACGTTTGCTCTATAGTCGATTATAGGACGGATATATGTTTTATACGTATGAAGTAAGGTGGTTGGGTGAGTACGTCCGAAGCTTCCGCCAAGCGCCTTAATAAGATTATCTCGTCGTCGGACTTAAGTCAGTGTGTCTGATAGGTCGGCCATCAAGTTGAGAGTGAGACTAATGCCCGTATTCATAGTCCTCCCTTAAGTATGTGGATAGGTTGAGGGCACTTAGGTGTTTCATAAACAACACTCACGATCTAAGGGTCGCTCAAGTCACCCTCAACTCAAGTGAAGGCGTGACTACCCTTGAGGGCATCTTGAGTGCTTTATATATGTTTTATATTTGACAGTTTTGATATTTCTCAGGTTATAGCGACATAATTCATAATTTTTTGATTACATTTTTTATGGTAGTAAATAGGTATTATAATCTATAATAAATTGGTATTTTTGTTTAGGTAGTTTGAAAGGATATGTTGTTAAGGATATGTTATTATATTTATATAAAGTTTGCATGAAATTCTTTAATTAGTTTTTCTTTGAAAATGGAAGAATTTGACGAACTTTTTGAGAGTGATGAAGAATTTGAAGAAATAAATCGTTTGCCCAAAAAATATATAAGGAATATGCAGAATCCTTTAGAAATATTTGAGGAACGAGAATTCCAAAGAAGATTTAGATTAAATAAAAACTGTGTTACTAATGTTTTGCTGCCACTTGTACTACAGCATTTGATTAAAAATAACAATCGTGGGTTACCAATACCACCAATTTTACAATTACTGGTTGCCCTTAGATTTTATGGTAGTAACAGTTTTCAGGTATATTTTGTCTTAGGTATACACATAAGTTGAGATAATTGTAAATACTGTTTTAGTTTATTCATGGAGATGTTCGTGGCTTCAGTCAATCCACAGGATAATTAAAAACGTGTCAGTTTGCCTAGCAGGACACTTAAACAACTATATTTATTTTCCACACAATGCCAACAGTTTCGCACAAAATACTACTGTCTTTTACCGAATTGCAAACTTTCCAAGCATATCTCGTTGTATTGACTGCACACATATAAAGATTGAAAATCCTGGGGGTGTCAATGCAGAAGTATTTCGAAATAGAAAGGTTTGGTTTTCCCTAAATGTTCAAGTAAGATCTATAACATTTCAAAGTACAAATTGACCCCTGAACACATACATTTTTAGGTTGTATGTGGTCAACATTTAGAAATATTGGACATTGTTGTTCGACATCCTATATCAACACATGATAGTGTGATTGTTAATCGTAGTGCAGTTCGGACTGAGTTGCAACAAATTCCTGGATTGCTCCTTGGTGATTTGGTGGTTATGTTTTTCAGAATTAGTTATTAACACCTGTGTTGAATTCTGTCACAGAAAATAAACATAGGTATAATGCTGCCCATAAACGAACACTGAATCTTGTAGAACGAGTGTTTGGAGTATAGAAAAGAAGATTCTCCTGTCTACGAAATGGCTTACGCACTAAAATTGATACTTCTGTGGCTATTGTTTGTGCAACAGCTGTTCTATATAATATAATCATTATTCATCATGAAAATAGAATCTTAGATAATTATTATGATGATGATGACGATCTGCGATATCACCATATAAACAACCAAGCAAATAATATAGGTTTGGCTTTTCGCACAGCTTTCAGTAACACACATTTTAATCATTAAAACACATTGGTATGTACCATTACATTTTACTCGAAGAAAATCTTTTGGATTAAAAGTTTTTAAATCAATATCACATACATTAAGTTATGATATCATTTCAGCTAGCTGCTGCTTAACTTTCAAAACATCCAGCAAATGTTCCTTTTTAGCTGTTTGCATCCTCTCTTTGTGAATTTCCCTTTGATGGATTACAGCTTCTTGCAGTTTTGTAACACGAAGTGTCCTTCATCATTTCCATCATATTCACGCTTAGTATCGTTTCCCCTTTTTTTCGCTGGTGTACTTACATCATACACATTGGTAGTACTGGTACTGGTTGAAGGACTTGATGCTTGATCTACAACAAAAATTTATTCCTAATAAAATATAATAATTAGGTGACTATTTTCATTATTTTCTTTTACACGTTTTGCTTGTGTTTTGTTATTTAATTTTTTTAGGAATATTTTATATATTTTCCATGTATTTAGTAGTTTTAATGGGTTCCAGTTTGTTTTGATGTAATATGTTAAATTCAATTGACTTCAATTTTAATTTTCTTTTAATATTAGTTAATAACATGTATGTAAAATATAAATATGTATTTGACATTTTTCCATGCCATGCTGACATTGGAATTAATGAAGATTATCTATCGATTTTATTGACTTTTTACATTTTCAGTTCAATGGATAAAGCCCGTATACCTATGAATAAATTGAATTAATACATTAGCTTTCTGTGAGGATGACGCGATTTCAATGATTTTTATTCACCCAAAAAGTGCTCTACGGGCCTCAAGAAGTTTTCCCTTCCAAATGTAACTATCGTATCGTCCGCATATAAATGGATATTGTCCTGGGGTTGTCGTGGTATTGGTGTATCATACGTATAATAGTGGAGCGAGTATGGAGCCTTGCGGAACGCCAGTTTTGGGTGTAAATGAGTCGGATAGGCTCTAACCAACTTTGACGCCGATCGATCGGTCTGTGAGGTACGAATATATTAATTTTATGATTTTATTTGGTAATCCGATGCTCAGTAGCTTTCTCACTAGTCCGGCGTGCCAGACTTAATCGGACGCTTTTTGAGCGTCCATAAAAATGGTGGCTGAACAGCGTTGTTGATATAAAGTTCGCGTGACGATAGTTTGAAGGTTGGTGGTGGCGTTCTGACAAGAATGGCCTGGCCTGAATTCGAATTTAAACGCCGGAGTTATATTATTTTGGGTACAGAAGTCCCAGATTCTCTCTTTTAACAAACGTTCAAGGCTTTTACCTGTGACGCTGATTAATGAAATAGGGCGGTAGGATTCAGGCTTCGTAGGGTATTTGTCGGGTTTGGGGATGAGAACTACGTTGGCTGATTTCCAACATTGAGGGAACTAAGAGAATGCCAAACAGGTGTTCAGCAGGGCGCAGAGCCGAGGGATAATCTCTTCTGACAGGTTTTTGAAGGCTTATCTCGTGATTCCGTCGTGCCCGGGGCACTGCTTCTCCCCGAACGGCACGTCTGCTGAACTCCCTAGATTGTGAAAGGTGTAAGAAGCGTAGAGTTATCATTTAGCGGAATGTGAACGTGTGGGCTACGAGTTATGTTGGGGGTGAGGAGGTCTGTTTCAATGGCAAAATCCCTCAGAAATATTGGATTGTCACGTGGTGTAAAGACAGTTTATAGGTTATTTTTGAAGGCGGTGGCTTTGTATTTTGGGGTGTAGATCTTCTGTACTTGCACTTCGAGATCTGATTCTACCTTCCTCTTAAGGCCGACGAGGCGGTAGAATTTTTGCCAAAACATGCGACCTTGTCTGAAGTCCAGTCCGGCTTTATCGGCCTTCCATTTTCTCTGCTTTTTAGCGTTGATTTCGTACCATACCTGGGCGTTTAGACGGTTCCATTTTTCAAAATATTACTCTCAAAGATTTTTCTTTCTAAACTGTCCATAAAAATGTTTGCAAAAATTGGTGATATAGGGCTTCTATATCATTGCACAGTTATACTGATCATAATTGGGAAAATATATCCAGGATATCCCAATAGGGCTAAGAATATCTAAGCTTCAATATTTGTAATATTATATCTTCTTATTTTTTCATCCACATTTATTAAACCAATCACAAGGTTGGTCACTTCTTGGTCCAGCCAAAAATAATTATTAAACATCAGGTAGGCATCAAATGAAATGTAACTACTGTCATTCTGATGATGTTATTTAATATCGAAACAAGTGTCAAATTTTTTAGAATTTTTAACATTCTTTTTTAATATATTGTGGAATTATCTAGAAACAGTAAGTTTAAATCGAAACAGTAATATGAGTAGATTCCAGGATGTAAGAGTCGAGACAGTTAATTTCAGTTACAATTCATTTCAAGCAGAAAAGTAAAATAAAAGGGCTTTAGTATACATTATTTATTTTGCCGGGAATTGGCTTTAACTGTTGCATAAGAAATTTATATTCTCGTGAAAAACGGAAAAAAAGTGTTAACAGGGAAAGCATAATCCATCTTAAAATTTATGACGCAATACTTTGTGTTTTAAACGCGACGAAAAAATGTGTTTCCATGCAGTTTTTCTTTACAAATCAACGAAATGTCTGTGTTACACCTACAAGCCAATTTTCTCACGCCCATACCTGTGCAAGAATTATATACTTGAATAAACACAAATCGAAAAAGCTACAGAAAATCAATTTTGGTTCGGATGAAAGAATTGCTTTATAAGTAAAAGTATTCTCCGATCATATAAAAACTAGCAGCAGAAACAAACAATTTGGTGCTGAATAATTTTATGGAGAATACGATGACGTTTATATTAACCAATAGACGTAATTAAATTTTAAGGCGTTTCCAAGGTAACTACGAGATTATTCCGGTAGTTTTTTCTCCTTACCCAACTCAATTGAAATTAATAACTGGAAATTTTTTACAATTAAAATCTTCATTTGAAGAGATAATTATTCAATTTTAAAAAACCTTCATTTCACAATAAATAAGTAGCAAATTATGTATTAATATAAAACACACAATTGTTACTTATACATTTGTTATGTTATTTCTACATGATAACAATGTATCATTGGCCTGTCTACCCGAATACCGTCCGTGTATTGATTATTTCCCTGAATTTTTTTCTGGTTCATTTCAAAAACGGCTATTTTGTTCTGGGCTAATTAAAACGTTTATTAAATACACTCAAAACATTACCTGAATTAATATATCGACGGTGTCAATGCAATACGTCGTAAGTGCAATTTTTTTGAAAATAAGATTTGTGACGCGATATATAGAATCAGTTGCCATGACACTGCTGATGCCGCCCTAAAATTTCATTGGCTGTCCAAAGGCGCCTGTTTTGGCGCCTGAACAATCGCAATACCTTGTAAGTGCATATTGAGAGACAGTTATCGTTACGCTCCGGTAAGTAAAACGCAAAATACTGCTACAATGTTATCATTAAATACCTGATTCTTGTATTAGGAACATTATAACTATTATAAGGCTTTAGAATCATAAAATATAATTTTGTAAAAAGGGCCCAATGTTTGTTTAGGTTTCGTTAATTGTTACAATCATGTGTAGATACGTGTTATTGAATTGACAATTTTTACAACTATTCTTGCACATACGTGCTTGTCGACGAAATCTAAAATGTATTTTTTAAATGTATTGCTTTAATATTATTAAGAATTATCGCCAAAATTATACAATTTGTAATGTGAGTTATTGCTGCTCATTTTGATTATTGAAATAATAGACTTTCTGTCGGTTATTTTTTGATAACTCCAAAAAAACTGAACTTCTTACATTCTGCTTCTGTTGAACAGTTTTTCTCGTTCTTTCCAGAAAATGTCTTCGCGAGCTACAAGAAATCTTGCAATGTGTGCTAGCAATACAGTTGAATGTAACAATAATTGCACTGAACAAGTTAATAACAGCGACCAAAAAATATCTGCGATAAAGAGAACGAACCCCCAATCATGATTTACAAATAACTTCATCAAGCCATACAGATCTTGAAGCGGAAGACTCTTCTATTTGGTCCCAACTAATACAAGATGCAGAAATTGTTTTCGGGGATCAGTATAATAATATTATATCGATTCAAAGTAGTAATAATAATAAAACCTCATTAAATACTCAAAGCGCAGTTCAATGCAGCTCAATACAAGATGTAGAAGCTTGTTTCGAAGATGAGAAAAACCATTCAACTCATTATTATACCAGTGACGAAACTGTATTAGATACTCAAAGTGTAGTTCAATCCAATCTAATACAAAAAGATGAAGTCATTTTAGAAGATGAGGTTAACACATCAACTAAATTTACCAATGATGACACTCCGTTAGATACTGAAGATACAGATCAAAACAATGAAATTGCAGGGACACTTCAGAGTCTTCAGATAATTCGGAGACGTGGAACTAAACGCATAATAAATAAAGTATTGCGAATAAAGGGCGAGAAGTATTTAGGTTTTCGGAGACCAAGAGAACAAAAAAAAAGTATTTCATGATACGGAAAGGAATGCCCGCAACATGGGAGAACGTTGCTTATCAAAATCATGTAGAAAAATCGGACGGAGAATGTGCAATACAATTAGTGAGGATGAAAGAACGAAAATATTTACAGAATTTTGGAAAAACTTAACCTGGAAACAACGAAAAGTTTACGTGGCTAACTTAGTCACGCAAATATCTACAGAACAAAAAACCACTAGTAAGGAAACATCAAGACGTTCCTATTCATTCACCTACAGTTTAAACACTAACGGTGTTCAAAAACCAGTTTCCAAAAATATGTTCCTGAAAACTCTTGGACTTGGAGAGTGGACAGTTCATAATTGGGTGAAAAATTCTAATTCAGGAATATGACATCTTCATAATGATTCTCGCAGTGCAGCCAAAGAAAGAAGTTTGGAAAACGACAAGTTTCTGTTGGATTTTTTGTCAAAATTACCGAAATTGTCAAGTCATTATTGTCGCCAAGAAACAACAAAATTATATTTGGAACAAAGTTTCTCTTCAATTGCGGATTTATATAGAGTCTACCTAGACCACTGCAAAATAGAGAAAAAAATACCGCTTTCACGTAACACAGTAATAAATGCAGACAAAAAGGAAAACATTGTTATTATCTCCACGCAAAGACCAGTGTGACACTTGTGTTGAATATGAAAATGGAAATTTAAGCCAAGAAAAATATGATAAGCATAGACAAAACAAAGAACGTGCCCAAGAAGAAAAGAAGAATGATAAACAGAAAGCATTAGATGGACATTGTCACTTAATGACTATGGATTTACTGGCAGTGAAAACATGCCCCTATCTGTAAGCGAGTTCTTGGTATTTTAAGACTAAATTGTGCTGCCACAATTTTACATGCTTTGACTTGGCTACAAAAGATACAACTTGCTATTGGTTCGACGGAACAGACGTAGATCTGCAGGCATCAACTTTTGCGTCGTTGCTAATAGACTTTTTGAAAAGAAAATATCTGAATGTGAAATACCGAATGACTATATGGAAATAAGCTCTGATGCCAGACAGAAGCCAAAACCATACGAAACCATCAACCCAAACATCGAATTTTTTCAAAACTTCAACACCAATTTAGTTTTTAAAACTATTCGACCTGGAAAGAGAACTTTGGATCCAACTGTGACATCCATTCATGTTTTAAAGTACGAAAACGCAGTTATTTCTTACAAATTAGATTTTGATGACGACTACAAAGTTCTCCCTCATAGACCAAAGGCTGAGCCAAAGGAAATAGAAGAATTTAGTGAGCTATTTGATGGTAAATTACCAATTACTAAAAAAAATATACTACAGGGAATAAAAACAAAAATTAATAGCACATATTGGCCTTTCTATGATACTTTGCCTTATCAATAATGTTGTATTTTGCGTTTCTTAATAAACTGTTTTTCCCTTATACCTTATTAATCTCCCTACTTCATAATGCCCATATCTAAAGGAAGATAATAAAAATAAAATAAGATTATTTTGAAACCTACAATAATTAATTATTATCAAGAGTCACCTCGTATCTACAAAATTTGACATTTTGTTCCAGTCAATAACTCGTATCTACGGTTAAAATATAAGTAATCAAAATTATAAAGCGACTGATTAAACAAACATTAAGAAACTAAATCTAAAACGTAGCTGTGAAAAAATCTGGAGACTATAATTCATGAAATACCAATAAAACAGTTTTATTTGTCTTCCGTAAAATCATGGCTGACTCACTCACGGGGTATTGCATTGACACCGTCGATATGCAATTATGACATTATACGTGACATTTTACAAATACAACTATAAAAATTTGGCAAAACTATCCAAAAGTAGAAATTCCATTACAATAACTGTAAGAGCCGTTTGACACGGTATCAATGTAAGAACTAATCATTTAGTCCGAGATAACATTGAAAACAAGAAAGTTGACTGTATGTTATAGTAAAATAATTTTATACTGAATTTAGTACAAGCGCATGCCCATAGTAACTTGAAAATAGGTCGATATTAATCAATATTGGTTTGAAAGGTTCCTACATTTTATTGATGATCTGTAGTGGATGTATTGAGAAATAGTGATGGAAAAAGAAAGATATTTATTATTGGGAGGTGCGGTTAGTGTTATTTATTAATCCTGAAAAAGAAAAGAATCACTAACAAATGTCGAAAACCAAAAATGTTTGGCAGAGAAAAAAGAACTTTTTACGAATGAATAATGTCACATTTGAAAAACATCTCTTTAGTTAATATATGCATGCATGATTGTTCGCTAGCTATAAGCTCTCTCTCTCTCTCATTCGTCTACTCTCGAAAGAGTATGGTGACCTCATGTCTCAATTGCTCGGATCGTAGTTCTCCATCCTTCTCCATCTTGTGCTGCAAGAGAAGCTTCCTGCAGACCGTGGCCGATGATTTCCTTGGTTTGATCCACCCAGCGGGTCGGAGACCTTCCTCTCGTTCGTTTGCCATTGATTTTGCCTTCGACAATAAGTTTTTCCAGCCCATTTGTTCTTCTTGAAATGTGTCCAAAATACCTTAGATGTGACTCGCTTATCTTGGTTGAGAGCCTTGTGGGGATTTTTAGTTCATTAATACTTGACACGTTAGGACGATGTTCTGTGTATGAGATTCGCAGCATTCTTCTAATGGCCCACATTTCAAAGGCATCTATTTTTCTTCGATTGGCAATGTCCAGGTCTAAGAGGCATATGTGGCAATGGGAAAGATCAAGGAGTTTGATAATTTCAGCTTCTTGCGTTTAGATAGATAGAGTCTTTCCATATCCGGGTTTAGTTTTATTGTTGAGTCACGTGTTATTGCCAGTCTGCGTTTGATTTCTTCGTCGCAACCGTTTTTCTTTGTAATTAGTGATCCCAAGTAATTAAATTCCTCAATTACTTTAAAACCATCGATCTGTTTAACATTGGTAGGGTTGCGGTATATTATCATAATTTCTTCTTTTTGATTAGCACAATACCATGTTCTCTGCTGATCCTGTTCAACTTTCTCATGATTTCCGTGAATTCTTCTTCTGAGCAAGCTAGTAATAAGGTGTCGTCTGCATATCTTAGGTTAGTAATTCTTCTTCCTCCTGTAGTTGATCCCCCTCACCAGCCTTGCAGAACTTTTCTTATTATATACTCCCCGTATATATTGAAGAGTATTGGTGACATAATACAGCCCACACTTTGGGGTAAAAGACGTAGATAGCGTGTTGTTGACTTTCACTTTCCCAAAGCCGTTGTCGTAAAGATTCTCAAGCAAAATAACCATATGCTTTGGTACTCCCATGTTTTCCAAGTAAAGCAACAATTTCATCCATTTTTCACAGTAAAATGCTTTGCTGTAGTCGACAAATGAGTTTTTACATTGAATTCGTATGCTTTTTCTATTATCTGTCCAATATTCAGAATTTGTTCCCTTTCCTGGCATGGATCCTGTCTGATCGTCGGGAATCTGTGGAAGTTAGAAAGGTTTTAAGCGATTATTTATGATGTGTAGCAGAATTTTACTGGCATGTGACATAACCGCTATTGTTCTGTAGTTACTACAGTTTGTATGAGAGCATTTCTAGTGTAGCGGCATGTACACCGATTCGCACCATTCTTTTGGCCACACCCCAGTTTGCCAAATCACAACATACAGCCTGTGGATTGCGTGAACACCGAGCTCGCACATAGCTTTTATTGTTTCGGTGGATATGCCATCATCACCAGGTGATTTTTTGTTCTTTAGTTTTTGGCTTTATCTACTTTGGCCTTCAAGATTGGGGGCTCTTTTTCAACCTCATCAATCTTCGGCTTTATCAGTAGACAAAAGTTTTTCGCAGTATTGTCTCCATACTCCTGCTATGTTGTTGATCTGTAATTGTTTCTCCGTTGTCAATTTTTATTATTTGTGTCTGTGGCTTGAATTCGTGGGATCTGTTTGTATTTGCATGTTCTTCAAGTTCCTGGCACATTCTTGCGATGTGTTGGTTTTTGTCGTTTTTGCAGGATTTTTGAATTTCTTTGTCAAGCGCTTTCTTATTCTCCGGAGTAATAGTTTGGGACTGATGTAACGGGTCAAAAATAACGTTACGAATTTTCGCATCTCTATGGTGTTAGATCGCAAGAATTTTGAGAGGAAGGATAATTTGAGAGAAAATATAGAAGATTGTGTAGCTAAAGGAAAGGATCAGGAAAGAATAAGAGCCAAAGAATTTTCAGTTTTATTGGAGGATGTTCGCAGGCGATTGGATGACGCTGCGAAGAAAAGTGTAAGGGTTTATAACTAAAGACGGCGCCCAGAACAGTTAGATCTTGGAGATAATGTGTGGCGAAAGAATTTTGTTCAATCGGATGCCACGAGGTATTTCTCTAGCAAACTAGCTCCGAAATGGGTTGGGACTTTTGTCATTCATAAGAAGGAATCGCCTTGGACTTATAGACTTGTAGATCAAGATGGAAGATACCAAGGTGTTTGGAATATTAGAAATCTGAAACCGGCTAGCGCCAGTGAAAATTTATGTGGGTAAATTTTCTTGTAGTTAGGGGGGTGTGTAACGGGTCAAAAATAACGTTACGAATTTTCGCATCTCTATTAATATTAATTAATATGAAATAATTTTTCAAAGCTTCAATGTGTATCGTTCTCCATCGAATTGACTTGCCATGTTGCCAAATGACCCTTTTTATTTCTTGTTAGTTATTATTGTCAATAATTTATTTTTTCGCTAAATTTCAGCGCAATTTAGGTTTATAAGAAGCTGATTAAATTCTTTAGGATTTTAAACTTTAGATGACAGTCTCTGTACCATATTCTAAGTTGTTTTATCGTGTTTTCGGTATTTTCCACGGAAACGCCATCTAGGTGTACCCAGTAGGAATTGTTAATACCATAATTGTAAAACTTGTTTTCGCTGAAGCGTGAAAGGTACTTTATTCCAGTAGGTTGGGGGCATTCTGCTTTTGACCTTTGTACATCGTGGTGTGACTTTCAATTTTAATCGTGATTTTTTTGGAAAAAAAATCGTCCTTCATGGGATTTATTGTGAAAGTCGATATCATATTTTGGGATTAGTAATTGTTTTGTGGCCAATAGATTATTTGGTATTTTTGGTTATTTCCCAAAGTTATTGCTTGAAATAAAGGATTTTTACACGACACGTGCAAAGTGTCTTCTAAGCGCTGCTTTTTACACCGACAGGTATGTACTTTACGATTATTTCTTCTTGTTTTTTCACGTTTCCCTTAAATATATTGCGGAATAATAAGTTATTAATAGATTCACATTCTTTTTTAAGAGTAACGGCTGTTTCATATTGTAAATATAGTTATTCTCATACATTTGTTATATTGTAACGTATCTATATAGATGTCTACTCTTTGCTAATAGCGCCAAACTACATCCCACTAGTAGATACATCAACCCAAAAGCCCCTTGGCCAGGGTAAGTAATTTAAAATTATTTTTTTTAATATTTTTCGTTTTATTGTACACGATTTTTCTGAAAAGGTATTCCCACCTCTAGTTTTTTTGGTAGGCTTAATTTTGGTCTGGTTTTTGTTTATTGATCACAATAGTTGCCAAACCTGATAAATATCGTCGAAGTTAAATATATTATTAGTGGCATTTATTATTTCTTTTAAACAAATATTGATATAATTAGTTATGCGTCAATTGAATTTTGTTCTCTTTAATAAATCGTTACTATTGTTAAACAGGTTATTTTATGAAGTCATTTAAATAGAAATAACAATTTGTTATACTTCTGTTACAGAAATAATGTTATTTATATTTATAGGGTTTTTATTTTGGATATTGAATTGGTGCTGAATTCCTTCAGTTCGATCGTTCTTCTTGGTGTTTTCCTTCTTCATCATATGCAGCTGTTCGTCTGCATTTGCTAAATATATGCTCCCTGAAGCAGTACACCAGTGCTTCTGCCGCCGGAAGAGTCGATCAACCACCGCTGGGAACACGCAAGTTTTTATATTTTTTGTTGAATTCTTTATTTTCGGATTTTTATTTAATAATTGGCATTGTATTTGCTCCGGTATTTAATGACATTTAGTAATTCAGTAGAATATCGGCTTACTGGACGTAAGTTTATAGTAAATTTTCTTAGTTTTGCTTATCTAGATTTCTATTATTTTTTTTGTTACACAGTAACTTATATTTTGTGAGCGGGATACTAGGGTATCGGATTTTATTACTTTACATATTATGATTATAATTATTATTTTCTGCATGAGGGTTTTTGCCTGAGCTCAAGCAACGCCACAGTTATAAATATATTACCTGCCTACGTTTGTCCCTTACTGTCTTAATGACGAGAGGATATTGTTGTAACAGTAGTAGTGTTAAACCCTCAGAGTTCCGCATGGTAAACCTTTACTTAAAAGTGTGATTTGTAGTTGGTGTTAATATCCTATTATCAGTGTTTGCTTTAATGATTCCCATTTACGTTTTTTTTAATTCTATATTGGCAAAAACAATCTCCTCACTGTTATCAATAATTTTACACAAATTTTGGGAATGAAATTAAATTAACTTTAAGATAAGTAAGACTTTGTTTTTTTTTGTCTTGATACGATTTTTTACTGGCCTTTTGTTAAATTGGTGACCAGTATGACTACGGTTAGGTGCTTGGGGTCAATTTAACTGGCGCCCATTTAAACTTCGAAATAATTTTAGCTTAATTCGAGAGCGGAGCACTCCCGTCTCCACTTGAGTCTAGCCGCGAGCCCTAAAATTTTAGACATCGATTTGTCGCGTTACATAACTGGCGCCCAACGTGGGGCCGTGTTTTCGAACGTTTAGAAAAGACTTGTCTTCGAATTCTTAAGTTATTTTTTCAATTTAGTAACTTTTCAAGACTATAATATTTGCGGTGACTTGGTTTCACTTTACAAAAATATAAAGTTGAATATATTTTCGAGTTATTTGATTTTTTGGGCTAAATAGGAGGTGAAGGAAACTTCGAGTTAATTAATTCGAACTATTGGTACGTTTGAAATATTGCAATAGATTTTTGTTTTGAACTTTATTGTCTTTTTTAAGTGCGACCTTTAATTTAAATAAAGTACTAGTAATATAAGTGAGGGATTTGTTCTAATTTTGACAGTACGGGGTAGGTACTTAGATAAAATAGATTTAAGTGTGTACATTAGTACAAGAAAATTATTCTTGATCTTTTTATTGGATAGTGCTTACTGTGATTGTATTTTTCTTCCCTGCGATGTCTCGTAAAATGATAATTGGTCGTCTAGACAAAGATGAACTTGAATATGAACTCAATGTTAGAGGTGTTGAAATAGGAACTGTAGACGAGATGAGACAACGTTTAGTTATGACAATGAGACTAGAGAAGAGCGGTGAAAGTTCTAAATATCCGGACTATCCCTATCCGTTCGATGAGGATGCGGATGCAGTCGAGAAAAAGTGCGATGAGTTAGGTGGCAGAATAAATTCTTTTACAGGTGGTCCGCAGAGCGGAGAGGCTATTAAACTTCAGTCTAAGTTGTCGCATATGCTGGGAAGGTTGGACAATATGGTTGTAGGTGTGGAAGCAACTAACAGATCTCGGAAAGCCACTTTGCTAGCTAGAGTGTTGTCGCTGTTCGACTCGTTGCACGATAAACTTCATCCCCCACTTCCTACGAATGTTTCAGTACATATACCTCCCGCACTCGGTGCTTTGCAGGCAATAGTTACAAATCAGTCCTTCCAGAGTGGTGCCGTTAATGCTGCTAGTTCTTCTCCAGTCTCACAAGTGGTTCCAACTTCTGTGCCTCAGGGAAAAATGGTACCTCCTCATAAGTGGGGATTGGAAAAGTTTTCAGGTACTCCTAAATCACTGTCCGTCTGTGCTTTTTTTGAGAAGGTCGATGAGCTACGAATAGCGCGCCAGGTATCTAAGGATGATTTATTGGAGTCTGGTATAGATTTATTTAGCGATAAAGCTTACCAATTTTATAAAGATGTGAAATTACGAGTAA
Organism: Galeruca laticollis; assembly: GCA_963921935.1. Taxonomy (NCBI): domain Eukaryota; kingdom Metazoa; phylum Arthropoda; class Insecta; order Coleoptera; family Chrysomelidae; genus Galeruca; species Galeruca laticollis. The sequence goes on along the minus strand of OY998179.1, from coordinate 132,866,185 downwards.
ATTCCTGGGATGAGTTAGTAGCCGAATTCCGCCCGGAATATCTCCCGGCTTATCATGATGATGTACGATTTGAAGAGTTGCGGAAGAGGACGCAGCATCCTTCAGAATCAATTGGGGTCTATTTGTCGATAATGAATAGCTATTTTCGTAGACTTAGTTGCCAGGTGTCTGAAGAAGTTAAGCTTGCTATTGTTTTAAAGAATAAACATCCTTTTTATCAAGATCGACTCAGGGACCCGATGCCAATTAGTTTGGAGGAGCTTAGAGTAGTTTGTCGACGTATGGAAGAGCGTCGAGACGCCATAAATAGTTATGTGGAGCCTTCAGAAAGGAGGATAGGCGTATTGGAAAAAGATTTAGCATTTATTGAGTCTGAAAAGAATTTCGATGAGGTATACTCAACTAGTTCTCCTCGTCCATCTCCCAAATCTACTTCTGAAGTGGAGACAAAAATTGTATGTTTTAGATGTCGTAAGCCAGGCCATCGTGCCGTGGGTTGTGCTTTGCCAAAAAAATTGTTCTGTTTCAAATGTAAACTGGAAGGCCACACTGTAAGAAGTTGTCCAAATTGCAATCCGGGAAAAGGGGTGAAGCGCACCTAGTAGGTCGAATAGGTAGCGCTAGTGAACAGTCGGCCATATTACAGCCTATATTGGACTACATCTTAGACCACGCAGTGAACGACGATAGGCCGTACCTCAAGGTTAAAGTACTGGGTTTAAAGATTCTTGGCTTACTTGATTCAGGAGCTTGCAGAACCATTTTAGGTAGTAGTGGATGGAAACTAATTCAGAGTTTAGGATTTACTATGGATGGTAAAAAGAAATCCGGTTGTAGGGTAGCTAATGGTCAGGTTTGTGATGTCACAGGTGAATGCTTGGTTCCCTTTAGTATTCGTGATAAATTGCGAGTTATTTCCGTTTTGATCATTCCTGAAATCTCCCACCTGTTGATCCTAGGAGCAGACTTTTGGAAAGTCATGGGTATCGTACCGGATTTGAGACACAACGAATGGCATTTTTCAGATTCGCCCGTAGTTCTTAACTCCGTAGATCATATTCGAAGTCAAACTGTCCTTAGTGAGATGCAGAAGATAAGGCTAGATGCTTTGGTTAATCGTAATCGAGAGGTAATGGGTACAAACTTGGGATGTACTGATGTCGCAGAGCACAACATTGTTTGCCACGCAACTCCCATCAAGCAGAGATACTATCCCGTATCGCCGGTTGTGCAGGCTCACATTGATAGAGAGTTAGACGAGATGTTGAAGTTGGACGTTATCGAAAAGTCTAAGTCACCCTGGTCCTCCCCGATACTGCTCATAAAGAAAAAGGACGGCAGGTTTCGTTTTGTGGTTGATTACCGGAAGCTTAATGCTGTCACCGAGAGAGATAGTTATCCCTTACCCTACATTTCCCACACTCTTGATAAACTCCGTAATGCTCACTATTTGTCCACAATGGATATCAAATCTGCCTATTGGCAGGTGCCGGTAGCAGAGACTTCAAGACCGTTTACTGCCTTCACTGTTCCAGGTAGGGGGTTGTTTCAGTTCAAAAGGATGCCGTTTGGGCTACACAACGCTCCTGCAACTTGGCAGCGGTTGATTGATACTGTTCTTGGCCCTGATCTTGAGCCTTATGTTTTCACATATCTTGACGATGTAGTTGTGATCACCGATACTTTTGAAAAACATCTATGTATATTGGAGCAAGTTTTCGAACGATTGCGTAATGCTAAATTGACAGTCAGTTGGGAAAAATGTGAATTCTGTCGTCCAGAGCTTAAATATTTAGGATATGTCGTCGACCGAAATGGACTTCACGTTGACCCTGATAAAGTAAAGACAATGCTGTTAATACCTACTCCTACTACTGTTAAAGAAGTTCGATCTGTAATTGGTACTTACTTGTGGTATAGGAGATTTGTCCCCGACTTTAGCAACATTGTTTCTCCCATTACTGCTTTGTTGAGAAAAGGTAGGAAGTTTAATTGGACCCCAGACTGTGACCATGCCTTCCAGAAAATTAAGGAGTGTTTGGTTAGCGCTCCATGCCTTCATTGCCCTGATTACGATTTGCCGTTTGTTGTCCAGTGTCATGCCAGTGCTTACGGTTTAGGGGCTGTATTGTTGAATGAGCACCCAGATGGTGATCGCGTAATTTGTTACCTCAGTAGGTCTCTCACCAAACAGGAGAGAAACTTCTCCACGACCGAGCGCGAGTGCCTCGCTGTTCTGTGGATTATCGAAACTTTGAGACCCTATCTTGATCAAATTCCTTTTAAGATCGTTACGGACCATTATTCCCTAGTCTGGCTACAGAACCTAAAAGACCCCACTGGTAGGCTCGCAAGGTGGGCGGTGCGTTTGCAACAATATGATTTTCGGATAATACACCGCAAAGGCAAAGAACATATTGTCCCTGATTGTTTGTCCCGTTCTGTCCCAGTACTAAATTTCGTAGAACCGGTAGCAAAAGATGGTTGGTATGACTCTATGGTAGAGAGGGTTACACAAAATCCGATAAAGTATGCCCAATGGAGAGTTTGTAATGGTAGACTTTTTAAATATGTTAAGCATATATTTACGGTTCTAGGTGAAGAGTTAGATAATTGGAAAGAGGTCGTGCCTAAGTGTGATAGGATGGCTACGATTCGATTGTCCCATGATCCCCCACTATCAGGTCATTTGGGTATTCTAAAGACCTTTAAGAGGGTTTTAGAGAAATTCTACTGGCCTAAATTAAAGAGTGATGTTGCACGATATGTTCGTAATTGTTTGAAGTGTGCAGAACATAAAGTCGATTTGGTTGGACCACGGGCACTTATGACACCACAGCCGCGAGCAACTAGGCCTTTTGAGATAATGACGTCCGACCTAATGGGACCCTTTCCTAGGTCTACCACTGGACATGCATATGTCTTAGTGGTTACAGATCTTTTTAGTAAATTTTCCTTTAGTTTCCCTCTGCGATCAGCTACAGCTAAGCTGATGATCAACAGGATCGAGGAAGGTGTTTTCCTGGTATTTGGGGTTCCCCGTATGTTGATCTGTGACAATGGTACCCAATATACCTCGAAGGAATTTTCGAATTTTATGGAAAAGTATGGAGTTACCGTGCGTTACAATGCGTTGTATCACCCGCAGGCAAATCCTACGGAAATATATAACCGTACCCTTAAAACAATGCTGAGGACATTACCGATAATCAGCGTCATTGGGATGTCAATTTGGCAAAGTTGACTTGTGCTACCAGGACCGCCGTCCACGAATCCACTGGCCAGTCACCATATTTTGTTTGCTTTGGGAGAAATATGGTGTTAGATGGCAAGAATTTTGAGAGGAAGGATAATTTGAGAGAAAATATAGAAGATTGTGTAGCTAAACGAAAATATCAGGAAAGAATAAGAGCCAAAGAATTTTCAGTTTTATTGGAGGATGTTCGCAGGCGAATGGATGACGCTGCCAAGAAAAGTGAGAGGGTTTATAACTTAAGACGGCGCCCAGAACAGTTAGATCTTGGAGATAATGTGTGGCGAAAGAATTTCGTTCAATCGGATGCCACGAGGTATTTTTCTAGCAAACTAGCTCCGAAATGGGTTGGGCCTTTTGTCATTCATAAGAAGGAATCGCCTTGGACTTATAGACTTGTAGATCAAGATGGAAGAGACCAAGGTGTTTGGAATATTAGAAATCTGAAACCGGCTAGCGCCAGTGAAAATTTATGTGGGTAAATTTTCTTGTAGTTAGGGGGGTGTGTAACGGGTCAAAAATAACGTTACGAATTTTCGCATCTCTATTAATATTAATTAATATGAAATAATTTTTCAAAGCTTCAATGTGTATCGTTCTCCATCGAATTGACTTGCCAGGTTGCCAAATGACCCTTTTTATTTCTTGTTAGTTATTATTGTCAATTATTTATTTTTTCGCTAAATTTCAGCGCAATTTAGGTTTATAAGAAGCTGATTAAATACTTTAGGATTTTAAACTTTAGATGGCAGTCTCTGTACCATATTCTAAGTTGTTTTATCGTGTTTTCGGTATTTTCCACGGAAACGCCATCTAGGTGTACCCAGTAGGAATTGTTAATACCATAATTGTAAAACTTGTTTTCGCTGAAGCGTGAAAGGTACTTTATTCCAGTAGGTTGGGGGCATTCTGCTTTTGACCTTTGTACATCGTGGTGTGACTTTCAATTTTAATCGTGATTTTTTTGGAAAAAAAAATCGTTCTTCATGGGATTTATTTTGAAAGTCGATATCATATTTTGGGATTAGTAATTGTTTTGTGGCCAATAGATTATTTGGTATTTTTGGTTATTTCCCAAAGTTATTGCTTGAAATAAAGGATTTTTACACGACACGTGCAAAGTGTCTTCTAAGCGCTGCGTTTTACACCGACAGGTATGTACTTTACGATTATTTCTTTTTGTTATTTCACGTTTCCCTTAAATATATTGCGAAATAATAAGTTATTAATAGATTCACATTCTTTTTTAAGAGTAACGGCTGTTTCATATTGTAAATATAGTTATTCTCATACATTTGTTATATTGTAACGTATCTTATTTGGGAATTCTTCGTACTAGGAAGAATATAGATGTATACTCTTTGCTAATAGCGCCAAACTAGATCCCACTAGTAGATACATCAACCCAAAAGCCCCTTGGCCAGGGTAAGTAATTTAAAATTATTTTTTTTAATATTTTTCGTTTTATTGTACACGATTTTTCTGAAAAGGTATTCCCACCTCTAGTTCTTTTGGTAGGCTTAATTTTGGTCTGGTTTTTGTTTATTGATCACAATAGTTGCCAAACCTGATAAATATCGTCGAAGTTAAATATATTATTAGTGGCATTTATTATTTCTTTGAAACAAATATTGATATAATTAGTTATGCGTCAATTGAATTTTGTTCTCTTTAATAAATCGTTACTATTGTTAAACAGGTTATTTTATGAAGTCATTTAAATAGAAATAACAATTTGTTATACTTCTGTTACAGAAATAATGTTATTTATATTTATAGGGTTTTTATTTTGGATATTGAATTGGTGCTGAATTCCTTCAGTTCGATCGTTCTTCTTGGTGTTTTCCTTCTTCATCATATGCAGCTGTTCGTCTGCATTTGCTAAATATATGCTCCCTGAAGCAGTACACCAGTGCTTCTGCCGCCGGAAGAGTCGATCAACCACCGCTGGGAACACGCAAGTTTTTATATTTTTTGTTGAATTCTTTATTTTCGGATTTTTATTTAATAATTGGCATTGTATTTGCTCCGGTATTTAATGACATTTAGTAATTCAGTAGAATATCGGCTTACTGGACGTAAGTTTATAGTAAATTTTCTTAGTTTTGCTTATCTAGATTTCTATTATTTTTTTTGTTACACAGGAACTTATATTATGTGAGCGGGATACTAGGGTATCGGATTTTATTACTTTACATATTATGATTATAATTATTATTTTCTGCATGAGGGTTTTTGCCTGAGCTCAAGCAACGCCACAGTTATAAATATATTACCTGCCTACGTTTGTCCCTTACTGTCTTAATGACGAGAGGATATTGTTGTAACAGTAGTAGTGTTAAACCCTCAGAGTTCCGCATGGTAAACCTTTACTTAAAAGTGTGATTTGTAGTTGGTGTTAATATCCTATTATTAGTGTTTGCTTTAATGATTCCCATTTACGTTTTTTTTTAATTCTATATTGGCAAAAAGAATCTCCTCACTGTTATCAATAATTTTACACAAATTTTGGGAATAAAATTAAATTGTTTGTCCCTTACTGTCTTAATGACGAGAGGATATTGTTGTAACAGTAGTAGTGTTAAACCCTCAGAGTTCCGCATGGTAAACCTTTACTTAAAAGTGTGATTTGTAGTTGGTGTTAATATCCTATTATTAGTGTTTGCTTTAATGATTCCCATTTACGTTTTTTTTTTAATTCTATATTGGCAAAAAGAATCTCCTCACTGTTATCAATAATTTTACACAATTTTTGGGAATGAAATTAAATTAACTTTAAGATAAGTAAGACTTTGTTTTTTTTGTCTTGATACGACTTTTTACTGGCCTTTTGTTAAATTGGTGGCCAGTATGACTACGGTTAGGTGCTTGGGGTCAATTTAACTGGCGCCCATTTAAACTTCGAAATAATTTTAGCTTAATTCGAGAACGGACCACTCCCGTCTCCACTTGAGTCTAGCCGCGAGCCCTAAAATTTTAGACATCGATTTGTCGCGTTACACTGAATTAGTCTTCTCCGGGAGTCTATTGAATCCATTGGTCTTTCCGTCATCCAGTGTTTCTTCTTTATCGGTTTTGGATTCGTAGTTTTTTTCACACCGGATACGATCCATGTTTTGATCGCTTCCCATGTTTCATTTGAGTTTCCTTCAGTCAACGCAGGACCGGAAGTTCGCAACGTTTCTTGAAAAACTCTTTCATAGGGTATCGGTAATCTTTGCTTAGGCTTGAAGAGAGTCAATGTCTTTCGTTCGGCTAACGCGTTCGTATAAGAGTATAGTCTATCTGGTTTTTATATAGGCCTGAAGGTGATGTCCATGTTGATAGACGTCGAGGATGATGCTTGAATATTGTGTTTGAGATGGTCATATTAATATCTGTACAAAACTGGATAAGTCGTTCACCACGTTGATTTCTTTGACACAGTCCATATTTCCCTACAATATTTCTTATGTGGTCATAATTCTTGGTATTCCCCATTTTTGCATTAAAATCGCCCGTTACAATTAGGAGGTCTTTTTGCCGTATGTTCAAAATGGCTTTTTCTAGTTTTCCAAACTCAGCTTCCACTTCGTCATATGAGTGATCCGTTTCTGGTAGATATACCTGGACAATATGAAGTTTAACTGGTTTGGAGTTAGATGATATTCTAATTAGTCTATCGCTGATGGCCTCATAGCTCTCTACATATTTGGTGTACTTCTTGTTTAGCAAGAAGGCGACTCCATTTCTTCTAGTTTCATCTTCTCCCGATATGTAGATAGTATGGTCAGCTTTGTTGAAATGACCATTTCCATTACAGTGTGTCTCCGAGATCCCGATTACTGTTAAATTTTCTCTGCAAATCTCTCTTTCCTGAATGTGTAATTTTCCGGTTTGGGGGAGGCCTTGCACATTCCATGTTTCTAGATGAATCTCATTTTGGAGATTACAGTGACTTCTTGCAGTCGCAATTGCTGCCTGGGTTGCCTGATTGCTCACATCCGCAGGCCCGGTCGCACATTTCACACTAACCGATCCGGAATCGATTGAGCGCCTGTTGCTAGCCGGATCGTAAAGCGTGTTATTAACTGAGAATATAATCAGGTGGTTTCCCATTGCCTGCCTCAACCTCGTACCGTTGACTCATTGTTAAATTGAGTTCGTCCGCCTTAAGAACAAGAGGGTGCCCCTTAAGCCACTTGCGCTGGGTCCGCCGTACCGAAGTCTTTCTTCTCCGCCGTCCCGCGGGTGTGGTCTTCACCCGTATCCCTGGGCAAGAGTAGAGCGATATATCCCTCAATACTGGGTCCTCAACCGAACTTAGCCACCGACTCATAAGCCGGGACGCACCTGATGAGAGTTACCTAAGTGGATTCAGAGCAGGTATCTCTGGTTTCTCTTAGGCCGGGTTATTTCTCGTGTTTGAGTCCACGAGCAAGGCTATAAGCAAGTATGTACAAAGCATAATTTATGAACTTAAATTAAAATCTCAAAAAAGGTAATTGAAACTATATATTTATGGATACACAGAGCTTACATTGTACACTATATGTAAGTAATAAATAAACAGGAGCTGATAACAATGAAGCAAGAAAAGTTATACAGCCGCAGTTAATGCATAAGGACGTCACTAAAGTATAGGAACTAACTACTTCATGTTTCAAAATACCTCATCATTTATTGTGCTGTTGGTTTCCATTTCATGATTGTTTATAGAATTTTGAGAATAACTAAATGATGACCAGAATCCAGTGTTGTAAGACTTAAAGAGGACCCAATCAATGTTAAAATGCTGTCTACAGATTGAAGTAGTGTAGAATGCTCCAAAATAAATTGCACTTGGTCATAATACCAGATGTTTGGTTAAGAAATCTGAAAAAAATTATAATGTAAGTATTATATCAAAAAGTGAATTGTTTTTACCTCAACGGTTCCCATGCCACTTTTTAAAGAATTTATGTATTTTCAATTTTCTGATAAAAAGTTTGTTCTTATATTGTTCAATTTGTTTTTGATTTCAGTTATGTTAACACAGGGTCGGAAAAGCTGCAGCTCTAAACATATCTTTTCTAGTGCGTTATTTCGAGGATGTTTATTTTTATAATCATTATGTTTCACAGCATATAAACAATGATATGATTTGTACAATTCAATTAGTAATTTTACTTGCATCTGGGACCATGATATATTTAAGTTTTCAACACAACTCAAAGGCACGCCTCAAATTAAAAGCATTCTCATTTATATTTTAGGCTAGCCGTACATAACCTTAAAATAGAACATGTTCCAATTTCTTGCATGCAAGTTGACTGAAAATGCGCATGCAACCACTTGTATTCAATTTAGGCTGGAATATTGTACCGGGTCAAACGGATTTAACGGAAAATCAGTTCAGCTGGACAGCAAATTTAGGATATATTCAGTTTGTATTTCAGTGGAGCATTACAACTCAATTCCAAATGCAGTTTGAGCAACTTAAGTGTGGATGTCATGGGACTTCTTTATGGTAGCTTTATATTGGCATAAGGAGGTGTTGCAAAAAGAGACATAAAGATTAGTAGTATAATCACTAAGAACAGTGTTGATTTGTTCGCAACTACAATGAATATTGAAAATATAAATTGGAAGAATTTCAAATCAGGAAAATTATAGCTTAGCACCAAACGAAGTCAAAAATTCTAACAAAATTGCGAGTGAAAACATTGTCTCAAACATTATCAGACATTTGAGAAATATCGAAGTGCTCCATTGAAAATAAAAACAATGCACATGTAGAAAATCAACAGCTACAAGAATAGTGTCGATATTTCACTTGAAATCATTGTCAAAAATTAACTAATGAGTACTTCGAAGTCCGTTTTTAAAAACAAACATTCATTACTTTTACAAAAATTACAAGAAGATATATTTATTATAAAAACGATTAAAAAGAATATAACAAGAAAGAATGTATGTCAGCTACAGTTTTCTATTTATATATGATGGAATTGCAAGGTCTGCAACTTAAATTGGCTTCTTGCTGTGTCTTCAAAAAAGCTGAGATAATTCAAGGACAGTATTGGAAGCAGCATGTTACCGGAATCAACTTCTAATAGTTAATCATGATTTACTAATATTTACCAAAGTCTCGTTGATATATCATTTTGATCAAATGGATTGAGACTTTTAGCTGGCTATGGCAAAATTTTATGATTCACCCATCCTACTGTATGAATGAGTTGAAAAATTTATAATTATACATGTAACTGTTTGAAATACTAAACCCATATTTCTCTACTTATATTGAGTTATAACGACAATAATGTGAAATATAACACATTTAAGATTTTTATCCAATACTGTGGATGATGTTCCCTTAATATCAACAATAGTCAAACTTTTTGAGAAAGCCTTAAAAGTTCGTTTAACAAGTTTTCTTGATAAAAATAATGTATTATCAAATTTTCAATGTGAGTTTCATAAGAATCTCTCAACAAATGATGCTATTATAAAACTTACCAACAAAATCTATATACTTGTCGATTTTGTTGGAAACTCTCTATACTCAGACAGTCACTTTTTACATTCAGAAATTGTTTATATCAGTCATAATAATGAAATCAAATGTTGATGAATCATTTCGTAAACAATATATTCATTCCATATACCCGATGATAACCATGCAAACATTCCACATATCTGACAATCGAGCAAGGTGTAATTTGCAGGCATTGATTAGTTGAACAGACATCCACAATGGTAACGTAATTACACTTCATACTAAATTGTGAGGTATTAGTGTGGCCAATTGCAATGAGTGATTATCATTTACGAAAGTTTCACTCGATGCTCCAATTTGAACTTAATGAAAGAAATTGAAGCACTTATGAGATTTTTTGATTAGGGAAGACTAGGGAGGGTTGATACGGTTAATCCTTGACCCAGAAAATTGAAATAAGTTTTCATTCAATGACATCGGTTTGTGCGGCCTTTTATAGCAAACTAAGTTGCAATATTGTAAGGGAGCTTTGATGCGGTGTTAAGAAGGTTTGATACAAAATAGATAAACCGTAAAATATGCCAAACCATGAAATTTACTACACCTAAAAGTACTCATTATTAATGGACATTGTGAAATTCATTAAATTTGACGGCAAATGATAATTTTCTTGTGGATCTAGCAGTCCCACCTACAAAATTTGGTGTCGGTGGCTTCATAACATCTTCTTCAGAAACTAGACCTTGGTCTTCCACGTCGCGATATACGAAATGGTATCCAGGCTTCTTCCGTCGCATAAAGTTTATTAAATATTCATCTCCCACTTTTCTTATAACTTGTCCAACTGTGCTTTATTGTATTTTTTGTTGTAAATCTTACAAGAACATTAGATTAGATTAAATTTTAACGAGGCTACAGTGCACTGAAACCAAAGGTTTATTGTGCCCCCCCCCCCCTATCAGAGCTGTTCTCGCTACTACTACAGCTCGTCTTCCAGTTCCAAGGTTCTAATGAACTCCAGTACTTGAAACGGCTTCAACCAGGTTAGGTCCTCACTCTTACAAGTTTCTTGTCCAAAGCATTTCTCGCGTTGGCTTGCAATTACGAGGCATTCCAGAACTAGGTGATCAGGAGTTCCATCCTCCTCCCCACAGAATCTACACTCGTCAATCTCTGCTAAACCTATTCTCATTAGGTGCTTCCTAAGGCGGCAGTGTCCTGTAAGAAAGCCCGTGAGGAGATGTGAGCTTATCTTTACCGAGGTCCAAATATTTTTTGGATCTAGCAGTGTCAAAGTTCCCCAGGAACTTTATGGAATGTTCCAGCACGGGAAGGCACCGCCTGAGTGTTTGTCTTCCGGTTTCCTCTTTTTTCCGAAACTCTTTCTTGTAGGAGCATTTTGCTACACCACAGAAAGGCTCCGGGCGAATAAAGGGAATTTGTGCTCCTTCCCGGCAAGTGTATTGGTCTCTTCATTTCCCGTAATTCCCGAGTGGCCAGGAACCCAGACTAAAGAGACCCTGTTATTCTTGACTAATTCATCGTTTTCTTCGGCACTCCCATGCCAACTTTGAGTGAATGACATGGGAGCTCAATGCCTAGATAGCTGCTTGACTATCAGAATGGATCGATATGTCAAATTTCTGGTAGTTTCTTTCTAGGTTCATTTCCACGCATCTTTCGATCGCGAGTATTTCTGCCTGAAAACGCTCGGGAAGGAGCCTAACGATAATGAGTATCTGGTGCCAGGCCCAAATACTCCAGCGCCTGCTCCAATAGTGGTTTTTGAACCATCCGTATACCATCTAATGGTGTTTTTCTTGAGAGTTTGGGTGGTGTATTCCCTTTCCCAGTCTCTCCTCGTATTTAGCATCGTGGTGAAATTCTTTTCGATGCTTACTTTTCTGATCATGTCGTCATTGGGAAGATTCGCTAATGAGGTGTATTTTGTCAGAGAGGACCAAGCTCCTTGATTTTTAATACTCTCATTGCCTGAACCTTCCTTAGATATTCTAAGAATTGCCTCTTGGGCAGATCTTTCTATCACCAGATGTAGAGGTATGAGATCTGTAATGATCTCAAGTGCCCTAGTTGGACACGTTCTCATAGCTCCAGTGATGCACACACAGGCAAGCCTTTGAACTTTATCGAGGGTTTTCCTCGTGCTGTACTGACTTGCGTTTGTGTGCAAAACTATTGCCCCATACGAAATTGCTGGTCTCACAATCATGGCGTACATCCCTCGCAGTATTTTTGCACGCCATCAAAGCTCTTATTGCTTTACTAGCAGTTATTTCAACAAGCTTATTCCACAGAAGGTTAATGTCTAGTGTTTTCCCTACATATTTAACCTCTGATTTCCATTCTATGATTTCCCCGTTTAAGGATATGGGTTTCATGGCTGGAAGTGTTCTTTTCCGGGTAAATGGAATTACTATGGTCTTGCTTGGGTTAATGTTTAGCTCCACTGACAATTACCATCGCTCAATGATTCTGAGGCCCTTTTGTAATGAATCACACAAGGTGCTCTCGAACTTGCCTCTGACTATTAAAACAATGTCATCGGCGTAGCCCATACATTCGAAGCCAAGCTCCGTTAGCCTGTAGAGCAACTTATCTACTACGAGGCTCCATAGAAGGGGAGATATGACTCCCCCTTGAGGTGTCCCCCGAGTGGCTTCAACTGAGGTGGTTTGATTCCCCACCTGTGTCTCAGCTATCCTCGTTGTCAACCACTCATACATCCATACTAGAACATAGTACTTCAAGTTTACTACTCCTCTAACAAAATAATCTTCTTCTTTATCATTTTCTATTTGGTCTTCTATATCAGTCATTTCATCCGATGATGATGGATCGAATGCAGAATTATCAAATTCGGATTCCTCTTCAATCGCTCTTTGTTTCTTCACTTTAACAACATTGTTAGTGCCCATAAGGTTTCTTTTAAATTTACCCTTGTTTCTTTGTTCTTGCATTTTTTCATAGTCATTTTTTATTTTTTCCATATTTGGGGTATCTGTGAGAACTTTTGCTTTTGCAGGTTTTCTTCCTGATGTTTGTTGTTTTCTTGGTGGTGTCTGCTGCAATTGCTTTATTTCTTCGCGAGTCTTGTATGAGCAGGAAGGTTCAGGCTTCGGCCTAGGAGTAGATTGTGGGGTATGTTCTCTGCCGACAGGTAATGCCAGCGTATCATGGACTGTAGCACTTTGTGACTGATCAGGTCGGTCAGTAACCTTGGCACTGAGGAAGTCGTGATCAGTAAATTGGTAGAAATTGTATGGGTAGATACCAGTTTGAGAAAACCCTTTGCTAATATTCAGTGGAGTAAAAGCTCGCTGATATGCAGTACCAAGAAGCACGGCAATATCTTTCAAACAAATAGTTTTGCAAGGATTTCTTACCATTATTTCATCGCAAGCTTCATTGAAGTACGTTTTGAACGGAACGTATACCGCAACATCAAGTGGCTGCAATCGGTGACTTGAGTGTGGCGGTTTAGTTCATGGAACGATGCCATTTTGCTTGCATATATCTAGACCACCAGGGGATATGTGGCTGTTGTGATTATCCAAAATAAATAAGGATTTCTTAACTTTCCCTTTTCCTCGTATTTGGTAACATATCTTCTTTGTGTCATTTTGTTTAAGAGATATTTATTAGCCGTACTTCTCAATTTACCTACGTCTATAACTTCCTGGACGGCTTTTTCTATCCGTTCAGGTGAAGCCGGTGTTCTATTAGCTCTTTTCTTCCATTTGAAAGGCATCCTAAAATTAAAAAGAACATTTTATGTAGATACAGCCAAGAATTCTGAGAGAGTGGGAGGTTTGATACATGTATCAAGTCTCCCCGAAATGGAATGTAGTAATCCTCCCGTACGTGACCTATTCTATAGAACTTGAAATATTTGTGAACAGAATCCACATTCAGGCATCTACTTAGTACCAAATTGCTAAAACACCGGGTTATATCATAGAAAACTTATAAATAGGTTAATCTCAACCAGTTTTTGCTAAAATGCTTACACTTACCTTCCGAAACTTTGTAATTTATACAACAAAAACAAATTTTCTGCGCAAATTTCTTAAAACCGCCTCATAATACAGCAAACAGGCATCAAATGTACTGATCACATAGAGACGTTCCACTGTTGCCAAATCTACCAAGCAACAAGTGCTTTAAGAGGCAAATTTGAAAGCGTATCATCCCTCCATAGTATCAACCCTCTCTAGTCTCCCCTAGTTTTGGAAGAGAGAACAGCTTTTATATACTCGAATTTGCTCTACAATTATTCCTCATACATATCCCCTATTAGAAATAAAAAAATAATCATTATTCTGTCTGAAAAAAAAGATATTGATTGCAAGTATTCGACTAATTCAAAGATGTATCTTCAAAAATATCTTCGATGGAAAATGAATAAATGAGTGAAATTATAAACAATATTTTTTTTGTTTCTCGCATCAACCAAGTTGGTTATTAGCGATGGCTTTTATAATATAATCACAGCTTATAGAGTAGAGAGGTATTTGACAGATATTTATAAATATTATCCACATCGCAATCCTTTCCTAGCAGGGTATTCATGTCATTTGGAAAATTACATTGTTGTCTTTGCGATGTGTATAATGTACATTCTAATAGTATATGTTTTACGTTTACTTCACGGCTACAAATTATTCACATAGGTTTATCAGTTTTACGTTTTAAATATTCATGCGTAAGTTTAGTGTGACCTATTCTTAGTCTGGTTATTACGACCTGTTTTAAGCGGTTACTGCACATTCGCGGCCACTGTTTGACACTTTCCTTTATTTGTCTTAATTTTTGGAGTGATCCTTGCCACTCCGACTGCCACCGAGAATTAATTTTCATTTTAATGTAGGTTTTCACGTCACTGTAAACCGCACTGTTCACTATATGTACATCTCTGCATACTGTAGCGTCTTTTGCATGTTTGTCAGCATCTTCGTTTTCTTGTATTCCTTGATGAGAGGGCACCCATAAGAATCTGACATCCAAGTTGTTGTTTTGTAGTAGATGCAGTTGAGTCCTGATTTGTAGTTCAAGAGGGTTGTTAGTGTAAATATTTTTCAAGGTACTTAGGGCACTTAAGGAGTCTGTTATCATTACAGTTTTTTGCAGGTTTGACGATTGAATTTCGATTAAAGCTTGTAGGATAGCATATATTTCTCCTGTATACACAGAACTTACGTCGGGTAATTTATATTTCAGAGGTGGTTTATAGGAAGTGGAAACAGCAGCTCCAACTCCATTTGGGGTTTTGGATGCATCAGTATATATTTTATGAAAGTTAGAATACATGGAGAGTTTCGTGCGGAACTTCTGATATGCTGTGGAGGCTGGAGTTTCTGCCTTGTTAAAGTTGGTTAAGCTGGTGTCTATGCTCGGAATTTTAATAAGCCATGGCGGTGGTATATCAACATTTGCTTCTAGTATGAAAGGTATCTGCACGTCTAGTTGTATGATATATTTGGAAACTCTCTGATAGAAGGGGTAGCCAACTCTTTTCCTGAATTCGTAGGTGTTTCGATATCTATTTGCAACTGTGTTATTGTAAAAATTGAATAGATGAGGCTTTTACTTGATGAAGATCCATACTGAACGATGAAATAAAACAATATAGTTTGTTTAAATCTTCATATATTTAAACTAATGTTCAATTCAAACTTGTTGACGCGATTCACTAACACAGTAGTTTTGTCAAAACGAATGAAGGTAAAATATAAAAATGTCTTAATATATACAGTGCTAAATCTATTTACTAAGGTTAACAATGGTATTAAAAGATATTACCTGGAAATTCATTCACTACAAACATTCCTAAGCTATCTTCTAGGTAAAAAGGTTCAATAAAGGAGACTGATTGATATCTATTTGGTCGTTGAGGAGATTACCTGAATATTTATTTTTGTTAATCTCTAGGGCTTCTAATAAATTTAAACTAAAGGATTTACCGACTACATGGAGAATTTCAAAATTTGGGTCGAAAATGTGTTGGTTTTCTAATAAATGATTTGAATAGTTAGAATCTAATTTTTTGTTGTCATAGCTACGTTTGTGTTCCGAAATTCTAGTTTTAAAATTTCTAAAACTTCTACCGATATAAATTTTATCACAATTGTCATTACCACATTTTAATTTATAAACTCCTGATTTGTTTAATTTTGAAGATTTAGATTTATTATTTTTAATGAATTTGGATAAATTGTGATCAGTTTTAAAGGAAATATTCATGTCTAAAGTTTCTAAAAATGATTTAATTTTTAAGGATGGTGTTCCAAAGTATGTTAAGCTTTTAAATTGTCTATTATTTTTATCTGAAGGGAATACTTGTTCTAAAGTCTGTTTTTTTATCTTTTTATTTATGATATTGTCAATTAAATTTGGATCGTAATTATCATTAACTGCTATTTGTTTTATGATATTTAATTCTTTGGTATAATTATTAATATTTATTGGGACTGTTAAGAGTCTGTGTATCATACTATTGAAACTTTCAATAGTATGACACACAGACTCTTAACAGTCCCATTAAATATTAATAATTATACCAAAGAATTAAATATCATAAAACAAATAGCAGTTAATAATAATTACGATCCAAATTTTATTGACAATATCATAAATAAAAAGATAAAAAAACAGACTTTAGAACAAGTATTCCCTTCAGATAAAAATAAAAAATAATAAACAATTTAAAAGCTTAACATACTTTGGAACACCATCCTTAAAAATTAAATCATTTTTAGAAACTTTAGACATGAATATTTCCTTTAAAACTGATCACAATTTATCCAAATTCATTAAAAATAATAAATCTAAATCTTCAAAATTAAACAAATCAGGAGTTTATAAATTAAAATGTGGTAATGACAATTGTGATAAAATTTATGTCGGTAGAACTTTTAGAAATTTTAAAACTAGAATTTCGGAACACAAACGTAGCTATGACAACAAAAAATTAGATTCTAGCTATTCAAATCATTTATTAGAAAACCAACACATTTTCGACCCAAATTTTGAAATTCTCCATGTAGTCGGTAAATCCTTTAGTTTAAATTTATTAGAAGCCCTAGAGATTAACAAAAATAAATATTCAGGTAATCTCCTTAACGACCAAATAGATATCAATCAGTGTCCTTTATTGAACCTCTTTACCTAGAAGATAGCTTAGGAATGTTTGTAGTGAATGAATTTCCAGGTAATATCTTTTAATACCATTGTTAACCTTAGTAAATAGATTTAGCACTGTATATATTAAGAAATTTTTATATTTTACCTTCATTCGTTTTGACAAAGCTACTGTGTTAGTGAAACGCGTCAACAAGTTTAAATTGAACATTAGTTCAAATATATGAGGATTTAAACAAACTATGGGTGTCGAACCTTTGTACAGAGCAGTTGTGCGCTCCGAAACGATTTAATTAGTAGTTAAAAAGTAATTAGTGTAATATTTCAAAGTGAACCAAAACAAACAAGAACATTTACAAGGTAAAACAAAAACTTTTTGTATCGTCACATAGTCATAAATATATACATTCCATACCTAATTACCATCGGTTATCTGTAAATTCCAAAGGAAGACAGGGCCGCACTTAACAGGCAGGTCCATGTCATTACTTAAAAATGGATGAATATCCGCCGTTAGGAACTTCAAATGGGGGAGTTCAGAACATAGCAAGCACAACATCACTGCCTTATTCATATATAGCCAGCCAAAGCAATTCAACCTTCCCCAAAAAACAGCAAGCAATTGTATTTAATGCACTGGACAATACAAAATTGGAAGAATATATATATGCGGTGGGAGATATAATTACGCCAAAAAATATTTTGTTCGCTTCTCGGATTTCTAACAATAGAATATGTATTTACCTCACCAATGAAAAAATTGTTAACGACTTCGTATCTACTAATAATGGAATTATCACAGTTAACCATCAACGTATTCAAGCACGAAGATTACTAAACCCAAACATACGATTGATTATTTCAAATGTGTGTCCCTCCGTACCACATAACATCATTGAAGCTGAGCTTGTTAATATGGGACTGAATTTGGAAACTCGATTGAATTTCCTTAAGATTGGCACACAAAATCCGGAATATAAACACATTTATAGTTTTCGTAGACATATTTACATCTCTCCTCCTGATCAAATCATAATACCTGAATTTCTGGACTTCAATTATGATAATACATCTTACCGAATATTCCTATCTTTAGACAATGTCTGTTTTACTTGTAAACAACCTGGTCACACTGCAAATAATTGTTCTCACTCTAAATTACTTCCAAATATGGTATTACTGGACTCAACTCCCAAATCTCCAGTATCCACAAATAAAGTTAAACCAACAGATATCCCTACTCTTGCACATTCACATTCAAGCTGCATTTCTAATCAAGATAACCTCATGGTTCCTAACGTAAGGGAATGCTCTAACAACCATATAAGTATAACAAATCTAGATATGGAGCCAGATTTTAATCCATTAGATAAGCCATCAAACACATCACTTGAAATTACCAAATCCCCAGAGCAATCGCAAAGGCAATCAAATTTATCACTTGACATTCCTAACGAATCTGAACAAACTAAGACGATTTCTGCAGCTTGTAAACGTCAAATCTCTACTTCACCTGATTTAGAAAACCAAAAACCTGATGAAGAATCTTTTAGACGTCCGAAATCTTCAAAAAAATGTAAAACTAAGAAAAACGCAGAAGAATTAACTCACCTTTTAGAACCTATAAAAGATCTCCTAGTTACTTTCAAACCACCAAATTTTATGAACTTTACCGAATTATGTGATTTTATAATAAATGCATCTGGGTCTAAGCATGCTGCAAGCATAGCAAAAAATTACACCAACGACTTACACAATCTGAAAAATCTACTTACATTCGTTCATAAAAACATCGATAACACATCTGTAAAAAATAATATAACAAGGATTAAGAAAAAATTGACGGAAGAAGCTGACCTAACATCAACAGACGAAGAAAGCGATATCTCTTCTCACTCTGGTTTTTCAAGATAAAGTAATGGCTTACTCAATTTTTATTCTTCAGTGGAACCTAAATGGTTTTTACACCCACCTACCGAACATACAACTCTTAATTAATGAATTGTCACCGTTAATACTTAGTTAAATCAAGAACCACCAAAGCAGTGTTTTACGTGTCATGTGCCTCTAACCACAAAACATATATTATTGGATTGTACAAATTTAAGTGATACAAGAACAGTTAACAACATTCCGTCTAACATGAACCGCGCGTTAAGTGAAAACTGTGAAAAAGTGCTCAAATTTCTGAAAGACTCCAATTTTTATCATAAAATATAAGTACCTATTGTATGTTTTTTGACTATAAGTACCTATTGTATGTTTTTTTGAAACCCCGCTCATAACCCTCGAGGTTGATGCGGTAAAATAAAAAAAAAAAAAAAAAAAAAAAAAAAAAAAAAAAAAAAACTATATTGTTTTATTTCATCGTGTGTTATTGTAGTTTGGATGTTTTTGGTTGCCCATTATAGTACTGGCATATGACAGTGTCAGGTATTGCCTTCTTTTATCCAGTGATTGCTCTCCTAGCTCTACTTGTAAGATTTCGATAGGGTATGTTGTATAAGCTCCAGAAATGATGCGCAATACTTGGTTTGCTATGACATCTAAACGTTTTAATATGCGTTTTTTAGCGGATCCGTAGGCGATGGATCCATAATCGATCTTGGATCTAATAAGATGTCTGTAGATTAGGAGTAAAGTTTCTCGATCAGATCCTCACTCTCTGTTTGCCAGGACTTTCAATAGATTTAGTCCACTCTGACATCTAACTACTAGATTATTGATATGTTCATCCCAATTTAATTGCGAGTCGAAGATCATTCCCAGAAATGTGATTTTTGACACAAACCCGAGGGGACTACTATTTAGTTCAAGTAGTGGCTTTTGGCCTACTTCTCTCCTGAAGAACATACATTTCGTTTTCTCTGCAGAGAAATGAAAACCGAAGTCCTTAGACCACTTTTCAATTATGTTTATGTGTGATTGTAGAATTGATTTCATTGTTGTTAGATTTTTACTTTTTATGTACATTGCCAGATCATCCCCATACAGTAGGACTTTCATTGGTTTCTGTATATTAGTGGTGATGTTATTTATAGCTATAAGGAATTGAGTTGGGCTGATTACTGATCTCTGCGGTGTTCCATGTTGTTGTGTTTTTAGATCGGAGATCGACCCGTTATTCCTAACTTGGAAACTTCTATTATTTAGAAAATTCTAAATAAAAGCTAGCATGTTTCCGTCTATATCCCATTCTTCCAAGGTTTTTACTATGTTAGGCCTCCATGCCGTATCGAATGCTTTGTTTATGTCAAAAAATACAGCAATACATTTCTGATTTTTTGCTAAAGCCTCATGTATGTTGCTTTTTAAGTCGATGATGTTATCGATTGTGTTTTTGTGTTTTCTAAATCCACTCTGTTCTGGTATTATCAATTTTCTTCGTTCTAACTCCCAAACAAGTCTGTTATTGATTATTTTTTCTAGTAATTTGCACATGGTGCAAGTTAGGGATATGGGTCTATAAGAATCGACTAATAATTTATTTTTCCCTGTCTTCTGAATGGGTATAATTATTCCTTGTGACCATTTTTTTGGGAACGTATGTTTTGTCCATATTTGATTAAATATTTTTAGCAGTGTTGCTTTAGCTATTTCTGGGAAGTGTTGCAGAAAGCTAATAGGCAGGTTGTCTGGCCCTGGGCTGCAATAATCAAAAGAAGTAAGTGCTTCGTCAAACTCGCTCTTTAGGAAGGGCTTGTTGATGTCCGTGTCTATATTGTTAATGTGAAAGTTGCGTAGACTGGTTTCATTATTTTCCAGGAAATTTTCTTCGAAAGCAGCATCGCTAGATTGTTTCTCGTAATTGCTAGCTAGTAAATCAGCAATTTGTTTTGGATTGCTAATGATTTGTCCGTTATCTTCTAAGGCAGCAATTTTCTTATATGATTTGTGTCCCGATATTTGCCTAATTTTTTTCAAGATGGTGCTAATATTAGTTGAACTATTCATATTTCGTACGTAAGTCTTCCAGCACTCTTTTCTACTTTTTTTAGCGTATATCTTGTCTTAGCTCTAAGGTTCTTAAAACTTGCTAGATTTTCAGGAGTCTTGTATTTTTTGTAGCGATTAAATGCTGCTTTACTTGCTTTTATTGCCTGATGACATTCGTCATTCCACCAGGGTACCGGATTGTGGCTTCTGATGGTTTCTGTCATCCTGATACTGTCTTTGGCGGCTTGTTCAATTATTTTGGTAAGTTCGTCAATTGTTTCGTCGATATCCTCTGTTATTTTTTATTGAGAAAGTAATGTTTCAATATTTAGGAAAAATTGATTCCAGTTTGCATTGTTAAGACGCCATTTTTGTAAAGCTTTGCTATTTTCTGCGCCGGTTCTAATGTCAGAGATTATAATTGAGAAGTGATCGCTGTCATAGAGATATGGCATTACCTCCCAGTTTAAGAGAGGAGCAATAGCGACATCACATATTGCCAAGTCTATAGCAGACGATGTCCCATTGTATGAGTTGAATCTTGTGTTAGATCCATTATTAAGAAAAGTGAGGTTGTAGTCATTCATGATTTTCTCAATAAGATTACCTCTATCATCTTGTTTCTCCGATCCCCACAATAAGTTGTGACCGTTGAAGTTTCCGACAATTATACGAGGTTGAGGTATTTGTTCAATCAAGTTCACCAAATCATTTTTATTGAGATTTATATTGGAAGGAATGTAAACATTACAAATATTTATTTTAGATGGATAGAAAACAGTAACCGCAACAGCTTCTAGATCTAAGATTATGTCAATTTTATTTGATTGGATATTATTTTTAACGTATGTGGCAACACCCCCCCAGCTCCTTTCTCCAGTGGGTCTGTTTTTATAGTATATGTTATAGTTTTTCAAGTTATGTACATTACTGTCTTTAAAATGTGTTTCCTGTAAACAAATAGTATTTGAAATTGACTGACTCGACCCTTACTTCGTGGAATATGCTCATATTAGTGTTTTTAAATGAAACTCAAGGTCTCTAGTTAATTCCACAATATAATACAAGTTATTGAAAATTCTAAAAAATTGACAATTGTTTCGAGAAATCAATATCATCTTCAGAATGACAGAAGTTACATTTCATTTTATGCCTACCTGATGTTTAGAAGTTATTTTTGGCTAGACCAAGAAGTAACCTAACTTGTGATTGGCTTAATATATGTTTATAGAAAAAAGAAGAAGATGTGATTGGCAAAGAAGCTCAACAATATACTCAATACTTACGGATATGAATCTCAGTACTCAATTAGAAATTCAATAGAACTAATCAAAAAGTTGAAAGCAATCCACTTACAAGATAACTATAAACTCATATCGTTCGATGTAACTAACATGTTTACTTAAATTCCTCCTAAAGCATGTCTAATACTTGTAAGAAAATCACTAGAAGATAAAAATATTAATCCAGGAATAATATCAGATATACTTAATTTATTTGATGTATGCATTAATCAGAATTATTTCACTTTTGACAATAAGATATATTCTCAAAATGAAGGTTTACCAATGGGAAGCCCTATAACACCTATTTTAGCAAACATTTTTATGGACAATTTAGAAAGAAAGATCTTTGAAAGTAATATTTCGAAAAATATTTTATTTTGGTATAGATATGTAGATGACATATTAGCTTGTTTTATGGGTAGTGAACGACAATTAGATATATTTTTCAACAACATCAATAATTTACACCCGAAAATTAAATTTACATTAGAAATTGAGAAAAATAGCTCAATTAATTTTCTTGATTTGAAAATTCAAAGAGTTAATAATGTACTTGATTATTCAATTTACCGAAAACCAACACAAACTGATGTAACAATTCCATTCAATTCTAACCACCCTGTGTCTCACAGACTAGCAGCATACAATTCAATGATACATAGAGCTTTTTCAGTTCCTATGAACAAATGTAATTTTGATAGAGAGATTAATACAATTAGACAAATAGCAACATCTAACGGTTATCCATTAGATATGATAAATAAGCTAATTAGTAAAAAAGAGGAAAAAGTGGCATTACAACTAATATATCCTAAACAAGCTGATGAAATTAAAACTTATAAAACCATCACATATGCAGGAAATATTTCTAAGAATATTTCAAAGATAATATCATCAGCAACGAATACAACAATTTCTTTTAAAACAGAAAGTAACGTAAGTACAAAATTGTTAAATGTAAAAACCAAAATACCACTATTAAAGAAGTCAGGTATATATAGACTCAAATTTCCAGAATGTAATGCTGTCTATTTGGGTCAGACCCTTAGGAATTTTGAAATACGATACAGTGAGCACTTACGAGCATACAGATTAAAACAACCAGATAAATCCCACTACGCAAAACATCTACTTGACACCAATCATTCATTGATACCTAACACAGAACTAGAAGTACTGCATATTTGTGAAAAGAAGCAAGAACTGGATTTCCTTGAAGAACTGGAAATAAGAACACATTCAAGAAACCCACAATATGAAGTTGTCAATGAACAGTTAAATCTAGGGAATTCTCCACTAATAAACTGTCTTCTTAAGTGATCATTGTAAAGATCAGCAGATATAGTTTTCCTGGTTTTCTATATCATTGCACAGTTATACTGATCTTAATTGGAAAAATGATATCCAGGATATCATCATAGGGCTAATAATATCTAAGCTTCAATATTTGTAATATCACATCTTCTTCTTTTTTCTATAAACATATATTAAGCCAATCACAAGTTAGGTTACTTCTTGGTCTAGCCAAAAATAACTACTAAACATCAGGTAGGCATAAAATGAAATGTAACTTCTGTCATTCTGACGATGATATTGATTTATCGAAACATTTGTCAATTTTTTAGAATTTTCAATAACTTGTATTATATTGTGGAATTAACTAGAGACCTTGAGTTTCATTTAAAAACACTAAATAGTATTTGGTTTGTACTTAGACAATAGTTATTTCAGCATTTCATAGTGTACGTAATCAACATTTAAATTCCATTGAAGTATGTCCATTTCTAATATGATGATTGTGTCGACGACTCACTTCCAGAGTCAATGGGGCCTTCTGATATGTATCGTCGTAATCGTTTTCTTATCTTGGTTAAGCGGATTTTTAGGGATTTGTTCGTGAATTGGGGGTACACTTTTTCCAGCATATTAATGAGAGACTCAAAATCTGAGGTATAATTTCTTATGGTACTGATTGGATCAATAGAACCATGAATATTGGTAATCAAATCTGTCAGTTGATCATAATTTAATATTAGTTCGTCTGCGTGTTCCTCAATGAAATTCTTGGCGGGTTCCATCATTTTCATTATTTCGTCGAGCCCAACTTTCTTAGGTTCTTTTTCTTTAGGTCTTTTGAAAGCTGTTTCCTCTTCAGTGGTGTTATCTGGTATTGGGGGACTTTCGATTTCGTTGATTTTTCTTTTGTTGGTTTCTGTGTGATCATTATTTATTATGTCTATTTGGTTTGTTTCAAGTTCGGTTGAGTTGTTGATGGATTTAGGTTGGAGTGTAGGAGTAGTAATATTGATTTTCTCTGGTGGTGTAGGAGTAGTAACGTTAGCTTGAACTTGGGGTGTAGACGTAGTGGTGTTGCTGCCGCTTATATTTGATTGGGAGTGTAGTGGCATTTTAGGAGTATTAATAACTTGGCTGGAAGAGGTACAGTTGTATGCAGTGTGACCTGGTTGTTTGCATTTATAACAACCTTGCCCATCCATGTTCAGAAAAATACGATAACTGGTTGTTTCGACATGTATAAGGAGACTGTCTGTCACTGTAAGGTTATTTGGTGGATCAATATATACTTGACGTCGGAAACTGAGTATATGGCTGTACGCGGGATCAGTTACACCAATTCTTAGGAATGTTATATTTGACATTAGTTTTAGTTCAATATTTTCTAAGGATTCTTGGATAATTTCGTTAGGGATTGAAGGGCAAATATTTTAAATTACAAGTCTTTCTGCTGGAGTAATCATCCTACGAGCTTTGATTTGTTGGCCCTTAATAGTAATTTCTCCTCCTCCATGATCTTTCAAAAATTTGTCTACAATCTGTTTCGATGATAAATATATACATATTCTGTCATTAGCCATGCGTGAAGCATATAGTATATTTTTAGGTGAGATAAGTGGACTGACTTTATACAAGTATTCTTGGCATTTAATTCCTGTTATTGTCGGAAAAATAAAATAGCTTGTTCCTTTGGCGGGTACTTTGGTTGTTGACTTTGTCCCAATACACTCGAATATGACATTCCGGGTTGTTGTGAATTGCTTTTAGAGTTATTATTCATGATATAATTTTTGAAATTAAGTAACTTTTAAAACTATTCTCTGCTTCTGCACTAACATGTGCAAGTCCGACCCTGTCTACTGAGACAGAGTCAGAAGTAAAAAGTGTATAATGGAATTCTTTTTGATAAGCGGCTGGTGTGTTGATGAAATTTCGTCTTATTACTTCTATATACTATTATAATTCAGTTCTAAATAGTACTTACGTATTTTATTTGTTGTAATTAACTAAGGTAGATTATGACTTTGGATTGAATTTATTCGATTTTATACTCGCACAGTTCGCTATGCACTTAGGAGCTGATCGCTTTCAGGTAGTAACCCAATAACGGTCAGGACCGAATCCATAAACAATATTCTTTTGTTAATATTCGTAGAATTCCGTATCTATACACTGTATAAATTAAAAACAATTTAATTATACCTTCAGTCGTTTGATAAAGCTACTGTGTTAGCAAAACGCGTTTAAGTTTAAATGGAACATTAGTTCAAATATAAAGAAGTTTATAACAAATTAAATTATTTTATTTCATCGTTCAGTATGGACCTCCATCAATTAACAGCCTCATATATTCAATTTTCTATAGAAATCGTCCCTTCCACACAATACATGGACTTAATTTTTGTAAAATATTGATCTTGTCCCAAATATTGACTGTGGTTGGTTTTTTTAACCAGACTGTATTTTTTATTTTCAGTTCTAATTAAATTTTCAGTATTTTCTGTCACGACCTTTAATTTGCAACTGTCAAGTAGATGTTGATTATATGCATAAATATGATCTTCATTATCATTTTTAATAAAACTGGGTGATATTTATTATCCGTAAAAAAAAGTGATGGAACGAAATTAACTTCAATATTATTTCTGATATATAATTAGTCTCCGTTGAAAATTTAATAACGACAAGGATTTTCAATCATTACAATTTCGAGGAATCCTTTTACCAATTAGCGCTTTAAAAAGGCAAAATTACGTACCCGTGTCAAAAAGAATATTCATAAGCAACAGGACAATTACATGTTTAATTTGTCATAGTTCGTTGGAATCAGACGATGTCTCCAACTTGATCTAAGTAGACGTTTCTATATGCGATTATGAACTTTATAAAATTTTTAGATTTTGTCCCTTTTTAGAAAAATTCAACTTTCATTTTATGCTACTCTCCGAATGTTTTCTCTTTGTGTCGTTTTATTGATTAGACCTTGAATAAGTCACTATATAGATAAAATTCGTTTTATTATAGAGAAACGAAGATTCATAGTCGGAACTTGTTATTCACTTTCTCAAGCACTTTTTCACTTCACATGCATATACCGCTTATTCCGATATGAAAATCGTGCGCATCAAATGTAAATTTGATATTTTATGTGGTAAAAAATTGCGTCTCTTTTTCTGCTTTTCCTGAATTTCTCCTATGACTCTTTTCAAACGTATCTATCATTCAAAATTGTACTACGGCATACGAGTAAAAGGGCAACAATTTGCTTCGACGTACTTTTTCACGGAAAACTTTTGTTGTATTTGGCTCGTCTTTAAGAAACCCCACAATCGATTATATGTTTCATTTCGTATTCATTTGAATGAATCCATAATTAATTTTGTTGATATTATACACAGACTCTCATGCACATTGAACGTATTCATTTCTAACTTCAATCCTTCTTTGAAAGTTTTTTCAGATTACGAAAGCTTCAGCCAATACGTTTCAGGGTGAAAACGGTATCTATTTGATGCCAGTTATTAGAAAGCTCAAAGATGTCTCAATCTCATATCATCATAATGCCACATGACGCCTTACTTCATTAGTTAACGGAAGGGATCGATAATGTCTTGCATAATAGTCGATTATGGACACCTTCCGTGGAATTCGTTCTGAACCGAACATCGAAGACGTTTGAATTATTTTAATTAGTTTCTAACCACGCTGTAAGATGGTGCTTAATTGCTGTATTGATAATTGTATCTATCGATATAATTTTGTCATGATGATCCACGTCTGGACTGGCACTCTTTCTTGCCCTCCTTGGATCTGTGAGAGCACTCCTCTAATTCCTACGTTGCTTGCGCCAGTGTCAAGAATAAAATCTCCCTCTGGTAATGCATATACTAATATCGGCGCCGTGGTTAAATGCCTCTTCGAGGTTAGCCGTTTGGCAGTCTTCATCCCATTGAAAAGCTCTTGTTTCTTCTGTGAGTCGAGTTAGAGGCTTGGTAATATCTCCAAACTTCCTGATAAATCTTATATAATATGTGAAAAGTCTAATAAAACACTCCTTCAGTACTCACTATATGACCTAGGTAGTTGACTCAGTTTTGGAGTAGCTGGCATTTATTTGGGTTTAACATGAGCAGGGCAGCTTGGGGTCGTTTGAATATGTCTTCCAAATTCTTCAGATGTTCGTCAAATGTCTTCCTCAGTACTACGATATCGTCCAAATAAACCAGGCAACACTCTCATGACATTTTCCATGAGTCTCTCAAATGTTGCGGGCGCAGTACAGAGCCCGAATGGCATGACGTTGTATTGCCATAATCCAGATCCAGTGGTAAAAGCAGTCTTCACTTTATCTTTAGGGTCCATTTCCACTTGCAAATAATCAGACTTCAGGTCCACGGTGGAAAACAGTTTTCTGCCGGCCAAAGTATCTAGCGTATCGTTGATTCGACGCAAAGGATAGTTGTCTTTCTCTGTCATGTTGTTTAGCTGGCGATAGTACACGCATAATCTCGTAGTTCCATCCTTTTTCTTGACGAGCACCAGTGGAGATACCCATGGACTAGTAGGTGGTTCTATAACTTTTTCTTCCTCCATCTTTTGAATTATTCTTTCAGCCTCCTCTCTCTTCGCTCGTGGTAATCGTCGAGCTAATTGCCTAATTGGCTTGGCATTACCAGAATCGATTTTGTGTTTGACGGCTGATATTCTACCAGTTTTTCCTCCTTTTTGTACGAATAGGACTCGATACTGCAATATAAATTCTCTCATTCTCTTTGTTTCAGCTCCATTTGAGGATTGACCAGCTACATATAACATCTGTTCTTATCTGGTATTATAATTGTCGGTCGTCGTTGTTTGGCGATCAATTGACGTCACTGGTACGCACGATCTAATCCTAATTTCTTTCTTGATGGTAATTGGGTAATCGTTCACTTTTATAACACTTTTATCCTTCGCTGACGTAAACAATTCTTTTCCAATTAGTACCCCTTTGTCGTGGTTCCATTATAATCGATGTACCTTCTTCCATTATTCCCTGTAGCCGCGCTACTATCATCGTTTCGCTTCGTGCAGGTAGGACGGTATCTTCCTGTATAGCTGCCAAAACCGTGCTGCCTTCATATGGTTGAAAGAATGCCTCCTCGGAACCCACTTTGATGGTTCTGTTTCTAATGTCCAACAGGAAACCCAATTGAATTTGTATCCCCCCGTGAACGTTGGCTCTCTCACCTGTGGCGGTCCGCAGTCTCGTTGGTAAAAGCTACTTCTTGAAGTTTATTGTCTCTGGTTGTATTATGGTTCTAGTGGCTCCAGTGTCTACGAGCAGAGTATATATTTTGCCATTCACTTCGATATCTACATATACACTGTCGTTACGACACCTGAAAGAAGCTATCAGTATGAGAGGGTCTTTGAAACGATCATGGGTTGGTGCTGCCCCCTCATAACCGACCAGTTCTAGTTTTCCTGTGACAGGGGTTCTTCGTTTGCAGGACTCCTGGGGCGCCTACACGAACTGCGTTCATGACCTAGCTCGCCACAATTCCAGCATCTGATCTTTCTCGTCTTCTTATCCATCATACTTTTTACAAACTGACGATTTGGTCAAATCTGTCCTCGTCACCTTCTTTTCGGATGGTCCTAACCCGAAGCCCCTTCGTCGCTGCTTCATATTTCAAAGCAGCCATCAATGCTTCAACAAATGTTTTGGTATAGGCTAAACGAAGCGTCCTCCGCATATCGGAGTCACGTAAGGCATCAATAAAGGCCTTGATGCTCAGACATTCCATCATGTTCTCTGGTGCTGATAGATAAGCAAATCGAACTAGTCGGGCAATATCGACTTCATACTCTTGAAGGGATTCATCGCGTTTCTGCCTCCGGTTTTTCAGCTGGGATTGGTACAAGTGTCCTAGATGTTCGTGGGTATATCGCCTGTCCAACCTTTTCATAAGCTGCTCGAAATCATCCGTTTCTTCAAGAGGTATCGTCTGAAGTACATCTAAGGCACTTTCTCGGAGTGCGACGATTAAGTTCACTGCCTTCTCCTTATCGGACCAATTATTCACTCTAGCGGTTGCTTCAATCTGTTTTACATAATTGGTCTAGGACATTTTTCCATCCGACGTTGGGGCCTTGACTCGGATAAAACTGCCAATGTATTCTAACTTAGGGTGTGTTTCTGAAGACAAGGTTTCGTTTGCTTGGTCTTCTTTTCTTCCGCTGGCGTGTCTTGAGATCTTATATCTCTCATCGTTTTTTCTAATTCCTTGATTCTCTCGTCCATCTTATTCTCAATCTTCTCATCCATCGTTGTATTCTTATACTCGATTTTCTCGCCTATTTTTTATTAATAAAATAACTGCAGATGTATCGTTCTTTATCGCAGAAATCTTTTCGTTCATATTAGCAGAAATGTCGTTCTTCATAGCAGACATATCGTTTTTCACATTAGTTGAAATCTTCTCTTCCATGGCAGAAATCTTCTCGTCCACGTTAGTAGAAATATTAGCAGAAATTGACGAGATTAAGGTGGCAGCCTCATCATTCACCAAAACTGTTTCAGGATCAAAGCCGTCATTTTCCAGTGCCACTTAAAGTCTTTCTACTAATTCACTTTTCTTACCGGACGTTTCCAACTCACGATTTTCCAATTCTGCTCTTAGTTCCGTCCCTTTCAGATCACATAGTCTCTTGGCCATTTTTACATAGCAATTTATTCACATTATCCCACTTCTGACACCAATGTAATGTTTTTTTCTTATTTACTCATAACAGTTTATCCTGAGGGTATAAATTCATACACACGGTATGTCTACTCACAATTTATTTATTCACAAAACTATTCACTAATTTATATTATATACACAGTATATGCACTTAAACTAATTTATATAAACACTTCACTTCTATTTATTTTCTTAGACTATTTACTTGTTCACTTGTTTATCTCACGAGGTCACTTTATAAACTAAACTTCTCCCGCTAGTGTGTCCTTCATATATTGGTGTCTTTTATTCCAGATCATTCTAGAACGCGGCTCACGCACAAACGACCTACCTGGGTGTCTCTAGATAAGACTAGTCACAAAAACAATGTACCTCACTGGATATTTCTAGATAGGTATGATCGCAAAAAAATAATCACCACATATTGTTAAATACTTCGAAGAAATCCCAGCGTATTCACCAAAATTTTAACTCTCATACATAGCGCGGGCAGAGTCGATTCAGGCACTACACCATTGTGCGATTTCGTAACATTATTTTACAGTTCTGATAATTCTCTTGTCGGAAGATGTTCAAGTGAATCAATTCTCTCATAATGGATATTTGAATACATATAAAACTGCAACCATGTCTTCTCCTGTTATGAATAGTGTGACTTCAAGTGTAGAAATTACTATTTTGATATGATTGGAATAGTGTTGAGGAATACAGATGTTTTATATTTGTTGTCGTTTCTCAAATAGGATATTGTGAGATAATATAAACTGACGTATAAAGAAAAGTACAACCAATGAATTGATTACGAAATGGTTATTGAATTTTTTCCCTTCCAGATTTAACAAATATACTAAAACTTTCCTCTGACTTCTTGTCTTTTCTAATTGATATAATCTCATGTCTCTCATCCTTCCATTGCCGTTCTTCCTTCATTGGATCGATCCATTCATTTCTTAATCTTTCTTTCGTTACTTTCTATTCCTATTCCTTTGCCCATTATATAATTCTAATTATATGTCGGTACTAGTCCAGTTTTCTCTATTTTTTGTTTCTCCAAATATTTCTTTGTGGTAATCCCCCGTTTTTCCTGCTTGATTGCTTCTTTTCTATTGTCATATCTAGCTTTATATTTCTCTTTCCATGGCACATTTCCGATTGCTTCTGTTAATATTGAAATTGTCATTATATTAGATATGTGCCTTTCCGGTTTCATATTGACTATGTTGTGCTACTTGATTCCCTTATTTAGTATATAGTGTATTTAAATGTCAGCAATATAATTGCCCATAATATATTCACCATTTTTTATTGTTACTGACTCCAATTTTCATATTTATGATACGGTGTTCGATTTCTTCACTAGTCAAAGGCTGCTTTCGAGTTAATGAATCTTGAGAATAATTCTACTCTCTCATCTATTTTCCCTACCATCAAATTTCTTCATAGGTTACGAAGGCAACAATTTTCCAATTCCGAAAAACTAGGTATACAAATCTGCACCATACGATTAAATGGTTTTAATTCACATAACACCGCCTCAGTGTTGCCAGAAAAACACAGAGTTCACGATTTTAGTTGTTGATGACCATCATATTCCTTACTTATATCTCATTTATGCTAGGGATAACGATCTGTTGTTTCGGCATTTTGTTACAAATTTGTTATACTCTCAGGAGCTTCACCCTATCATTTGCAAATTCTCTCGGCGTATTATTCAATATGGCACTGCAATTTTGATTTAAATGGTAAATATTTCAAATATTCTAGTCGGACAACCTATATCACTTGAGCTATCAGGTTTGCTCACATTTTTACTGTTTTATAATATACATTTTATAATACGTTTTTCCAACGTCTATCACTACGACTCTGCTCTTGCCAACCCTTGCTCCGAGAGCCCATTTTATAAGAGAGGAATTTTCATTACGTTTGTAAATGTAATACTACTATCTAAATGTTGCCAAGGCATGAAGGTTATACAGATAACCGCGCTTTTAACATCGAAAATCTTTAACCCAGAATCTCTGCGTATCATTTTAAACCCTCAAATAACCCAGACATATCTTTTAACACACACAGGCTTAGAATAAATTGTTTGACAACCAAATTTTAGAGCGCATACACGAAATAGCTTTTTCCCTCTTGTTCCCTGAGCTAGTATGTTGATGGCACTTAAATGGCTTTAAAATTTGTGGAAATGTGTCGAAGAGAACGGCAAATGGCTACGAAAGAGATAGACTGGAATAAAACTCTCTCCCTGAAATTTGTCAGACCATTTATGACGTATTGGTCATGACACATTCCATTTAACCTCCTCTTCGATGCACTTATTTAAAATCATTGACAAACATATGTTTTTGAACATATTTAACTGAATGGACTCTGCTTGGTTAATTATTGGACAATAACAGTACTCATTTTTAAGCAACATAATCTGAAAAGTCTGCGTTGAAATAATTTGGCTAAAATTGTTTTTTCGAAGTAGGTACCAATTCTCCCGATCCATCCTTACAATTGCTTATAAATTTCACCTATGACAATAAAGTTGATACGAATGAATTTTTTAAATTCTCATTGGAATAATTCGAAAAATGAACTACTATTTATTGTAGTTTCATAATTTTTAACATCAAAATATTTTTGTGGTAACCAAAAAAGAAGTTTGTGCGAAAGCTTACAACCTTGAATATATTAATCACTTTATTAATGCACTTATTTAAAATCATTGACAAACATATGTTTTTGAACATATTTAACTGAATGGACTCTGCTTGGTTAATTATTGGACAATAACAGTACTCATTTTTAAGCAACATAATTTGAAAAGTCTGCGTTGAAATAATTTGGCTAAAATTGTTTTTTCAAAGTAGGTAACAATTCTCCCGATCCATCCTTACAATTGCTTATAAATTTCACCTATGACAATAAAGTTGATACGAATGAATTTTTTAAATTCTCATTGGAATAATTCGAAAAATGAACCACTATTTATTGTAGTTTCATAATTTTTAACATCAAAATATTTTTGTGGTAACCAAAAAAGAAGTTTGTGCGAAAGCTTACAACCTTGAATATATTAATCAGATATCATCCAACGACAAAAGCATTCTTCCTGCATTGAGGAGATCGGAAATTATCATATCTGGAAAATCATTATATGAAATATTTTCTTGGTATACCCTTCAAAATAGACCAGCCATATGTCGTGACATTCAAAGATAAGTGACTCACTCCTTCCAATAATTTGGTATATGAGATACACAAATGGAGCTATGGAGGTGTTCAAGTCAAAATTGAGAAGATAGATCATCAATTCATGGATGCTATTTATAAATAGCATAATCAATGTAGAGTTCGTTTTCTTGATGATACTCGCAATAATGAATCTTACGAAATTTCAGAATGTTTTACGTGTATGAAAGCGAAATATATGATTATTTCAGATTATAATTGGCTTACCCCTGCTCAAAATGGAAACTATACAGTTCATTGCTGTAAATTACTACCATGTAATATCACATCTTTTTCTCTTTTCTATTAACATATATTAAGTCAATCACAAGGTAGATCACTTCTTGGTCTAGCCAAAAATAACTACTAAACATCAGGTACGCATAAAATGAAATGTAACTTCTGTCATTCTGACGATGATATTCAGTTATCGAAACAATTGTCAATTTTTTAGAATTTTTAATATCTTTCATTATATTGTGGAATTAGCTAGAAACGTTTAGTTTCATTTAAAACACCATGTTATAATTTACCCATTCGACAACTATTTTGAAAGTTTTCAGAAGTTTGACTGCACTTTTTCACTTAAAATGGAATTAAATGAAACGATATCCAATCTTTAGCAGCATATCATATTTAACTTATGCACGGTTCTCAATTTCTGTACTCATGTGTGACCGTAGACCGTTTCATTCAACAGATAATGTTGTCTAATTTCCAATTCCGTTTAACCTTCAATTATAGTGAAACTTAAAAAACGTTTTGTTGTTTTGAAATGTCTTTATTTATAATAGTTTAGAAACATAGTATTTCCATGAATATCTGTAATAGAATATGTACATAAATCCGGTGGGATAGCCATTCCTGGTTCCCTTGTGTAGGTCTGGAGATCAACATGGCTCCTTGCTAATAGAATTACCCAATTATTGTCGTTTGGAAGAGGTACTTTGTCCCCGATATAAAAATATGACTCCCTTGCATTTTCGACTAATGTCTTCCTGAACAACAGCTGAAAAACAGGGTTTGTAAATCGAACAAAAGGCAGCAACAGGAAAGATGTTGTTTATATGATGGTATGTTTTGTATACGATAGCTTGTGATTTGAATAGGGGTAACAGGGTTAACCCCTAATTCGATATTGGTTGTTAAGAGTTGAACAACTAATTATGTGAATAGATTACCGCGTAGAAGCCTACACCCACTATCATGGGTGTCTTCTGAGCAACCATCGGCCCTGGGCGTATGTGTGTTGGTTTGTTGTCCGAAAATAATTGTAGAAGCATCTGGATATTTTTGTTATGAGGAGTGGCGTTTGTGTTGCCATGCACTGTGTAGCACTGATAGTACTGGTGTGATATTTTGACCATCAATACATAGCTGAGATTGCAATGAGATATTATTCCTTGCTCCGTCTGAGTAGCTCTGTCTTGATGGCGTTGATTGTGAGTTTGCTGTCTCTCATCTATGGTAAGCTATATAGTGCTGTTACTGGCGCTGTGGCTGATGAAACAAAAAAAGTGTCATCCGCCTACATGGCTGTTAGGATGTCGGGGGAGGGTGGTAGATCGTGCGTTAAAAGGGTAGAGGAGATGGTATAGATCGATCCTTGTGGGACTTAAAGAACGTATCTTGTCATCGTTGTGAAAATTGTCTCAATTAACATTTGTAATTGGGTTGATAAGTACTCTCCCAAAGATAATATTGGTACCGGCGTTTTCAACATGATTTTTTTAATAAAATTAACGAGAAGTGGCTCGAATAGGCGTTTAAAGCCCGCATCTAATCGTTGAATATGGCCATGTGGTACTCTATCACACAAAAGTTGCTTAAAGGATGTGAAAAATGGTAAACATATGAGTGACGGCTCAGTCATTTGCTGTGGGGATTCAGAGAGAAAGGTTAAAGAAGTAAAAGATACGAAATCAGATCATGAATTGGGTAATGTGGCAGATAAGATTACAATTAAATACCTATAAGAGATAATAAAATAAAAAGATATGATAATTAAAAATCAGGAAATCAAAAAACAATATCTCGCCATGAACTGTCAAAGGGACCAACTATCATAATTAAAAAGTATTATCATTCAAATCAAGAGATACCGAAAAATCCAACAGTTTTCAGAACTCCTACTCTACCCTCTCCACTCTCAATAAATGGAAATACACCTCTAAAAAATTGTAATGATCCCTGTAAAAATCAACCGGTAACAAAGAATGCTTTAAGAAATGCTCTTCATAATGCGAAAAGTGTCCAGGTTTGCAATGATGTGGTTAATCTGACAAATAGTGATTTATTGGATGCGGGAACCAATAAGAAGGCAACAAGAAACATATTGAAAGGAAGTAACGGAGATTTCTCAAAATGCCCATTCAAAGCCGCAGTATCCTACACAAATAGCCATAGACATTACGACGTGAGAAATTTTGAACCCGACGTAGATCCAAATGATTTAAAGGACTATTTGAAAAATTGTGCGCCCAATGTTATAGTAGTAAAACTGAATTTGCGTCAACGTAGTGCTTATTCATCATTCAAAATTTCGGTGCCTGTTAATGAAGTGGACAGTATTCTTAAGAATGACATATGGCCAGACAATGTATCAATGAATAGGTTTTTTTCATGGAGACGTCAAATTCAGCTCACGAGTTAGTACAGAATTTGTGTGAATATTGTTTTATTGTCCCTTTTTTATTTAGAGATAATAAATGGAACGGAGTGTTGTAGTTTTTGCTTCGCTCGAAGGACCTCATATGATGTTCACCATGATATTCGTAGGATTATGTCGGTTGTATAAATTAAACAATTATTTCACTTTCATGTTAGTTATATTGCTCAAAGATATAAGTTGTTCTTTTTGCTTGAACACGTAATAATTTCACTGAAGCAGAAGTATTTGCATTTTTAATTAATTATTACATTATGTGATGAACTTAATGGATGAATTACTTGTAATAATGATTTACCGGTCTCATGCCGATGTTGTCTTATAAGATTATTAACGTTGTGTACGACGTATGATTGGTGAAGAGAGAGAATGAAGGATAATTGAGAAGTGTATGAATGCCGACTGGGAAGGGTATGAGTGACGACTGGGGAGTAACTAAAAGTAAGATATCGTGCATATTTATAGGTCTGGTAAAGTGGGTGCGAGGAAGGAGAAAAATATTAGGATTTGACCAATGGGATAAAAAAATTTGAAATGTAACGGTCAGATACAGCGAGTGAAAAGTATGCAGTTGGGGTGATTTTTTGTATCCTAAAAAGGTTTGATATATTCATATAACGGAGTTTGAAGAACGTTTTTATGAAGCGATAAGGTGTCGGGTACTTTGAAATATTAAGTGGAAATTCATAAGACGATATTTATCTGTATTTCTGATTTGAGACTGACGTTAAAATAGAATTTTGTTGATGTAAAGAAATATTAAATGTTGAGAACAATGATATATTTCGTTATATGGTCTGGGCAGAATATATGAATTGTGTTATACAGGGTAAGTTGAAAATAAAAATCACACTTTTTGGAAGATTTGAGTACTCGGTATTTCATCTAAATGTTCAAAGTCTTTGACTTAGTATGGATGAGAGTTCCATGACTAATCGTCAAATCGATACTTTCACATTATAACATTGAATATGGTCTTATTATAATCAGAAACACTCGCCTAATTACATCTTGTAATCTTCAAATCTTAACAGTTTTTCACCCATTAAAAAGTTGATGATTATTGATATTGTTATATAATTCATTAGGTAAATATTGTTAGACTAAACACTTGGATACATCTTCGAGTATATGCATATATGCGAAATATATCATATTTATTGTTAATAACCACATATATTTCCTTGTAACACACTTGATTCCTTCTAAATTCAATTGATAAAGTCACGCTATTATAATTATTGAACTGGTTTTTCACCATACCTACCAAACCCATAGTTTACAGTTGCTTAAATACTCAAAATTCCCAGATATACTTCAGCTTTACTCATACGTAAAATGGAGTGTTAGGGCGAGGCCCCATTAGTGCGTTGCGCTGCGTTGCGTCGTCGCTGCGTCGAATTCCATATATTTTTTACGACATGACCCATTAGACCGTAGCGTCGTCGCACGCGACAATTCAACCGATCGACGGACGAGAGACGAAGAGAGAGGAAGGGTGATGCGCTGCGATGTCGGAGCTCCGCTGCGACGACGGTCACTGATCCACTGCTAGGGGAGGAAGCTAGACGAGCGTATCGACATTTTTTAACATCATAAGTGAGCAGGAGATTGATATAGATTTTGTCATATCCCTGGTCCAAGAAAGACCCATTATATGGTGTTTTTGATTATATTTCTAGCTGAACTTCGTCAACTGGCGTAGACATTCAACTAGATAAATAGTCCTAATTTGACAAACTTAATGTCGAAATTAATAATTTATTATGTACAAATTTACAAATGGTACAAAGTTGTGAATGCTGAGCTTCGGTGGTTTCAGATCGGTAGACACTTTATGTTTCGATTTGATGAATATTAAAACTAACTTTGTTATTGAGTGTTGAACTCGTTTCGATGAATATAAGAACTTTGTCATTGAGCGTTGAGCTCGATTCGATGAGTGTATAAAACTCGCATCGATGAGTGTAAAACTTTGTTATCGAGAGTATTGAACTCGCTTCGATGAGTGTAAAAAACTAACTTTGTTGTTGAACGTTGAGCTCGATTCGATGAGTAGAAACTCGCGTCGATAAGTGTAGAACTGATGAGTGAGAAAACTAACTTTGATGTTGAGCGTTGAGCTCGATTCGATGAGTGAGAAACTAACTTTGATGTTGAGCGTTGAGCTCGATTCGATGAGTGAGAAACTAAGTTTGTTGTTGAGCGTTGAGCTCGATTCGATGAGTGTAAAACTCGCGTCGATAAGTGTAGAACTGATGAGTGAGAAACTAATTTCTTCACATTGTGAGACGTGTTAAATAGAAATCTGTGAGGGGCGTGTTTACACGTGGATTGGGTTGACAAAACGAAAATAAATATTTCCTATTGGCCAGTATCATTTGACTTGTCGGGTTCCTAGACAAGAATCAACTATGGGTGCCGCCAATAGATAGTTAAATTTCTATGGAATACTCCAATAGCAATTGTAACCTCTTTACTCAGAAAGGTAATTCAAAAATATCTTTCATATCTTCCGACCATCGACCATAAAATTCATGCAGAAGTGACACTAAATTTAGGGTTTTTACAATACAACATATAATAGGGTGAAACGTGACCTTTTCCTAACTTCTTAACTATAGGACAATGCGACAAGATTTCGACTTTCAAAAATGTGCTATTTATATGCCCATACCAAACAATTTACAATTATTGCTGCAAAACGTGGTATTTTAAAGGTATTTAACGAAAGTTGAAGATACAGTGAAACTATCCTTTGAATTTACAACAATATAAAAGATCTTATCAATTCTGAAACATATTTTTTACAACGCTAGCAACTAAAATGAATTTACGCTTCAAATATATACAATGAAGAAAGGAAGCATACAAATATCTTACATATTTTAAAAGTATTGTAAACAATAAAATTCAAGATTTTACAATCTTGAGCATACTCCTCCCGTTGAGAGAATACGATCAATTATAAAGTCTATGAATGTTCATCTTCAGCATTAGTCGGTAGAATCGGAAGTACGCTACCTTCTTCACCTTTCGCACAACTGAAGATTTCGCGGTTCCCACTAAAACAGTACGTACCACACCGTCACTACCGGGATAGCACTTCATGACTCTTCCCAGGGCCCATTGTGAGGGTGGAATGCTGTCTTCTCGTAGTAAGGCCACAGCCCCTTCGTGGATATCAGGACCGGCCTTTTCCCATTTGGTGCGAACCGGCAACTCGTTCGGGTATTCCTTGCTCCACCGCGTCCAGAAATGCGGTTTAACCTTAAGTATGTGCTGCTCGTGAGACATATGTTTACTGGTAGTTGGGGGGGTAATCACGACTTTGCA
Organism: Galeruca laticollis; assembly: GCA_963921935.1. Classification (NCBI taxonomy): domain Eukaryota; kingdom Metazoa; phylum Arthropoda; class Insecta; order Coleoptera; family Chrysomelidae; genus Galeruca; species Galeruca laticollis. Next base: position 132,826,836 of record OY998179.1, on the reverse strand, counting down.
AGTTGGTCAATAAATTACCTAATAATAAATTGCCAGGAATAAGGGTGATAGGATCGGTAGGGTTATAAGAAATATTAGTTTCGTTTTCGATGATTAACACATTAAATCGTCCATACGTAAATACCCAGTCGCGACCGGCGACTTTGTACAAGTGCCTTTTAAATCCTTTCAATGTTGCTTCACCTAATTTCCCAACATGTGGTGGCTGCGGAAACTTTGCCTTGAAGCAGGTACAACACAGTTTTATATGTATACACATTCTACAACGTCCGTCAATAATCACATATCTACGGCGTATAGAGTATAACTTTTGCTGAATTACAGCTTGCAAACATTTTTTCTGAAAATACATCATAACTAAAATGATCAAATGTCTAATTTTAAACAAGATAACGGAGTGTTTAGCGTCAAATGTTGAATTAGATACAATCAAACGGTAGCATGTCCTCATTATCCCTTCTTTGTCCCGAAAAGGATTTATCAATCGCCTAGGAAAAGCTTGAGGCCTACGTAATGCAATTTCATAATCGGACCAATAGAAAGTTTGAATTTCTTGTCGGAGGCCCGTATTTACAATTTCCATTAATGTAAACAAGAGGTGTGCCCCTAAGAGCTCTAATTTTGGTATGGTTATATTCTTGATAGGTACAACACGAGATTTAACACATGATAATTGCACTTTAAATTTTCTTAAGAGATATAGTGTGCGTAAGTAAACGCATGCGCCGAATGCCGTTTCAGTTGCATCGGAAAATCCATGTAATTGAACGCCTTCAACATCGGCGGTAATTACGGTGCGTCGAAATAATAACAGATCATTTGACGGTGATGGCTGTCAATATGTTTGCCATTCAATATACAATATAATAAGTAACGATTCGTTCCAATCGAGCTCATAGATCCACAAGTATTGTAGGATTATTTTCCCGAGTACAATCACGGAAACCAATAATCCTAACGGTTCGAATAGTTTGAAAACTCCGAATAGTGTTATCCGTTTGGAAACCTTAATCTAAATAGAATTCAGTATATACATATTCAAGTCGTTTCGCACGGTATATATTTTACATTCATATCTACTTAATTGATGTAAACATTGAATTGCTAGATACATGTCATATCGAATATAACGATATTTAATTCAAAAATTCGTAAGTTTTTCATTTGATCTCTCCATATGAGACATTGAAACTTGCAGTATTCGTTTCTAACTAAAAATGGTTGACACATTCGTTTTAAATCACCTGCAATCACGATAGGGTTTTCGCGAACTCGACTAGAAGTGGTTAATAAACTAGGTTGACTAATATGACCTGTATACAGCGCGTCACTCGACGGTACGCCTGTATAAGTCTCTGAAGAACTGTCGTATACCATACTTACTTTCGTAGTTGGATTCGTTTCCTTACTGATTGCGCGATGAGATAAATAGTAACCTTCTGGTATCAGCGGATTGTCCTCGATAGGGGACATGTGACGTTTATTTGATTCTTGATAATTAGGAGCTGCTAATTTGTTTAGCTCTACAGGCAGTGTATTGCCTGTTCCTATTAATCTGTCGACCGGTGCAAGTCGATGAAACTCTGGTTCTACTACCTTGGTTCGTTTTACAGGCAGTATAGTGCCTGATCCTACTGATATGTTTTGTTCTACAGGCAGTGTAGTGCCTATTCCTACTGATATGTCGACCGGTTCAGGTCGAAGAAACTCTGTTTCTGCTACTTTGATTTGTTCCACAGGCAGTTTTGTGCCTGTACCTACTAAAATATCAACCGATTCAGGTTGATGAAGCTCTAATTCTGCTAATTTGATGTGTTCTACAGGCAGTGTACTGCCTGTTCCTACTAAGGTGTCAACCGATTCCGGTTGATGAAACTCTGGTTCTGCTAATTAGATGTTAGCAGATAACTTTATCTGCTCACGTTGGATCGATTCATATGACATAAGGTGAAAGATTACTGGTAAGTTTACAACGGTGGATGTCTTTTTATCAGCGTTTAATCGTGTTCTGTTGGCCGTTTGCACGGTATCTACTTGTTGCACTGCACGGTATCTACTGCATGGTAGAGCTGCGAATTTATCGAGAAACCTTTTAGCACGCGACGTTTCCCGCATAAAGCTCTCTTCGTAGCAGCTACGCTGATCAATTTCCTCTCGATCTAACTCCTCTATGCTATTTTGAATTGATTCCAATTTTTTATACGTTTTAATTGCGTCATCTAACGTCAATTGAATCAAATGTTTATGGAATCCCGTAGGCTCATCGCCGCTCGGTCGATGAGTTTTCCTAATTTCGTAATAGTAGTTTGTATATAATAGCGTTGCCGTTTTAGTTTGGTAAGCTCAGCCAAATGTGATTTGTTGGTGGCCGTTTACACGGGATCTATCGATTGTGCCCTAAATGTACTGCATGTTGAAGCTGTGAATTTATCGAGAAACCTTTTAGCATGCGACGTTTCCCACATAAAGCTATCTTCGTAGCGGCTACGCTGATCAATTTCCTCTTGATCTAACTCCTATATACTATCTTGAATTGAATCAAATTTCTTATACGTTTTGATTGCGTCATCTAACGTCGCTTGAATAAAATGTTTATGGAATCCCGTAGGCTCATCGTTTGCTTGGTCGATGAGTTTTCTTAAGGTCGTAATAGTCGTTTGTATATAACCGCATTGTCGTTTTAATTTGATAAGTTCTGCCATTTTAAATTCAGTTTATGTGTGAGTATGGTAAGGAATTTCAGCAATGTTTATACGATACTAATATGGAAACAGGACGGATAATTGGCACATTTAAATAGATAACTGACCAACTTACCTGACCTGAGCGTCAAGTTTTGTCAATTCTGATACTCTATAGTGAAAATTGTTTTCTTTATCCTATTCCTCGTCTGCGCTCTACTTCTCCTTCCATAATGACTTCAAGCAATTCGTATTTACCGACTCGAGTTATGTACCCAAAATATGAAGCAACAACTATTCAAGAAACACATGAAACCAATTATGCATATGTGTATATGTGTATGTATATATGCATATATATGTATATATATTATTATTTGAAATTTATGTATTTATCAGTTTATAAATAAATATATTTAAACAATATTTATTTTTGAATTTTGTCTATTGCATTATTTTTAATTACTTTATGTTTTTTATTTTTGTCGATGGATTTATATAGTAAATTGGCTAGCTCAGGATATTTTGATTATATTGTTTTACTTTATTGTGTTATTGGAAAACATGAGAACTCTTAACTCCCTTTAGATTCTGGCAGATATTATAATATGCGAAATTTGTATTTACTAAATATTATATTATTTTAACTCCTTTGAAAACGCTTTGAATATCTATGCGGAACATACCTATTCGAACCTCTATGATGATTTTCTGGAACTATTTATGTCAATTGTTAAAATAAAAACAAACATATGAAATGAAATTTAGTTTATATATATACGAACCATCATTGAATTGAAAAACACTATCGGTATGAAGAAAAATCAGTTAAAACAAATTATTACTATAAACTAATATACATGAAATGGTTAGAATTTTTAATACATATAAAACAACGAATAGTGAACTTTTGGCCAATTAATAATGTTTGTGAAATTTTTAATGGTATACCATATAAATTGTTTATACACTGACCTGTTTCTATCACTTTAAAGTTTCTGTTGTGCACTCTGCTTCGGATTCATCTCTCTGGAATGAAGCTGGATTCTTGTTGAATATCGTAGGAAAACAAACTTGATAGTTTGTTGTAGGTAAGTCGAGATTTTAGTTTAATTGTTCAGTAAATACAACTTATAATGTTTATTATCTTACTAAATGTCTTTGAAACTAATAATCAATATTCCATTGTGGACTTTTGATAAAATTCAGACATAGCATCCCTTCTCAAAATATGGATTAGCTGCATTTTCCACAAATAATGAATGTTTACAAATATTTTCTTCTAGAAATGTCTCTATTATTATTATTTATCATTTAAATTCAATTTTGCTTTTGATTTTTAAAGATTTCCGCAGAATTTAACAAATTATTAGGAAAATTTTCTTACATGTCCATCTGCTTTTGAACCACCACACCTAATTCATTGTTCCCCAAATCAACAAAACTCTCGTTGCTAGCCTTGTTATTTCCAACAAAAAACTAACAAGTAACTAGATATCATGGTTTAATTTATTTACTGTCTAACATTAATTATAATTATTTTCCTCGTATTTTTATTGTTATTAATTATTTGTGAAAAATTTTAAAATAATTCATTATATCTATTTACATACAATATCATTCCAAAATATGCCTTATTTTTATATCAATAATAATTTTTATCCCACTTTAAATTACAATATCTATGAATTTATAATCATAATCTTCTTAAAATCTTTTATAATGTCTTTCAATTACTCTTTTATATGTAATTCAACAATTATTTTATATAAACTTTGGCTTAACCTTTACTATTGTTATCAATCTTTAAACACTCCTGCTGTTTTGAAAATAATCAATACTTCGAACATAACATATCTCTATGGTTGAAAATATTTCTGCTCTGTTAATTCTGTGTTACATGACATGAAGTTTTTACTGACACTTCTACATAAGAATCAACAAATGATATAACATGTATTCATATTAGTATCAGTTATATATATTGTTTATCATCGTTTAAATAATAATTTTATGTTCTTTTTCAGATTCTTTTGTTATTCTACATAGAATATACAATTCATTGTCTATGTTGCTGATAACAATTTGGATTTATAATTTACTAAGAAAATGGGTTAAGGTTTTGTGATTCATAACTATTTACAATCTGAAAATAAAGGTAACAAATTTTAATCTTGCTAATATATTTCTATATTATAAAGGATAATTAATCTCATAGATGTTCGATTTGATATGATACATATTGTTTAGTTATAATTGTCAATATAAATAGTAATTTTATCTGTCTGAAGAAAGTGATTTCTATTTGTTATTCAACAAAGTTACAAATTTCTCATATTTGTGTATCATTCTCTTGAATATTCATTATGATAAGTTCAATATATATATATATATATATATATATATATATATATATATATATATATATATATATATATATATTATATGTATATATTTATTTCTATTTTAGCTCAATAATTTTAATATTGCATAATGTATAATTATGATAACATGTTCATTTTCATGTGTATTTTATATATTCTAAGCATGTTCATATACATGAAATCATTTTTATATTTATATTCCGCAAATATCGAAACAAGTGATTGATCACTTATCGATTATTTCTTTATTCATCACCTGTAATGCATATATTCATTTATATTATATTATTATATATTGTATTTCAATGAATAAAGTTCATAATAATAATAACCCAAGTTGTGTTTTAATAATAAGTAGACCATGAGAATTGGAATGTTATTCCAGACTGCCTTTGAAACAACATGTCAAAGTTCTCAAATACGGTAAATGATATTCATAACTTGCACAATAGTATAGTTGTCGTTTAACTTTATTTCTGAAAAGTAATCATTCCAGTGTCTATGGAAGATAATTTATATAGACCTTAGGTATTTCAGTGTTGAAAACAGACTAGCCTAGGACCCTATGTGACACGAAAGGGCTCGTTCAGTTCACAAAATTAATTAACCCTCTGATATTCACCAAAACTGATACTTGAGATCAAAAAGAGCGGAGGGACATTTCATTATTCCAAACAATTTTCTCGATTGTTCCGTTTGCAAAGTATTTCGTATTTACATCCTTTGGTCAGTCATTTAAAATGCAAACTGCCTAATTATCTTCTCCTTTTTTGCCTTCGTCCAGTTTTTGTATTTAAACTGCTATAAAGGCGCTCTTTATTGTATAATCGGATATAATTAGAAGGGTTCTGACATTCACACCATCCCTAATTTTTAGATACTCTGTAATAAACGAAAAGAGAGAGACGTAGTAAAAGGAAAGAGAGCACGGGTGTCGCCAGGATGAAAGTCAGAGGAGGGCCAGTTTCTCAAAATTAAAATTTTTCAAGAAAAAATTAACAAACAGATCAACGGAAACAATTGATAATTAATAATGAGACAACACAGAACTTGAAAAAATCACAAAACCATGATTAATAAAAAATTACCATGATATTTTTTGGTGTGAAACAGAATATATACTCCAATTACTTAGGTATTAAGATAACATTATTTGAATAAAAATCTCAATTTTCTTCGGTCTGAACGAAATAAGTTAATAGTTTCGGCAATCCTATTTTGTTTATTTCCTGCGATCCTCTTTCTATGAACATATCATTCATATTCCTGACAGTCTCTGTTTCGTCATAACAGTTCTCAGCCTTGTTTTTACTCATCTTAAAGTATTAAACGACCTCTGTACAGAACATCATATTGTTGGAGGTATAATTAAAAATATTTTGATGGCTGTCAGTATTGATAAAAAAATGCAGACTCGTTTAAAGCAAATTTTCTAAAAACGAAGTTCTCATCAGCCGCTCGAGCCAGAACTGGGATATCTCCCAGAAGTCTGACCTGCACCCTTCCTCTCTTCGCACATATCTCAAACTTTTTAAGCGTAGCAGTACCCTCCCAGCCTCAGCCTTGATCATATGGTGAAGAGGGCGAAGTCCAAGAATCACCTCTAATGCAGCAGTTGGTGCAGTATTCATGCAGCTGTAATAAACACTATATATGACATAGGAATTTTTAAGAACACCCTATATAGACAAATTTTTCTTAATTCGAAATAATTAATAAATAATAATAAAATAATTGTTGACCTCCAGGAAAGAAATTGATACAAACAATTTTGTTATAATTAGCAAGGTCAATAAACATTACATCTGATGGTTTGCCATGCTTTGTTTATCAATAAATATAATCAATACGTTGCAAATTAGAATATTGAAATTTAAAATCAACCTTCACACAAGGGCATAGACGAGGTAGTTTTGGAATAAATAGCAGGAATTTTTGAGGCCAGAGAGGGAGGTAGTAACCCTCCCTAAGTGACCAGTCTAAGTACGACCGGCCACTTTATCGACAACAGTAATATTGTGTAGTTGTGATTTGTGATATTCCAAAACGTAAGTTTTCTACGTATAGTTATTTTTTATTACCTTATATTGTACAGGATATCCACATACCCAAGATATCATAATTATTCTACTAGATTTCCAAAGTTTGTTGATATATTATTTACTATATGGCACAGGATATCCAAATTCAATTTCAATAACTACAAGGGGAACAAATAAGTTATATTTTATTCACCAACTAGAAAGTTAAAAACCGGCAATAGACTCAACCCCAAACAAGGAACTCAATTGACAGTCCTAAATTATTGTACAGCTTGGTCAATTGAGAAAAATAAACTAAAGATAAAAACGCAAATGTAGCGTTAACATAGGAGAAAAAAAAACATTATTTTGGTATTTTCAAAAAATAATAATACTTAATAATTATTATTTTTCTGAGATTTGTAAATGATGGATGTTAACAAATGTAATTTTCAAAAATTGTAAAGATATCGTAAGTGCGCGACAATAAAAACGACCAAATCGTTCTTCTGACCTGGGTAACACTCGTTATGTGCGGGCTTCAGACAGCAATTACGTTAATTGCCTACGATTGTTCGAACCCCAATACAAACATTACCGTGAATTCGCTGAGAGACGTCCAAAAGTGCCCGGAATCCGAGACGACGTACGCGAGTGAAAGCACGAAAGTTCAAGTTACCCAGAGCAACGAAACCAAACGGCAAAAAGTATGGTCATGCCTCGTAGGACTCATGTTTTACTGCGCGATGCACAGCCACACATCCGCAGCCAACGAAGCAGCAGCAGAAAAATGCAGAGCCACACAAAGATACAAAATATTACACTTGTATCAGCAAACAATCTAAACTCCAGTAAAATTTAAAGTTATAGAAGAAAAAGACAAAGGTTTCGCTTTAACACTACAAAAGAGAAACCTACTATCGAAATATAGCAAACAGAGCACACGAGAATTGTCATTGCCTTGAAGACAAACAAAACCTTCAACTGTCAATGCCAATTCTACCCCAGAATGTCGATCTCGTTAATAACTAACTATTATAAATAAAGCAAGCATACAAATTGGACATAAGCATGCTATATACAGACAAAACACATATATGACGCATAACAAAGAGAGACATTCTCAAGAATAAAAAGAGCAGCAGCAGCAGAGCAGCCGGACTGAAGGCCAACAGCCAAAGCTACACAGTGTCAGATATTTTCGATGCCAAAGAAATCAAAAACCTAGCTGAATCCACCCTAAAACACACTTGGGAATGGTTCACGGAGATAGGTTCAATATTAAGTGGGATAATTGGTATATACTGCACATTTCACTTACTAAAGCACATGGTAGGCACGATATTAAAGGCAATTCGCATCCAACAGCCAGTAGGATGTGGCATCGCGCTAGTATGCAGCATATGGGATTCCCTTACGGCATAGGTAATACACTCCCACAACAGAACCCAGAAACAAGATGAAGAGGCGATAGAAATGAAACAGATACAGCACCAGGAGACGAGCCACCCCAGATCGCAATATTGGACAGAGAGAAATCACCCCATGAACGATCTACTGAGCAGCAGTGTCGCTAGTGTCAGTAATCGTGACCTAGGTCAGGGACAAAACAGTTAAACTTTCAAGTGAAAGGCAAATCGAACACGTGAATAAGGTCAAGTGCGCGTTACGTAAATCGTGACCAAAAGTGTCGCAACGCTGGAGCGCAGAAAACAAAAATCAAAGTAAAGTTCACTTTAATGAACTCGTAAGTAAACAATGTTAATATTATAGTTAAGAATAAAAAACGGTGTTGGACCTGAAACGTCGCAACAAGAGGGGATGGGATGTAATAAACACGAGATATGACATAGGCAATTTTAAGAATACCGTATATAGACAAATTTTTCTTAATTCGAAATAATTAATAAATAATAATAAAATAATTGTTGACCTCCAGGAAATAAATTGATAGAAACAATTTTGTTATAATTAGCAAGGTCAATAAACATTACATCTGATGGTTTGCCATGCTTTGTTTATCAATAAATATAATCAATACGTTGCAAATTAGAATAATGAAATTTGAAATTAACCTTCACACAAGGGCATAGACGAGGTAGTTTTGGAATAAATAGCAGGAATTTTTGAGGCCAGAGAGAGAGGTAGTAACCCTCCCTAAGTGACCAGTCTAAGTACGGCCGGCCACTTTATCGACAACAGTAATATTGTGTAGTTGTTATTTGTGATATTCCAAAACGTATGTTTTTAACGTATAATTATTTTTTATATACTGTATTGATATTTTTTATTTTTTTGACTTAACTGGGTGTCCCAAAAGATAAAGGAGACCCATATTTTCGGTCATATCGAGTGTACTGTTTACATCTGCGCCCCTCATTATAATTATTCCACTAGATTTCCAAAGTTTTTTGATAGATTATTTACTATAGTGTACAGGATATCCAAATTCACGAGATATCAGTACTTTATTGGATTTCAAAATTTTGTTGTTATATATGATTCACTATAGTGTACAGGATATCGTATTTATTCTGATTTAATTCCAAAAGTCTTGTTCGATATGTTATTACCTTATATTGTACAGGATATCCACATACCCGAGATATCATAATTATTCTACTAGATTTCCAGAGTTTGTTGATATATTATTCACTATATTGTACAGGATATCCAAATTCACGAGATATCATAATCACATTATTCCATTTCAAAATTCTGTTGTTATTTATGATTCACTACTATTTTGTAATATATATACTTGTACATACTTATCCTTCCAGTCTAATTCCTTTAACAGCAACCCGTACCCTCGTACCAGCAAATAGAACGGGCTGACACGACCTGCATTCGAACTCAGGCTTGGCACATTGTATAAGCTCAAGAGGCCCCACGGATACCTTGACCGCTCGTGCCAGAAAACCCCCTCCCTCGAGGTAGCCCACAGGGAGATTCCTGGTTCCAAATTTTGTGCCGTAAGGCACTGGTGACAACACGCTGCAAAGACTTCTAGGATAGGAGTATACAGTAGGGCCCCTCTGGTCACTACAACCAGAGGAGAAAACAAAGCCAGAGAAATAATACCGGTTCTTATACCAATTGGGATATACCAACGTCCTATTAGTGTGGGGACAGTGGTAACGAGATACAACCCCCAAAGGAGCAAGAGAAATTTATTACAAAGGGGAAGAAATCTGACACAGCAAATTTCCCCCAAACTGACCACCATTTGAAGGCGTGCCAGTTTCGATCTACCCGTGACCAAAGTTACTCTCCGTCACCAGACCAGAGCCCTGTATGTGAGCAATTGCATCTTGATGACTTTGTAGAACCACAATATATTCTTAGGGATTAGACCCCTTCTCAGACCAATGGCTCTGCTGCAGGCCCAGTACATTTTAGTCACCTTGCCTAGGTGAGCTTCCATATCAGTGTCTTATTCTAGATCACTCCAAGATGTTTCACTTGTTCAATCACTTGAAGTGGCAGTCCACCAAGGTGCAAACTTTCAAGACTTCTTAGTGAAAGCAACTACCTGAGCCTTGGCAGGATTCATTGCAAGTCCGTGATCGTTGCACCGCCCCTATATCCTGTTCAGGGCCCTTTGCATTAGGTCCCTGAGGACGGTAATGTTAGTTCGTCGATTACCAGGTTCCATAATGTAGGAGAAAGGACGCCTCTCTTTGGACATCCTCTATCGACGACCATTTTAGCTACATGGTCTTTCTATGCGGCCTCTACTGTGTAGCTGCGTAGTGTGGCCCTAGGACAGTGAGTTATGATTGGCTCTATTCAATGATTTATTGCAGCTCTACACATTGATTCTACAGGAGTGCTGGCGAAAGCACCATGTATGTCCAGGATAGCGTCCAGAGCGATCATGCTATTTTCCAGCGCCTTTTTCACCTGAGTCATAAATTGGTCCAAGGCACTTAGTAATGACTCACAACACCGGAACTCATGCTGATTGTTATGCAAAAGATACATAAGCCCAAACTTTTCCCACATATACCGATTTGCCAACTTCTCCAGTGTTTTCAGCACAAAAATGTGAGGCCTATGGGTCTAATGGACTTAGCCACGGTATATGTATATGAAATAATCTATAGATATAGTTGCCTAACTTAGCTACTGGATATCGGAAAGCAAAAATGTGAAATAGAAGCCATGGAAGTGGGATATCCCTGGGAAGTTGGAGATAAGAAACTGAAATGAGAATACATAATATATATGAACAGAAATAGAAATGTGTACAACATAAATCCATGTTTATTATTATCAGTTCACAAAATTTTCTCAAACAATAAAAAATAATGTCGACAGAAAAACGTTTTCTGTGGAACTGATACAGAAATGAGACAAGTTGAAATATTCGAACGCATAAACCTCTCCTCAGTTACAAAATATTTACAATACAGTAGAAGCGGTGAATAATCTACATCACGTGACTTAGTTGTCAATACATACTATGTTAGTACTGTCTTCTTCTAATAACAGAAAACGAGTGAAAAGTAATACAACTGTATGTCGTATTGTTTTTGATTAAGATGCATATGGTTGATGTCGTATCAGTCACGTGATGGAAAATACTCGGCGTTTCTACTGTAGTTAAGACGAATATACACTTTGCGAGAAACCGTGCCAGAAACCTCGTGCGTGAAGAGCATTCGTGACTCGCATTTCGAAAGGTATATCCGTGAAGTGTCGACACGGTTCAAGGTACCTCGTACTTTCATTTTTATAAAGACACTTTGTGTAAAACAAAGTATTTGTGTTATTACTGCAATGTTGGCTATATTAATAGCTGGGAAACTGCAACAAATAAATAAATAAATTGAAGAGTGTGGGTACGAAGCTGGATAAGCAGGCGGGAAAAATTTGATGTTTCCCATCAACTTTGTCACGATTTAGAAAATTAAGACATCTCTTCATTCAAAAAATGTTTTTGGCTTAATCCAGAACAGTTTGAGGTTTGTTGGATAAAGTGCAACCTATAATTCAAAAATTGTGGAGAAATATGCGTGACCTATTATCAGTTAAACTCTCACCTCTTTCACTGTATTATTTCAAGCCCTCTGTCGTTTGTCGCAATTTTTATACTTCTGAGAGTTTGATTACTAAAAACACGAGTGCTTTTCATACAATTGGAATTGAACATCACATCTTCACTCCTCTTTGCCATAATTACAATAAAAGTTATTTTTTGAGAAGTAACAAAATTCTCTTATGAACTTCGCACACCAACTAAACAACATTCATAAACAGATTCGATGACGCTCGTGGTGGGATTCAAGCGCGCGCGTGAATCGTATACACTATTCGAGCTCGCATGCAAGTTTTATTCGATATTTCTCGCACAGTGTACATAACAACTGTCCCCAGACCAGACCGTTCGACTCCCAACAGAACGTCGCAATTTTAGACACTTTTTGTCACACATTCCATACACTTTTAGAGCTTCGCTTCTTCCAAATATCAATTCCCGATAGCAATCGATACAATTCTTCCTCTGAACACCTTCTAGCGAAAAGTCCGCTCCAAAACCTCAATTCTATACACTTTTTAAAAATTATTCCTAGTCACTTTCCTCTTTCTCTTCTAGACAGTTTTTTAACCCGACCGATTTTCAGCCACCCACCTAAACACACCAAACTCAATATATGAACGCTCACTAGAACCCCCAACACACCCCCAACACACCCCCAACCCAGCTCTGAAGAGGAAACTAATCCTACACCAAGGCAATCAAACAGAACCAACATTTCCAGTTTTTAAACAAAATCCACTTCAACACAAACTTTTTATCGAAATTTTCTCTCTCTTTTTCTCTCTCTCTCTATTTCTCTCTCTATCCCTCTCTCTCTCATCTCGGAGAGAAGCTGCCGTGACTATTTGGCTTCACAATGCCCCTGGAAAGAGCTGCGGTAGTGCTGCCTCATCTTACACCAACTGAAACTCATATCGTGCTTACACCAGATATTGATCCCATACCACGAACTTCCGGAAAAACCACAATGATAGAAACATTTATAGGATCAAAAATACATGAGTACACAAACATAAGAGGAACTGTAGACAAAAAACTAGTAGTAGAAAGAATGATCAATACACAACAATGAAAAAACAATGAATAACAAACTAGGCAATGAGAAAATTGGTTACACCCATTACGATCTTATTAAAATTTCTGTTCACTACTCAGTGAATGATAAATAAATCGCTCAAATTACTTGTTTTCTATTCATACTGTTACGGAACAGCATACTGGTATAGTCCCTGAATCCGACTCTTTCTAAGCCATGTATAAAAGTTAAAATTATGGCGGATGCGCAGGGATTTCTTAGAATTGTTTACGATTGTGACTATCTTATCTAGACATTGTTTTTGTAACCAGTCTTATCTAGAAAATGTGAAAACTAATTGTTTTCGTGTAAGCCACAATCTAGAATTATCTAGTAAAAAAGGCACTAATATATATGAAGAATCGACCAGGGAGAGTTCAGTTTAGTTGATAAAGTAATTTCGACAAATAAACAAGAATAGACTGAAATAGCGAACAGAAAAGTGTTAATATAAATTAATGATTTAGGTTGTGTGTATATAAATTAAGTGTTGATGAGTACTTTAGTGTTTAAATAAATTCGTAAGTAGCCATACCGTGTGTTTAAAGTTTATCTCACCCGTTAACTGTTTAAATAAATTAGAAAAACATTACATTGGTGTAAGAAGTGGGATATTATAAATTAATATCTACGCAAAAGTGGCCAAGAGACTAAGGGACTTGAAAGTGACTGAGTTAAGAGAAGAATTGGAAGATCGTGAGTTGGAAATGTCCGGTAAGAAAAGTGAATTAGTAGAAAGACTTGAAGTGGCACTGGAAAATGACGGCTTTGATCCAGAAACAGTTTTGTTTAAAGATGAGGCTTCCTCTTTAATTCCGCCAATTTCTGCTAACATGGACGAGAAGATTTCTGCCATGGAAAAGAACATGGACGAGAAGATTTCTGCTATGAAGAACGACATTTCTGCTAATATTTCTGCTAACATGGACGAGAAGATTTCTGCCATGGAAGAGAACATGGACGAGAAGATTTCTGCTATGAAGAAAGCCATTTCTGTTATGAAGAACGAAATTTCAGCTAATATTTGTGCTAACATGGACGAAAAGATTTCTGCCATGTAAGAAAACAAAGACGAGAAGATTTAAACAGTGAAGAGCGATATTTCTACTATCAAGAATGATATTTCTGCCGACATCTTATTAATGTAAAACGACATTGCCGCTGACGTTAAAAATTAAATTCTATGTCCAAAATCTCAAATCGAGAATAAAATGTCAACGATAAACAAAAAAAACGAGAATAAGATTACAACGATGGACGAGAAGATTGAAAATAAGATGACAACGATGGAGGAGAAAATCAAGGAGTTAGAAACAAAGATGACAGATATATGAACTCAAGACAGGCCAGCGGAAGGAAAGAAGACCGAGCAAACGAAACCTTGCAAGCCAGAAACACACCGTAACTTAGGAGACATTGGCAGTTTTATCTGATTCAAGGCCCCAACGTCGGATGGAAAAATGTCGTCGACCAAAAATGTCGTGTGAAACAGTTTGAAGCAGCCGCTAGAATGAATAATTTGTCCGACAAGGATAAAGCAGTGAACTCAACTATCGCGCTTCGGGAAGATGCCTTAGATAAGCTTCAGACGATACCTCTGGAAGAAACGGATGATTTCGAGCACCTGAGGAAGAGGTTGGATATGCGATATGGTCACGAACATCTAGAACATTCGTACCAATCCCAACTGGAGAACCGAAGGCAGAAACGTGATGAAGCACTGCAAGAGTATGAAGTAGATATTGCCCGACTCTTTCGATTTGCTTATCCATCAGCAGCAGAGAATATGATGGAATGTCTGGGCATACAGGCCTTTATTGATGGCTTACGTAACCCCGATATGCAGAGGACGCTTCGCTTAGCCCATACCAAAACATTAGTTGACGCATTGACAGCTGCTCTTGAATATGAAGCAGCAACGAAGGCTTCGGGTTACAACAAAGTTAGGACCATCCAAGAAGAAGGCGACGAGGACAAGTTTGGCCAAATGGTGAGCTTGATCAAAAGTATGATGGACAAGGAACCGAGAAAGATCAGATGCGCAAATTGTGGCGAGCTAGGGCATGTACGTAGTTCGTGTGAGCGCCCCAAGACTCCTGCAAACCAAGAACCCCAGTCATAGGAAAACTAGAATGGGTCGGCTTCGAGGGGGCAGCACCGACCCATGATCGTTCCAAAGACCCTCTCATACTGATAGCTTGGCTCAGATGTCGCAACGACAGTGTGTATTTAGATGGAGAAGTGAATGGCAAGAAATATACTCTGCTGGTAGACACTGGAGCAACTAGAACCAATATACGACCAGAAATAATAAACTCCAAGAAATAGCTTTTACCAACGAGACTGCGGACCGCCACAGGTGACAGTACCAACATTCATGGTGAGACCAAAATCCAATTGGGAATTGGCGCAGAAAAGTTCACGCATACGGTAATTGTAGCTGACATTGAAGAAGACGTGATTTTGGGAATGGACGTAATTAATGTACATGGTTTCCAATTAGACTTCAGAAACAGAACCATTGAAGTGGGTTCTGAGGAGGTATTCCATCATCCATATGAAAGCAGCGCGGTGTTGGCAGTTGTACACAGGAAGATACCATTCTACCTGCACGAAGCGAAACCATGATAGTAGCACGGCTACAGGGAATCATGGAGGAAGGTACACCGGTTATAATGGAGCCAAGGAACCACGACGAAGAAGTTGGCAAAGGAGTACTAATTGTAAAAAGATTGGTTGCGTCGGCGATAGAGATCCCAGTACGTGTGATAAACGTGAATACCCAGTTACCATCAAGAAGGAAACCAGGAGTGGATCCTGCGTACCAGTGACGTCTATAGTTCGTCAAACAACGACCACTGACAATTATAATGCCAGATTCGAACAAATGTTATCAGTAGCTGGTCAATCTTTGGATCGAGCTGAAAAATGAGAATGAGAGAATTTCTCTTGCGGTATCGAGACCTATTTGTACCAAGAGGAGGAAAGGCTGGTAGAACATCAGCCGTCAAACACAAAATAGATACTGGTAATGCTAAGTCAATTAGGCAAACAGCTCGAAGACTTCCACGAGCGAAGAGAGAGGAAGTTGAGAGAATAATTCGAGAGATGGCTGAAGAAAAAATAATAGAACCATCTGCTAGTGCATGGGTGTCTCAAGTAGCGCTCGTCAAGAAAAATGAGGAATCTACGAGATTCTGCGTGGATTATCGCCAGCTAAACAACGTGACTAAGAAAGACAGCTATCATCTGCCGCTAATTGACGATACGCTAGATACTTTAGCCAGCAGGAAACTATTTTCCACCTTGGACCTGAAGTCTGGTTATTGGCAAGTGGAAATAGACCAAGAGGACAAAGAGAAGACTGCTTTTACCAACGGATTTGGATTACGGCAATTCAGCGTCATGCAATTCGGGCTCTGTAATGCGCCTGCGACATTTGAAAGAATCATGGAAAATGTCTTAACAGGGTTGTCTTGGAAGACATGCCTGGTCGATTTGGACGACATCGTAGTACTGGGGAAGACATTTGACGGACACCTGAAGAATTTGGAAGACGTATTCAAACGAATCCAAGCTGCCCAGCTCATGTTAAACCTGAAGAAATGTCAGCTGTTCCAAAACCGAGTCTACTATCTAGGTCATATAGTGAGCAATGGAGGAGTGGTGGTGGATCCAGAGAAAATTACTTCCATTCAGCAATAGCCGCAACCAACCGACAAACATCAAATTAGGAGTTTCCCTGGACTTTGCACGTATTATAGGATATTTATCAGGAAGTTTGGAGATATAGCCAAGCCTTTAACTCGACTCACAGAAGAATCAAGAGCGTTCCAACGGGACGAAGAGTGTCAAACAGTTTCTGAAACCTTGAAGAGGCATTTAACCTCGTCGCTGATATTAGGATATCCATTACCAGAGGGAGACTTCATTCTTGACACTGACGCAAGCAAAGTAGGAATTGGTGGAGTGCTCGAACAGATCCAAGGAGGGCAAGAAAGAGTGCCGGGATATTTCAGTAATGTCCTCTCCATACCAGAACGAAACTACTGCGTCACAAGAAGAGAACTTTTGGCGGTAGTGAAGTACGTGTAACACTTTTACCAGTATCTCTATATGGTAGGAAGTTTTTAGTCCAGACTGATCAAGCAGCACTCAAGTGGTTGATGCAGTTCAAAAATCCCGAGGGCCAGATCGCTAGATGGATTGAACGACTTCAAGAGTACGACTTCAACATCGAACATCGAGCTGGTGTGAGTCACCGAAATGCCGACTCCCTGTCCAGACGGCCGTAACCAACAGACTCCTCCCACTGCAATAAGGCGGAATCTAGGGAAGCTGCAGTTTCAAGAACTACAGTAGTCAACGAGGAATGGTCACCCACCAGGATCAGAGAAGATCAGGAGAAATATCCTCACCTGAAGATGATCCGGCAATGGAATGCAGAAATTCGGCGACCTCCCTGACAAGAAGTGTCAAGATTGTCACCGA
This sequence comes from Galeruca laticollis, assembly GCA_963921935.1. Lineage (NCBI taxonomy): Eukaryota > Metazoa > Arthropoda > Insecta > Coleoptera > Chrysomelidae > Galeruca > Galeruca laticollis. The sequence continues at coordinate 132,809,137 of OY998179.1, read as the reverse complement.
GACTCATGGCGTATTGGGCTCAGTGGGACTCCCTTGTCCTGGAAGAAGGGCTGTTGAAAAGAGTCCTTGAAAACGAAGATGGTTCCGAAATGAGGAGACAGCTAGTTATTCCAAGAACAAGAGTAGCTGAAGTACCAAAGAAGTAACACGACAGTCCATCGAAAGGTCATCTGGGAGTGAAGAAAACCCTCCAGTGAATCCGTGAGAGGTTTTATTAGATGAACAGCTCTGATGATGTGAAGAACTGGTGTAAGAAATGTACGACTTGTGCTACGAGTAATGGACCACATCGCAAGGGAAATGCAGCTATGAAACAGTATAATGTTGGAAGGCCTTTCGAAAGGAGTGCTTTAGACATCGCTGGACTATTTCCGACGACAGAAAATGGTGGTAAATACATCCTGGTTGTAATGTATTATTTCACAAAGTGGGTGGAAATTTACGGGATCCCGAATCAAGAGGCCAGAACTGTCGCGGATGTACTGGTGAAAGAATTTATCAGCCGATATGGAGTTCCCTTAGAAGTCCACAGTGACCAGGAATGAAATTTCGAAAGCCATCTATTCCAGGAGATTTGTGACAAGCTGGGAATGAAGAAGACCAGGGCAACAACATTACATACACAGTCAGATAGAATGGTCGAGAGAATGAACAGGGCTATTGGAAAATACCTATCCAAAGTGGTTTCCAGCCATCAGTGAAATTGGGACCAGTATCTTTCCCTATTCGCATAGGCTTATCGATCTGCCGTCAGTAAGTCCACGGTTGAAACACCTGCGAAAATCCTGTTTGGACGTAAAATGAGGCTTCCTTGTGGCCTGGAATGTGGCTGTCGGCCTGAAGAAGATCTAGCAGGAGAAAACTACATTATCCAACTGAGAAGAAGGCTGAATGATATTCATGAATTAGTTCGAACAAATCTTCAAGTTGCCTGCGACAGAATGAAAAGTCGGTACGACACGCAGGCCACAGAAGGCGGTTGTAAAGAAAGAGACAAAGTATGGTTACACAACCCTACGAGGAGAAAAGGATTTTCTCCAAAATTACAGAAATCCTGGAAAGGTCCATACTTAATCAAGAAAAGGATCAATGATGTTATATATCGCACAAGCAAGATCCCCAACGGAAAATCAAAAGTATTTCACCAAAACCGAGTAGCCCCATTCGAAGGAGACCGTAACCTAGAGAAAGGAGTAAACCATATTCGAGATGTGTTTGACCCTACCCTCGATGAATTTATGGGCGCGTATGGTGGTACCGGGAAAGCTAGATATGGAGTCACTTCAGAACAACGACAAGGTTTGTTCACACTCCCGGAAGATTATTCACTGGCATACAATATCCCCGCCCGTCTCAAGAACGCACGAGGGTTGGCAGTCGTCTTTCGAAAGAAGTACGGGCAATCAGAAAAACTTGAAGACCGGATTCCAGCCCCTGGCAAGATACTGAAACTGGTACGTTTTCTACGTGGTAACTAAAAATTAATTTCAAGATCGATCTACCTACCGCTATGTGTGGGACGCACTTCGAAATCTCCGAGACCATGTGTTAGAATTCAGCATGAAGAAACTGTCAATGCCCAAGAATGCCAGTAACCAGTTGGATTGGCGAGTTATCAGGAACATGGTAGAGATTATCTTTCGAGATACCGGTGTCCAGTTATTAATTTGCAGCTACAACCCCCGTTATCATTATCCGATGAAGACGGTGCCCTGCTATTTCCATAAGATCGGAAAGTGTGGAAATGGGGCCAGTTGTCGATTCAAACATCCAGTCTCGGCTGCACAAAAGTTCCAGGAGAAACTAATATTTAAGGAGGGGGTAATGTTACGAAACAGCACACTGGTATAGTTCCTGAATCCGACTTTGTCTAAGCCATGTATGGAAGTGAAAATTATGGCGGATGCTCAGGGATTTCTTAGAATTGTTTACGATTGTGACTATCTTATATAGACATTGCTTTTGTGACCAGTCTTATCTAGAAAATTCGAGAACCGATTGCTTGAATGTAGTTGATAAAGTGATCTCGACAAATAAACAAGAATACACTGAAATAGCGAACAGTAAAGTGTTGATATAAATTAATAATTAAGGTTGTGTGTATATAAATTAAATTAAGGTGAATAGTTGTAGAAATGTATATAAAGTAAATCTTAGTGAGTACTTTAGTGTTTAAATAAATTCGTATGTAGCCATACCGCGTATTTTAAGTATATCTCACCCGTTTACTGTTTAAATAAATTATAAAAACATTACAATACAAAACACTGGAATGAATCAAAATATTTCATTTCTGTGGCAGATTTAAACACACAATGTAGTTAGTTACCAATGTAAATATATTAAAAATTATTATTATGTTTGAATAATTGGGCGTATGTTATTAATTTTATTTTTATTATACTTTCCATATCAATTTATTTTCATATTTGGGATCTTCAATCAAAAATGAAATTTCAAACATAATTTGAATCGTTAAAATTATAATCTGAACCCAAACAGTTTCGGTATTATTTTATCTGGCAAATACTATATTAATAAATACCTATACAATTTTCAAAAAAATCTTGTGGGAAAAATTGAAAAGGAATAACATAACCACACCACTGTTATCTTCAACGTCAAAACATCTCATCAAACATCTTATATAAATCTTAACTGACAAGTTTTACCTGATGATGTTACTGAACATTAGAATGACAAATATCCAATACCACAGGGAGAAGACTGCGTGTTATCGAAATTAGATACTGATGCAAATCGGATCTGATTTGCATATTTATACGTGTCACCAGTAAGCCGTCTTTTAAGTATCATACGTTAGGCCCGTCACAAACAGGATTGCTTTTATACTGTGGGGTTATACTGTTACATAATAAATGGATGCTCTTATTTAAAGAGATACATTATGATAGCTCTTTTTATGTTGTTCATTTGAGGTCAACTTTTGTGAACAGGGAGAAGATGATAGCTAATAGGGAGAATTAATTTAATGAAAAGTATTCAAGCATAATACAACTAGGGTATATATACATACTAACTGAATTACAAAATTGTATATGATAAAAGGATACTTTTAATTTTCAAAAAAAATTACTATGACTTAACATATTAATCAATAGTTATATCTATGAATTGTTCTGAGGCATGAGCCACATTACTTCTCCGCCAAATCAGTTGGATTTTCGTCAAGTGAACTCATTAATTTCAGTAGTTCGCGTATTTATCTTAGCAGATTCTTCTGGATAGAGGAATGCGGGTTCCAAGCAATCTCCAAAAATTATCTTCTTAATCACCCTTGACATATTATAAGAAATATTTCTCTTTGCGTTCTGAATATTTGAATAGGGCAAGATGTGGTCTTTAAAAAACTTTAACAGCATCTACTACATGTTATTATATTTTTTTGTACAACAATGTTTGTATTGGTATTGCTCAAAGTCGGTTTGAGACAATGATATTATGCAAGACTGTTAGGATCTTGTCTGAGAAGGTGCAACTACTGTTTTATCCTTACAGCTATAAACTCCTCGAGATGGATCATAGTAATATGAAAGAGAATCTTCTGGTCCATTAATTACAATTTTCAGAACATATATCAATTTTATTGTGTTATAATAGTTATTAATATTCAATAAATATTTTTGGGATCTAGTGGGTTAGTTCTCAAACGAAAAATGACAAATAATTCCTATGATTTGTCAAATAACTAAAATTAAAATTTTCTTATTTTGTCCTAGAAATGTTCAAAGGTAATGTTGCAATTAAGTCTTCATAGCGGTCTGATTTCTGCGGTGATGTTCACATTGGAGACACTTCCGGTCATCTTGTATATCTATCGAGACATGTTAAGCACTATTGCATAATATTGGTAATCATTTTGGTAATAAAGCCTTCTGAACGTCGACTATTTGGGCATTCTTATTGTGACACAACAACCCTCTTCCTAGTTCAAGATTAATATGTTCATTATCACAATATTTTCATAACGAGCAGTTTATTTCGCACATTGATCAATTCTTAATTTCATGAAATTTGTTGGTTATTAGAAAGTACACAATATGACATGACGTTTTTTTTTATTTCTTGAAGTATTTAGAAAATCAGTAAACCCCGTATATGTTTAAACTAACAAACTCATTCATCAGTCAATGAAAAAATGTTTGCTAAATATTGAACTTTGCAGACTGCTTCTGCTGCTGTTCGCCCACTGAGACAAAAATGCATTTTCCTTGTGATACATTAATGTCTTTGCAAGGAAAATTCCTGATTGAAATATCCGTCTGCGCCAGGCATACCCAAGCTAGGGCTCCCGGATATTTTGAATCTTGAGTTCCCAATTGCAATACTTTTTCCGAGTCTCCTTTTTGTGAATTTAGTTGATATTCGCCCCGTGTTTTGACACGAATTTGGCTTATATTAGTTCCGTTTCGAATACATTATTCTTCTATTTTGCAAGGAAAATTCCTGATTGAAATATCCGTCTGCGCCAGGCATACACAAGCTAGGGCTCCCGGATATTTTAAATCTTGAGTTCCCAATTGCAATACTTTTTCCGAGTCTCCTTTGTGTGAATTTAGTTGATATTCGCCCCGTGTTTTGACACGAATTTGGCTTATATTAGTCCCGTTTCGAATATATTATTCTTCTATTTGGCAAGGAAAATTCCTGATTGAAATATCCGTCTGCGCCAGGCATACACAAGCTAGGGCTCCCGGATATTTTAAATCTTGAGTTCCCAATTGCAATACTTTTTCCGAGTCTCCTTTTGTGAATTTAGTTGATATCCGCCCCGTGCTTTAATACGAATTGGGATTGTATTAGTCCCGTTTCGAATATATTATTCTTCTATTTTGCAAGGAAAATTCCTGATTGAAATATCCGTCTGCGCCAGGCATACACAAGCTAGGGCTCCCGGATATTTTAAATCTTGAGTTCCCAATTGCAATACTTTTCCGAGTTTCATTTCTTTGAATTTGGTTGATAGTCGCCCGTTCTTTAACACAAATTTGGTTTATATTTAAATCTGGTTAACTCTAGAATTGCCTTCCGTTTTCATTACCTTCCCCGAATTTTCTTTTAGTGGGATTTCGTGATATTAGTTCCGCCCTTTTGATACCCTTCTTGATTTTGTTCAAAGCTTAGGGAGATGTCTGACGAGTAGATATAGAGTTCCCGATCTATAGTATTGTTTTCCCGATTGGATAGTTTTTTTTTAGTAGCACCGGACCCGTTCGTTACATAAGGGTCTATCAAATACATGAATGAAAAGACCACCAAGCTTAACATAGTTTTGCTTGCCTTTTTTTTACCGCTTCTTTTATTTGCATGAACGCTATTTTATAATTACAAACCACTCTCGCTTATGTCCTGCCTGCTTCGTCGCTAATAATACATATGTGCTTTTGACTATTGTTTATTTTGTATGTATATAACAACTTAGAAGGTATTAATGTAATGAAACTGAAATAAACCTGTGTTGTGTTTTATTGACCTATTATAGACTAGTATTTCCCCATGGTAGCGTAGTTGTTTGGCAGCACGAATTTTAGCTTCTCCGTAGTGTGGATCAGGATAATAACATTTATTTCAGGACTAGCGAGAACATTTGTTTTATATATTTAGCAACGTCCCGAATTTTGACGACAATAGACCCCTGGAATTTACCGTACCTCCATCTGAGGCTACCTGGAACTCTCGACGAGGGAAGTCGAGAGGCCGTGGAGACAACCACGTTAAAAACCTGGCGCCCGAGAAAGTGTAAGGTTTCAAAGGTGTCAGGAGTGACGTTTCCGAGGCGTTCCACGCGCAGTGCAGCGCGCAGTCATCGCCTCTAGGGGAGGAAAACGCGTCACAAGTTATACAGTTATACAGTTATACAGTGTGACGTCGGCGGCTGCTTTACCAGGGTCAAATATCTAGAATACTTACGCTGCATATTCTGCACTATCAGCGTCTGGCTGGAACAACACACCATTCATTGCAACAATGTATCATAATGGTTTATTGTTAAAACCACATTCATCATACTTTGTAGTTATTTTTTGATTAGTGATAAGTTTCCTCAATTCATTTTGTTTTCTACGATTCGATTCAGTATTTTATTCATTGTGAGATATTGCGGTTGATTACTGATAATACGAAAATATTTTTTCTCCAATAAAGTAATCCAATATTAATTTTATATTAAGTAGAGACAAAATTATTAAAATCTTAGTAATCTATACGGCCGCCGACGTCACCGGCTTAATGAATGGACAAAGACGTGTGTATTAAAAATTGATATTTTCAGTGTTAAATAAGGTGTTCCCTTAAAGCGTGAGTAATAAATATTTTTTTGTTGAAATATGACACATTTCTTTAGATGTTTTTTCAAAAAATATTAGTTAATGTAGGAAGATAAGGCCGTATATATGGTTTTTTAGTAAAAATTTCATTAAAAAAGTTTATACGAACGATGGATGGGGGTAGATTATAATTTCATTACGCTCCTAACGTATACGTGAGTTTGGGGTTAAAAATATGTCTTTGAACCAAAAAATATCAGTTCATGTAGGGAGATAAGGCCGTACATATTGGTTTTTAGTAATTTACGTCTTTAAGATCCAATTTCGGTATCATAAAATCGAAAAATAGTCACACCTATATAAAGAGGTTTACCGAAAACTATTTCAGCCCTTTTTAATTTAATAGCTACTAGATTTTCATTAAAAATTGTACTATAATGTAACAAAGGAATTGCAATGAAATGTTTTATGCTGTAGCGGCCGTTTCAAGATTTAAGTAATTTAACATAACGGTACTTTCGAGAATTTTCCATTGTTTTATTAATAAGTTTATGATGATTCAGAATCATTGTTTGCTAAATTTCTCAAATGGTTGTTTAAATCAATATGTCTTCAACCAAGAATTCCGCTCGAATTTAAGAAACCTATGTATCTTTTTCAATGTCAATCGTTTAGTGTCCGGTAGTGAATTTTATAATTATTTTCAGGATAATGGGTAAACAATAACTTTTTATATTTTGAACTAGGTGGAATATTATGTTTTGGACATAATGAAAAATCACTGTTACAATCATATAATTTTTCATCATAACCCAAGTTTTTTTGAAATCATGTATCCGTTTTAATATGAACTTGTTTGGACTTGTCGGTTTTCGTTGATAAGGTATGTTATTAGTAACGAGAATCTATGACGTCATCGACTCAGATGAAAGTATAAATATGCATTGATTCTTATGTAGAATAGACATCTGAGGAGATCTTTTTTTATGAATATTTTGAACCTTTTTATTTAGAGTTGCATAAAAAAAATTAATTAATATGGAAATATACACCCATATATAATTGTTTTTACTAGTAATTTCACTAGTCTGCGACGATGTAATAGTTTTTGTGGTAAGATCATCATTGTTTGTTATAAAAAATGAAGGGATGTAGATAGATTTATGCAAAAAAGTTTAATTGATTGTCAATTGTTAAAAATTTTGGTTAGTAAAATATTAGACTAATAAATTTTTATTTCTAGTCTGACGTCCGAATTAGATGGGCTCTTCTAAAATCGCGATGACGTGTGGTACACAACAGCTCGCGCCTGGGGTGAAGATTGCTGCAGAAGAAAATAGGCAAACGAGTAAGTATCTTTTGAGTATTTACCTACGAAAATATTTATTGTTTTAGTTGTGATATATAATTTTGATAGCATACAATGAGGTTCCTTCGGGTATAAAAAGGGTACCGACTTTTCCTACACAGAGATATGACAGGTACCACACAGTGGGAGGAGTACAAAAAACTTAGGGTGTCGGTTAGACTCGATTACAACCCGAGCAGTCACCTTTTGAGTTATGTACGAATAGTATCCTTCTGTTATGGGGTAGAGTCGCCTAAAGGCTATTGAAGAGTGCCTATAACCTCATATGTAAATATTATATAGATTTTTGAGATGTATTGTAGTTTAAATTGTAATTGAATTTTTGGTCGGAAAAAAAGTAGTGGGTCTCGTATATCGATTTCTCTTAACCATATAAGTATTTTTTGAGGTCTCTTCGGATATAAAACGGGGGATCGACTTTTTTCCGCACAGAAATACGGCAGTTACCACATTGTGGGATAAGTACTTAACTAGGATATCTGTAAGACATACCTACAAAACATGCGGTTATCTATTAGTTCAAGTACGTATAGTATTTTCTGTATGTTTTCATCACATATCAGGGAAAATTGTTGCCTAAAGGCTATTAAAGAATCTCCTTCGACCTCACATATAAAAAATAGATAATAAATAATAGTATATGTTTAACTATGGGTAAATAGACAATATAGAAAAAATAATAAACAATTCGTGATCGACAAATTCAGGATTTCAATTTATAAATAATTTATTATTCTTCTAAAAGATACGTCGAATGGTGATTTTTTCCTCGTAATCAATGGTCCTGAAGGTTGTCGGAATATAATTTGTGGTCTAGCTAAATCGTAGTCTGCTGATACAGATCATTAACTTCTTATTTCACTGTTTGTTAATTGGAATCATTACTAGAATATATCATATCCTCCTCAAGTAAAAATATCATAATAGGCGAAAAGTTTTCAATTTATAAGTAATTTATTATTCTTTTACAATTCCTCGAATGGTAATTTTTTCTCATAATCAATGGTCCTGAAGGTTGCCGGAATGGAATTTGTAGTCTAGCTAAATCGTAGCCTACAGATACAGATCATAAACTTCTTGTTCCAATCACTGTTTGTTAATTGGAATCATTACTTGAATATATCATATCTTCCTCAAATATTACGGTTAAAAAGTGTCAGAATTGCTCAATTAGCTTAAAATACGTCATTTTTTTACATGCTTTCTTATGGAAAAACAGGCACAAATTTCCTCAATCGCGGGTCTTTTTTAGAGAAAAATTTTATCGTTCAGTCTTCCGTCCGACTAGAAGTTTACTTGTTACCCCTCTGACCCCAGAGCAAAGCGCGTCTAACTCATAGGCTCCGCCCCTGCCAATCAAAACACATGCCTGCGCACCGAACCACGCGCGGATGTGTATAAATAGGCGGCGGGGAGCAACGGATCGGCAGTTCATCTTCGACCTCTAAAGAAGACGCAACGTCTCGCTTAGACGCTCTGGTACCGCTACGCTGTTGAGATATAGATCGAACTGGGCAAGTTGAATTATCTTGAATTGGCATTTCATTTACTTGCTCCCAGTTCCTCTGCGAGATAGTGGATTACGAGAGTCCTAAGGGATTTATAGTGAGATACGGAATTTTTTATATAATATACATATAAAAATATGATATTTATTTATGAAACTGTCGGACGTGAATAGTCATGACAGCCTGAGCCCTTTTCAGGGCTTTGGCAATCAGACAACGCCCACCCGACGACATGGCGCCCAACAAGTGGGATACACACCGACCCCTGAAGGAGGAGGCGAACACTACCACGCCGCTGAGCTAGCTGGAGGAAGGGTCCACCAGGTCCAAACACCAGGAGGAGAAGTCCACCAGGTCCGAACCCCAGTAGAAGGGGTCCACCAGGTCCCATTCCTAGGAGGAAGGGTCCACCAGGTCCGAACACCAGGAGGAGAGGTCCACCAGGCCCGAACCCCAGTAGGAGGGGTTTACCAGATCCCATTCCCAGGTGGAGGGTTCCACCAGGTCCAATTCCCAGAAGGAAGAGTCCACCAGGTACTAACCCCAGGAGCAGAGGTCCACCAGGTCCGAACCCCAGGAGCAGAGGTCCACCAGGTCCGAACCCCAGAAGGAGAGGTCCACCAGGTCCAAATCCATAGAAGAGGCACCTACCAACCCCAACCGGGACCAAGGGAAGCCAAGCCGCTATCGGAGATCCTCAGGGCAGAGAGGACAAACAGACCAACCACAACATCAACACCAGCAGGCACCCACTACCAGACCCAACAGCAAGGAAGCCTACGGACAACCCAGGCTACCACATACCACCAGCCGCTTCTCAGTCCCTCAGCCGCGGTCCAGGCTGAAGCAATACTACAGGCCTTGCAGAAACTGACCAACCAAGGATGGAAGTCAGAGCCACCGACGTTCAGCGGTAGGGAAGAAGAGGACCCCACGCAATTTCTTCAAGCCATGCAGAGACATCTACAGGCCCAACAAGTACCCCAAGAGGAATGGGTCAATGCCACCAAACAATGCCTCAGAGGGATGGCCAGCAAATGGTTAAACCAGTACCCGAGAACCAGAATGGAGTGGTATGCATTCACCAACTGGTTCCTAGATAAATTTAATCATCCATCAGACCTGGCCAAGCTGGCGTCCAAGTTCTACGGCAAGTACCAGCAAGAAGGCCAGGTACCCGCAGCCTACCAAGCTCAGGTAGAGGAAGTCCTGCACCGGTACCCTGAGGTCTTCGAAGATCAACTCAAACAGGCCACCACAAAGGCAACAGAGCACGTGATCCGCCTCAACGACCCCAAACCTATCAGGGTGAAACCATATAAATATTCACCAGAGAAAAAACGCATCATATACGACGAGGTAGACAAGATGCTAGCTGCCGGAGTCATCCGACCAAGCCACTCTGAATATAACAGCCCGATCGTGGTGGTCCAAAAGAAAGACGGAGAACCGCGGTTCTGCGTTGACTACAGGAAACTTAACAACGCCACCGCAACCGAAGTTTCCAATCTCCCAACCATCCATGACACAATCAGAGACCTGGGTCAAGCAAAGGTTTTCAGCTCCATCGACCTCAAAAGTGGATTCTGGCAAGTCCCTATGGCAGACGACTTCATCCACCTCACAGCCTTCTCGACACCAGACGGGTCAGCCTACGAGTTCCTGGTTATGCCGTTCGGCCTGAAGAACGCCCCCACAACGTTCCAGAAACTGGCCAATCAAGTCCTAGCTGGATATATAGACATATTCGCCAAGGTGTATATGGACGACATTATCATATACTCAAACACCTTGGCAGAACACATTCGTCATATCCAGTTAGTTCTAGAACGACTCCGAACCCATGGACTCTGGGCATCCCTCAAAAAGTGCCAATTCGCCTCTGACCAACTAGAATACCTAGGGCACACTATAACAGCGGAAGCGAACCTACCTCTGGAAAAACACGTCCTGAAGATTCAAGACTACCCCAGACCCACAACCAGGAAGCAACTACGAAGCTTCCTAGGAACAGCAGGCTGGCTCAGAGACTTCGTAAAGAACTACGCCGAGAAAACGATCCCCCTCTCAGACCTCACGGCCGCCAAGAGGAAATTCAAATGGACTCCAGAGGCGGAAAGTTCCTTCCAGAGAATAAAACGAGAAGTCTCACAACCCCTCCAGCTGTCAAGACCGGACCCAAACCAGGGCTTCAGCCTCCAGACGGACGCTTCCACCACCGGTATGGGAGCAGTTCTCTTCCAGGGGGACCCCAACAACAGAAGGATAATCTGTTACGCCAGCGCCAAGCTAAGCCCCGCTGAACGGAGGTACCATATCAACGAGATCGAATGTCTCGCCGTAGTATGGGGAATCAAGAGATTCAAGCACTACCTCCAAGACCAGCACTCTACACCGACAACAGGGCCCTAACCTGGCTGGACAGATTCAGGGAAGAGAGGACCAAACTCACAAGATGGGCACTCCTGTTACAAGAATACGATTTCAGCATCCACCACGTCCCAGGGAAGGCAAATGAACTTCCGGACCACCTCTCCAGGCTCCCGGAAACCGAGGAACCAACCACCAACAACTCATCCCAAGACGATGAAATCGAACGACTGTCCTGGCCCTCCATAGAAATCGACGAACCAGACAACTTCCCCCTCCTATGCCTCCTCGAGGACGAAGAAGAGGAAGAAGCCCAAGAGGACAACGCCAACCTCACGCTGGAAGAACGCATAGCGAAATCCCATAGGACACATCCTGGAATGCTGCGACTGAGACGTCGCCTAGAAGCCATCACCACCAGAGGCCCAGAAACCGAAGTGGAACAGACCCTAACACAGGACTTCTCAGTAAAACAGAGCACTTGCTTCTACACGGCGGGGCAACAACACCGGCTGGTCGTCCCCAAACGCTATCGAGAAGACGTGCTCAAGACCTACCACGAAGCCTCGGGCCACCCCGGGACAGACGAAACTACTAGAGCCATCAAACGAATATATTACTGGCCAACACTACAGAAGGATGCCAAGCAACATGTGAAGTCTTGCCTCATCTGCGCCACCACCAAGTCAGCAGCCAGACAGCCAGCAGCATCAATGGAAGCCAGAGAACCACAAGGACCGTGGAAGACCATCTCCTTCGACGTCCTAGGGCCATACCCAAAGTCAACCAGAGGCAATCGCTTCATCCTGGTGGCCACAGACCTCTTCTCCAAATGGATAGAATACCGTTGCACCACATCAGGCAAGGCCAAAGCAGTGGTCCAGTTCTTAGAGGAGGAGGTCTGTCAAAGATGGGGCTACCCGGAATGCGTGATCACGGACAATGGAGGCCAATTCCGTGGCGGGGTGTTTGAAAGATTTCTAGACAGGAATCACATAAAACCAGTAAACTCCCCGATCTACCACCAAAGGGCAAACCCCGTGGAGAGGCGAGTCCAAGAAATTAAAAAGGGACTACGAGCCAGACTGGTCGGTAAACAGGAAAATAGATGGGAAGACCTCCTGGCGGACACAGTGTTCTCTCTCAGGACAAGGGCCTCAGCAGCCACTGAACAGACACCATGCCACTTACTGCTGGGCTACGAGCTCCGCCGCCCAGAAGAAGGCCCAAAGCGACCAAGGCCACTCAACACCCCCGAAAAACGCCTCCAGCGACAAGAAGAGGCCAAACAGAAGGCCACCATCTACGCCAGGCGCCTGTTTCCCGACACACAAGCGGCGGCAAAAATATTCTCACCCGGAGAAAAGGTGCTCGTCCGGAACTTCGCCAAATCCAACTTCGGCCAAACATGGACCGGACCTCATGAAATACTAGAACAATTAGGCCCTAACACCTACAATGTGCTCAAGGACGGCGGCCACAAGCTGATCTACGTCGACGATATAAGGCCATCACCACCACCAAGAGCACCACCAGAGGACAACTAAACAGTCTATTGTATATACCACATTTTCTCCTTTTTCCCCTTAATTTTAAGCTTCTCTGTCCATATCTCAACCATACCTCAACATTCCCAGTTCGATCTTCGGAGCGGGGGGGTGACCCCAGAGCAAAGTGCGTCGAACTCATAGGCTCCGCCCCTGCCAATCAAAACACATGCCTGCGCACCGAACCACGCGCGGATGTGTATAAATAGGCGGCGGGGAGCAACGGATCGGCAGTTCATCTTCGACCTCTAAAGAAGACGCAACGGCTCGCTTAGACGCTCTGGTACCGCTACTCTGTTGAGATATAGATCGAACTGGGCAAGTTGAATTATCTTGAATTGGCATTTAATTTACTCGCTCCCAGTTCCTCTGCGAGATAGTGGATTACGAGAGTCCTAAGGGATTTATAGTGAGATACGGAATTTTTTATATAATATACATATAAAAATATGATATTTATTTATGAAAATGTCGGACGTGAATAGTAATGACAGCCTGAGCCCTTTTCAGGGCTTTGGCAATCAGACAACGCCCACCCGACGACATGGCGCCCAACAAGTGGGATACACACCGACCCCTGAAGGAGGAGGCGAACACTACCACGCCGCTGAGCTAGCTGGAGGAAGGGTCCACCAGGTCCAAACACCAGGAGGAGAAGTCCACCAGGTACGAACCCCAGTAGAAGGGGTCCACCAGGTCCCATTCCTAGGAGGAAGGGTCCACCAGGTCCGAACACCAGGAGGAGAGGTCCACCAGGCCCGAACCCCAGTAGGAGGGGTTTACCAGATCCCATTCCCAGGAGGAGGGTTCCACCAGGTCCAATTCCCAGAAGGAAGAGTCCACCAGGTCCGAACCCCATTCTAAACCTGCCAAAAAACCCAGTTGTGGTAATTGATAACGCCCCATATCACAATGTTCTAAATGAAAAATTACCTACGACTGCTTGGACTAAACAACAATAAAAAAACTGGCTTTCTAAAAGAAACATATATTACAGTGAACAAATGTTAAAACCGGATCTTTATAACGTTGCAAAAATGTACAAACCGCAATATAAAACTTATAAAATTGATGAATTGTTTATTCAACATGGATTGCAAGTTTTAAGGCTACCCCCTTATCACCCGTACTTGAATCCGATCGAGAGTGTTGGGGCGGCACTTAAAGAATATGTGGCCAAACGAAATGTTACCTTCAATTTAACAAGGTTAAATAATTCTGTAATGAATTTTTTGACACATTTTCTGCAAATGATCGGAAAGTTAAATGTGACCATGTTATAAAGATTGAAGATGAATTTATGAACAATGAACCACTTTTAGATACTGTTGTAGATAATATTATTATTAATTTGGCCGAAGACGGAGATAGCGAGAATGATGAAGTTGATATCGAAAGTGATTTTGAAGAATCATTTGTAGATGCACATCTTTATATAGGTGTGACTATTTTTTGATTTTATGATACCGAAATTGGATCTTAAAGACGTAAATTACTATAAAACAATATGTACGGCCTTATCTCCCTACATCAATTGATATTTTTTGGTTCAAAGACATATTTTTAACCCCAAACTCACGTATACGTTAGAAGCGTAATTAAATTATAATCTACCCCCATCCATCGTTCGTATAAACTTTTTTAATGAAATTTTTACTAAAAAACAATATATACGGCCTTATCTTCCTACATTAACTGATATTTTTTGAAAAAACATCTAAAGAAATGTGTCATATTTCAACAAAAAAATATTTATTACTCACGCTTTAAGGGAACAACTTATCACTTGCACACCTTATTTAACACTGAAAATATCGATTTTTAATACACACGTCTTTGTCCATTCATTAAGCCGGTGACGTCGGCGGCTGCTTTACCAGGGTCAAATATCTAGAATACTTACGCTGCATATTCTGCACTATCAGCGTCTGGCTGGAACAACACACCATTCATTGCAACAATGTATCATAATGGTTTATTGTTAAAACCACATTCATCATACTTTGTAGTTATTTTTTGATTAGTGATAAGTTTCCTCAATTCATTTTGTTTTCAACGATTCGATTCAGTATTTTATTCATTGTGAGATATTGCGGTTGATTACTGATAATATGAAAATATTTTTTCTCCAATAAAGTAATCCAATATTAATTTTATATTAAGTAGAGACAAAATAATTAAAATCTTAGTAATCTATACGGCCGCCGACGTCACCGGCTTAATGAATGGACAAAGACGTGTGTATTAAAAATTGATATTTTCAGTGTTAAATAAGGTGTGCAAGTGATAAGTTGTTCCCTTAAAGCGTGAGTAATAAATATTTTTTTGTTGAAATATGACACATTTCTTTAGATGTTTTTTCAAAAAATATTAGTTAATGTAGGAAGATAAGGCCGTATATATTGTTTTTTAGTAAAAATTTCATTAAAAAAGTTTATACGAACGATGGACGGGGGTAGATTATAATTTAATTACGCTTCTAACGTATACGTGAGTTTGGGGTTAAAAATATGTCTTTGAACCAAAAAATATCAGTTGATGTAGGGAGATAAGGCCGTACATATTGTTTTTTAGTAATTTACGTCTTTAAGATCCAATTTCGGTATCATAAAATCAAAAAATAGTCACACCTATATAAAGAGGTTTACCGAAAACTATTTCAGCCCTTTTTAATTTAAAAGCTACTAGATTTTCATTAAAAATTGTACTATAATGTAACAAAGGAATTGCAATGGAATGTTTTATGCTGTAACGGCCGTTTCAAGATTTAAGTAATTTAACATAACGGTACTTTCGAGAATTTTCCATTGTTTTATTAATAAGTTTATGATGATTCAAAATCATTGTCGCTAAATTTCTCAAATGGTTGTTTAAATCAATATGTCTTCAACCAAGAATTCCGCTCGAATTTTAGAAACCTATGTATCTTTTTCAATGTCAATCGTTTAGTGTCCGGTAGTGAATTTTATAATTATTTTTAGGATAATGGGTTGACAATAACTTTTTATATTTTGAACTAGGTGGAATATTATGTTTTGGACATGATGAAAAATCACTGTTACAATCATATAATTTTTCATCATAACCCAAGTTTTTTTGAAATCATGTATCCGTTTTAATATGAACTTGTTTGGACTTGTCGGTTTTCGTTGATAAGGTATGTTATTAGTAACGAGAATCTATGACGTCATCGACTCAGATGAAAGTATAAATATGCATTGATTCTTATGTAGAATAAACATCTGGGGAGATCTTTTTTTATGAATATTTTGAACCTTTTTATTTAGAGTTGCATAAAAAAAATTAATTAATATGGAAATATACACCCATATATAATTGTTTTTACTAGTAATTTCACTAGTCTGCGACGATGTAAAAGTTTTTGTGGTAAGATCATCATTGTTTGTTATAAAAAGTGAAGGGATGTAGATAGATTTATGCAAAAAAGTTTGATTGTCAATTGTTAAAAATTTTGGTTAGTAAAATATTAGACTAATGAATTTTTATTTCTAGTCTGACGTCCGAATTAGATGGGCTCTTCTAAAATCGCGATGACGTGTGGTACACAACAGCTCGCGCCTGGGGTGAAGATTGCTGCAGAAGAAAATAGGCAAACGAGTCAGTATCTTTTGAGTATTTACCTATAAAAATATTTATTGTTTTAGTTGTGATATATAATTTTGATAGCATACAATGAGGTTCCTTCGGGTATAAAAAGGGTACCGACTTTTCCTACACAGAGATATGACAGGTACCACACAGTGGGAGGAGTACAAAAAACTTAGGGTGTCGGTTAGACTCGATTCAACCCGAGCAGTCACCTTTTGAGTTATGTACGAATAGTATCCTTCTGTTATGGGGTAGAGTCGCCTAAAGGCTATTGAAGAGTGCCTATAACCTCATATGTAAATTTTATATAGATTCTTGAGATGTATTGTAGTTTAAATTGTAATTGAATTTTTGGTCGGAAAAAAAGTAGTGGGTCTCGTATATCGATTTCTCTTAACCATATAAGTATTTTTTGAGGTCTCTTCGGATATAAAACGGGGGATCGACTTTTTTCCGCACAGAAATACGGCAGTTACCACATTGTGGGATAAGTACTTAACTAGGATATCTGTAAGACATGCCTACAAAACATGCGGTTATCTATTATTTCAAGTGCGTATAGTATTTTCTGTATGTTTTCATCACATATCAGGAAAAATTGTTGCCTAAAGGCTATTAAAGAATCTCCTTCGACCTCACATATAAAAAATAGATAATAAATAATAGTATATGTTTAATTATGGGTAAATAGACAATATAGAAAAAATAATAAACAATTCGTGATCGACAAATTCAGGATTTCAATTTATAAATAATTTATTATTCTTTTAAAAAATACGTCTAATGGTGATTTTTTTCTCGTAATCAATGGTCCTGAAGGTTGTCGGAATATAATTTGTGGTCTAGCTAAATCGTAGTCTGCAGATACAGATCATTAACTTCTTATTTCACTGTTTGTTAATTGGAATCATTACTAGAATATATCATATCCTCCTCAAGTAAAAATATCATAATAGGCGAAAAGTTTTCAATTTATAAGTAATTTATTATTCTTTTACAATTCCTCGAATGGTAATTTTTTCTCATAATCAATGGTCCTGAAGGTTGCCGAAATGGAATTTGTAGTCTAGCTAAATCGTAGCCTACAGATACAGATCATAAACTTCTTGTTCCAATCACTGTTTGTTAATTGGAATCATTACTTGAATATATCATATCTTCCTCAAATATTACGGTTAAAAAGTGTCAGAATTGCTCAATTAGCTTAAAGCGTATAGTATTTATAGTAGTACAGTATACCCTAAATATTTTAGGGTACTACTTGGCTGTATAATATGCCCATCTACGCAAAGCTGAGTTTGCAATGGGGTGTTTTTATTAGTCATTCTCCTGAGTAATAAATACTCTGTTTTGGAGGCGTTAATAACTAATTTGTGTTCGTGTAAATAAGGTAAAATTGTCGTGTTTATGTGTGTTTGTACTGTTTCCAGTGCGTAATTTGGATTCTGTGCTGTGGCTACCAAACAAGTATCGTCGGCATACATTGCAGTTAACAATTGTGGGGAGGTGGGGAGATCGTGGATGAATAGGGAGTAAAGCAAAGGTGATAAAACAGAACCTTGCGGAACTCCGGCTATCATTACGTAAGGTCCGGCTGAATGATTATCAATTTTGGTGTAAAATTTTCGATTGCTTAAATAGGAATTTAGTATTTTAATTAAATAATTAGGAACTTCGATTTTTATCAGTTTGTTTATTAAACCCTCGAGCCATACGGAGTCAAATGCCTTCTGAATGTCCAATGTAACCATAATGGCTTTATCTTTTCTTACAAATCCTTCCTTATATAATTTATTACCCTTATTATTTGTGCTATCGTGCTATGGCCGCTTCTGAATCCGTATTGCTCTGAGGGTAAAATGTTTTGTTTGTCGATAAATTGTCGTAGTCTATATAAAATTATTTTATCTATCACCTTTGCTATGTTGTTAAGGAGAGATATTGGTCTGTAACTATCTACATAACATGGTTGTTTATTTGCTTTGATAATGGGAACGACGTTGGCTATCTTAAGCATATCGGGATATTGTCCTGTTTTGAGAATAAAATTTGTTATGTATATTTTTTAATAGTATGTTGTGTATAGTGTCTGTTCCTGGGGCTGTTTTGTTTTTCAGCTGCTGTATCGTGTTGTATATTTCAGAGCATGTTGTTAGATTTTTTGTATTTGTTGTGGTGAGTGAATTTATGTATTGTTTAACTGTGTGTGTTATGTTTTGATGAAATTGTGTGTGTTGTGTGTGATTTACAAAGTTGCTTTGAAAATACTCTCCGAACTGTTCTGCGATGTCGGGGGTGTTATAGTAGGTTTTATTATTGTGTATAATTTTGTTTATCTCAATCTGTTTTTTCCTAAAATGCCGGGCGATTTTCCATAGTGAGTTATCTCCTGGTTTCAGTGTTTTTATGAATGCTGACCATTCGCTGTTTTTGTGATCTTTAATTAACTGATTAATTTGTTGTTGATGCTGATTTAATTCTTTGTGATAAATTGGGTCTCTGGTATGTTGCCATTTTTTTCTAATTTTGTTTTTATTTTGAATTAATTGTATTATGTTATCAGGAAGGATATATTTATTATGTGATTGTTTTTTTATGGTTGTAGAATGATCTCTGGCTTTGATTATTATATTTTGCAGATTTTCTATTGTTTTATTTAATTGAATTATGTTTTCTGTATTATAAGTGATTGTTAAATTGTCATTTATGTATTTTCTGAATTTATTCCAGTTTGTTTTATTGTAAATAAATATTTTTTTATTGTTAGGGTTGATAGTGTGGAATAGTTTGAGGTTGATGAGTATGGGATCGTGGTCAGAGTTTAGGTCGGGGAGTGTTTTCATATTGTTTATGAAGTTAATATTTTTCGCAACTACTATATCTAGTATGCAGGGTGTTTGATTTGCCATAAAAGGGTGATAAGTGGGTTCAATTGTATGATATATGTTGCAGTCCGTATTATCGCAGAACTTCATGAGAGTATTGCCGTTAGCGTTTGGGTAGTTGGAGTAATGATCCCACTGTGGATGTTTACAGTTAAGATCTCCAACCACCAAAACTTTGTTATGTGTAGTAAAAATGTTGTGAAAGTCTGTGAGTGTGATTTTATTGCCGGGTGGATTGTATACTCCGACAATTTTGATTTTATCCTCTAACAGGATCGCGATATGCTCAATTGATGTGTTATTTTGTTGCAGGACTTTGAAATTCATACCTTTTTTTATTAATAAAGCGACACCACCCCCGCCGGTATCGCCGGGGCGGTCTTGTCTATAAAGACGATAATCTGGATTTCTAAAGTTTATTGTTTTATGAGATTTTAGGAGTGTCTCAGCTAAGAAAAATAAGTCTGGTTTGTGAAAGTCGAGAAATTGTCTGAATAATGGGATTTTGCTTTGTACTCCACATACATTGCAATAAATTATTTTGAGATTATATCGTTTGTGAAATTCTGTTTTTTCGCTTACCTGCCTATATGGCATAGTTGTCTATTCCGGTAACAAAGCTATTGTAGATCATGAATTTTTCAATTTTATTGGTGGCCTTCCTCATTTCTTGAAGAAGATCTGAAACCGCTCTCGTCAATTCGTCCAAATTTACAAGGGTGTGCAATTCTTGGAACATCTTGTTAAGTTCAGTAAATTTACCAATATCGTTGTTTGAACTGGTGGGATGGCTGACAGTTTTGTTTGTAGGGGGTTGGGGGTGAGAATTTTGAGGGGTGGTTTGAGGGATGTTTTTCGTAGGAAGACTAGGATAATCTTTATTAACATTGTTTGTGTTTTTCGTCCAAGGGTTGATTTTAGGAGCGGGTGCAGGGATGAATTTAGGGGCTGGTTTAGGATTTTGAGTAGCTCTTTTTTCTTCGTTCCATATTTTCCTCTTCACGAATTCCGGGCAAATCTCCGCGTTGGCAGGATGGTCTCCCTGGCAGTTGGCACAACGGGCTGGGGTAGTTCTATCTTTTGTACACTCGGGGGTGAGATGTTCTCCTGCGCATTTTAGGCACCTGGGTGCTCGACCGCAGTTGGAAGTGGCGTGTCCCCACTGCTGACAGATATGACACTGGATGACAGGTTTGCTCTGACGTCTGTGTTCCCATATAATTCTTGTGTGTTCTAATATGCGAACATTTTTGTTTAAATAATCTAGTGTGACTTTCGAATTTGTCACAACTAGATAAAGTGGTCTGCTTTTCGTAGTCATCCTGTATACGTCTTTGATTTCTATCTTATATATTTTTTCTAGTTCTTCCTTGATGTCAATCAACTGAACTCCTTCTGCAAGGCCTCTTAGTACAAACGCATGCGTTTTTTCATCTCTTTTTGTATATGTATGATGTTGTACTTTTTCTTTGCGGAAAATCGATTTTAATTTTTCAAAGTCTTGATCGTTTTTGGTAAATATTATTGAAGAACGATTAGTGTATTTTATTTCAAATGGGTTAGTTATCGCCTCTTTCAATTTATTTACCATATCTCTGTGGTGGGTTACGTTACCATCGATAACTATTGGTGGACATTGATTTTGTTTTTTTGAGGTTTTAAGGGTAGCTTTCGGTCTCTTGTTTTCTTGTTGGTTGGTACTCTCCTCATCGGAACTTTGTTCATTTGGATTAAATCTGCGGAAGTGGATTTTTTTTCTTTTTTTCTGTGTGATTACTTTCGCTGAGTCTTCCTCAGATAAATCTGATAATGACTCGTATGGATTATGTGTTGTCGTCTGGGGCGGTACATTGTTAACTTGGTTAAATAGTTTGCTGAACGAGTTGTATTTGCGTGGTTTTGAAAATCCCAGTGGAATATTGTCTTGAACTTCCATTGGGGTGGCTACTTTAATTTCATCCAAATCTACTTGATTTTTGGACATATTTAGTGTTTTAGCAGTTATTTGTGGACCTTTTTTGATGAGTTTAGCGTATTGCGAAGTAAACTCGTCTTCCGCTACTTTTTTATTATTTGTCGAATTTTCAATCTCTTGTACCCAAGATAAGTTGGCCGGTTTATGCACTTGGACCACTTCTACTTCAATATTTTGATTTTGAGCATTGAGGTTTTCGTCATCATCGGTTGTGTTGTTTTCGTTGCTATTGCCTATGGTGTCTTCCTCCATATTCTCAAATTGAATTTTTTTGTTGTTTTCAATTTTGTTAGGAGTTGATGAGATTTTAGTGTCGCTTCCTCTACACTGTGGTATTAGGTTTTCGGAATTGTAAGACTTGGTGTTCGTGTCACTTTCAAGAGATATGTTATCGTTTTCTATATACTTTTTGTTTTCTTCTAGACACTTTTTAGAGTTATCGCGACACTTTTTATTGTTTTCTAGACACTTTTTATTGTTTTCTATACACTTTTCTATCGTTGGTTCGACGTATTCTGTAGATGTAACGTGTGTTGGAGTGATTGGTTTTAGAAACTCTATTCACTTTGATATGGTAGCAACGTCAAGTGTTTCTATACACTTTTCTGGAATTTTGAATTTTTCAGAAATTTTGGTTGATTTTATGTTTTCAGTATTACTATCTGAATAATTCTCATTTATGTAGACTAATTTGTGGTAGTTTCTATTTTTTTCAACTAGTTCTAACTTTCTATTTTTAATTCTAGTAATTTCGTCTGAGTATTTCGACGGAGATTTTGTTTCAGAGGATTCTGGAGAGGATTTTGACCTTTCAGAATCTTTTGATTCGTCTTTCTCTTTTTTATTACTTTTTTTACAGACTTTTTTTAGACAATCTTTTTATCTTATTATTGTTTTTTTTATATAGTGGTTTTACATTTTTGCACGTACCTTTGGTTTTATATCTGGATGAACTTGTCACTGTATTTAAGGGTTTATTTACACACACGTTACTATCGTTAACTAAACTTTCACTGGTGAAAAGCTCTGGCTTTTGTTCCTGAAGCTTTATGATTTTGTTTTTGAGCCGCCGAGTATACTCGGTGGGATATGGTACAGACCCCGTAATTGGGGGTGAAGGCAGCGTTATGAACTCAATGAGCACTAACTCTATTGAATTCTTTACATAAAAACTGTAACTTTATAGATAACTTAAAATTTGCAATAAACTTTTGTTCACAATAATATCCAATAATCAAACCGACAGGCATGAATATTAGCATAGGAGTGATCAATCGCGGGTTTTTTTTAGGGAAAAATATTATCGTTCAGTCTTCCGTCCGACTAGAAGTTTACTTGTTACCTCTCATATCCTGATAATGCTCATTCGATTACAGTTCTTTGTTCAAAGTGCTTACGAAAAAAATTTTCATCCTTATTATGAGTCTCTTTGTGAATCTAGTAAAACATGTTGCTACTTTGTTGGGGCTTATAACATCTAATTATAATTAACACCAAGTGACTAGAGGGCTTATGGAGTGTAGAAGAGCTATAAGAAAACTAAATAATGCGTTACGGAGTGCCAAGAATATTGGAGAAAAGAAGCATATCTTAACTAGTATAACTCAAATCAAATCATTTCGTAACCAATTTAAATATATTCAAAAACATGGTGGAGACCTATCATCTCATATTGAAACTGCAAAACATCGTGTAAAATGGGATGATCTGGATGCAGCATTTAACGGTCGCATCAGAGCTGGTAGCATCTCAAACCTGAAGCATAAGGATCCCATTGCATTTCTCAAAGATTGTAGGGCTCTCTTTAAACGACGTATACATAATATATTAAAAAAGGAGGTAGCTGTTAAGGTGAATGTGGCTTTCGGAGGTGAATTTGAAATTGTTAAAGGAGATCAGATTCTCAATGAGTTTAAATATTTTACAACGAACAATTCACCAATTTACAAAGATACAAACATTGATGACTGGTTTGATACTAAAGTCGTTGCACCTATCCTTAAAGACCTGGAGGAGTTTCAAGAACGTGATAGTGGTTGGGCATTGAAGAAGGTGGTGAACTTAGGCGTTAACATCAATAAATATACTCCACAACTGGGATCCTCGTATATTGATTTACCAGCAGAAATAAAGAAGAGGAAGGCATGTATTAACGTCAATAATGAAGATGATTCTTGCTTTGCTTGGGCGGTGACGTCGGCACTGTTTCCTGCCATGAAAAATGCGGCTAGAATTTCATCATACCCCCACTATTCGACCATATTAAAACTAAAGGGAATTCAGTTTCCTATGACTATGAAGCAGATCACCAATTTTGAGAAGCAAAATAATATATCCGTAAATGTTTACATTTTACAAAAAGATAAAAAGACCTTCATTACTCTACCAACTTACCTTACAAGAAATAAGATGAATAAACATGTAAATTTGTTGATGGTGCAAGATAAATATGATGAAGCGCCAACGAAATATCACTTTGTTTGGATAAAGAATCTATCAAGACTTCTGTCCACTCAACTCAGTAAACATAATTGTAAGAAATACTTCTGTGATCGTTGCCTACGCTATTTCAGATCCCATGAAAAACTAGATGTTCATCTTAAATGTTGCAAGAGTCGAATGGACTTTTTATGTGAAAGGTGTTTACAGCCATTTACTACAGCGGAACAGTTGGATGCTCACGTCGTAGATTGTATGAAAATGAATGATTGTGCTGTTAAGATGCCATGAATGGAGAAAAACGTTCTTAAATTCAAAAACTATAAGAATAAGGTAAAGGCACCTTTTATAGTATATGCAGATCTCGAGAGTGTTTTGAAGCAGACTGGGGATTCTAAGAAGCCACAACAACATATTCCTGCAGCCGTTGGGTATTACTTCAAGTGTTCATATGATGATTTGCTTTCCTTTTATAAGAGTTATTTGGGTGAAGATTGTATGCGCTGGTTTGCTGATGAGCTGAATCTGCTTGCTCAAGATATCAGTACGGTGTTCCTTTGTCCTTATGGAATTCATATGACTCCTAATCAAGAACGCCAGTTTCAAGCTGCTACCGAATGTCATATTTGTGAAACACCATTTTCCGCTACTGATAAGAAAGTCCGAGATCATGATCATCTCATTCCCGAAAACAATTATAGAGGTGCAGCGCATGAGGGGTGCAATATTAACTATCA
Source organism: Galeruca laticollis (assembly GCA_963921935.1). Classification (NCBI taxonomy): domain Eukaryota; kingdom Metazoa; phylum Arthropoda; class Insecta; order Coleoptera; family Chrysomelidae; genus Galeruca; species Galeruca laticollis. The sequence goes on along the minus strand of OY998179.1, from coordinate 132,784,411 downwards.
GGATTCGCCTACTGTTAATGTAGTGTTCCACAACTTATCTAGTTATGATGCAAATTTCATCATCGAAGACATTGCTACCCGCATGACTGGCTCTATTGATTTGCTTCCTATTACAAAAGAAAAATATATTTCCTTTACAAAACATGTTGAAGATGCACGAATCCAATTCAGATTTATCGATAGTTTCCGATTCATGGCGTCATCTCTCGATAAACTCGCCTCATATTTAACCGAATTTCCTAATTTGAGATCACAGTTTTCTGGTGTTCCCGACGAAGAATTCACAATGTTAACTAAGAAGGGGGTGATGCCTTATGACTATTTCAATTCTTTCGACCGCTTTGAAGAAACAAGGTTACCTCCTATCGAATCTTTCTATAATAATCTCGAAGATAAAACCTGCTCACGTAAACTTTATAGTAGAGCACAATGCGTCTGGAATACGTTTCAATGTCAAACCTTAGGTGAATATGTAGAGTTGTATATGAAGACTGATATCCTTCTTCTTGCTGACGTTTTTGAGCAGTTTCGTTCCAGTTGTATTGCTACGTATAACATCGATCCCGCGCATTATTATACATTACCAGGATTTACATTCGATGCTATGCTGAAACATACTGGACAAGAATTGGAACTTCTCACCGATGTAGACATGTTTTTGTTTGTTGAACGTGGTATACGCGGTGGACTTAGTCGTGCTCGAGCTAACAATAAGTATATGCACACTTATAATCCTTCAAATCCACCGAAATATTTAATGTACAATGATGTGAAGTTATACAGTTATACAGTTATACAGTTATACAGTTATACAGTTATACAGTTATACAGTTATACAGTTATACAGTTATACAGTTATACAGTTATACAGTTATACAGTTATACAGTTATACAGTTATACAGTTATACAGTTATACAGTTATACAGTTATACAGTTATACAGTTATACAGTTATACAGTTATACAGTTATACCGTTATACAGTTATACAGTTATACAGTTATACAGTTATACAGTTATACAGTTATACAGTTATACAGTTATACAGTTATACAGTTATACAGTTATACAGTTATACAGTTATACAGTTATACAGTTATACAGTTATACAGTTATACAGTTATACAGTTATACAGTTATACAGTTATACAGTTATACAGTTATACAGTTATACAGTTATACAGTTATACAGTTATACAGTTATACAGTTATACAGTTATACAGTTATACAGTTATACAGTTATACAGTTATACAGTTATACAGTTATACAGTTATACAGTTATACAGTTATACAGTTATACAGTTATACAGTTATACAGTTATACAGTTATACAGTTATACAGTTATACAGTTATACAGTTATACAGTTATACAGTTATACAGTTATACAGTTATACAGTTATACAGTTATACAGTTATACAGTTATACAGTTATACAGTTATACAGTTATACAGTTATACAGTTATACAGTTATACAGTTATACAGTTATACAGTTATACAGTTATACAGTTATACAGTTATACAGTTATACAGTTATACAGTTATACAGTTTAACAGTTATACAGTTATACAGTTATACAGTTATAAAGTTATACAGTTATACAGTTATACAGTTATACAGTTATACAGTTATACAGTTATACAGTTATACAGTTATACAGTTATACAGTTATACAGTTATACAGTTATACAGTTATACAGTTATACAGTTATACAGTTATACAGTTATACAGTTATACAGTTATACAGTTATACAGTTATACAGTTATACAGTTATACAGTTATACAGTTATACAGTTATACAGTTATACAGTTATACAGTTATACAGTTATACAGTTATACAGTTATACAGTTATACAGTTATACAGTTATACAGTTATACAGTTATACAGTTATACAGTTATACAGTTATACAGTTATACAGTTATACAGTTATACAGTTATACAGTTATACAGTTATACAGTTATACAGTTATACAGTTATACAGTTATACAGTTATACAGTTATACAGTTATACAGTTATACAGTTATACAGTTATACAGTTATACAGTTATACAGTTATACAGTTATACAGTTATACAGTTATACAGTTATACAGTTATACAGTTATACAGTTATACAGTTATACAGTTATACAGTTATACAGTTATACAGTTATACAGTTATACAGTTATACAGTTATACAGTTATACAGTTATACAGTTATACAGTTATACAGTTATACAGTTATACAGTTATACAGTTATACAGTTATACGATTATACGATTATACAGTTATACAGTTATACAGTTATACAGTTATACAGTTATACAGTTATACAGTTATACAGTTATACAGTTATACAGTTATACAGTTATACAGTTATACAGTTATACACTTATACAGTTATACAGTTATACAGGTATACAGGTATACAGTTATACAGTCATACAGTTATACAGGTATACAGTTATACAGTTATACAGTTATACAGTTATACAGTTATACAGTTATACAGTTATACAGTTATACAGTTATACAGTTATACAGTTATACAGTTATACAGTTATACAGTTATACAGTTATACAGTTATACAGTTATACAGTTATACAGTTATACAGTTATACAGTTATACAGTTATACAGTTATACAGTTATACAGTTATACAGTTATACAGTTATACAGTTATACAGTTATACAGTTATACAGTTATACAGTTATACAGTTATACAGTTATACAGTTATACAGTTATACAGTTATACAGTTATACAGTTATACTGTTATACAGTTATACAGTTATACAGTTATACAGTTATACAGTTATACAGTTATACAGTTATACAGTTATACAGTTATACAGTTATACAGTTATACAGTTATACAGTTATACAGTTATACAGTTATACAGTTATACAGTTATACAGTTATACAGTTATACAGTTATACAGTTATACAGTTATACAGTTATACAGTTATACAGTTATACAGTTATACAGTTATACAGTTATACAGTTATACAGTTATACAGTTATACAGTTATACAGTTATACAGTTATACAGTTATACAGTTATACAGTTATACAGTTATACAGTTATACAGTTATACAGTTATACAGTTATACAGTTATACAGTTATACAGTTATACAGTTATACAGTTATACAGTTATACAGTTATACAGTTATACAGTTATACAGTTATACAGTTATACAGTTATACAGGTATACAGTTATACAGTTATACAGTTATACAGTAATACAGTTATACAGGTATACAGTTATACAGTTATACAGTTATACAGTTATACAGTTATACAGTTATACAGTTATACAGTTATACAGTTATACAGTTATACAGTTTTACAGTTTTACAGTTTTACAGTTTTACAGTTTTACAGTTATACAGTTTTACAGTTATACAGTTATACAGTTATACAGGTATACAGTTATACAGTTATACAGTTATACAGTTATACAGTTATACAGTTATACAGTTATACAGTTATACAGTTATACAGTTATACAGTTATACAGTTATACAGGTATACAGGTATACAGTTATACAGTTATACAGTTATACAGTTATACAGTTATACAGTTATACAGTTATACAGTTATACAGTTATACAGTTATACAGTTATACAGTTATACAGTTATACAGTTATACAGTTATACAGTTATACAGTTATACAGTTATACAGTTAAACAGTTATACAGTTATACAGTTATACAGTTATACAGTTATACAGTTATACAGTTATACAGTTATACAGTTATATAGTTATACAGTTATACAGTTATACAGTTATACAGTTATACAGTTATACAGTTATACAGTTATACAGTTATACAGTTATACAGTTATACAGTTATACAGTTATACAGTTATACAGTTATACAGTTATACAGTTATACAGTTATACAGTTATACAGTTATACAGTTATACAGTTATACAGTTATACAGTTATACAGTTATACAGTTATACAGTTATACAGTTATACAGTTATACAGTTATACAGTTATACAGTTATACAGTTATACAGTTATACAGTTATACAGTTATACAGTTATACAGTTATACAGTTATACAGTTATACAGTTATACAGTTATACAGTTATACAGTTATACAGTTATACAGTTATACAGTTATACAGTTATACAGTTATACAGTTATACTGTTATACAGTTATACAGTTATACAGTTATACAGTTATACAGTTATACAGTTATACAGTTATACAGTTATACAGTTATACAGTTATACAGTTATACAGTTATACAGTTATACAGTTATACAGTTATACAGTTATACAGTTATACAGTTATACAGTTATACAGTTATACAGTTATACAGTTATACAGTTATACAGTTATACAGTTATACAGTTATACAGTTATACAGTTATACAGTTATACAGTTATACAGTTATACAGTTATACAGTTATACAGTTATACAGTTATACAGTTATACAGTTATACAGTTATACAGTTATACAGTTATACAGTTATACAGTTATACAGTTATACAGTTATACAGTTATACAGTTATACAGTTATACAGTTATACAGTTATACAGTTATACAGTTATACAGTTATACAGTAATACAGTTATACAGGTATACAGTTATACAGTTATACAGTTATACAGTTATACAGTTATACAGTTATACAGTTATACAGTTATACAGTTATACAGTTATACAGTTTTACAGTTATACAGTTTTACAGTTTTACAGTTTTACAGTTATACAGTTTTACAGTTATACAGTTATACAGTTTTACAGTTATACAGTTATACAGTTATACAGGTATACAGTTATACAGTTATACAGTTATACAGTTATACAGTTATACAGTTATACAGTTATACAGTTATACAGTTATACAGTTATACAGTTATACAGTTATACAGGTATACAGTTATACAGTTATACAGTTATACAGTTATACAGTTATACAGTTATACAGTTATACAGTTATACAGTTATACAGTTATACAGTTATACAGTTATACAGTTATACAGTTATACAGTTATACAGTTATACAGTTAAACAGTTATACAGTTATACAGTTATACAGTTATACAGTTATACAGTTATACAGTTATACAGTTATACAGTTATACAGTTATACAGTTATACAGTTATATAGTTATACAGTTATACAGTTATACAGTTATACAGTTATACAGTTATACAGTTATACAGTTATACAGTTATACAGTTATACAGTTATACAGTTATACAGTTATACAGTTATACAGTTATACAGTTATACAGTTATACAGTTATACAGTTATACAGTTATACAGTTATACAGACATGTTTTTGTTTGTTGAACGTGGTATACGCGGTGGACTTAGTCGTGCTCGAGCTAACAATAAGTATATGCACACTTATAATCCTTCAAATCCACCGAAATATTTAATGTACAATGATGTGAAGTTATACAGTTATACAGTTATACAGTTATACAGTTATACAGTTATACAGTTATACAGTTATACAGTTATACAGTTATACAGTTATACAGTTATACAGTTATACAGTTATACAGTTATACAGTTATACAGTTATACAGTTATACAGTTATACAGTTATACAGTTATACAGTTATACAGTTATACAGTTATACAGTTATACAGTTATACAGTTATACAGTTATACAGTTATACAGTTATACAGTTATACAGTTATACAGTTATACAGTTATACAGTTATACAGTTATACAGTTATACAGTTATACAGTTATACAGTTATACAGTTATACAGTTATACAGTTATACAGTTATACAGTTATACAGTTATACAGTTATACAGTTATACAGTTATACAGTTATACAGTTATACAGTTATACAGTTATACAGTTATACAGTTATACAGTTATACAGTTATACAGTTATACAGTTATACAGTTATACAGTTATACAGTTATACAGTTATACAGTTATACAGTTATACAGTTATACAGTTATACAGTTATACAGTTATACAGTTATACAGTTATACAGTTATACAGTTATACAGTTATACAGTTATACAGTTATACAGTTATACAGTTATACAGTTATACAGTTATACAGTTATACAGTTATACAGTTATACAGTTATACAGTTATACAGTTATACAGTTATACAGTTATACAGTTATACAGTTATACAGTTATACAGTTATACAGTTATACAGTTATACAGTTATACAGTTATACAGTTATACAGTTATACAGTTATACAGTTATACAGTTATACAGTTATACAGTTATACAGTTATACAGTTATACAGTTATACAGTTATACAGTTATACAGTTATACAGTTATACAGTTATACAGTTATACAGTTATACAGTTATACAGTAATACAGTTATACAGTTATACTTTATATATTTATACAGTTATACAGTTATTCAGAAATACAGTTATACAGTAATACAGTTATACAGTTATACTTTATATATTTATACAGTTATACAGTTATACAGTTATACAGTTATACAGTTATACAGTTATACAGTTATACAGTTATACAGTTATACAGTTATACAGTTATACAGTTATACAGTTATACAGTTATACAGTTATACAGTTATACAGTTATACAGTTATACAGTTATACAGTTATACAGTTATACAGTTATACAGTTATACAGTTATACAGTTATACAGTTATACAGTTATACAGTTATACAGTTATACAGTTATACAGTTATACAGTTATACAGTTATACAGTTATACAGTTATACAGTTATACAGTTATACAGTTATACAGTTATACAGTTATACAGTTATACAGTTATACAGTTATACAGTTATACAGTTATACAGTTATACAGTTATACAGTTATATAGTTATACAGTTATACAGTTATACAGTTATACAGTTATACAGTTATACAGTTATACAGTTATACAGTTATACAGTTATACAGTTATACAGTTATACAGTTATACAGTTATACAGTTATACAGTTATACAGTTATACAGTTATACAGTTATACAGTTATACAGTTATACAGTTATACAGTTATACAGTTATACAGTTATACAGTTATACAGTTATACAGTTATACAGTTATACAGTTATACAGTTATACAGTTATACAGTTATACAGTTATACAGTTATACAGTTATACAGTTATACAGTTATACAGTTATACAGTTATACAGTTATACAGTTATACAGTTATACAGTTATACAGTTATACAGTTATACAGTTATACAGTTATACAGTTATACAGTTATACAGTTATACAGTTATACAGTTATACAGTTATACAGTTATACAGTTATACAGTTATACAGTTATACAGTTATACAGTTATACAGTTATACAGTTATACAGTTATACAGTTATACAGTTATACAGTTATACAGTTATACAGTTATACAGTTATACAGTTATACAGTTATACAGTTATACAGTTATACAGTTATACAGTTATACAGTTATACAGTTATACAGTTATACAGTTATACAGTTATACAGTTATACAGTTATACAGTTATACAGTTATACAGTTATACAGTTATACAGTTATACAGTTATACAGTTATACAGTTATACAGTTATACAGTTATACAGTTATACAGTTATACAGTTATACAGTTATACAGTTATACAGTTATACAGTTATACAGTTATACAGTTATACAGTTATACAGTTATACAGTTATACAGTTATACAGTTATACAGTTATACAGTTATACAGTTATACAGTTATACAGTTATACAGTTATACAGTTATACAGTTATACAGTTATACAGTTATACAGTTATACAGTTATACAGTTATACAGTTATACAGTTATACAGTTATACAGTTATACAGTTATACAGTTATACAGTTATACAGTTATACAGTTATACAGTTATACAGTTATACAGTTATACAGTTATACAGTTATACAGTTATACAGTTATACAGTTATACAGTTATACAGTTATACAGTTATACAGTTATACAGTTATACAGTTATACAGTTATACAGTTATACAGTTATACAGTTATACAGTTATACAGTTATACAGTTATACAGTTATACAGTTATACAGTTATACAGTTATACAGTTATACAGTTATACAGTTATACAGTTATACAGTTATACAGTTATACAGTTATACAGTTATACAGTTATACAGTTATACAGTTATACAGTTATACAGTTATACAGTTATACAGTTATACAGTTATACAGTTATACAGTTATACAGTTATACAGTTATACAGTTATACAGTTATACAGTTATACAGTTATACAGTTATACAGTTATACAGTTATACAGTTATACAGTTATACAGTTATACAGTTATACAGTTATACAGTTATACAGTTATACAGTTATACAGTTATACAGTTATACAGTTATACAGTTATACAGTTATACAGTTATACAGTTATACAGTTATACAGTTATACAGTTATACAGTTATACAGTTATACAGTTATACAGTTATACAGTTATACAGTTATACAGTTATACAGTTATACAGTTATACAGTTATACAGTTATACAGTTATACAGTTATACAGTTATACAGTTATACAGTTATACAGTTATACAGTTATACAGTTATACAGTTATACAGTTATACAGTTATACAGTTATACAGTTATACAGTTATACAGTAATACAGTTATACAGTTATACTTTATATATTTATACAGTTATACAGTTATTCAGAAATACAGTTATACAGTTATACTTTATATATTTATACAGTTATACAGTTATACAGTTATACAGTTATACAGTTATACAGTTATACAGTTATACAGTTATACAGTTATACAGTTATACAGTTATACAGTTATACAGTTATACAGTTATACAGTTATACAGTTATACAGTTATACAGTTATACAGTTATACAGTTATACAGTTATACAGTTATACAGTTATACAGTTATACAGTTATACAGTTATACAGTTATACAGTTATACAGTTATACAGTTATACAGTTATACAGTTATACAGTTATACAGTTATACAGTTATACAGTTACACAGTTATACAGTTACAGTCTTATAAAAATATAGGTAGGTATAATAAACGGATATTAAATCTGAGTTTTTTTTTTAAATCAGAGATGAAACATATAGAATTCAGTGAAGTACATACGTAATAATTATTGGGTACTGGAAAATAATAGAATAGGGTGCATAGGTAGGTACCTCTAAGTTGGCTGTGAGTGACTGACATTTCTTTGTGCATTGAATCTGACATTTAAAATTGAAATTGAGATCTTCCGACTATACCTAGGGTAGCAAAAGTATTTATATTTAAGTATTGAACATTTTTAGGAAACTATGAGATTCTTTTTTAGATAACGGAATAGGTAGGTACATATAATTATAAAGATGGATTCCTCTGACGATCTCTCAGAAGATTATTTCGAAAATACACCACCAAACATATTACACGTAGCACAGAAAGCTTCTAATGAATAATTGCCCCAAAAATCTGTGAATATTTACGAAACAAAATATAATTTGTTCAAAGAATGGTGTAGAATACAAAATATTCCGAAAGTGTCCCAGTGCACAAATTGCACCTTTAATATTGATATTGTTAATAATTGAATTCGTCTGTTGTTTTGTTAGTTTGCTCTGATTTTGATTAAAATGTTCAAAATATTAACTAATATATAATATCTTTTATTGGGAATCAATAAAAGCGTTATAGCTTCTTCTGAAGAAAAATTAAACCTAGTTTAGTGCGCAAAGAAAATTACTATTAAACTTCTGTATTTTGATAAAATTTTCGGTAGTAGAAAAAATATTGTATGCAATTCGTGTGTAAATGCCTTTTTTCGACTCATGTGATTGTCGCATTCGTCGAAAAAAGGCTACTTTACACACTTTTTACATAAAAAACTATTATGCACTCATGTGTCAATTTTATGCACCGTTATGCCATCATTACAAACAAGTCTACGCCATTTTTAGTCCATTTAGAGCAACCTAAATGAGACATTTTTTGGTTTTTGCATGCCTGCGTCAATTTTTTCATTCGTGAAAGAAAGCACCACTTTATGCATTTGATGCATAAATAACTATTCTGTTTCTGTCTACAGTATTATATAAAAGGGCACATGTTTATTTTGTGTAAGATACCTATTTAAATGTAACAGGCTTTTTAGCTTAAAATTATAATTATTATACTCATTTCATAACTATCTCTGTTACGTTTCGGTTTTATTATTTGTTTTGAACCATCTTCCAATTTCAGTTACAACTGCGGTTTGGTCATATCAAAATATGCTTGAGCTAAAATCTAAAGATCGTTTAAAACAACTAATGGACTGAAACGTAATATTGTATTTTTGAATTTAATACTCCTTTTAAATGGCCGTAAACCACGACAAAATTTTTTATTTCATAGAACGGTCACTGATTACAAATTTAACTACTTCCTCATTTTATTTGTATAAAAATACACATGAGTAAAACTTTTAACACACCATTCATATCAACTTATTTTATTATCAGGTCATTGAACGAGTTTCTGCAGCTATGAAAGTTAATCAAAGAACGCTTTCCCGTATTAAAAAAAAGCTCTGGCAGGAAGTAATGCTGACACTGATGTGCCTACTAAAAAACAAAGAACGTCAAGTATCCGTATGGATCAATTCGACAAAACTGTGCTTAGAAGGTGCATAATAAATTTTCACATATTCGAGAAAAAAGTACCCACGTTAATAAATGTACACCAAACCTTTGTAAATAGTTATGGTTTCGCAGGAAGTCACGATTCGATGCGGAAACAAATACATTCTTTGGGTTTTCGTTGGACCAACATGAAAAACAACACAAGTTTGTTAATGGAACGTCACGAAATCAGACATTTACGCCTACTATATTTAAGAAACATAAAAAAGTGCAGAGAACAGAACAAACCTATCATTTATATGGATGAAACATACATTCATTCATGTCACACGAACCTTAAAGGATGGAGCGACAAGAGTGACGAAGGATTAAGAAAACCCGTTTCAAAAGGTAATAGGCTCATCATTGTCCATGCAGGAAGTGAAAATGGTTTTGTACCTAATGCTGGTATTATGTGGAACTCCCAGTCAAAAACAGGAGATTATCATAATGAAATAGCGTACGAAAATTATGAGAAGTGAGTACAAGAAAAACGTATTCTAAACCTGCCAAAAAACGCAGTTGTGGTAATTGATAACGCCCCATATCACAATGTTCTAAATGAAAAATTACCTACGACTGCTTGGACTAAACAACAATAAAAAAACTGGCTTTCTAAAAGAAACATATATTACAGTGAACAAATGTTAAAACCGGATCTTTATAACGTTGCAAAAATGTACAAACCGCAATATAAAACTTATAAAATTGATGAATTGTTTATTCGACATGTATTGCAAGTTTTAAGGCTACCCCCTTATCACCCGTTCTTAAATCCGATCGAGAGTGTTGGGGCGGCACTTAAAGAATATGTGGCCAAACGAAATGTTACCTTCAATTTAACAAGGTTGAATAATTCTGTAATGAATTTTTTGACACATTTTCTGCAAATGATAGGAAAGTTAAATGTGACCATGTTAAAAAGATTGAAGATGAATTTATGAACAATGAACCACTTTTAGATACTGTTGTAGATAATATTATTATTAATTTGGCCGAAGACGGAGATAGCGAGAATGATGAAGTTGATATCGAAAGTGATTTTGAAGAATCATTTGTAGATGCACATCTTTATATAGGTGTGACTATTTTTTGATTTTATGATACCGAAATTGGATCTTAAAGACGTAAATTACTAAAAAACAATATGTACGGCCTTATCTCCCTACATCAACTGATATTTTTTGGTTCAAAGACATATTTTTAACCCCAAACTCACGTATACGTTAGAAGCGTAATTAAATTATATTCTACCCCCATCCATCGTTCGTATAAACTTTTTTAATGAAATTTTTACTAAAAAACAATATATACGGCCTTATCTTCCTACATTAACTGATATTTTTTGAAAAAACATCTAAAGAAATGTGTCATATTTCAACAAAAAAATATTTATTACTCACGCTTCAAGGGAACAACTTATCACTTGCACACCTTATTTAACACTGAAAATATCAATTTTTAATACACACGTCTTTGTCCATTCATTAAGCCGGTGACGTCGGCGGCTGCTTTACCAGGGTCAAATATCTAGAATACTTACGCTGCATATTCTGCACTATCAGCGTCTGGCTGGAACAACACACCATTCATTGCAACAATGTATCATAATGGTTTATTGTTAAAACCACATTCATCATACTTTGTAGTTATTTTTTGATTAGTGATGAGTTTCCTCAATTCATTTTGTTTTCTACGATTCGATTCAGTATTTTATTCAATGTGAGATATTGCGGTTGATTACTGATAATACGAAAATATTTTTTCTCCAATAAAGTAATCCAATATTAATTTTATATTAAGTAGAGACAAAATTATTAAAATCTTAGTAATCTATACGGCCGCCGACGTCACCGGCTTAATGAATGGACAAAGACGTGTGTATTAAAAATTGATATTTTCAGTGTTAAATAAGGTGTGCAAGTGATAAGTTGTTCCCTTAAAGCGTGAGTAATAAATATTTTTTTGTTGAAATATGACTCATTTCTTTAGATGTTTTTTCAAAAAATATTAGTTAATGTAGGAAGATAAGGCCGTATATATGGTTTTTTAGTAAAAATTTCATTAAAAAGTTTATACGAACGATGGATGGGGGTAGATTATAATTTAATTACGCTTCTAACGTATACGTGAGTTTGGGGTTAAAAATATGTCTTTGAACCAAAAAATATCAGTTGATGTAGGGAGATAAGGCCGTACATATTGTTTTTTAGTAATTTACGTCTTTAAGATCCAATTTCGGTATCATAAAATCAAAAAATAGTCACACCTATATAAAGAGGTTTACCGAAAACTATTTCAGCCCTTTTTAATTTAATAGCTACTAGATTTTCATTAAAAATTGTACTATAATGTAACAAAGGAATTGCAATGAAATGTTTTATGCTGTAGCGGCCGTTTCAAGATTTAAGTAATTTAACATAACGGTACTTTCGAGAATTTTCCATTGTTTTATTAATAAGTTTATGATGATTCAGAATCATTGTTTGCTAAATTTCTCAAATGGTTGTTTAAATCAATATGTCTTCAACCAAGAATTCCGCTCGAATTTTAGAAACCTATGTATCTTTTTCAATGTCAATCGTTTAGTGTCCGGTAGTGAATTTTATAATTATTTTTAGGATAATGGGTAGACAATAACTTTTTATATTTTGAACTAGGTGGAATATTATGTTTTGGACATAATGAAAAATCACTGTTACAATCATATAATTTTTCATCATAACCCAAGTTTTTTTGAAATCATGTATCCGTTTTAATATGAACTTGTTTGGACTTGTCGGTTTTCGTTGATAAGGTATGTTATTAGTAACGAGAATCTATGACGTCATCGACTCAGATGAAAGTATAAATATGCATTGATTCTTATGTAGAATAGACATCTGAGGAGATCTTTTTTTGTGAATATTTTGAACCTTTTTATTTAGAGTTGCATAAAAAAAATTAATTAATATGGAAATATACACCCATATATAATTGTTTTTACTAGTAATTTCACTAGTCTGCGACGATGTAATAGTTTTTGTGGTAAGATCATCATTGTTTGTTATAAAAAGTGAAGGGATGTAGATAGATTTATGCAAAAAAGTTTAATTGATTGTCAATTGTTAAAAATTTTGGTTAGTAAAATATTAGACTAATAAATTTTTATTTCTAGTCTGACGTCCGAATTAGATGGGCTCTTCTAAAATCGCGATGACGTGTGGTACACAACAGCTCGCGCCTGGGGTGAAGATTGCTGCAGAAGAAAATAGGCAAACGAGTAAGTATCTTTTGAGTATTTACCTACAAAAATATTTATTGTTTTAGTTGTGATATATAATTTTGATAGCATACAATGAGGTTCCTTCGGGTATAAAAAGGGTACCGACTTTTCCTACACAGAGATATGACAGGTACCACACAGTAGGAGGAGTACAAAAAACTTAGGGTGTCGGTTAGACTCGATTACAACCCGAGCAGTCACCTTTTGAGTTATGTACGAATAGTATCCTTCTGTTATGGGGTAGAGTCGCCTAAAGGCTATTGAAGAGTGCCTATAACCTCATATGTAAATTTTATATAGATTTTTGAGATGTATTGTAGTTTAAATTGTAATTGAATTTTTGGTCGGAAAAAAAGTAGTGGGTCTCGTATATCGATTTCTCTTAACCATATAAGTATTTTTTGAGGTCTCTTCGGATATAAAACGGGGGATCGACTTTTTTCCGCACAGAAATACGGCAGTTACCACATTGTGGGATAAGTACTTAACTAGGATATCTGTAAGACATGCCTACAAAACATGCGGTTATCTATTAGTTCAAGTGCGTATAGTATTTTCTGTATGTTTTATCACATATCAGGGAAAATTGTTGCCTAAAGGCTATTAAAGAATCTCCTTCGACCTCACATATAAAAAATAGATAATAAATAATAGTATATGTTTAACTATGGGTAAATAGACAATATAGAAAAAATAATAAACAATTCGTGATCGACAAATTCAGGATTTCAATTTATAAATAATTTATTATTCTTTTAAAAAATACGTCGAATGGTGATTTTTTTCTCGTAATCAATGGTCCTGAAGGTTGTCGGAATATAATTTGTGGTCTAGCTAAATCGTAGTCTGCAGATACAGATCATTAACTTCTTATTTCACTGTTTGTTAATTGGAATCATTACTAGAATATATCATATCCTCCTCAAGTAAAAATATCATAATAGGCGAAAAGTTTTCAATTTATAAGTATTTTATTATTTTTCTACAATTCCTCGAATGGTAATTTTTTCTCATAATCAATGGTCCTGAAGGTTGCCGGAATGGAATTTGTAGTCTAGCTAAATCGTAGCCTACAGATACAGATCATAAACTTCTTGTTCCAATCACTGTTTGTTAATTGGAATCATTACTCGAATATATCATATCTTCCTCAAATATTACGGTTAAAAAGTGTCAGAATTGCTCAATTAGCTTAAAGCGTATAGTATTTTCTGTATGTTTTCATCACATATCAGGGAAAATTGTTGCCTAAAGGCTATTAAAGAATCTCCTTCGACCTCACATATAAAAAAATAGATAATAAATAATAGTATATGTTTAACTATGGGTAAATAGACAATATAGAAAAAATAATAAACAATTCGTGATCGACAAATTCAGGATTTCAATTTATAAATAATTTATTATTCTTTCAAAAAATACGTCGAATGGTGATTTTTTTCTCGTAATCAATGGTCCTGAAGGTTGTCGGAATATAGTTTGTGGTCTAGCTAAATCGTAGTCTGCAGATACAGATCATTAACTTCTTATTTCACTGTTTGTTAATTGGAATCATTACTAGAATATATCATATCCTCCTCAAGTAAAAATATCATAATAGGCGAAAAGTTTTCAATTTATAAGTAATTTATTATTCTTTTACAATTCCTCGAATGGTAATTTTTTCTCTTAATCAATGGTCCTGAAGGTTGCCGGAATGGAATTTGTAGTCTAGCTAAATCGTAGCCTACAGATACAGATCATAAACTTCTCCCAATCACTGTTTGTTAATTGGAATCATTACTTGAATATATCATATCTTCCTCAAATATTACGGTTAAAAAGTGTCAGAATTGCTCAATTAGCTTAAAATACGTCATTTTTTTACATGCTTTCTTATGGAAAAATAGACACAAATTTCCTCAATCGCGGGTCTTTTTTAGGGAAAAATGTTATCGTTCAGTCTTCCGTCCGACTAGAAGTTTACTTGTTACCCCTCATATCCTGATAATGCTCATTCGATTACAGTTCTTTGTTCAAAGTGCTTACGAAAAAAATTTTCATCCTTATTATGAGTCTCTTTGTGAATCTAGTAAAATATGTTGCTACTTTGTTGGGGCTTATAACATCTGATTATAATGAACACCAAGTGACTAGAGGGCTTATGGAGTGTAGAAAAGCTATAAGAAAACTAAATAATGCGTTACGGAGTGCCAAGAATATTGGAGAAAAGAAGCATATCTTAACTAGTATAACTCAAATCAAATCATTTCGTAACCAATTTAAATATATTCAAAAACATGGTGGAGACCTATCATCTCATATTGAAACTGCAAAACATCGTGTAAAATGGGATAATCTGGATGCAGCATTTAACGGTCGCATCAGAACTGGTAGCATCTCAAACCTGAAGCATAAGAATCCCATTGCATTTCTCAAAGATTGTAGGGCTCTCTTTGAACGACGTATACATAATATATTAAAAAAGGAGGTAGCTGTTAAGGTGAATGTGGCTTTCGGAGGTGATTTTGAAATTGTTGAAGGAGATCAGATTCTCAATGAGTTTAAATATTTTACAACGAACAATTCACCAATTTACAAAGATACAAACATTAATGACTGGTTTGATACTAAAGTCGTTGCACCTATCCTTAAAGACCTGGAGGAGTTTCAAGAACGTGATAGTGGTTGGGCATTGAAGAAGGTGGTGAACTTAGGCGTTAACATCAATAAATATACTCCACAACTGGGATCCTCGTATATTGATTTACCAGCAGAAATAAAAAAGAGGAAGGCATGTATTAACGTCAATAATGAAGATGATTCTTACTTTGCTTAGGCGGTGACGTCGGCACTGTTTCCTGCCATGAAAAATGCGGCTAGAATTTCATCATACCCCCACTATTCGACTATATTAAAACTAAAGGGAATTCAGTTTCCTATGACTATGAAGCAGATCCCCAATTTTGAGAAGCAAAATAATATATCCGTGAATGTTTACATTCTACAAAAAGATAAAAAGACCTTCATTACTCTACCAACTTACCTTACAAGAAATAAGATGAATAAACATGTAAATTTGTTGATGGTGCAAGATAAATATGATGAAGCGCCAACGAAATATCACTTTGTTTGGATAAAGAATCTATCAAGACTTCTGTCCACTCAACTCAGTAAACATAATTGTAAGAAATACTTCTGTGATCGTTGCCTACGCTATTTCAGATCCCATGAAAAACTAGATGTTCATCTTAAATGTTGCAAGGGTCGAATGGACTTTTTATGTGAAAGATGTTTACAGCCATTTACTACAGCGGAACAGTTGGATGCTCACGTCGTAGATTGTATGAAAATGAATGATTGTGCTGTTAAGATGCCAAAAATGGGGAAAAACGTTCTTAAATTCAAAAACTATAAGAATAAGGTAAAGGCACCTTTTATAGTATATGCAGATCTCGAGAGTGTTTTGAAGCAGACTGGGGATTCTAAGAAGCCACAACAGCATATTCCTGCAGCCGTTGGGTATTACTTCAAGTGTTCATATGATGATTTGCTTTCCTTTTATGAGAGTTATTTGGGTGAAGATTGTATGCGCTGGTTTGCTGATGAGCTGAATCTGCTTGCTCAAGATATCAGTACGGTGTTCCTTTGTCCTTATGGAATTCATATGACTCCTAATCAAGAACGCCAGTTTCAAGCTGCTACCGAATGTCATATTTGTGAAACACCATTTTCCGCTACTGATAAGAAAGTCCGAGATCATGATCATCTCATTCCCGAAAACAATTATAGAGGTGCAGCGCATGAGGGGTGCAATATTAACTATCAGGATTCGCCTACTGTTAATGTAGTGTTCCACAACTTATCTGGTTATGATGCAAATTTCATCATCGAAGACATTGCTACCCGCATGACTGGCTCTATTGATTTGCTTCCTATTACAAAAGAAAAATATATTTCCTTTACAAAACATGTTGAAGAAGCACGAATCCAATTCAGATTTATCGATAGTTTCCGATTCATGGCGTCATCTCTCGATAAACTCGCCTCATATTTAACCGAATTTCCTAATTTGAGATCACAGTTTTCTGGTGTTCCCGACGAAGAATTCACAATGTTAACTAAGAAGGGGGTGATGCCTTATGACTATTTCAATTCTTTCGACCGCTTTGAAGAAACAAGGTTACCTCCTATCGAATCTTTCTATAATAATCTTGAAGATAAACCCTGCTCACGTAAACTTTATAGTAGAGCACAATGCGTCTGGAATACGTTTCAATGTCAAACCTTAGGTGAATATGTAGAGTTGTATATGAAGACTGATATCCTTTTTCTTGCTGACGTTTTTGAGCAGTTTCGTTCCAGTTGTATTGCTACGTATAACATCGATCCCGCGCATTATTATACATTACCAGGATTTACATTCGATGCTATGCTGAAACATACTGGACAAGAATTGGAACTTCTCAGCGATGTAGACATGTTTTTGTTTGTTGAACGTGGTATACGCGGTGGACTTAGTCAAGTTTGCGGAAAACGTCGTGCTCGAGCTAACAATAAGTATATGCCCACTTATAATCCTTCAAATCCTCCGAAATATTTAATGTACAATGATGTGAATAATCAATATGGATGGGCTATGTCACAATATCTCCCTTATGGAGGATTTGAATGGTGTGGCTCTAATATAGACGTTACAGAAATTGCTGATGATGCTTCTGAGGGATACATGCTCGAGGTTGATTTGGAGTATCCTTCTCATTTACATGATTTGCATAAGGATATTCCATTTTGTCCTGAACACCAAAATCCTAAGACCATGATGCCTGCTACAAGATTAAATGAGGAGACTAAGTTGATGGCTACCCTAACTAATAAAACAAAATACGTTATATATTACCGAGCATTGAAGCAAGCGTTACAGAATGGGCTTCTATTAACAAAAATACATCGAGTATTGAAATTCAAGCAGAGTTCATGGTTAAAGCCCTACATTGACTTAAACACTGAGTTACGTAAGGCTGCGAAGAATGAGTTTGAGAAGAACCTATTCAAACTGATGAACAATGCCGTGTTTGGTGAGTATTGCTAGTTTTATATAAATATCTCTATACTAATCACTTTTTTCTAATTGTTGCAGGTAAATCAATGGAGAACGTGCGCAAACGTGTTGATGTAAAGCTAATTTCTCATTGGAGTGGTCGATATGGTGCTGAATCGTACATAGCTAAGCCCGAGTTTAAAAATAGTACGATTTTCAGCGAAAACCTAATTGCCATCGAATTACGGAAGCTGCAAATATGGTTAAATAAACCGATATATGTAGGAATGGCAATTTTAGATCTGGCTAAAACTACGATCTATGATTTTCACTATGAGTACATGATGAACCGTTTTGGTGAGAACTGTACTGTGCTGTACACCGATACCGATAGTCTTATATATGAGATTCGAGATCAAGATCCATATGAAGTAATGAAGATTGATTGTTATAAATATTTCGACACCTCAGACTATCCTCTTGATAACGTTTATGGAATTCCTCAAGTTAATAAGAAGGTTCTTGGGATGATGAAGGATGAGAACAATGGTATCATAATGACTGATTATGTTGGGTTACGGTCTAAATTGTATGCAACACGGTTACTTACCTCTGAAGATGATCTAGCAGAAAAACGAAAACGTCTTGCGAATGATGGTTTTGAGAAAGAAGAAATAGACTGTCTAATTCGAAACATTGGAATAACTAAGAAAGCTAAAGGGGTAAAATCGTCAGTTGTGAAGACCGTAATCACGTTTGAAGACTATGAAAATTGCCTTGACACCTTCACACAGAAAACCGTTTCCCAAAATCTAATTCATGCCGACAAACATCTAGTCCATTCAATTGTTCAAGATAAAGTAGCGTTGAGTCATGAGGATGATAAGCGATTTATTCTTCCTGGTTCCGACGAAACCTTACCATGGGGCCACTATTCCATTGATGCCTACATGGATGTTGACACCATTATTCCTTAAAGATTTATATGAAAAGTATTGTTATTATTTTCATTTATTATACTTTTCAATTTTATATTGTACAATAAAATGTTTATTCAATTGTTCTTTATTTTGATCCCCCCCCATTATCGACTGAGCATGGGTGACGTTATCAGCATGGTGCCCTTATGGCTTTACATGTTTACCTCTTGTCTTCTTCGTATTTTATTCCACTTCAATCCCACCAAACCTCATACACGTAAAAACATACACACTTTTTGTATAACCCCCGTACACCCTTCGAAATTCCCGTAGACGCTACCCAAACCCCTTCGCTTCTTCTAAACCACCCTCTACCTTATACACATAACAACATACACACTTTTCACATAACCCCCGTACACCCTTGCGTAATCCCCGTAGACGCTACCCAAACCCCTTAGCTTCTAAACCACCCTCCACCTTATACACATAACAACATACACACTTCTCGCATAACCCCCGTACACCCTTGCGTAATCCCCGTAGACGCTACCCTCCCCCGTGCTACCCTTCCCTATTCGCTTCTTCTAAATCATTGCATAACCCCCACAAAGAGCGACCCCCAAAAATTTCCCCGGGCCGTAGCCGCGACCCCAACCGGGCCCCCCATCCCCCGTAGACGCAGCAAGTGCTAGTATTAGCATCTTTGCACATCCTGTATACGATAATATTCTAACAAATATAATATCGTTTATTTGACTTCAATCTAACCAATAGCAGAGATATGTGCTAGTGCTCTAATGGCATCTTTGTACATCCTGTATACGATAATATTCGAACAATCATATTGGCGTTTATTAGACTCCAATTCGACAAATAATAACAGAGATATGAAGAAAGGCCTTAACACTTGCGCAGATCGTCGAAATGTGTCTTTTTAGACCTACATGTAACGGAAAACATGCGCAGTATACGGGAAAAGTAGCTTCTCTACCCCAGCTACCCACGGCCGTTTTGGCACTCTGGTGACAAATAGTTGTTAGCGCCGTTATGGTAATGATGGCAAGCGACACCAATGTAGGTTAAATTTTGCATAACTCCCGTACACCCTTCGTAATCCCCGTAGACGCTACCCTTAAAACCCTCTTCGCTTCTCCTTACACCCTTACTTGTGTAATACCCGCAGACGCTACCCTTAAAACCCTCTTCGCTTCTTCTTTGGCGGCCCGGGCCCCCCCATCCCCCGTAGCCGCTACCCCAACCGAAACCCCCATCCCCCGTGCTACCCAAACCCCTTCGCTTCTTACACCAAAAATTGCTGACGGCCGCCGCATGCGCAGATCGAATTGAGTCAAAAATTACCACGATGGACCTTGGCGATTTCCCATGTTAATTTGCATAAGGAATGAGCCAGAACCCGCCTAGCTCCTTTACTTATTAGTCCCGTTTCGAATATATTATTCTTCTATTTTGCAAGGAAAATTCCTGATTGAAATATCCGTCTGCGCCAGGCATACACAAGCTAGGGCTCCCGGATATTTTAAATCTTGAGTTCCCAATTGCAATACTTTTTCCGAGTCTCCTTTTGTGAATTTAGTTGATATCCGCCCCGTGTTTTAACACGAATTTGGCTTATATTAGTTCCGTTTCGAATATACTATTCTTCTATTTTGCAAGGAAAATTCCTGATTGAAATATCCGTCTGCGCCAGGCATACACAAGCTAGGGCTCCCGGATATTTTAAATCTTGAGTTCCCAATTGCAATACTTTTTCCGAGTCTCCTTTTTGTGAATTTAGTTGATATTCGCCCCGTGTTTTGACACGAATTTGGCTTATATTAGTTCCGTTTCGAATATATTATTCTTCTATTTTGCAAGGAAAATTCCTGATTAAAATATCAGTCTGCGCCAGGCATACACAAGCTAGGGCTCCCGGATATTTTAAATCTTGAGTTCCCAATTGCAATACTTTTTCCGAGTCTCCTTTTTGGTGAATTTAGTTGATATTCGCCCCGTGTTTTGACACGAATTTGGCTTATATTAGTTCCGTTTCGAATATTTTATTCTTCTATTTTGCAAGGAAAATTCCTGATTGAAATATCCGTCTGCGCCAGGCATACCCAAGCTAGGGCTCCCGGATATTTCAAATCTTGAGTTCCCAATTGCAATACTTTTTCCGATTCTCCTTTTTGTGAATTTAGTTGATATTCGCCCCGTGTTTTGACACGAATTTGGCTTATATGAGTTCCGTTTCGAATATATTATTCTTCTATTTTGCAAGGAAAATTCCTGATTGAAATATCCGTCTGCGCCAGGCATACACAAGCTAGGGCTCCCGGATATTTTAAATCTTGAGTTCCCAATTGCAATACTTTTTCCGAGTCTCTTTTGTGTGAATTTAGTTGATAATCGCCCCGTGTTTTGACACGAATTTGGCTTATATTAGTCCCGTTTCGAATATATTATTCTTCTATTTGGCAAGGAAAATTCCTGATTGAAATATCCGTCTGCGCCAGGCATACACAAGCTAGGGCTCCCGGATATTTTAAATCTTGAGTTCCTAATTGCAATACTTTTTCCGAGTCTCCTTTTGTGAATTTAGTTGATATCCGCCGCGTGCTTTAATACGAATTGGGATTGTATTAGTCCCGTTTCGAATATATTATTCTTCTATTTTGCAAGGAAAATTCCTGATTGAAATATCCGTCTGCGCCAGGCATACACAAGCTAGGGCTCCCGGATATTTTAAATCTTGAGTTCCCAATTGCAATACTTTTCCGAGTTTCATTTCTTTGAATTTGGTTGATAGTCGCCCGTTCTTTAACACAAATTTGGTTTATATTTAAATCTGGTTAACTCTAGAATTGCCTTCCGTTTTCATTACCTTCCCCGAATTTTTTTTTAGTGGGATTTCGTGATATTAGTTCCGCCCTTTTGATACCCTTCTTGATTTTGTTCAAAGCTTAGGGAGATGTCTGACGAGTAGATATAGAGTTCCCGATCTATAGTATTGTTTTCCCGATTGGATAGTTTTTTTTTTAGTAGCACCGGACCCGTTCGTTACATAAGGGTCTATCAAATACATGAATGAAAAGACCACCAAGCTTAACATAGTTTTGCTTGCCTTTTTTTTACCGCTTCTTTTATTTGCATGAACGCTATTTTATAATTACAAACCACTCTCGCTTATGTCCTGCCTGCTTAGTCGCTAATAATACATATGTGCTTTTGAGTATTGTTTATTTTGTATGTATATAACAACTTAGAAGGTATTATTGTAATAAAACTGAAATAAACCTGTGTTGTGTTATATTGACCTATTATAGACTAGTATTTCCTTATGGTAGCGTAGTTGTTTGGCAGCACGAATTTTAGCTTCTCCGTAGTGTGGATCAGGATAATAACATTTATTTCAGGACTAGCGAGAACATTTGTTTTATATATTTAGCAACATCCCGAATTTTGACGACAATAGACCTCTGGAATTTACCGTACCTCCATCTGAGGCTACCTGGAACTCTCGACGAGGGAAGTCGAGGGGCCGTGGAGACAACCACGTTAAAAATCTGGCGCCCGAGAAAGTGTAAGGTTTCAAAGGTGTCAGGAGTGACGTTTCCGAGGCGTTCCACGCGCAGTGCAGCGCGCAGTCATCGCCTCTTGGGGAGGAAAACGCGTCACAAGTTATACAGTTATACAGTTATACAGTTATACAGTTATACAGTTATACAGTTATACAGTTATACAGTTATACAGTTATACAGTTATACAGTTATACAGTTATACGGTTATACCGTTATACAGTTATACGGTTATACCGTTATACAGTTATACAGTTATACAGTTATACAGTTATACAGTTATACAGTTATACAGTTATACAGTTATACAGTTATACAGTTATACCGTTATACAGTTATACAGTTATACAGTTATACAGTTATACAGTTATACAGTTATACAGTTATACAGTTATACAGTTATACAGTTATACAGTTATACAGTTATACAGTTATACAGTTATACAGTTATACAGTTATACAGTTATACAGTTATACAGTTATACAGTTATACAGTTATACAGTTATACAGTTATACAGTTATACAGTTATACAGTTATACAGTTATACAGTTATACAGTTATACAGTTATACAGTTATACAGTTATACAGTTATACAGTTATACAGTTATACAGTTATACAGTTATACAGTTATACAGTTATACAGTTATACAGTTATACAGTTATACAGTTATACAGTTATACAGTTATACAGTTATACAGTTATACAGTTATACAGTTATACAGTTATACAGTTATACAGTTATACAGTTATACAGTTATACAGTTATACAGTTATACAGTTATACAGTTATACAGTTATACAGTTATACAGTTATACAGTTATACAGTTATACAGTTATACAGTTATACAGTTATACAGTTATACAGTTATACAGTTATACAGTTATACAGTTATACAGTTATACAGTTATACAGTTATACAGTTATACAGTTATACAGTTATACAGTTATACAGTTATACAGTTATACAGTTATACAGTTATACAGTTATACAGTTATACAGTTATACAGTTATACAGTTATACAGTTATACAGTTATACAGTTATACAGTTATACAGTTATACAGTTATACAGTTATACAGTTATACAGTTATACAGTTATACAGTTATACAGTTATACAGTTATACAGTTATACAGTTATACAGTTATACAGTTATACAGTTATACAGTTATACAGTTATACAGTTATACAGTTATACAGTTATACAGTTATACAGTTATACAGTTATACAGTTATACAGTTATACAGTTATACAGTTATACAGTTATACAGTTATACAGTTATACAGTTATACAGTTATACAGTTATACAGTTATACAGTTATACAGTTATACAGTTATACAGTTATACAGTTATACAGTTATACAGTTATACAGTTATACAGTTATACAGTTATACAGTTATACAGTTATACAGTTATACAGTTATACAGTTATACAGTTATACAGTTATACAGTTATACAGTTATACAGTTATACAGTTATACAGTTATACAGTTATACAGTTATACAGTTATACAGTTATACAGTTATACAGTTATACAGTTATACAGTTATACAGTTATACAGTTATACAGTTATACAGTTATACAGTTATACAGTTATACAGTTATACAGTTATACAGTTATACAGTTATACAGTTATACAGTTATACAGTTATACAGTTATACAGTTATACAGTTATACAGTTATACAGTTATACAGTTATACAGTTATACAGTTATACAGTTATACAGTTATACAGTTATACAGTTATACAGTTATACAGTTATACAGTTATACAGTTATACAGTTATACAGTTATACAGTTATACAGTTATACAGTTATACAGTTATACAGTTATACAGTTATACAGTTATACAGTTATACAGTTATACAGTTATACAGTTATACAGTTATACAGTTATACAGTTATACAGTTATACAGTTATACAGTTATACAGTTATACAGTTATACAGTTATACAGTTATACAGTTATACAGTTATACAGTTATACAGTTATACAGTTATACAGTTATACAGTTATACAGTTATACAGTTATACAGTTATACAGTTATACAGTTATACAGTTATACAGTTATACAGTTATACAGTTATACAGTTATACAGTTATACAGTTATACAGTTATACAGTTATACAGTTATACAGTTATACAGTTATACAGTTATACAGTTATACAGTTATACAGTTATACAGTTATACAGTTATACAGTTATACAGTTATACAGTTATACAGTTATACAGTTATACAGTTATACAGTTATACAGTTATACAGTTATACAGTTATACAGTTATACAGTTATACAGTTATACAGTTATACAGTTATACAGTTATACAGTTATACAGTTATACAGTTATACAGTTATACAGTTATACAGTTATACAGTTATACAGTTATACAGTTATACAGTTATACAGTTATACAGTTATACAGTTATACAGTTATACAGTTATACAGTTATACAGTTATACAGTTATACAGTTATACAGTTATACAGTTATACAGTTATACAGTTATACAGTTATACAGTTATACAGTTATACAGTTATACAGTTATACAGTTATACAGTTATACAGTTATACAGTTATACAGTTATACAGTTATACAGTTATACAGTTATACAGTTATACAGTTATACAGTTATACAGTTATACAGTTATACAGTTATACAGTTATACAGTTATACAGTTATACAGTTATACAGTTATACAGTTATACAGTTATACAGTTATACAGTTATACAGTTATACAGTTATACAGTTATACAGTTATACAGTTATACAGTTATACAGTTATACAGTTATACAGTTATACAGTTATACAGTTATACAGTTATACAGTTATACAGTTATACAGTTATACAGTTATACAGTTATACAGTTATACAGTTATACAGTTATACAGTTATACAGTTATACAGTTATACAGTTATACAGTTATACAGTTATACAGTTATACAGTTATACAGTTATACAGTTATACAGTTATACAGTTATACAGTTATACAGTTATACAGTTATACAGTTATACAGTTATACAGTTATACAGTTATACAGTTATACAGTTATACAGTTATACAGTTATACAGTTATACAGTTATACAGTTATACAGTTATACAGTTATACAGTTATACAGTTATACAGTTATACAGTTATACAGTTATACAGTTATACAGTTATACAGTTATACAGTTATACAGTTATACAGTTATACAGTTATACAGTTATACAGTTATACAGTTATACAGTTATACAGTTATACAGTTATACAGTTATACAGTTATACAGTTATACAGTTATACAGTTATACAGTTATACAGTTATACAGTTATACAGTTATACAGTTATACAGTTATACAGTTATACAGTTATACAGTTATACAGTTATACAGTTATACAGTTATACAGTTATACAGTTATACAGTTATACAGTTATACAGTTATACAGTTATACAGTTATACAGTTATACAGTTATACAGTTATACAGTTATACAGTTATACAGTTATACAGTTATACAGTTATACAGTTATACAGTTATACAGTTATACAGTTATACAGTTATACAGTTATACAGTTATACAGTTATACAGTTATACAGTTATACAGTTATACAGTTATACAGTTATACAGTTATACAGTTATACAGTTATACAGTTATACAGTTATACAGTTATACAGTTATACAGTTATACAGTTATACAGTTATACAGTTATACAGTTATACAGTTATACAGTTATACAGTTATACAGTTATACAGTTATACAGTTATACAGTTATACAGTTATACAGTTATACAGTTATACAGTTATACAGTTATACAGTTATACAGTTATACAGTTATACAGTTATACAGTTATACAGTTATACAGTTATACAGTTATACAGTTATACAGTTATACAGTTATACAGTTATACAGTTATACAGTTATACAGTTATACAGTTATACAGTTATACAGTTATACAGTTATACAGTTATACAGTTATACAGTTATACAGTTATACAGTTATACAGTTATACAGTTATACAGTTATACAGTTATACAGTTATACAGTTATACAGTTATACAGTTATACAGTTATACAGTTATACAGTTATACAGTTATACAGTTATACAGTTATACAGTTATACAGTTATACAGTTATACAGTTATACAGTTATACAGTTATACAGTTATACAGTTATACAGTTATACAGTTATACAGTTATACAGTTATACAGTTATACAGTTATACAGTTATACAGTTATACAGTTATACAGTTATACAGTTATACAGTTATACAGTTATACAGTTATACAGTTATACAGTTATACAGTTATACAGTTATACAGTTATACAGTTATACAGTTATACAGTTATACAGTTATACAGTTATACAGTTATACAGTTATACAGTTATACAGTTATACAGTTATACAGTTATACAGTTATACAGTTATACAGTTATACAGTTATACAGTTATACAGTTATACAGTTATACAGTTATACAGTTATACAGTTATACAGTTATACAGTTATACAGTTATACAGTTATACAGTTATACAGTTATACAGTTATACAGTTATACAGTTATACAGTTATACAGTTATACAGTTATACAGTTATACAGTTATACAGTTATACAGTTATACAGTTATACAGTTATACAGTTATACAGTTATACAGTTATACAGTTATACAGTTATACAGTTATACAGTTATACAGTTATACAGTTATACAGTTATACAGTTATACAGTTATACAGTTATACAGTTATACAGTTATACAGTTATACAGTTATACAGTTATACAGTTATACAGTTATACAGTTATACAGTTATACAGTTATACAGTTATACAGTTATACAGTTATACAGTTATACAGTTATACAGTTATACAGTTATACAGTTATACAGTTATACAGTTATACAGTTATACAGTTATACAGTTATACAGTTATACAGTTATACAGTTATACAGTTATACAGTTATACAGTTATACAGTTATACAGTTATACAGTTATACAGTTATACAGTTATACAGTTATACAGTTATACAGTTATACAGTTATACAGTTATACAGTTATACAGTTATACAGTTATACAGTTATACAGTTATACAGTTATACAGTTATACAGTTATACAGTTATACAGTTATACAGTTATACAGTTATACAGTTATACAGTTATACAGTTATACAGTTATACAGTTATACAGTTATACAGTTATACAGTTATACAGTTATACAGTTATACAGTTATACAGTTATACAGTTATACAGTTATACAGTTATACAGTTATACAGTTATACAGTTATACAGTTATACAGTTATACAGTTATACAGTTATACAGTTATACAGTTATACAGTTATACAGTTATACAGTTATACAGTTATACAGTTATACAGTTATACAGTTATACAGTTATACAGTTATACAGTTATACAGTTATACAGTTATACAGTTATACAGTTATACAGTTATACAGTTATACAGTTATACAGTTATACAGTTATACAGTTATACAGTTATACAGTTATACAGTTATACAGTTATACAGTTATACAGTTATACAGTTATACAGTTATACAGTTATACAGTTATACAGTTATACAGTTATACAGTTATACAGTTATACAGTTATACAGTTATACAGTTATACAGTTATACAGTTATACAGTTATACAGTTATACAGTTATACAGTTATACAGTTATACAGTTATACAGTTATACAGTTATACAGTTATACAGTTATACAGTTATACAGTTATACAGTTATACAGTTATACAGTTATACAGTTATACAGTTATACAGTTATACAGTTATACAGTTATACAGTTATACAGTTATACAGTTATACAGTTATACAGTTATACAGTTATACAGTTATACAGTTATACAGTTATACAGTTATACAGTTATACAGTTATACAGTTATACAGTTATACAGTTATACAGTTATACAGTTATACAGTTATACAGTTATACAGTTATACAGTTATACAGTTATACAGTTATACAGTTATACAGTTATACAGTTATACAGTTATACAGTTATACAGTTATACAGTTATACAGTTATACAGTTATACAGTTATACAGTTATACAGTTATACAGTTATACAGTTATACAGTTATACAGTTATACAGTTATACAGTTATACAGTTATACAGTTATACAGTTATACAGTTATACAGTTATACAGTTATACAGTTATACAGTTATACAGTTATACAGTTATACAGTTATACAGTTATACAGTTATACAGTTATACAGTTATACAGTTATACAGTTATACAGTTATACAGTTATACAGTTATACAGTTATACAGTTATACAGTTATACAGTTATACAGTTATACAGTTATACAGTTATACAGTTATACAGTTATACAGTTATACAGTTATACAGTTATACAGTTATACAGTTATACAGTTATACAGTTATACAGTTATACAGTTATACAGTTATACAGTTATACAGTTATACAGTTATACAGTTATACAGTTATACAGTTATACAGTTATACAGTTATACAGTTATACAGTTATACAGTTATACAGTTATACAGTTATACAGTTATACAGTTATACAGTTATACAGTTATACAGTTATACAGTTATACAGTTATACAGTTATACAGTTATACAGTTATACAGTTATACAGTTATACAGTTATACAGTTATACAGTTATACAGTTATACAGTTATACAGTTATACAGTTATACAGTTATACAGTTATACAGTTATACAGTTATACAGTTATACAGTTATACAGTTATACAGTTATACAGTTATACAGTTATACAGTTATACAGTTATACAGTTATACAGTTATACAGTTATACAGTTATACAGTTATACAGTTATACAGTTATACAGTTATACAGTTATACAGTTATACAGTTATACAGTTATACAGTTATACAGTTATACAGTTATACAGTTATACAGTTATACAGTTATACAGTTATACAGTTATACAGTTATACAGTTATACAGTTATACAGTTATACAGTTATACAGTTATACAGTTATACAGTTATACAGTTATACAGTTATACAGTTATACAGTTATACAGTTATACAGTTATACAGTTATACAGTTATACAGTTATACAGTTATACAGTTATACAGTTATACAGTTATACAGTTATACAGTTATACAGTTATACAGTTATACAGTTATACAGTTATACAGTTATACAGTTATACAGTTATACAGTTATACAGTTATACAGTTATACAGTTATACAGTTATACAGTTATACAGTTATACAGTTATACAGTTATACAGTTATACAGTTATACAGTTATACAGTTATACAGTTATACAGTTATACAGTTATACAGTTATACAGTTATACAGTTATACAGTTATACAGTTATACAGTTATACAGTTATACAGTTATACAGTTATACAGTTATACAGTTATACAGTTATACAGTTATACAGTTATACAGTTATACAGTTATACAGTTATACAGTTATACAGTTATACAGTTATACAGTTATACAGTTATACAGTTATACAGTTATACAGTTATACAGTTATACAGTTATACAGTTATACAGTTATACAGTTATACAGTTATACAGTTATACAGTTATACAGTTATACAGTTATACAGTTATACAGTTATACAGTTATACAGTTATACAGTTATACAGTTATACAGTTATACAGTTATACAGTTATACAGTTATACAGTTATACAGTTATACAGTTATACAGTTATACAGTTATACAGTTATACAGTTATACAGTTATACAGTTATACAGTTATACAGTTATACAGTTATACAGTTATACAGTTATACAGTTATACAGTTATACAGTTATACAGTTATACAGTTATACAGTTATACAGTTATACAGTTATACAGTTATACAGTTATACAGTTATACAGTTATACAGTTATACAGTTATACAGTTATACAGTTATACAGTTATACAGTTATACAGTTATACAGTTATACAGTTATACAGTTATACAGTTATACAGTTATACAGTTATACAGTTATACAGTTATACAGTTATACAGTTATACAGTTATACAGTTATACAGTTATACAGTTATACAGTTATACAGTTATACAGTTATACAGTTATACAGTTATACTTATACAGTTATACAGTTATACAGTTATACAGTTATACAGTTATACAGTTATACAGTTATACAGTTATACAGTTATACAGTTATACAGTTATACAGTTATACAGTTATACAGTTATACAGTTATACAGTTATACAGTTATACAGTTATACAGTTATACAGTTATACAGTTATACAGTTATACAGTTATACAGTTATACAGTTATACAGTTATACAGTTATACAGTTATACAGTTATACAGTTATACAGTTATACAGTTATACAGTTATACAGTTATACAGTTATACAGTTATACAGTTATACAGTTATACAGTTATACAGTTATACAGTTATACAGTTATACAGTTATACAGTTATACAGTTATACAGTTATACAGTTATACAGTTATACAGTTATACAGTTATACAGTTATACAGTTATACAGTTATACAGTTATACAGTTATACAGTTATACAGTTATACAGTTATACAGTTATACAGTTATACAGTTATACAGTTATACAGTTATAACAGTTATACAGTTATACAGTTATACAGTTATACAGTTATTCAGTTATACAGTTATACAGTTATACAGCTATACAGTTATACAGTTATACAGCTATACAGTTATACAGTTATACAGTTATACAGTTATACAGTTATACAGTTATACAGTTATACAGTTATACAGTTATACAGTTATACAGTTATACAGTTATACAGTTATACAGTTATACAGTTATACAGTTATACAGTTATACAGTTATACAGTTATACAGTTATACAGTTATACAGTTATACAGTTATACAGAAATACAGTTATACAGAAATACAGTTATACAGTAATACAGTTATACAGTTATACAGAAATACAGTTATACAGAAATACAGTTATACAGTAATACAGTTATACAGTTACACAGTTATACAGTTACAGTCTTATAAAAATATAGGTAGGTATAATAAACGGATATTAAATATGAGTTTTTTTTTAAATCAGAGATTGAAACATATAGAATTCAGTAAAGTACATACGTAATAATTATTGGGTACTGGAAAATAATAGAATAGGGTGCATATGTATGTACCTCTAAGTTGGCTGTGAGTGACTGACATTTCTTTGTGCATTGAATCTGACATTTAAAATTGAAATTGAGATCTTCCGACTATACCTAGGGTAAGCAAAAGTATTTATATTTAAGTATTGAACATTTTTAGGAAACTATGAGATTCTTTTTTAGATAACGGAATAGGTAGGTACATATAATTATAAAGATGGATTCCTCTGACGATCTCTCAGAAGATTATTTCGAAAATACACCACCAAACATATTACACGTAGCACAGAATGCTTCTAATGAATAATTGCCCCAAAAATCTGTGGATATTTACGAAACAAAATATAATTTGTTTAAAGAATGGTGTAGAATACAAAATATTCCGAAAGTGTCCCAGTGCACAAATTGCACCTTCAATATTAGTATTATTAATAATTGAATTCGTCTGTTGTTTTGTTAGTTTGCTCTGATTTTGATTAAAATGTTCAAAATATTAACTAATATATAATATCTTTTATTGGGAATCAATAAAAGCGTTATAGCTTCTTCTGAAGAAAAATTAAACCTAGTTTAGTGCGCAAAGAAAATTACTATTAAACTTCTGTATTTTGATAAAATTTTCGGTAGTAGAAAAAATATTGTATGCAATTCGTGTGTAAATGCCTTTTTTCGACTCATGTGATTGTCGCATTCGTCGAAAAAAGGCTACTTTACACACTTTTTACATAAAAAACTATTATGCACTCATGTGTCAATTTTATGCACGGTTATGCCATCATTACAAACAAGTCTACGCCATTTTTAGTCCATTTAGAGCAACCTAAATGAGACATTTTTTGGTTTTTGCATGCCTGCGTCAATTTTTTCATTCGTGAAAGAAAGCACCACTTTATGCATTTGTTGCATAAATAACTATTCTGTTTCTGTCTACAGTAGTATATAAAAGGGCACATGTTTATTTTGTGTAAGATACCTATTTAAATGTAACAGGCTTTTTAGCTTAAAATTATAATTATTATACTCATTTCATAACTATCTCTGTTACGTTTCGGTTTTATTATTTGTTTTGAACCATCTTCCAATTTCATTTACAACTGCGGTTTGGTCATATCAAAATATGCTTGAGCTAAAATCTAAAGATCGTTTAAAACAACTAATGAACTGAAACGTAATATTGTATTTTTGAATTTAATACTCCTTTTAAATGGCCGTAAACCACGACAAAATTTTTTATTTCATAGAACGGTCACTGATTACAAATTTAACTACTTCCTCATTTTATTTGTATAAAAATACACATGAGTAAAACTTTTAACACACCATTCATATCAACTTATTTTATTATCAGGTCATTGAACGAGTTTCTGCAGCTATGAAAGTTAATCAAAGAACGCTTTCCCGTATTAAAAAAAAAGCTCTGGCAGGAAGTAATGCTGACACTGATGTGCCTACTAAAAAACAAAGAACGTCAAGTATCCGTATGGATCAATTCGACAAAACTGTGCTTAGAAGGTGCATAATAAATTTTCACATATTCGAGAAAAAAGTACCCACGTTAATAAATGTACACCAAACCTTTGTAAATAGTTATGGCTTCGCAGGAAGTCACGATTCTCTGCGGAAACAAATACATTCTTTGGGTTTTCGTTGGACCAACATGAAAAACAACACAAGTTTGTTAATGGAACGTCACGAAATCAGACATTTACGCCTACTATATTTAAGAAACATAAAAAAGTGCAGAGAACAGAACAAACCTATCATTTATATGGATGAAACATACATTCATTCATGTCACACGAACCTTAAAGGATGGAGCGACAAGAGTGACGAAGGATTAAGAAAACCCGTTTCAAAAGGTAATAGGCTCATCATTGTCCATGCAGGAAGTGAAAATGGTTTTGTACCTAATGCTGGTATTATGTGGAACGCCCAGTCAAAAACAGGAGATTATCATAATGAAATAGCGTACGAAAATTATGAGAAGTGAGTACAAGAAAAACGTATTCTAAACCTGCCAAAAAACGCAGTTGTGGTAATTGATAACGCCCCATATCACAATGTTCTAAATGAAAAATTACCTACGACTGCTTGGACTAAACAACAATAAAAAAACTGGCTTTCTAAAAGAAACATATATTACAGTGAACAAATGTTAAAACCGGATCTTTATAACGTTGCAAAAATGTACAAACCGCAATATAAAACTTATGAAATTGATGAATTGTTTATTCGACATGGATTGCAAGTTTTAAGGCTACCCCCTTATCACCCGTACTTAAATCCGATCGAGAGTGTTGGGGCGGCACTTAAAGAATATGTGGCCAAACGAAATGTTACCTTCAATTTAACAAGGTTAAATAATTCTGTAATGAATTTTTTGACACATTTTCTGCAAATGATCGGAAAGTTAAATGTGACCATGTTAAAAAGATTGAAGATGAATTTATGAACAATGAACCACTTTTAGATACTGTTGTAGATAATATTATTATTAATTTGGCCGAAGACGGAGATAGCGAGAATGATGAAGTTGATATCGAAAGTGATTTTGAAGAATCATTTGTAGATGCACATCTTTATATAGGTGTGACGTATAGATTACTAAGATTTTAATAATTTTGTCTCTACTTAATATAAAATTAATATTGGATTACTTTATTGGAGAAAAAATATTTTCGTATTATCAGTAATCAACCGCAATATCTCACAATGAATAAAATACTGAATCGAATCGTAGAAAACAAAATGAATTGAGGAAACTTATCACTAATCAAAAAATAACTACAAAGTATGATGAATGTGGTTTTAACAATAAACCATTATGATACATTGTTGCAATGAATGGTGTGTTGTTCCAGCCAGACGCTGATAGTGCAGAATATGCAGCGTAAGTATTCTTGATATTTGACCCTGGTAAAGCAGCCGCCGACGTCACCGGCTTAATGAATGGACAAAGACGTATGTATTAAAAATTGATATTTTCAGTGTTAAATAAGGTGTGCAAGTGATAAGTTGTTCCCTTAAAGCGTGAGTAATAAATATTTTTTTGTTGAAATATGACACATTTCTTTAGATGTTTTTTCAAAAAATATCAGTTAATGTAGGAAGATAAGGCCGTATATTATTTAGTTTGTTTTTAGTTTGTATCTGTAATATCGATGCAATTTGAATAAAACAAATACCTGTTATATATTTTTTTAATTAAATACTTTTCTATAACACACAGACACAATACTAAAGAAAAACAACACTTTCATACTTTCTTTCACACAAATTTTTTTTATAGTGAAATTTATTCTGAAGGTATACCAATTAAATTGAATTTTTGTAATTTTGAAATGTGTCCAAATTTGTCTTCTTTAGCCTTTCTTATTATTGATTTTAATTATTTTGGATTTGAAATTGAATATTTAATTATTTATTTATTTATATAAATGATAAATGCTTTCCAGGGAAATTTATAAGCTTTTAAAATTTTGAAAATAAATTATTAAGTTACCGGTTCGTATATGCTTTTAATCTCTGGTCTGTGACGTTTTCTACCAATGATATTCCCATATTCCCTGCATGTGTTCGTCAGCAATCTTCCGTTGTTTACCAACGTCTCTGCCCTCACACTTCACGTTAACGTTGCTTTTAGTTGTTAAAAGATTTTTTTTGTACCTTCTGCTGCACTCCTAACTTCTTTTCTTTCCAATTTATTTAATTCTATATTTATTATTTTGGTTTAGTTTAACTATCTGACTTATATGCTTTTGATTTCTTGTTCCGTGGTATATTTATTTCGTTTTGATTGACGCCTTTGTTCTCACAATTTACTTTATATTACCCTGATGCTGCTTCTTGTTGTTTAATGTCTCTTATCTGACTTCTGCTTCTCTTGTTACTTACTTTCTTTCAAAGTTGTGTTAATAAAAATTTTCAAAAATTGATATTTTCCTTTTTAGAATATTTACTACTTTGGTTTGGTTTAATTATCTATTTAAAATCGTCAAATTAATATGATTTAAGTGTGATTTTTATAATTTTTCTCTGGAATCCCAAAATTCGTGAAACTCTTGTCAAAATCTCTCAAAAAACTCCTCTATTTATCCGTTACCCGGTATCGATATTCCTTTTTTATATATAAAACTTTCAATCCCTCTTAGATTATTCATTTGAACCAATCACATTTCCTTTCTATTTTAATTTAATGACTTTATTAATTGTTATACCTTCTTTACATATAGTATGAACTAAATCTACATTATAAAATTTTTTTTTTTTACCAGATACAGTTTTTTAAATTTATAAGATATCTTTTCTTTTAAATGTCAATTGGAATCTTTATATTTACCAAAATAGCTGTATAACCACATACATCTCACACTCCTCTTCTTATTTAATTTAAACCATTGGCATTGACAATAATTTTAACCCAACATTATTAACTGTCATCGTGATATTTTGTGTTTACAACATTTTATTCTAGATATGAATCGATAAATGGATTGCATTTATCCAATAATAATTTATTCACTGGTAATTATTGAGGTAAAGTTCACATTTTATATTATGTTATGAATACGTTGTCTTCAAAACAATATTATAGTGGTTATTTGTTTGGATAATTTCAGCATTGAAAATATGGACATTCTCATCAGGTATTTATAATTCTATAACTACTCTATTTGTATACCTGATATATTCCCCCCCCCACATAAACATTTCAAAAGTTTTCTGATATTAAAACTTTTAAATTGTTTATGTTCTAAAAATTTTTGTATACCACAATACTTAATCCTAAAATCCATTCATTCTTCATGCATACTTTAAACTATATTAACTATAAGCTACAAGTTTTAACTCACAACTCAAACTTTATCTAAAATGTCCTATTTTTACTCTGGAAATCATTTATCTTTCTTATTTGTTTTGAATTTTTATTTATATGTTACATTTCTATTCACTATATACTCAATTGTATTTAGAATGTTTTTTGCTCATTTCATGTAAACATAGTTGGTTAGTGTATGTATTTTAGCACCCTCAACGTTCACTAATTGGCTATATGTTTATAATTTACTTTTATTTTCATTCTCTAATCAGTTTTTGTATATAAAAATATTAAATCTAAATGAAATTTTCCCCTAATAATATCCGTTCCAGGATATTTCAATTCATACACATTATTTCCAATTATTTTCTTGATTTCAAATGGACCTGTATGTGGTAATAATAATTTCCCACACACATTGTTTTTTAAATTAGAAATCCTAGGTGTCTTCAAAATGACTAAATCTCCTATTTTAAATTTAGTCCTCTTCTTGATTTTCTTATTCATTCTCTTCTGATACTTTTCTGCCCTGATTTTTAATTTATGATATGTCTCTTCCCGTATTCTTGTTAAATCTTGTTCGTGTAAAATCCAAGGTCTATTTGGATATTGTCCAGTTAAAATTAAAATTGATGGTTTCTCAGTATTAATATTTGGTACGTAATTATTATAATTCTCAATATGTTTTAGATCTTCATCCCAACACAAATGATTCTGGTAATACTCCATCCTCAAAAATTTTAAACATTCTTGAATCATTATTTCACTAGGATTAGCCTGTGGATGCCTTATAGAAGTATGGAACAATTTGATATCCTTTTTCTCACAAAATTTTGAAAAGTAAGTATACTCTGCGGTTTACCAACTTCTTCCATATACAAAAGTATACACTTCATTGTTTCTATCTTGTTAACTCGTTTGGTTGGGTAAAACTTAACAAATTTAGAAAAAATATCATACATAACCAGTATGTTCTTATTACCTCTAGGTGTTTTAATTAAATTGGATAAATAATCAATTGCTACTATTTGTAATGGTTCTTTTACAATTATACTTTCAACAATATTTTGATTCTTATATGTCTTATATTTTCCCAAAATACATAATTCACAATTTGAACAAATTTTCTTTATAATTGTTATATCTTTACAAGTAAAATAATTTTCTCTGAACATTAACCATAGCTTTCTAACCCCTATATGACCATAATTTTCATGTAAATTTTTCAAAATTTTTTCAGCTAAATTTGTATCAATATAATATAACTCTTTGTCAGCAATGACCTTAATAATCAAGTTGTTTTTCATTACACAACCCTTAAAATTACCCATTTTAATAACTTTATCCCTCAAATTTGTTAAATTTTCCTGGCTATTTTTGATTTCTACCAACGAATATAAACCTTGTTCATTTTTCAACTTATTTATAGCAACAATAAAATTTTCCTTTTTAGTATTAGAGATTACTAATTCTGTTAATTTTTTATCTGTAGGTTCGTCCTTTCTACTTAAACAATCAGCTGTAATATTTAATTTTCCAGGTTTATACCTAATATCAAATTGAAACTCTTGTAATAACAAACCCCATCTGTATATTCTCGTGTTACTGTATTGTGTGTTTTTTATAAACGACAAACTTTGATTATCAGTTTCTATAATAAATTTATTTCCCCTTAGCCAATAATTTAATTTTTCACAAGCATATACAATTGCAAACATTTCCTTTTCAGCCACTGTATATTTTAATTGTGCTCCTTTTAATATTTTAGAAATAAAACAAATTGGATATTCTTTCCCGTCTCTAGTTTGTACTAATTCTGCTGCTATAGAATATGCTGATGCATCTGTTCTTAAAATAAAATCTATATTGAAATCTGGCACATAAATAACTATATTATTATAAAACTCATTTTTAATTTTCTCAAAAGCTTCTATTCGTCTATCATCCCATACAAATTTTTCCTTTTTTCTTAATAATTCAATTAATGGTCTTTCTTTTTCTGCTAAATTTTTCACAAATTTTGAATAATAATTAATCATACCCAAAAACCCTCTTAATGCTTTTAATGTTTTTGGTCTAGGAAATTTCTTTATTTGTTCTAATCTATCAATATCAATAGTAATGCCTGTTGTAGTAATCTTATACCCTAAAAACTTTACATTATTTTGGAAAAATTGACATTTGTGTAAATTTAATTTTAAACCAAATTTATCCAATGTTTCAATAATTATTTTAATATGCTCTAGATGCTGTTGTTCATCTTGACTGAAAATTAGAATATCATCAATATATGATATACAAAATGTACTATGGATTTCCAATATTTCTCTAAGAGCCCTGATTAATGCAGATGAACTTGATTGAAGTCCAAATGGTGTCGTACAAAATTCCCATACTTGTCCATCTACTTGAAAACCTGTGTATTTTTTGGAATCTTCATGTAAAGGTATCAACCAAAATGAGTTTTTTAAATCTAATTTTGTAAAGATCATACTTTTCCCTATTTGTGATAATAAAATATCCACTCGTTGTGGTGATTCATATTGTGGTTTTGTTATCTCATTAATTTTTCTGGCATCTAAACAAATTCTAATGGAATTATCAGCTTTTTTAACTATAACCAATGGACTTATATACTATGTTGTTGATTTTCTTATAATACCATCCATTTCCATCTTTCTTATCTCTTCTTGCACTTGTTCCCTATATGCATGTGGAATTGGATATCCCCTACATACAAAATGTTTATCCTTATAAATTTCCAGATGATGTTGGTAATGATTTGCTATTCTTGGTTCTTCGTTAACTAATGTTTTATGTTTATTCATTATTCTATAAATATCTTTCTTATATTTTTCTTCACACTGTATAACTTTTACCCATTCCGAGTATTCTTCATCATCTAAATTTCTTTCAATTTGTAAATGATTCATTGTTTCTTTTACATTTTCTTCTTTGTTCCCCTCTGTCCATCTCATTATCTCTACTTCCCTTCCATCTACTCTCAAACTCTGGTCCCTCATGTCTATTACTGCTTCAATTCCATATAAAAAATCAATTCCCAGTATTACTTCCATTTTCATACTTCCCATCACTAATAAACTTACTTGTAAATCCACATCTTGACATGTAATAGTACCATAATATAAGTTGTTCACTTCTTCTATTTTCTTTCCAGTTGCTGATATTACCTGTATTTGCTTAATTTTTATAATTTTGTTGTTGAAATAATCAAAATTTCGTTTTATAATGTCTGCCCTTATTGCTGATATTTGTGATCCACTGTCTATTAATGCATGTAATTTTACATCTCCTATTTTAATTTTTACATATGGTAACCAATACTTTCTGTATGCATTATCTGGTTTTAAATTATGTATATATTCATGTTCCATAAGATTGCAATTTTTATTGATATCTGTAATATCTGTTTTTTCACTTTTATTGTGATTTCTTTTAAACCTGATATGTTTTCTATTTCTACACCTATTTCCTATCCTATATTTACATTTATCTACTTTTTCATATTTACAATTTAAATGATGTATTAATAATTTTATTCCTTTAGTTACAGATGCTTGCCTTACACCTGATAACTGTTCAATATATTGTTTTACCTGCAGACCATCACTTTGCTTAACTGAATTTAATGAAGATAAGATATGAGTTATTTTTAAATTATTATATTTTAAAATACATTTGTTATAATTTGTTAATTTTTGATTATTTTGTATTTTGTCACACTTATTTACTTTGTTTATATTATTTAAATAAATATTACCCTGCTTTTGTTTTCTATTTATTTTAGGATATTTGATTATACTGCTACTATTAAACAATTCGTCTTCCACTTTTTCTTCGATTACAATTGGTAAAACTTGATTACTTTTTCTTTGAGGTTTATTTCTTTTAGGGTATAACTTTTCACACATATCACACATACAATTATTTAAGTCTGAAGTGCTTCCTTGCGATTCTTCAGCTATAATATCAAATTTATCCCGTAGGTTTATTATTTCTATAATATTATCATCAATAATCAGACACCTTGTCTGTAGATTCAAAATTACTCTTTTTTCATTCATAATATCTATACCCATTATCGCTTCCACACTCAAACCTGGTGTAATCAAGAAATTCATATTATAATTATTGCTGTTTACCTTTATTGAAACAGTTAAAACTTTATTCACAAAAGCTACCTTCTTGTCATTAGCAGTAACAACTTTTATTTGGTTTATTTTAATTATTTTATCTTTTAACATTTTATAGTTTTTCTTCACAAAACCTTCATTAATTAATGATACACTACTTCCTGTATCTAATAAGCAGTTTAACTTTACATTCTCAATATCTAATTCTATAAAAGGTAATTGATTATTTACATTGGTTTCATTTATTTTGTTTTCATCTTCACTTATCTTTATAAATTCCTTCGGATGGCAATATTTACTTTTTATGATATTGTATGATCTGCAGTCTTCTAAAAATTTTGATGTCTCGGAGTTTGTTGATCTGCACTATTGTGCACCATTACTTGCTCAATCTGCTTTTGTTCATTATCTACTATAATCTCTTCTGTTGACCTCTCTCTTGTCCTCAAATTACAATTTGTCTGTTGTTCTCTTCCTCCAACAGATCCATTATAATTTCTCTGTTCCCTTGTTTGATTTCTATTAGAACTATTATTGTTGCCGTTATATCTTTGCATATAATTGTTCCTATAGTTTTGTTGGTTTCTGTTATAGTTGTTGTTTCGGCCTTTGTTGTCGTAGCCTCTATTTTCTTTCTCTGGCTGTTTGTTATTGCCAGCACTCCAACCATCTCTCCATTTCTCTGTCTCTAGCCTATCTTGTTGACTAGCACTCCAACCATCCCTCCTTATGTATTGTCCATTACCTCCAAATCCTTTTAT
Source organism: Galeruca laticollis (assembly GCA_963921935.1). Lineage (NCBI taxonomy): Eukaryota > Metazoa > Arthropoda > Insecta > Coleoptera > Chrysomelidae > Galeruca > Galeruca laticollis. The sequence continues at coordinate 132,742,064 of OY998179.1, read as the reverse complement.
ATCATCTATCCTTCTTAAATATTCCAACAGCCTGTTTGTATCTCTCACATCATTTACTGCCACATAATTTGATATATCATCTCCAAAATGTTTGGCAATAAACTTCACATAATCCTCTTCACGTATTTGAGGATCTAGGTATTTGATGTTATCTAATTTGTTCATTGCATAAATTTCCCTTGACTGCTGTCCGTTTTCTCTATACTTTCCAAAATATAAGTTATTTCTTATTTTACTTTGGACCATATCCCCAAAGAAATAATTTATAAAATGATGTTCGAATTGATTTATATTCATACATCTGTCCTCGTTTATATTCCACCATAATTTTGCTGATCCTTTAATTGTCTTATCTACCCATCTTTTCCAATTTCTTTCTTCTCCCATCTCTTCTAATTTCGCCTTTAATTTCATAATATATCGTACTGGATGTACATTTCTATCATTACTGAAATACAATTCAGTATCTGCTTTATCTCCCATCATGATAAAATTTCGTGCCCCCTGTGGT